>OX419723.1:2107488-3307488 GCA_948474765.1 Patella depressa | reverse complement strand
GGTTTTAACGTTCCACTGTACTGCTCCTATTGGGCTAATGGTGACGGGCATACGCCATATACAGTGTGTTATATGAGCACAGTTTTGTACGGACAGCGGCACTAAGGCCTACTGTTATTTCGAATTTCAACAGTCAGGGGTTCTTTTCGTCCCATCCGATCGACTATACGTTGGCCCTTGCCATTTACAAGGCGGAACCACGCCGGGTAATTTCGATAAGCTTTTTTGACCAACGGAAGAATCGAACACAAGGCCTCTAGCGACCCAATGTCTTACTCGCTGAACCACCGTGGCTCCGTGTGGATAGAGTCGCATCTTCTCCCGATTATAATGAAAGGTGACAAATATTTTAGAATAAAGAAAATTAAAATGATATCGCAAATTCACTCCTTGGTCGTTCGAGTCCCATCTAATTTCAAATAATATCTCTGAACTAACAAATTTTATTTTTCTTAAATTTAAATAGTTTTCATATTTTTAACGCGCCTCTCCCGCTTTCGTCTTACATATTATAATACTTGTTCAACTATAATTCAGAATAAATCTACTTTACTTACCCAGCAGCCGTAAAAACCAAACAAAGAACGGGGACATATTGAGATCTTTCCTATTACTTAGTGAATAAAACTTACTCGATGTGACACTACACTCGTGATTGATAAAAACCTGCAATTTCTCGCCTTTTATACACTGGCTCAATGACTCGACAAAAGGATTAAAAATAAGTCAACCGGAGCTGGTTCACCGGTTACAAGAAGAAACGTAATTATTTTCTATTCAGTGATTTTGACAATATTATGTTTATAGGTAAAGGAGTATATCCTATAACCTTATTAATGGTTGAATTATTAAATAGTACATGGTCGAAAACAGGTTACCTAAATACCGTGGTAATTATTACAACCATTATACTATCCCTGTCAGGCAGAACAGTAGGACGTTACACCTCACTTCATATCATTTCCAACTACTATACTGTCATTTGAATAAGATTCTGGCATCTTTCTGTACATCGAATTTTGGAGATGAGTAGTTGTTTATAAATTTGAATTAGGTCTGTCTAAATTGTGTTCTGTTGTTTGATTATAGCACCGAAGAGCCCCGGATCATGAATGTCACACACGAAGACGCTATTACATTTTCTATAAAAATTAGTAGCAAGAAGCAGAAAGAAACATATAACCACTAAAACAGGTACATTTATTACGATCACAAATAGCCAAACATTTGACAATCATCAATGGAAAAAAAGTGTTTGTTACGGAATCGGCACATTCATGTCACGCCTCCACAAATAACATTGACTTAATAATCCCACCATTTTCATATTCATCAATTTTAATGCTCTCCTTGAAGCCATGGAACGCTATCGATATTTTTCGGAAAACCTCTTTAAATTTTGAATTTTGGACAGTAAATAAAGAAACATATAATAGACCGGACCCGGGGCGGGGAGGGGGTGGGCTCTCCGCCTGGAAATTTTTGAAAAATGAACCCCATTTGATTACGAAGTTAGGAGTATTGAATAAGTAGGAATATTGTCATTGAAAAATGTCCCATTTTTGTTGCCGGGAGCGCTAGTTGAATTTTGGATTCTGGCGTATCCCCACAAACAGGGTGCAGGTGACTTAATGATTATAGTAAATTTGCGGGCGACAGTATCCGATGAAATTTTCGGATGAAATTCGGAATCCCCATTGCAGGATTCCGAATTCTGGCCCACACCCAGCACACCCGGCCCAGAAAGTCTATTATACTAGCCCATTCCAGACTCCAGTGATAGCGTGGTGGCCTGTTAAAGCCACCGGCCACATACAATATGATCATCATGGCTCCATGGCCGGTCCAATACCCCCCTCTCCCATATAATGTTCAGCAGAAAAAGGTTGGGGTTTTTTTTAGATGAATTGGACAAAATTATTTTTTCACTTTTTGTCCGACCGGCCCTCCGGGTGATCGCCCGATGGCCCAATCCACCCCTGATAATAGGCCCTTTCTCTATGAAATGAGCTCACTGACATAACGTCTAACAACAGTTTATTTATAGCCTGCGGTACCTCTCGACGAATAGACAGTTTTGAAAGGGATTTGAAGCAAATGTTTAATAGATTAATTAGTTTGAATATATTTTTAGCCCAAACATATCATCAAATCACACAGTTTGTACGCGGGGAAGGTATCTTTAAGGAGAACATGAAATCAATGTGGGTATGAAGTTAATGAGAGTATGAACGTAATGAATGTTTTTAATGAGGGTACGAAATGACTAATGATATTAATGGGAGCATGAGCATGTCCTGACGGTGCCGATCCCGTTTGATACAAAAGTACTTCGTTGGCCTGTAGCTATCCGATAAATCAGTGTGGGTCGGCCTAGAACACACTGTTTTGTAACTATCTTGTAATTACAAGATAGTTTATATTAGAATGGTTATCTTGTAATTACAACAAGATAGGCTATATTATGCTATCTTGTAATTACATTTGATTGACCCTTAGTTTGAAAATATTATGAACACTATCAAATTTTAATTATTTACATTATTTCGTGTATCCGTAAAATCAATTCTGTTATCATTAGATGTTTTTGATTTTGTTCATGGAGTTTGCACAACAGGAGTTCCCAAATATATGGAGAATAGGCTAAATGTAAAGGTTAAGGCCAGCTCAATTATTGTCAAGGTTGCTAAGTTGTAAATAAGGTTAGGACACGTGATTGATAGCAAGATTGTAGGTTATCATTTAGCTCTAACCATATGGAATAAAAACCTATAGCGAAAAAGAGAGAGAGAAATGGGGTTTAACGTCCACTCGACACAAACTATGTCATTTGGGACTAACATATTTCAATAATTCGCTTGCAGTCGGGGGAAACCGGAGTACCCGGAGATAACCCACGAAGTTGAACAGACGACCCTACTCCTCGCCACGTTCAACCGGGGATTTGAAACCACGCCAGTTGACTTTATATTGGATAAGTGAAGAGGGTGGGTGGGGAGGGGGGTTTAACGCTGCGCATGAAATCACAGGCTCTGTCATTGAGTCAAGTGGCGTGGTTCACAGCTTGTACGTGACAATAAGTTGGATCGCCTGTCACCCTCGTAGGTTTTCTCTCGGTCTTCCGCCCCCCCCCCCCCCCACTGCTGAAGCCCCCATACGCCCAGGGGAGTTAATGAAATAAAATTTAAAAATATGTTAGTCCCAAAATGACTTAGTTTGTGTTGATTGGACGTTAACAACATTTCTCTCTCTCTGTAAGGTTACCCCCTGCACCCTCTCTCTCTCTCTCTCTCTCTCTCTCTTTCTGGATTAGTACGACAAAGTCAAAGTTTCATCGAACTCGGCGGGTATCGTCAGGTTATCGTCAGGTCGTTTGCCTACATTATATAAAACTTTAAATAGACAATACTGTCGACAGATTCTAACTGTTACAATGGACGGTTACGTTTCTGTGTGGAATATGGCTTCGTTGATTGAGGGCAGATTCCTTTGCGGTTTATAATTATTTGTTAGACCTTAAATTCTCATATTTCTATAAATCCACCAGCATAGTTTTGTCATTTTTCTTCACCAGCTTGTCTTAATTTAATTTTTTTTATAATATACACATTACGCACATGTAACACACTTCCCTAATTTCATAAGTTAGCGTACCCTACGCTGTCATTGCTGATGGTCACGGTTTAATGACCCTAGTGATTACAGAGACAAGCAGAACGGGAGTAATCCCTAGTATTTTCTATTAAGTGGGCATCCTGTGGGTTACCGCTAGTCGGACGTCCGTACGTGAAGGCATGTCGGGTGCCATGGGGCGGGTGGGTGTGGGGATTTTTTTTATTTTGTTGACACGGCCAACGGCACAACAATGCTTAGCCAGGGTCGGTCGGACAGGCGATGGGCCTTGGGCTGACAGTCAAACCTACATTTACCTAAGATCGTAGCATTTATAGCCCCATTTACACTTGGATGCGATAAGCGTGTCGTACTGGGCACGGTACAAGGCCGCGATAAATTTCAAGAAATTGACCCGTTTACATTACCAGTCTTGGAACCGTGCCAAGCACGCCAAATGTGGGACTCTTCACAGAAAAGTTAATTTCGGTCCCTAAGCAAGTTACCCGGATGAAAACAATTATGGCGGTTGATTTTTGTACGTGTAGCCATTTTGACAGAACTGATGACAAAGCTGTCAAAGTTCGCGGGAAAAGGGTCATGGTTCATTTGGCGCATGCGCAGTAATCCGTGCTCAGACCGGTTAGCGTTTACACTACAGAAATTTAAACCGAGCCGTTCTTAGCACGGTTCAGTGGGCCAGATTGGCACGGTACTCAGTACGGCACGCTTGTGTTTGACCCGTTTACACTACAAAAAAATTAACGGTGCCGTACCAGGAACGGTACCTGGCACGCTTAGAATTTCGGTGTTTCTCCCTTTGGATGAAATTCACCTTGGGCGCTTCCCTGCAAAGACATCGTGACAAGAAAGCTGGATCAAGCCTATTTTATGGTTTCTTCTGGCAAGTGTCGTAGGTAACACTTGTCTACGATATCACCCTTGGTGGAAGTGGACGTAAAACTTCAGGACCGAAATGTTGTTAAAGGAGGCAAGTATTTAACTCAATATCACCCACAATCTTTCTCAGTTTAGATTAACATTAATGTTGTTGTCTCACCGTGGAAATTTGGGCTTCTCTTATGCAATATTTAAGACAGAATGAAAATTTCAAATTGGCACACGAATGGCGTGCTAAAATGCTTTCGAACGTCATTTGTAACGAAGTGACTAGATAAACATACGCCACAGGAGAAAACTACCGGTGTAGCCTTGAATAACTAGACGCAAAATACTGCCATGTAATTAGGACCCTTTGCCTATATCGCCGAACATAATTGATGAGAAATTGCATTAAAACCGAAATGATTGAATGCGTTGCCACCCATGATATGTGTCCATTTCTAGGTGCCAAATATTACAGATTTACCACCTTTAACGATTCTCAGTAGCAGTAATATTTAGTTTTTGGACTGTTACAGTGGCTTTAGGAAATTTCCTTTTGTTTTTTTATTTTGCTTTATAATTTGCCGTTAGGAGAGGCATCTTTTGGATTATAGTACAATTATTCCCTCCGGAGCTTCCCGGTAAAGCAAGACTAGAATACTAATAGAATTTCCTATTGATTTTACAAGATACTCAAAACAGTAATCAGGAATGTTTCGGACCGGAAATACAGACATGAAACAAGTCAGCCATTACGTGGTATTTATGAAATAGTATATGAAATAGAGAATACATTTTATAAAGTAGTTTTTCCAATAATATTTATATACAATATAATAACACGTGCATATACACCATATGTTTATAATTTATAACAATAACAATCTTATATATTAACATAATTCACTGTTTGTATTATTGTTTATCTTCACTTTGAGTTGTAACATATTTTGATATATCGAGCTAGTAGTTCTTTAGTTCGTGGATTAATCAACGCTGGTTTCTTTTCAACGTGACATAACGGGCTGTTAGGTACAAAAATCATTGAATTCATATGGAAATAGAAATATCTCAATCTATAGATTGTTCATCCAGAATTTTTGGTAGTGTTATGATCTTCTGTGTTGCTGTTCCATGTGGTTTACATTTGTCATTGTAATAGTTTTTTTACTATATATAATACTGGAATAAATGGTTTTCTGTTGCCAATAAGACGGTACCAAGTGATCATGATTAAAGATTGATTAATAACGTATAATAACAACCTATTGAAAGATTTGTTTATTGTTGTGTTGCACATATTATGTATATTTCCCACAATAATGTCAACACGCAATAAACACATGGACGAATTATAAGCATTAACACACCCAAATTTCATTTACGCAAAAACACAAAACGCGGAGTATCATATCGACAATGGGGGGTTTGCCAACACAAATTACATATTTTTGTATACGATTATTTTAAAACAGTTTTGACCCCATTGCTCTGAGAAGGAGATCTTAGCCACACCATATAAAAGTTTGTGGGCGGCAATTGCACCACTGCTCGTAATTTGATATATGGACCGATACAGACGAGTGACTTCTAATTTCTTCGCATACAAAAGGTAAACCTGCCCTGTTTTTAATATGTACAAACTTACATTGTATATTATATGGCAGGATACAGGTAGGTCAATACACGTTATAGTCTAATTAATATATATCGCGGTCAATGTGAGGACAGGTAAAAATATGTGGCTAGTTCATTTGTTCAGGGTCAGTTATTCTCGTTTTGTGTTTAATATGTATAGGGGCAAGGTCAACTGTGTGGCTAGTTAAATGACCCCCTAAGATTAAAATAAGGTCAGTGTGTCACTCATCATACACTAATAAATCAGTTCCCGTCACAAACCAAAAGAAATGGGGGTTCGACTGGGTTAATGAGACCTGTCGCATCGGTACGAAAACTAATACGAAAACTAAAACGTCATCGATTCATGTGTACTTGTGACGTCAATCCGTAATGAGTGTTCGGTCAGTGAAAAACGTTACGCGTATGGAGCTGGAATCGCGTAGGCATGTAAACGAACATGTTTCTTGTCTCATGTTTCTGTGGCGTAATGAAGCATTAAAGATAAGGGATTGTTAGCCTGGAATAACAGATATATAGTACTCAAATCATAATCCAAACAGGTCACGTATCAACTTCTTAAATTACACATCCTATTGAATAGCTATTCAGAATGGTGGACATACTGAACAGCTATTTTGAAAGAGAGAAGGTCATTTTGGGACTAACATATGGTTTAATTTTATTTCTATAATTCCGTTGCACAGTGGGAAGAGCCCGGGGCCCTATAGCCTGGTCACCTACACGTCACATGACAGGCCTTATCGCCCCCCACCCCCCCAATTTGGAGATGGAAAGGAATCGTGGTGAAGTCGTGGACAATTAAATTATGTTGTTAGCTGTGAATTTCTTTCCGTAGATGATTTTGTCAAGTAATAACGACATAAGATGAATCCTTTAACTATGATGTCATAGATTTGTCTATTGTAACTATGATGTCATAGATTTGTCTATTGTAACTATGATGTCATAGATTTGTCTATTGTAACTAAGATGTCATAGGTTTGTCTATTGTAACTATGATGTCATAGATAGATTTGTCTATTGTAACCATAAATTATTAATCTACTATCCTTCTAAAGGTAGGCCTACATTATTCAAGAGCTAAATTTACCGATTGCAGGTGTTTCTTAAGGCAATATAATTATTAATTAGACAATTATTGATATGACATTGGATTTTCTAGGAAACTACATTGAAAGGGAAAACCACCACAACATGCGTGTGTAACGTAAGAATTGGAAATGAAATGAAATGGGGTTTAACGTCCTACTCTTCTGCTCCCAACTGGGCTAATGAATACGGACATATGCCATACAGAGTATGTGAGGGCAATTTTGCCCGGCCTCCTTTTATATCGAATTCCAACTGCCAAGGGCTCTTTTACGTGTACACCCATGTGTACACGGGACCTCGATTTTTGTCTCATCCGAACGACTAGACAGCTGTCCTTGTCAGGCCCTCCGCCTGTATCACTGACAAGAGGAAACCACACCAGAAAATCGGGATGAACTTTCTTGGCCAATACAGGGATCGAAGTAAGAATTGGAATCACCAATACTTATTACATTTAATAATTTCATTTTGAAAGTGATCAAGTCTCCTTTTGACAATGAGTTAATGCTGATGAGAGAGAGAGAGAGAGGGAGAGAGAGAGAGAGAGAAAGAGAGAGAGAATGGGGTTGAACGTCCACTCGACAGATACAAACTAGGTCATTTCGGGACTAACATATGGTTTAATGTTATTTCAATAATTCTCTTGCACGTAGGGGTCTTTACCAGTGGGAGGAAACCGGAGTGCCCGGAGGAAACCGGATTGCCCGGAGGAAACCCACGAGGTCGAGAAGGCGCCCCTATCTGCATGCCACATTCGCTCATACCAGGGATGCTGATGACAGAACAGGCGGATAATTCAAAATACGTACATACCCAAAATTAAAAAGGTAACAAATTCTATCCTCATTTTAGTGCAGTCTGTTGTTGAACAAGTTTGAGAAGGTGTGATGTGTTGTAAGATTAACATGTGTTGTTTTATACGATTCACGACCTGGATATATACAGGTAAGATATACAGGTAAGATTAGACAGGTAAGATTAGACAGGTAACAATGACCTTTCTATAGTTGTGTCATGTTAGTTCTCATCATGTATTAAACGGTTCCAAGTCAATCCTAGTTTCCTGTCATATTAACAACCATAACGATGACGAATGGGTGATAAAATAAGACGACGATTGCGATGGACACATATACTGAAACCAGAAAACAGTTTTTCCATGGTATATCATTGTTCACTTTGTTGTTAAAAGTCTTGAACAGATAAATACCAAATCTATACTTACACAAACAAACAACCCGATTCTCCTTATACATGTATCAGTAAATAGACTCTAACTTGTCAGCTTTCCAAACGGCTGCCATAATTTGGGACTTCATAAACCCCACTTCTTAAAATATAATGTATAAATGTTCATCTTAGGTTTGGTTTACATTAAAAATGAAATTATTGTAAAGAAAATGTAGGGATTGGCGTGTGGCCCTTCCCCATATGTCTGATGATGTCTAGTTATTCGGGTGTGACAAACAGTGCAGGTAGGCTCCGAGTGATTTTTTGGGTTTTTGAATAGCTAAATCCCCTTCCATCAAATTCTCTGAAGAACGCCATATTAATGGAATTATTTGATAGAATAAATATTTCATGTTGTGCGGCACTTAATATTGGTCAAAACAAACATTTTAACAACATCATAGTCTGTAATATCTGACAATTGTTCTCACAGATTCTGCTTCATAACGAATTCAAAATAACTTGTGGATCGTTTCCAAATATTAGGTGTTAAATAGACTGGAGATGGTATAGTGCCATATTGTCTAGAATACTTGAAAGATTCTGTTTTACAAACAGTTCAACGAAGTGTGTGTGACGTGCTTTAGAACAATGACGCCAAGGTGCCCCTAGCCTTTATATCTACTTGGTAAACTGCCCCTCTGTCCACCTACCGGACCTTCAGCTTTAACTGAGATACCAGGGATCTTGTTTGATCGGAAAGGACTTGTCTAATCAATGATATCAGTGTTGTTCAACTGAATCCGGAAAATCCCCCGCCCCCACTTCTTGTCCGTGTCAACGGGGTTCGAAGGGACCATAACCATCAGATGTTAAGTGTACCCGTGCATTGCACAAGCTTGATTTATAATAATTGGTTATAAACTTGAAGCATATTTACTTCAATTCTGGGGTTGAATGCATTATTTAACGAGGCATTTAGTTGTTGATGAATAACAAAATAAGTCGTTGTGTGTTTTATTTTCTATTTAATTTCTTACAGATTAAAATACTGCCCATTAATTCTCAATGACATTATACTCGTATCATTTTTTCAACTAAATATAATTTAGAGGGACACTTATATACTTTTACACCTGACGTCATGATCATTTGTTTCTTATCTGCAAAAATCTTTCCCGGAAGTTCTTCACACAGTCCATCAGTATATACACTCATTCCAAGGTAACATTGTGATCCTTCGTGACACTTGACGGCCCCAACTGGAGGTTGGCCACTACTGTACTTCCATCCGGTATGTACGCCCTCTGGACGTACCAGCACGTTGTAAGAGGACGATGATTTAACCTCACCGTCAACTTCATATTCACATTTTCCATTGTTGGTAACACCAGGTATCAGCCCCTAGCCAAATACAAGAAAAGAATGCGGGGCTGGATTTACCATTAAGAAATAAAAGCACGGATAGGAATCATGGGAGGGATGTACCGTCAGATTTGTTCCATTTTCTATCTTGTCAGCAGGTTTATCTCGCAGATGTTTGTTTGGTCTGTAGTGCGGTCCTCCTGCACTTACTATAAACTGACAAATTTAAAATATGTAAAAATGAATTAAAAACCTTTTTATAGTTTGTACCCTGCTGCTTACTTTGTATCAGTTCATTATACCGTGTTTAAAAAAACACACTTTATTTTATGGTTTATTATTGTTGTTTGGATTACATATAGATCTATATGGGGCCACTGACATTACATATAGATTTATATGGGGCCACTGACATTACATATATATCTCTATGGAGGCACTGACATTACAAAAAGGTCGATATGGGGGCATTGACATTACATATAGGTCAATATGGGGCCACTGGCATTACATATAGGTCTATATGAGGGCATTGGCATTATATATAGGTCTATATGGGGCCACTGGCATTACATATAGGTCTATAATGGGCTACTGACATTACATATAGGTCTATAATGGGCTACTGACATTACATATAGGTCTATAATGGGCTACTGACATTACATATAGGTCTATAACGGGCCACTGACATTACATATAGGTCTATATGGGGACATTGAATTACATATAGGTCTATATGGGGACATTGAGTTCAGTTCTTACGGCCTCTATTGGTCCTAATCTGGCTCTGAAAGATACGATGCTTGGTAATGAGGTTGTTGTATTTGTACACATGGTATAATAACTACATCCCCGATTTACATCTGTTTCCCTCATAGCACACTGTATGGTGAACATCCCTTATTCCTATGTATTTGCCTCATAGCACGCTGTAATGCGCACATCCCCTATTTGTGCGCCATTGTTCATTACCCCAGTAGGAACAGAACAATTGGACGTTAAACCAGATTCATTTCATGTTGATATTACGTACCTTCGTGTCATCAACCTCGCAAAAACTCTCCGCCGAACCCACGTGTACAGAATTCGGTGGATTAACCCCATTGGTGACAGGTACCCATTCTAATGGTGCTGGAATTTTATAAAGTGCACCACTTGACAGGCCTTTAAATAAATAAATAAACACATTAGTCGAATAAGGATTTTTGAAGCTGTATTTTGTGGGTGATATCCAGTAGTATTAAATTCCGTATGCGCTATTTTAAACAATAGACATCACTTGTAAACTACGTTAAAATGCATCTCTGATAGGAGATCGGTATTTACAAAGATATACTGAATTTAATCTTATTGATCTATGCTGCTCGAGCACATCTAGACGCTGCCATGCTTTTTGGTATTTGGTATTTCCCTCCTATACGCGTATAATGCGGTGTAAACCCGTATAATCGTATATCGAATACTGATATACCTCTATCTAATCTATCTAATAGAAGCCTTGTGGACTGTTTGGAGAATTGTTGATTGAGGTCTTGTCATGTTAATAATTGTCTAAATTTATATAAAGAATGACCAGCACTAGGCAGATTTACGCCCTGAATAAGGCATGTTAAGCCGTGAGTAATTTAATGGGATCATAGCACTCTGCTGGCTTGGCAGCTTCAGAACATAAAATAATAGCCTTATTCTAAGTACTAGATGTTTAAGTGTCCTACCTGTTGTGTAAATTATCCATTACATCCTATTTTACTTATTTCTAAAATATTTTAAAACCCAATTCACATTTGAAAAGGTTTACGTCGAATTTTTCCAATTTTTTAAATTAGGTGTTTTAAGATGAAATTTGTTTCGCCAGTTAATTGGAATATTGTAATATAATACAATTTGTTGACCAGAGTAAAGATTGGAACATATTATTCAATTACAACACGAGTGGTATTGAGCCTTTACTATTAATTTTAGCAAAAATGAAAAAGGAGTATTGGGACAATAATTATTGTTCATTTATAAAACATAGTGAACTTTTCAAACTCCATGTTTTGTCCACGAATCTCTTAAATATTATATAAATAAAATCAGTGTAATACTCACCAATTATGGTTATGAAAGTTAACACCAACATGTTGGTTCGATTTCAGTTTGGCATCTAAACCAAAAATAATAATTTAATACGAATTATACAAATTACACAGATCGCCTTAAAGGGACGGTGTCATCACCTGTTGCAGCGTCTATACGGTGGGTATTGGAATGAAAATTGTCTAGCGAAACATAAAATCCAGTTCCAGTCCTGTCATGGTAACTGATGGTCAATGACGTATAGTAGGAACAAGCGACGTTGACGTACATGTAAAACTTAGACGGATGATATTCAATGACGGATAACGCTGTCCATCATAGCACACGGCATAGCATGTAACCGTCATCATTAGCTCCATTGTCACAGACAAGTGCCAAGTTGAACCCCATTTCAGGTCCAGACCAAGGAAATATTTATTTACAGCAACGTTACTTGCGATCTTTAATACAATTAGTCTGCCAGACTCCTTTAATATTATACATGTGAAATGAAAGGTGTATTGTAATGGTAATATGTTTTTTATATCTGGTTAATTTGAATAAAGGTGGGTAACAGGTTTCCGATTGTTAGCGTGGGTTTATACAATACATGTATAATCTGTTAAATCTATGACCTAAAGTTATACACCAGCCGATTTACAATCTTATGGTAGGTTATGTGTTATTGGCTATTCTTACTTCTCTCATGTGTCAAGTTTGGATATGAGGTGACGCGAGTCGAAAAATTCTGATACGATTTGGTACATTTGAGTGCAATATGATCACGATTGGTCACATATGCAAGCAAACAATTCCTCTAAAAGAACTTGTACTCAGTCGGCTGGCGATAATAATGATAACAATGCGAAATTTGACGTCATCAAATCCTGAAAATTCTGATCCATCACAGACTATGAAAGTTAAAAGTACACTAGCTAACCGACGGGTTAGTCTTTGGTTAGCACACTATCATTTGGTTAGCATTTGTCACAGGGCTAACGAGTAAAATGAATGGAAGCCGTCCGTCTCTTACCACCCCACATATTGGTGTAAAAACCATAACCATAATGTAGCTGCCACATTTCATTCTACTAGATTCTGCCCTGTTCAAACTAATAAATGTTCTCGATATTTAATTGGTGATTCTGAATAATATATGATTGCTTGAGTGATATATAATTACTATGTTACGTTACGTCAAGTCACGTTTAAACATACTAAGCATTCCTAACTTGATCAAAGAAATGAATCTACCAACAATTTACTTTAATTATTACTATGGGTCTCTAATCATATAAAGGCTAATTACAATAATTGAAAGTTACCCTTAGACACACGACGGACTGATTGATCCGTTATCAAACAATAATAGATCTAATACATGACGCCTAAAAATATGCTTGCAGAATGGCCGTTATATTATTGAGTACATTCAAATACAAATACATTGACTAAAGCAATCAATGTGTAATATTAAACTGGTATTTAGATAAAGAGCTGGTCGTTTTCATTATAACAATTCAAAAATTGATAATGTAATACAAAACGAAAATTAAAAATTTCATCCAAATTAGTTTATTTTGAGGAAAGTTACCAATGGTTATAGTTTTGACAAGATGTGTGCATTGATTGTAACCACTGCATTGGTCATTTGAGTCTTAGCCTCACTTCTCCATTTTTAAATCAAATCATTAAATGACCGAACTGTTCTCATCTACTCGAGGGTTGATTATGGCTTTGTCATGTTAATATATATTTAATTAATAATTTATACAGCGTGTAAAGCCCAAAGTAAGGCATGCGATAGGCAGATTTAGCTGCTCTTATATAATACCTGTGTTTTAGTGCACGTTCTATGTGGAGAAATTATCGAATTCCCAAATATGAAAGAGCAACATCATGTGCCTACGCACAAGTTAAGAATAAGTATGAATATACAAGATCTGCGGTGATATTAGCCATATATATATATAAACAATCAAGTTGCTTTAAGTAACATTTCAATGTATGCAATTTCATAATTTATAAAATCATATTTCCAAAATACTTCATCAATAGGACTATTGGGGTTACAATCTGCGCATGCGTTATACCACCAGCCACCTTTATACTCTTGAGCACAGTTTCTACCAGCATCCAGATCATTATCTCTGTCAAAAGTACTGAAAGCTGAACCATTTAACCCAATCATAGAATCACCCAAGGGTGTTGACGCGATGACCTTGGACCAATCGGGATCAGCACCCGCTTCTGTCTGAGTCCATGGAAAACTTCCAGAATACGTCATGCGATAGTTGGTGGATTCATCTTCAACTTTAAAGTTTTCATATTTTCTCCACCTTGCTTCCCAGTCCAAACCACTTATAACTTCAACAAATAAATGTTGTGGCCGACTGTTGGTTATATAATTCATATTGTGTAGACCAGTCCAGTGATTGGCTATCGGAGTACCAAAGCCCTCTGTGTAATTTTCCCAATTTAATGTTCTGTCTAAGAATGGCGACCACTTGGAATTCATCATGATTACTGTAGCACCACCAATGTCTTTCATGTAGCATTCTACGTAGAAAGGTTGAGGTGCGAGGGTCGGTTTGATCAGATATTCAGAGAACTCATCAGTTGTATAATGTCCAGAATAAAAACCCTCCGTACAATCTGTAGTAAAATAAAATAGAATACCATTTAGATGTAACATATTGAAATTTAAAAGGTAAATGTGTAATATAGCAGGGCCGGATCCGGGTATTTTTGCAGGAGGAGGTTTGCCAGGTTCCTGTTAAGGAAATATGCCATCAGCGCCTCTAAATTACATAGGCATACACACAAATTGAGCTTTTAAAAGAGAAAAATTATTTTTATAATGGTGAAGGATCACATGTGGTTTAATTTCATTGATGCAAGGCATTCATTCATATGAGGCTGAGCAGGGTGGGGTTTGGACCCACCCCCCTCTGGACCCGCCCCTGTATAGGACTGGAATAGATACGGCTCTGGTATTCCTACACCTGTTTAAATACGTTTGAACATATTCAGTAAAAAAAGAAGTTTACGGTGGGTTCATTTTGCTCATTTTCTCTTAGATCGCCATTGATGGCCTCGTTGAAATGTAGCCATTTAGATCGCGGTTTGCTGGAAGGCATTATAATCTCCTTAACCGGACGTACTACATTAAACAACAACATTTCCTGCCGCTTCCTGCAATTCCAGGAAACCCGAGATCATTTCAGCAGATGGCAACACATTTTCCGTGACAATTTGTGAAATTGATCGAAAAATTCCAAGACATACTACTATATAATAAATAGGTATAAAAACAATAAATTTAATATATGTTAACAAATCCTAATAAATCTAAAAATAAATATACAGTAAAATCAGGAATATCCCCCAAAATATAAAATTACAACAGGCCTCAATTAGAGAACTTGTTTTTATCTCAAAGTCAAAATTTGACAATTATTCTTGAGGTAGACTTTCATTAATTAAACAAACACTCGCACAATAAAACTCATGATAAATAATATTGGTGATTTTATAACTTCTATGTTTCAATTATCTGGTCTAAATTGCACAATTTTTTTAGTAGATAGAATAAATTTATTTTGTGGCATTTTGGCTTATGAGAGGTATAAATTCTTACCCATCATAATACGTTGACACCTATCACCGATATAACCATTATAACATTTACAGGTGTGGGTTCTAGTGTTGAACGTCCCGTTATTCAAGCAATTTATCTATAAAAAAAAATTAAAGAACCCGTTATAATTATATAATGGCGGAATAGCGGTTCGTATAATTGTCGTGGACAACCAGACTTGTCACAAAAAATAACAAAACTATTAACCAGTCAAAGTGGAAACAAAAATAACATAATTTATCGTGACATACCGATTCCTTCAGGAAATAAGATCCACCAAGGTGTAAAGGTACAGAGCAGTTTCTGTCATTAGCTGGAAACATGTAACAAGTTTGAGATCCATCAAAAGTTGCCGATAAACAACTGGAATCATGACTACATTGACGAACACAGTCCAACATCCAACCAACAGTAAGTGATTTATAAGCTGTAGCTGTTGGTACTGTCAGATGCTGACATAATTTGGGAGATTTGTATTTATAATCAGCCAAAGAAGTCTTGGTGAAACCAAGAACTATAACCAGTCTTAGCACGTCCATGATTACCTAAAGTGTAATGTTCTCTCAACTCCTCTACTAATACAGAGATAAAATATATAATCGAATATTGTGTTGGTGTTGGTACTAGGCAACAATTTAATATTTATGATCGCAAGACACCAAGAGAATCGTATATTCACCTTTAGGTAAGTGAAATGTAGGAATTCGAAAAACTCAGTATATGTGTGGCAAATCTTTTGTCTAAGACCAGGTTAGGTCAGTAGGCGAGTCACGCGTTTAATTAAAATCAATCTAATCAATACGCCAATATTTTGCCAAATAAGACAGTTCGATTAAAGAATAAAGATGAATATCTTTCATCAATTAAGTTCATTGTTCGTTGATATTAGAGTTCGGGGCTAAGCCAGATATAGAAACTTGGTCTATATACTTGTAAATACAACGCAATCTGATCTATATTTCGTTTCGTTTTTATTATACGCCCACATTTTCATGTGGACGTATTATGTCGTCGCCCCTGTCCGTCCGTCCGTCCGGACGTCCGTCCGTCCACAATTTGTTTGTGGACTCTCTACAGGTCACAATTCTTATCCGATTTTGACGAAACTTGAAATATAGGTTTATCCCCAAAAGATCTCGGTTCCTTTCGATATTGGCATGTATCGGATCAAAACTTCATGGATTATGGCCCCTGATTGTACGAAAAATCACGTTTTTAGCTTGTGGACCCTATAGAGGTCACAATTTTGAACCGATTTTGATGAAACTTGACATGCATGTTTGTAACCCAAAGAGCTTGGTTCCTTTCGATATTTGCGGCTATCGGAATGTAATTTCCTGAATTATGGCCCCTGATTGTCCGAAAAATCACCCTTTTTAGCTTGTGGTCTATCTGGAGGTCACAATTATTATTTGATTTAAAAAACCGTTTGATTATATCACTGTTACAACCTAAGGAAGGTTGAGTTCGAATTTCGGGAAAATCGGACAAAAATTGCCATACAAAATGGCCGCCGTTTGTACGCGAATACTGTTAAAAAATGGTATATCAAGGTTGTGGACCCTGTGGAGGTCACAATTTTGATTCAATTTTGATGAAACTTGAAATTCATGGTTATAACCCAAAGATCTTGCTTCCTTTCGATATTTGCGCATATCGGATCGTAACTTCCTGAATTATGGCCCCTGATTATACGCAAAATCGCCTTTTTTTTTAGCTTGGAGGTCATAATTATTATTCGATTTAAAAAAACGTTTGATTATATCACCGTTACACCCTAAGGCAGGTTGAGTTCGAATTTCGGGAAAATCGGACGAAAATTGCCATACAAAATGGCCGCCGTTTGTACGCGAATACTGTTAAAAAATTGTATATCAAGGTTGTGGACCCTGTGGAGGTCACAATTTTGATTCGATTTTGATGAAACTTGAAATTCATGGTTATAACCGAAAGATCTTGGTTCCTTTCGATATTTGCGCATATCGGATCGTAACTTCCTGAATTATGGCCCCTGATTATACGCAAAATCGCCTTTTTTTTAGCTTGGAGGTCACAATTATTATCCGATTTAAAAAAACGTTTGATTATATTACCGTTACACCGTAAGGAAGGTTGAGTTTGAATTTCGGGAAAATCAGACTAAAATTGACAGACAAAATGGCCGCCGTTTGTACGCGAATACTGTTAAAAAATGATATATCATGGTTGTGGACCCTGTGGAGGTCACAATTTTGATTCGATTTTGATGAGGAAGGTTGAGTTCTAATTTCGTGAAAATCGTACCAAAATTGCCGGACGAAATGGTCGCCGTTTGTACGCGAATAGTGTAAAAATATGGTATATCATGGTTGTGGACTCTCTACAGGTAACAATTCTTATCCGATTTTGATGAAAAGTCACATTTCTAGGTTGTGTACCGTCACACCATAATCATTGTCGGTTTCGAATTTCATTAATATCAGACTGGAACTGACCAACTAAATGGCTGCTCCCAATACAGTATGAAATACAGGACTTAAAGATGTAGGAAAAATCACTTTCGGTATTGCTTGTTCTCTGTCCATCTCTCGAAAATGTGGGCGTATCCTGCCTGGCAGTGCCAGCCTATCTTTACCCCACGCAGAAGTAACGGAGGGTAGTGAAGCAGGGCGGGTGTCCTCAAATTCTTGGATTTATTTTTTGTATTTCCATGGAGATAAATACAAATTTTGGTATTCAGCTTGTTTTCTCGGGGCCTATCTCAAAACGAAAGAAGCCGTCGATCAGAAGATGAAATAAGATCGATGTAATACTGTATTAACTGTGTGATTTCTCCATTTCTTTTACGCGTGTATTTGTATAAGGACAAGTATTTATATTCTGTGTTTGTACCGAATGTAGTTTTATATGATTTGTATTTTGTGATGAACATATTAAACACACTATGTACCACAATACTTATAAGAGAGGGTGAGAGAGAGGGGGGGGGAGGAGAAATGGGGTTTAACGTCCACTTGACATGGACCAGTCATTTCGGGACTAACATATGATTTAATTTTATTTCAATAATTCGCTTGCGCGTAGGGATCTTTAGCAGTGGGAGGAAACCGGAGTACGCGGAGAAAACCAACGAGGTTGGAAAGGCGACCCTACTCCTTGCCACGTACAACCGGGGATTCGAAACCACACCAGTTGACTCAACGACAGACCGTATGATACAGCGCGCACACACTAACCATAATTATATATACATAGCGTTTCTTTCAAATTTATCCCATTTTCTTTAAACAAGGATAACTTTGCAATGAAAATTATACACACTCTTCAAACGATGCAATTTTGAGAACGTCTTTCTAAAAGCGGAAAGTTTTCCTAATAAGTAAACCGGTAGCAATTGGCAATGGTATAGGTGTAGGTACATATCACTTACAATCATACAGCCGAGTTTCGCCAGTGATGTGACAACTTTATCGGTGCCAAAGTTCTGTATTATTATTATTACAGCATATTTACAGTGCGCCCTTTCATATAGTATGTCCAGAGATACTTTACAAAGTTATCATATAAGTGTGTGACGTGGTAGTTCACGCTGAATGATAACACAATTCGTGTCCAGTCTGTGATATATTAGCTAATACTGCCTCACAGTGAAGACGCAATAGGCTCCAGTAGAAAATTCACTGTAGACCCCGAACCCTCAAAAGGTTATAAGTTTTAATTCCCGCACTGTGGTGAAAGTTCGGCATATGTTGGCTTATATTTTTAAACACGTAATGACAACTGGAAATTGTCCCGTTTAGATGAAGGAAAGGGATTTTAACTACTTCACATTTAGCTATAACGAATTTTACTACTTCACATTTAGCTATAATGAATTTTACTACTTCACGATTAGATGAAGGAATGGAATTTTAACTACTTCACATTTAGCTATAACGAATTTTACTACTTCACATTTAGCTATAACGAATTTTACTACTTCACATTTAGCTATAACGAATTTTACTACTTCACATTTAGCTATACCGATAATGAATGAAACACCATAAAGACATTACAAGTTTATAATTCTTTAAAATGTCAATTTAACAATGTTATGAAACGCCAATATGCCTGACGATACTAGTAAACGTGCACTCTGTTACAACAGAAGTTCAAAGTATAATGATTGCATCAAGTATACGAAAACACTGGAACTTAAAAAAACATTATGGGAGATAAGATAAAGAGTTGGCAGTTCTCACTATAATAGTTAAAAACTAAATAATGTAAAAGTAATTTGCTAAATATTGATCCACTAGGAACCTAGATTTAAGCGACTGAAATTTCCGCGTAGCCTTGATTATCATTACTGAAGTAGGTACGATTAAAATCATAGTCTCGATTATCCAGTGTTTTTTATTTAATTATCAATGAGCGTTAAGAAGCATATGGAATTGTAATCCAGTCAATATCGAAGGCTAGCGTTTACATTGAAAGTTGATTATATTGTTGATAAGTAAATTAAAGACCTGTAATAGGCGGATTTAACTCGTGCATTGTGTATGTTTAAACAATGATAAGAACTTTTATATTGATATGTTGGCCTATTTCATTTTATAATTAACAAGGTGTGGATACAATAGCTAAGGATGCTCTACTGTTTGCACGACATCAATCTATACCAACTTAAACAGCTCGTAATATCATCTGAAAGAACAAGATATAGTTATTGTTATAATCATATTTCCAAAAGGCTTCACCAACTGCGTATGGATTTCGAGGTTTCGTGATAGGACCATTTGGGTTACAATCTGCGCATGCGTTATACCACCAACCACCTTGATACTCTTGAGCACAGTTTCTACCAGCATCCAGATCATTATCTCTGTCAAAAGTACTGAAAGCTGAACCATTTAACCCAACCATAGAATCACCCAATGGTGTCGACTCTATGTCTGCGGACCAGTCGGGATCAGCACTCGCTTCTGTCTGAGTCCATGGAAAACTTCCAGAATACGTCATACGATAGTTGGTGGATTCATCCTCAACTTTAAAGTTTTCATATTTCCGCCATCTTCCTTTATAGTCTATATCACTGAAGATCTCCATAAATAAATGTTGCGGACGACTTGTGGTGATGTAATGAAGTTTGTCAAGACCAAGCCAATGATTATCTGTAGGAGATCCAAAACCATCTTTATAGCTGTTCCAGTTTAAATTTCTGTTCACAAATGGCGACCATTCCGAATTCTTCATGAGAGTAGAGCCTCCACCACCGTTTTTCATATTACAAAAAACTTCAAAAGCTGTCGGGGCTAAAGTAGGTTTAATAAAATAATTATCGTACGTATCCTCATTATAATGTCCTGATTTAAACCCTTCTGTACAATCTGAAAAAAACATATAAAACTTTTATATTGTCCATTTAACCACAATCCGTTAGTTTTATTGTATGGATCGTGTAGAGTATATTTAATAGTAAATCTGCCTATGATATGTACAATCTAAAAAATACATAAATATGTCAAATGGTTTTTTAATAGACACACTTCAACCACAGTCAGCTAATTATATGGTTGATGTAAAGCTTATTTAGTAGAATTAGCCTAAGAAGAATTAAAGCTGAATTATGCAAGAGTAAAATCTTTCTGTTGTGGCTTTAAATGTATAAACTATGTTTTAGACGTTTATTAACATGACGAACCCAAATGACTTCCGTTTTAGATAGATTTGGGAACGGTGGCCATTTCACATATGTTAAAACAATCAAATATATAATCTAGATTCTCGGTTATCTATGCTGCATTTTGTCAAAACCCCAAAGACTCATAACTTCGCACAGAGGTAATTTGGCTGGAATTTTCAAAATATTCATTTTGTATTATCTATTTTTGAACCGTTAACTCTTTATATATATCTTACATATATGATACATTTATAAAATCTAGTTATATCGTAAATGTTGACCTACATTTGTTTTATTAATGTCATTTACATGTAGCTTACCTATGATCAAAATTAAATGTCTTACCCATCATAATACGTTCACATGTATCTCCTACATAACCATTATAACATTTACATGTTTGTGTTGCAGAATCCAGGGTTCCATTATTGAGACAGGTCAGGGGTGTGGTATTAACAGGGTCTTCAGTTGTTGCTGCAAAGGTTGATGACTGAAAGAAATCAGACGAACAGTTGAGAAAATGACTAGATGCCCCGCCCCGATCGATCGAACTGGAACATACATATACTTTAATAACAGACGCATAGCTTGAGCTAGTACCCTTTCCATGATGACCGATGATCAGAATGGCAATCCTTAAGTTGTGTTTGAGGGACGTACGCCTCCAAATCGCGGAAAAAATCGATCTAATTCAAATTTTTGAGGCCAATGTTAATCTTCGCTACTTATGTTCACGTTGCAACAGCAAATTTGAACAGTGACTTTCAGAACAAAAAATCCAATGGCTTCTGGTTTCAGAACGCCCCCTAGTGGCAGACAATTTTGATTCCTTTTTCACCTCATAGTGAATAAAATAAAACACACCTTCAGAACAAATAATCCCCTGGGTTTCTATTCCAAAACGGGTTCCAAACTAAACATATCACAGCATCCCATTTGAACTAGAAGAAGGCTGATTTGTTTCAGGTATGGCGGACAACATTCGTCTTTCGTCGGAATGGTGCCATAATTGACCTATAAATAAAAAGTGCCCTTCAGAATATCACCTGGTTTCTGCACTTCAGATCGCACCCAGTGACCCGAGTATGTGGGTTTATTTTAAATATGACGGACAACTTTGATTCCTTTTTCATCCCAAAAGTTAATAAAACACATCATCAGAATAAAAAATCCCCTGGATTACCTCTAATACCTTTGATTACCTATATAACCCTGGTTTACATCTACATTCCAGGTTACCTCTATAACCCTGGATTATTCTTCATTTCAAAGTAGGGATACTCACCTCTAATTTGGATACAAATAGACCACCCGGACCCAAAGATGCTGTACAGTTCAGTTGGTCATCAGAAAATATGTAACAAGTTTGAGATCCATCAAATGTTGCCGATAAACAACTGGAATCATGACTACATTGACGAACACAATCCAACATCCAGCCAACAGTAAGTGATTTATAAGCTGTAGCTGTTGGTACTGTCAGATGTTCACATGATTTGGGAGATGTATATCTATATTCTAATGCCGTCAGTTCTGTTACTGATAAAAGTACAAGTATCCACATTCTGAACATGTCCGATCGTCCGATCACTGTCTCTGTCCAAATCGTGTTGTGAAGAGATCACAAATTTCATACAATATATCTGTAATTGCGATCGTATGTTTTATCTTTTATTTTATCCAAGCATAAATATAAAATATCGATAGAGTTAAATTTATATATCTATCAAGTAATTGAACAAATATATGAACGAACCTTCTTATTCAAAACCCTGATGTAATTATGATTGTATGTTTTATCCCAGCATAAATATAAAATATCGACAAAGTTATATTTATATAACTAGTAAGTAATCAAGTAAATATTTGAACAAACCTTCTTGTTTCAAAACCCTGATCGGTAAATAATTAGTGAATATAACAGCCAACGGCGCTTTAGAAACTCTTCTTCGGTATTTAAGCGTTTTATAAAAAAAAATTTTTAAAACAATATTTTATTCATTATAAATACATAATGAGATGGGTAGGAATGATTAATATATACTACAGGTTTCATTAATACGTGGATTTTGTTAATTAAACTGCTGATGAGAATGAATAAAATCTATTTGACATACCAATCTGGCCCGTATCTACTGAAATGCTCGCCCCCCCCCCCGCTCAGAAATATCTAACAATCATTAAAGTATACACAGTTCGTTATATTAACCTAAAAATACTATTTTTTTCTGTCAGGATACTTATTTTAAAATGCTTATTAGACACCTAGGTAACTACATAGCATGATGATTACAGCAGTCTGTTAGAATGACCTTTCCGAAAATTTCCTCAAAATGTTCGCCCCCCTACCGAAAGGTAATGCCCCCCGCCCCGATACCAATAAACTTTTGGACTTGATTGAAGATATTGTTGTTTACGTCGATACAGTGGGTTGCGGACGCGAACATAAGACTGTTAATGTTTTTGAGGTCGTATTGTAGTTTGTCTATGTTTTCTTTTCGTGCATTTGAATATAAAGAGCATCGCAAGAGGTAGTGATCAGGATCTTCAAAAATGTGACCACAGAGGCATGCGGGGCTGTCAGCAACATGACGTCTGAGAAACTTGTGTCCCTGTAGGTCAGAACATCGGAGTCTGAGTTTACTATGAATTATCTGGCGCTTCCGTTGACCGTTTTAGTAAAAAGGTGGGATTTTTATATCTGATTTGGACAGATGATCGGAGAATATTTTAAGAGTTCTTGAGTTTCTTACAGGGAGGCTGAGTTTATTCCACTCTCTTATACTGGATTTAGAAAAAATTTCAGTACGGCATCGAATTTCTTTTATTTTATCTACGTTTCGAAATGAATATGTATTTGTTGGTTCCAGATTAATGAGATTCTTAAGATAGGTAGGAGTAAGGTTATTTATTATTTTGTATAGTAATTTTACTTTGTGTTGTTTTCGTCGTTCTTTGAGTGGAATAAACCCAGTTTCCGCGTAGAGGGGAGCATGGCTAGTACCTTTAACTGTCCCACAAATAGTGCGAAGTGCATCAAGCTGAAGGGATTCGAGATTATTAGATAAGTAGTCTGTGCACCCTACCAAATAACATCGGCATAGTCAAAGTGTGGCAGAATGAATGAGGAATATAAAGTATTTAGTGATTTTCTGTTTAAACGATATTTCAAGGAGCGTAGGCAGTTTACTAATTTTGAAACTTTACTAATGATTCCGTCGATGTGGCTGTTCCATTTACAATTAGCTTGAAAGATAAGTCCAAGGTGTTTATGTTCGGTTACTTCTTTTATTTTAAACTGATTTCATTAATGGGGGGGGGGGTCACAATGTTGCGTTTAGTAGTGAGTGTTAAAGTTTCTGTCTTGAGGGGGTTAAATGTCACTAGCCATGTTTCCGCCCACATATTCATGGTTTGGAGATCTTTGTTTAGGGTATCTGCGCTTGCCGCTGGGTCATCTATTTTTAAGTACAGGGAGGTATCATCTGCAAATAGTCTTATGTTTGACTGTATATCGTTTACAATGTCGTTGATATATAGTAAAAATAAAAGTGGCCCTAATACACTGCCCTGTGAGACACCAGCGGGGATGCCCCTGGAGTTCGAGGAGGTTCCTTTTATTACAACACGTTGATGCCGATTATCTAAATAGTTCTTGAACCACAGTAATAATCCTCCTCGCACTCCAGCAGCATCCAGCTTATGACAAGGAGATTTGAAATTGGAATGTGGCCAAGAAAAAGCTTTAGTGTATTCTGTAAAGGAAACTTGCCTATAAACATCCTAAGAAGAAAGGATTTAAATTTTAAATATTTTTGAATGTAGCAAAGCTAGCATATTCTATTCTCAATTACTATAGATATTTTGAAAGCATAAAATACATATCAACGTATAAAACTGACTCTCCTCTGAAATATAGATTCCTAATTTTATGGGTCGTTAAATGCAAATTGAACCACATGAATTTTTCAATCCTATCTGTGTAATGGTCAGGTGTAGCAAAGCTATACCAAATGCTGAATAAATGCACCCTCGCCTTTGGGCCTCCATACTTAACCGAAGAATGCTCGCCAATGCGCAGTGATTGACTTCCGAGGCGACAAGTCGACAAAGCGAAATAATTGCATTTCGGCGGCTTGTCGACTTGTCGACTTGTCGGGTTGTGAAGGCGACAAGTCGCGGCACGACAAATTGAAATAATTGCATTTCGGCGACTTGTCGACTTGTCGCTTTGTTGGGTTGTGAATAAGTCGAAGGCGACAAAGCGACAAGTCGACAAAATTGACCCGACAAGTCGACAAAATGAGGGCGACGATTGTCGGGTTAGTTTGTCGCGTTGATTTTGTCGACTTTTCGCTTTGTCGCCTTCACAACCCGACAAAGCGACAAGTCGACGAAATGCAATTATTTCGCTTTGTCTACCGCGACTTGTCGCCTTCACAACCCGACAAGTCGACGATGTAGAATGGCCGCTAACAGCCACCATATCTGAGACCATCATGTAGATTTATGAAGAAGTGTGTAATTTTCACCACGTGATAGGGAACTAATGTTTAAAAAGTTTGAAGTTTTATTGACAACTAAAGTGGAGTGTCACATTGAAGATTTGGCTGCCGAGACACGTGATAAGTTTCCCGAAACTGTCACAGTAAACCACATCGGTCAGCAACACAATAAAATATAAATATTGGGGAATATTGTTCATTTGAAGACAATAAGATGAATTCCTTTCCCTGGACCCATCAAGTAATTAGTACTACATTATTCTCGGAGCCCTCTCCTTTAATAGTTGGTGATGTTAAATTTAGAGCAACACGTGACACATGACTGATAGTGTTACACGTTATTCTTGGTGCTGTGTGGCAAACTACTGATACAATTAACATAAGATACCCCCCCCACCCTGTTACCCCGATTCTCATCCATATTAGTTAAGTCTCCTGTTGTAATTCGACTTTATGTCTCATCCAACAGTTCTATGGAATTTAGAGTACTTTCGGTCAAGTATTCGGAAATTGCATACCAAACAGTTTGAATGAATTAACAATTGTATTATATTATATACAACGGTAAAATAAAAATTCCCTGGTATGTTTATTCCTCACATAGGAAGCGGTATGGGGTGTTTTGAAACCAGACAACGATCTGACAATCTGGATAGGATAGGCCAACGTTTGTAGTTGATTACCAATAATTGGACATGTGGTTGGTATTTTGTACGCTTCACCGTTAATATCGAAATACAAAAAAAAAACTTGAAGTAACTAAAACATATAATTATTCTAATTACATATCCCCATGACTAACTTGTAATTCTCATCCACATAACACAAGCGGATTCCTTTTCCCTACGTTGTTTTTTTTTCTATCTGCACGGATGATGCTAAACCTCAGTCAGTTGGGCCACCCGTTTTAATTTGTTTTATGACAAAGGGAGAAGATGTCCCAACCTCTCTTCTCACGACATCGATTTTATAAGTGGGTTTTAAATTGGTTTTTTGATATACACGGACGTTTTTGTGCATTTACCAATTTTCAACCCATTAGGTGTAAATAATTTAATTAAATCAACCTGTCCATAATATCATATTAAATGTACTGAACGTTAAATTTTTAAAAACAACAACACCCGTGTATATGTTCGCCCATCTCACTTCACCAAGTTCTCTTAGCTTTACATAACCAAGATTAAACCAAATAAACATATGGCACCAATTCTGAAAGATCTCCATCGGCTACCAGTCCGTCAACGTATCAATTTTAAAGTACTGTCTATTACCTATGGCGATTCTTTATCTCAGAGATCGTATTAACGCCAATAAACCCTGCAGAACCCTTCTATCACAAACAGACAGCCTCTTAATTCGATTTTTTTTAATTTCAAAAACCACCTCCGACGATAGATCCTTCGCAGTAGGTGCTCCAAAGTTATGGAATTCGATACCAAAAGAAATCAAAAGCGTATATTGTATTAAAGGTTTTAACAAGTATCTTAAAACCGACCTTTTTAAAGATACATTATGGGAAATTAGATAACGAGTTAAACTAGCTAATGTGAAGGCAATGTGGAGGAAATTTCAGTCAAATTGATCCACTATTAACGTAGAACTAAGCGAATGAAATTTCCACCTAGCCTCGGTCATCATTACTAAAGTCGGTAAGATAAAACCAGTAGTCTCGGATATCCATTTTTATTGGCAAATCACGAAGAAAAATATTACAGCGAATCGAACTACAATCCAACAAAAATCTCATGCTAGCCTCAACATCGAAAGTTGATTATGGTGTGAATAGGTTAATTAATGTCTAATTAATAGTTTTTATCACATTTCAGGCCTAAAGAAAGACCTACAATAGGAAGATTTTGCTTTTGCATAATGCGTGTTTAATCAAATATACAACTGATTGAATGCGGCTCTAGCTGTGTTTGTGTTAGACTTTACCGTGTATATTAAATAGTGCTCTCAATTTTTGTTTAAATCTTTTTTTTATGGATTAATGCGTTGTGATTATTGTAATTTTATATTAGTTGTACTTATGTAAAGCGCTGGAGAGCAGCTCGCTGAGTTGAATTGTTGGAGCTACATAAAATATTGTTGTTATTACTTGTTTTAAAATTTAAAGATTATAAATGTTGACTTATTTTATGGTTGTCATAATAAATTGAATAGACAGATCAATTATGTCTACAGGGTTCAACAGATAACGCCTGTTTCACCGGAAGTTATTGTCTTATATTTTTACATCAATAGTATAGCTTGGATATATATCTATACTTTAACCGATTAAACGTAAACACGGGTAATATTCATGGGTGGGGAATAACACTCACTTCCATCTTATGTAATATCGCAGACAAATGTGAATTGCGTCACAGGGATGAGAATCAACGGATAATGACGCATATGAATCTAAGGACCCGGGGAAAACCCACAAAGTTGGGCAGGCGAATCTACTCCTTGTCACGTACAAGTTGGAATTCGAAACTACGCCACTTGACGCACTGACAGACCTCGTTATGTAAATCGCACGAGTTTGACTATTACTCTCTCACATTCACACACCCACACACTCATTATAAATTACTGACAACTGTTGAAGAAAAAACCCAAAATTTTTCTCGCGTGGTTTTCATGTTAAATTTACGTAATTGCTAAAATAATGTTGATGTCACTACTAATACAGTGTTGACGTCAGTACTGAGCTAACTTTTTGCGATCCTTGTGTAATGGAGTCATTGTACATGTAACCTATCCTGTATGTATAGAGTCATTGTACATGTAGCCTTTATAGTCAAATACTCTGCATGTTTTAAAACTTGTGTAAGCACCATTCATATTTTATCACAAAAACATTTTTGTCATTTCCAAGATAAAAATATATATTTTATCTTCCTTCAGGGTGCTGTAATTCAGATATACCCTCACTGCATTGATGACACTTAAGATATTGACATAAGTTGAACATAATAATATAATATGTAGTACAGTAGCTTAGAGGGAATATTGGTTTTTATATTTATTGACATCTATAACTGGTCCATCTGAAAATTCTAAAATGACTCATTAGTTGTGCCCCCACGATGTCACTGGCACCCTTCAACAAATAACTCAAGTGGAAAGGTTAATATTAACCATTATTTTGACAAACATGGACTGAAATATGTTTTTAAAAATGAAGTGTGCTGTAAAGGCTGACTTATATCATGCAGTGTGCTCCTGGCAGGGGCGTAAATGTGGGGGGGGGGGGGGGGCCCCCCCCCCCCCCCAGCAAAAAAAATAGTCGGTCGCAAAATCAGTGCAGTCGGTCGCAAAGTAGAGGTAGTCGTTATCAAAATAAGTATACGTCACGTTACTCGCGCAAAACTTTAGTATAAAAATAGTCGGTCGCAAAATCAGTGCAGTCAGTTGCAAAGTAAAGGTAGTCAGTATCAAAATAAGTACTCACTCTATACGTCACGCTACTCACGCAAAAAAAATAGTCGGTCGCAAAATGAGTGCAGTCGGTCACAAAGTAGAGGTAGTTGGTATCAAAATAAGTACTCACTGTATACGTCACGCTACTCATGCAAAACTTTAGTATAAAAATAGTCGGTTGCAAAATCAGTGCAGTCGGTCGCAAAATAGGAGCAGTCTTAGTATAAAATAACCTTGTCAACTTATCATTTTTGAAAAGATGTTGTGTTTCACTCTCATTCTGTTGTGAGTATAACGTTAGTCTTACAACAAAATGTAACCCAGGGAGAAAAATAGTCGGTCTCAAAATAAGTGCAGTCACTGCAGTCGGTCTCAAACACAATGCCAGAAAAGATCCCAAATACTGTATATTTGCGTGAATCCGTGAGCCTATAAATTGCATACGTCACTCTTATTCTGTTGTAAGTATGTTAAATTGGTCTAACAACAAAATTTCACGAAGGGAGAAAAATAGTCGGTCACAAAATAAGTGCAGTCACTGCAGTCGGTCTCAAAAACAATGCCAGAATAGATCCCAAATGCTATGTATTTGCGGGAATACGTGTGCCTAAATTGCATACGTCACTCAAAACTATAGTATAAAATAACCATGTCTGCTTGTCACTCTTATTCTGTTGTGAGTAGTTGTTCTATAAAATGTTTTCTACCACGGCAAAAAATAGTCGGTCTCAAACCAAAAGTACTCACCGCAGTCGGTCTCCGACTAAATGAATTAATGAAATAAACATACAATCATAAAACAAACGAAATTGACAGATAAGCCTCAAGATTCTGTCCCATTTCTTATCAACCCCAGTCCTAAATATTTAAAAGCCCTGTTACATATCTGAAATTTTTTTTCGCGCCTTCGGCGCGATTAAATTATAACATCATTCTTCTACTCGGTTGCATATCTGAAATTTTTTCGCGCCTGCGGCGCTCGATTCCATTTTAAAATCATTATTCTACTCGTCAGTTGTCTTATACTGTCTCAGCACTATCATATTCACGATTATAGTGAACTGCCCAGTTTGTAGTACCACTGGTGTGTGGGGCGGGGGTATGTGCATCAGTCGGTCGCATTTTGGCTAAACACCTCCCCAAACGAAATCGATATGTACGCCCCTGGCTCCTGGGTAGTGAATCTGCGTCCTACTCACAATATTTCGGTAGAATCTCTTTAGCAGCCCTGATTAATAGTAGATTGAAATACTTTCTACGTATCTGGCGTGACGGGACAGGCGTAATTCAACCTCAATATTCGGGATATATATTGATATGTCATAACAGGAGTTATCTCCCTTGTATCAAGAACCGTACGATAATAATGATTGGATCTATATCAATACCTTCATAATATCAACAACAACTCAAACTTCAATCATTGCGTTCAATAAATATGTGAATATAAACAACAAAAGAAAGCTGTAAATATAACAAAACCCTGATAAATAATAATGTTCTATTGGGTGCATAATGGATGTACTAATCAATAGGGCAATAATTATTAACAAAATATTAATATAAAAGGTGTTTTCATCGATATATGGGGCTCAATCTATAGTAAGAAAACAATGTATGTCTGATATTAACAACAATATGATACATGTACATAAAACAAATACTTGATGAAAGCATATCAATACGAATAGCATCTATATATAGACAACCCGATATTTGATTAAAGTATGTTTCAAACTGATCTGTATATAAAACAAATACTTGAAATGATTAAAGCATTACAATACGTATACAATTTATATATGGTAAACAAATATTGGATTAAAGTATGTTTTAACTGATCTGGATTACCTACTTTCTAATATAAATAAATACCCAATTGTCTATTCAAAATAAAATCTTCGATGTATAATTTCTATTATCACATTTATATATACTGTAAAATAAAATTATATTCATGATATGCATTCAACTAATAATAGAAAAAATTATAATTATTCATTTCGGATGAATTCGTTGTATCAAATCATTATCTATATAAATAGCAAACAGCCCAATAATAATTAATTATGAGATTTTTTGACAACTCATATAATATATATAACTCTACAAGAGTATTATAAAATACGTGTTTTATCTGTTACAATATTAAACAAATATCTTAAACATAAACAAATGGTCGAATGGGTTATATTGTATTTTAGATTCATCTATTCACTTCCATTGAATACTGGCATAAATTTAGTGTGATCGTCATGGTTGCGCGTGACGTAATGTTTTTGCCTTAATATGTCTGTACGAGTTCTAGGTCCAATAGTTCTGTTATTACTAAACAATCATTTTCATTTATAGCATTGTCCCTTTGTACTGGCGAAATGAATTCAAGTATCTGAGATTTTATATGTTTCCTTCGCTCGAATGTGTACGGTTTAAACTGCTTTGAGAATCATCTCTATATGTGGTACACGGTTATTCATAAAATCATATTTCCAAAAGGCTTCATCAACTGCGCTTGGATTTCGAGAATTCTTGATAGGACCATTTGGGTTACAATCCGCGCATGCGTTATACCACCAGCCACCTTGATAATCTTGAGCACAGTTTCTACCAGCATCCAGATCATTATCTCTGTCAAAAGTACTGAAAGCTGAACCATTTAACCCAATCATAGAATCACCCAATGGTGTCCACTCAACTGTTCTTGCCCAATCCGGATCAGCACCAACTTCTGTCTGAGTCCATGGAAAACTTCCAGAATACGTCATACGATAGTTGGTGGTTTCATCTTCAACTTTAAAGTTTTCATATTTCCGCCATCTTCCTTTCCAGTCTATATCACTAAAGACCTGAACAAATAAATGTTGTGGGCGACTTGTGGTGATGTAATAAATGTTCTGTAAGCCAATCCAATGATTTGCGTCAGGAACTGAACCAATTAAAAACTTATATGTATTCCAATCCACATGTAGGTTTAAAGCAGCTCTCCATTCAGTATTCATCATAATATAAGTTGCACCCCCTGCTTCCTTCATGTTACAAAAAACTTTAAAAGCTTCGGGGGCTAAAGTTGGTTTTATGAAATAAGCTTTAAATTCATCATCCTTATAATGACCGGATTTAAACCCCTCCGTACAATCTGAAATAAACGTCAATGTGGGTTCAGAGTCCGGTTAATGAGACACCTTAGAAATACTACTATAACTGACCATAAGACACCATAAGGTCTCTAGTGAGAAATATTACTACTACTATAACTGACCATGAGATACCTGGGAAGTACTATTATTACTGATCAAACGAGGAAAGCCAATATATTGCTGTTTGACTAGTATCTGGGGTAATGAAAGGACACTAACTCTATTCACTTTTACCCCTTCCCAGCCCCCCCACCCCCCGGTTCGATATCACTGCACTTTTGATTGATTTTGAAGTGTTAGATTCGCATCAAACTGCCAAAGTTAGAATGAAACACATTCATGGCGGGGGGGGGGGGCTTCCCCATTATACTTAAATATTCGACTTACGAAATTCCGTTAAAAAATCATGCACATAAGAAATAATTTTGGATGTTCAAATCAATGACATGGCATCTCCATGTGGTGGATACCCCCTACTTCAAAGTTCAAATACAAGAGCCGTATAGTAATTCGGATGGAACGAAAACCCGGGGTTGCACTTAAAGTATCCTTTGGCAGTTGGAATTTGATGTAAGAGTAGGTTGTAGCGTCACTCCGAGCACACTGTATTTCTATGTATGTCTTCATTGCCCCAGTAGGAAACGTTAAACCCACCCCATTTCATTTAATCTTTTACAAGTGTGTCATATAGCCTCGGGAAGTTGTCACTACCATTAACAATTATCAGTGGTTCTCGTCCAATAAACCCACGGAAAAAAAGATCCATAAACAAAATTAAATGTCTTACCTATCATAATACGTTCACATGTATCTCCTACATAACCATTATAACATTTACATGTTTGTGTTGCAGGGTCTATGGTTGCATTGTTAAGACAGGTCAGGGGTGTGGTATTAACAGGGTCTTCTGTTGTTGTGGGAATTGTCGTCTCCGTCGTTGTGTCTTCAGTTGTTGTGGGAATTGTCGTCTCCGTTGTAATGTCTTCTGTTGTTGTGGGAATTGTCTTCTCCGTTGTAATGTCTTCTGTTGTTGTGGGAATTGTCGTCTCCGTTGTAATGTCTTCTGTTGTTGTGGGAATTGTCTTCTCCGTTGTTGTAATTATTGTGCCTCCAGTTGTTGTAGGTATAGTCTCCTCGGTCGTCATCATATCTTCTCCAGTTAAAAGTATTGGCTCTTGAGATGGTGGAATGGTTTGAGGTGAGGATGTTATCCCGTCCTGCAATACCCAACACATTTTTTATTTTTCTCTCAACTTATCATTCATCAAGAGGGTAGAAATGGTCTACTCTTATATCTAATTCAAACTATCAGTGTTTTTTTACGTGCACGCCTATTAAGTACACGCGACTTTACAGCCAATCAGAACATCCCAAAAAAAACCTTATACATCCTGGACCATAGTCATCCAGAATACTCCACATAAGAGACATTGGTTATCCTGAAAATTTCGAATAGGATATTAGATATCCTGAAAATTATTCGTTGTGTTGGTACATGAAGGAGCCACCTTGACTCGGCGAGTAAAACATTGACTCACTAACCTTCAAGTACCGTGTTCCTTCCCTCTGTCTACACAGAAAGTTTATCAGGATTTTTTTCAATAGGTATAACGTGTATTCCTTCAGATGGGGCGAAAAATCGAGGTCTCGTGTACTCGTGGCAGTTTGAATTCGACATATTTATTTCATGTTTACATTGACGCTAATTTAACACCTTTGCGGCTTGTTAGGTGGGCGTGCTTGTGGGGTGGTTGCGTGCCTATTGCGAGGTGGGCGTGTCTATTGCGAGCTGAGCGTACCTATTGCGAGGTGGGCGTGTTTATTGCTAGATGGACGTGTTTATTGTATTGGGGTCATTACTTACATAATGCCCGAAGTCTAACTTAGAAATTATGTCTTGCTTTACATAACATATGCGCATAGTTAGGATATTTTAATTGGTGAAGCGGTTGTGTATTCATACGATTTAAAGGATTTTGGTTTAATTAGGTGTCCTTGAAATTTAATGTTTCCGTATCGTCAAATGTCCGAAAATCCAAATTTGTTCATATTACCTGGTACCCATCGTAAGTCATTAAAGAATCCCCCCTCCCCCTCCCGCTTATAAATATAGGGGTGGGCGTTTTGCATGTTGGTACATTGTGTTGTTGTGGTCATATTTTTTGAGTACGGAGTAACGTTGAAAATTAGAACAATTTTAAGTCGTAGAATGGTGAGTATCGATAGACTTCATTCTCTCATTACTACAACAAATCCGTCGAACTTTAGTCTATATCTCGTTCACAAGTCAATTGTTGACGTGCCGACGGACATGGTGGCGACGAAATTCGCCCATGTGAGGGTTTAAAAAACAGTTCTGGAAATATGAATGATGCAAACCTGATATATTATGAACGGTTTATGAGATACATCTCGGTATCGAATTATATACCGAAGACTTGTTTCCAGGAAAACGCTAAATTAACAAAATGCTAACGCGCGGGAAAACAAATTGTATAGCAGCCAAAGTTAAATTGGTTTGAAACACAAAAATGAAAGTCGAAATCGGGACCTACTGACGCAAGGGATAAAGTGTGCTGTCATTTCTGATCCAGAACAAACACAGAATGTAATGCAATAACCCTTTTGTTTTGTTTACTTACTGTTAGCTTAATCAAAAACATCTCTCCTGGGCCTGAAGTCACTGTACAGTTTAGCTGATCATCCGAGAACATGAAACAAGTTTGAGATCCATCAAAGGTTGCCGATAAACAACTGGAATCATGACTACATTGACGAACACAATCCAACATCCAGCCAACAGTAAGTGATTTATAAGCTGTAGCTGTTGGTACTGTCAGGTGTTCACATGATTTGGGATGACTGTATGTGTGTCCTACTGATGCAACTCCCGTTAATGTTGATAGCAACAGAAGCATTTTAAGCACCGTCGTATGAAAAGACATAACCGGGACAAACATTTGCATCGCTTATCAACAGAATAAATCTTCAGCCGCTAAGACTTGCATGTAATTGACCAATATCACATCTTTTGAAATGTATGATATATACAATCGATATAGTTTTATTGTCATGATAATTACATCGTGATTTTATCCAATAAGATAACACTTGTGAATAGCCTGACCTTATAATAACGTGAAAACAGGAAATTCTAATATATATACAAACATAGCAATCCATCATTTCCCGGGGGCTAAAAGCAAATATGAATGTTTATAAAGATCCAGGCTTCGGTTGTTTTCTTATTCGGGATTCAAATTTAGAATAACGAGACAGACCGCGTTTCGTTATTCGGGATTGTCAAGTAAATTATGTTTTCTTTCATAGAGAGAGAGAGAAAGAGAGAGAGAGAGAAAGAGAAATGGGGTTATTTCGGGACTAACATATTGGTTTAATTTTATTTCAATAATTTGCAGTGGGAGGAGACCGGGGGACCCAGAGAAAACCCACGGGGTTGGACAGGCGACCCTACTTTTTGTCACGTACAATCGAGCATTAGAAACCACGCCAGATGACTCAATGACAGGTTTTATGATACAGCGAGCACGTGCTAACCATTCGGCCATCCAACACCTCTCTTTTAATGAACTCTAAGAAGTTCATTAAAAGAGGGGTGTTGGATGGCCGAAATTGGCAAAAATATACTTTTTTGCACATGCTTTTCTTGGGTGTGACACTTCATCCCGGGTGTTTGTTATTGCCAAAGGTTTGTCATTGCAGAAACTACAAACGGATACGGGTTTCCGAAGATGTGCATCAGCTTCCAGTAACCGATCAACAAAGGCAGAAATCATGGCATCTGGAGAGAACTATCCACCAGTTGTGTTTTTGTACAGTCCCAAGTACTGCCTCCGACAGCAGCAGCGACCAAACAACACTCTAACTGTGACTGGGGATGGGAATTACGCCACTTCCGTCAGTATCCCGTGTATACGCTCTTCTCACCGGCCAAGGTGGGTGACTTTCTTTCTGTTGTTTACTGGGTTGTAACCTACATACGGATGACTTTGTTTTTATTTGTGTTATAACTAATCGTAACCTATATTCATTACCTAAAGCTGAATATTTATAGTTATATTTTACGATGTTATCTCTGACTTAAAACAGTTAAAAATATTCTAAATAGTTCTAGTGATGTTGTTATATAGTGCTCCGTGAAAGCTCGTATCTTTACAGGGTTCAAGGAAGACTTTTGTATTCGATGTAGAACAGATTGCGAATGTTTAATACTCATTTTAACATTGTTATGTCGGACGAAGACCGACATATTCAATCTTTTCTGCCATTTTGAATAATAGCGCTATAGACAGTTAAGATGTCTACATGTCGGGTGCGATTGAATGTGATTGTGAATAAAAACAAGCCTAAGCATACCCCATGGGGAGGGGGGGTCAAAGGGGGTAAATACACCGTTTACCACCTCATCATCAATTTATTAAATAAACCACTTCTTTTTGGCATAGATAATCAGGCTGCATCGATTAACACCTTTAAAATAGTGCATGAATACTTATGTTATCAGACGCGTCAATATCTGATTCTATTTATAGAACAAGTTTTATTCATGTTTTAAAACAGCACTTCCTTTTTTTCATTTGTTTTAAAGAGTGTGGCAATGTATATAGGCTTTGCCTCTTCCTTGATCACTTTACATAAATTTCTGAAGTAAAATATTATTTACATAAAAGAAATTGACTAATTGACGTGTTTATAGACATAGATCTTTTATTTGGATTTGACCCCCTTTCCTGTTATTCTCTCAATGTTTTATAAACAATTTAATTTGCGTTTTAAATAAAATCATACCATATCTAATGTACTGACAATGGAGAATACAAAAAAACATGTATTTATCAAATTATAACTCTTGTCCTCTGCAACACTTATACTCGTCTAACATAATTTCGCATAAATTATAAAATAGTATTACAAATCCAGGTCGGCATATAGTTGGATGTCGGCTACAAAACCATTGGCAACTTTGGGGTTACTTAACTCAATGGGTAAAATAGCTGAAAACCACATTCAAAATTTTCTCTGGGAAGGCGAGGCCGATTGATTGGTTGTTTGAAATTCAGGTCAGCCATTTAAGGTGGGCTGGACACATTCGAGTTGCTGAATGAGCAGAAAACGCATTGTCAAAATTTTCTCCCGGATGGCACCGCCTCCGTGGACTGTAAACGATAGCTACGAGAACGTAGCTAAAAAACGTTGAGATATACAGATATACAGTGAGCCCATGCCTGTAAAAAGTACAAATATGCACCAAATGTCAAGTAACACTTTGGTTCAATATCGTATGGAGGGGAGGGGGGATCTAACGAACACACCCATTGTGAGTTGAGGGGAATGACTTCTCTACACTGCTGACTTTCTGGATATAAATTCATACACGTTGGAAATTGCGGCACTAAACAGACAATTAGGAGAAAAGCCTTCACAAATTTCTTTTAATTTAACAGACAGTTTTGTAGACAATAAATTAAAAGATATTCACGAAATGAGAAAGACTTTGTCAAAAATTACATTAAATGTCGTTTACAAAGATCATTAAAAATGATGTCTGCATTAAGAGAACTTTGGATATCACTCAGCTTTTGAAACATTATGAAATCGAATTTATGACCTTCAGCTGTCCCCTATCATAGAATAAGTTTCGGAGCGTTCAGTTTTGAGTGCCATCCTCCTCCTCAGTATCGACCTCTAGAGTGTTGTTTGAATTGTCACAGATTTGCTCCTTCATTACTCCAGAAAAGACAATGAGATCATCTACTTCCGTTCAAACAAGCAGTCAAAAGAACAAAAAGTGTATAACATTAACCTGTTGAAAATAAACTTTTAGAGACGATGTTTGCAACGAGTTGCCCTTTGAACATGTCTACTCAGACTGTGACTCAATTTCAAGGATTTTAGGCACCGGAAATTAACGAAATCTGATCCTGTCATGAGGTCCGGTGCTAGTGCATTCACCCTTCAAAACGAATCTCAAGAGGACATTTCAGATCTTGACAAAAATCCTGATGGTTGATCTATTTAATGGCAAATCGAATGATACGCTATTATGAAATGGATCTAACAGAATGGGGGTGGAAGCAGCGAAATAATTAGATAAATTCAATGATGACCCCAAACAATGCCGTTCGTTCTTGGCGAACTCTTGAACATTGTCCATTGCAATTCTTCGGATGGGGGGGATGCAAGTTCTCTCGATGCAGCTGCAGGCGCTATGGACTCTCCTACACTGCTGTATGTGGCCCTTGTCAAACTTGAAATTGTGACAATTCAAACAACACTCAATAGGTCGATACTGAGGTGGAGGATGACACTCAAAACTGAACGCTCTAAAACTTATTCTATGGGCTGGGCATGGGTGTTTGTGCATTAGGTGATAGTGGATAGCTGTAGATCATGAATTCAGTTTAGCTATGATTGAACAGCTCAGTGACATCCAATGTTCTTTGAATGTATTCCTTGTTCCCCAAAACCTGGGGATAGACATCAAAATAATCAAATTTGAGTCAATGGTTATGGACTTTCGGTCATTTGGAGGTGTTGGCGGCCATTTTGGACATAATATGCCGACAGCATTTTTAATGATCTCAATGTGTTCTTTGTCCCCCAAACCTAGGTAAAGACACCAAGATTATCAAATTTGAGTTGATAGTTACATAGTTATGATCATTTTAAGATGTTTCGGTGGCCATTTTTGACACCATCTTGAAAAAACACCTTTCCGGGGTCCTACTTTGGTTAACTTTTAGTATGTTATAAAATACACTAAACCCTGCCAGAATCAGTTGTTGCAATTTTTGTGGGGTTAAACTGTATTTTGACCTGACTATAAACATGAACAATAAGACTTTGACCAAATCTCTTGTGAACAGAATGAAGTCAACATGTTCTCTCCTGGTCCCATTCTTCATTATGTTGGTTAATATGACATCAAAAATCGTGGAATTTATTCAAAATCGGAAAGTGTTGAAATATCGAACAAAATGTGTTTAGTTAATAACACGACAGACATCTCTTAAGACACTGCTAATGGTGTTTCTAACAATTGGACTGTAGATCGATATTACTTGATCCTTTTCATTTTCACCGGATATTCTATTTCTATAACATATCATCTTAATCTCCAACTTGAGAATAATTCTATCTATTAGTTTAATCTTGTCTTACAAGTCTTTTATCTCGCCTGATGAAACTCCCAACTTATAGTATACGTGCACTTTAAACATTCAGCAAAAGAGAATAATTCTATCTAGGTTTATATTTACGCGTTAGGTTTGCTGTACTTGACTATAAAAACGCGTTATGTAAGAGATAAATATGCCTATTACAGGTTTTTATTTTGGCTTCAAATATTGTATAAATTACTATTGGGGCATTAATTCACAAGACGAGTCTATAATCTGGTGCCTAGAAATTGACTCGCAAGCCATATAATAATTTAATATGAATGTATATAAACTGATTTACATTCAATCGTTTCCGTTTTTACTCTAATATCAAATCAGTTATGTTTGGCGAAGTACACCAGAAGTCACATTTGAATCACAATATATATAGCGTCTGGTTATTCCAGTCTATATAGTATTTATTGCACATGCCCACCGTTTGAAATGTAATGTGGAGTATACCTAGCCTTGTTCTTTGGGTCCCTAACTGAAAATGAGTCTGAAACGCCGTATGGTACACGATTCGTGTACCAATGGTAACAAAAATTTTTCGTCTTAAATATTTGATATCAGAAGCCCATCTTTTCCTGGTAAGACCACACCATCAATGTTGATTTAAATTGACAAATAATTTGTGTTTTCAACGTCGAAAACTTTCGGTGATATTGAGTTAGAGACTTGGCTACTTTGAACTTGACGTAGATGGTCATTAGGCGAATTCACTTAGCCCCTGCTACAAACGTAGCTTGACAGAACTACAGGAAGTACCGACCCTAGCCATATTTTATATCTCATGCATGCACTATGAAATCGTGATTTCTAAATTCCCATTATGTCGAATTTATTTTGTGTTTGTGGGAACTGATAGGTGTGTGATCAACGTAATCTGATGTTACTTTCAGAATTGAAAAAAATTAAAGGGACAATCCCGATAAGAACAGAGTCTCAAAAATTAAAGTCCGAGTATTTATGAAATTTATGGACCAAAATATAGTGGCATGGTGTATTTACCTTGTCTCAAAATTTCAGCTCAAAATATTGAGTCGTTTCGACGTGTACGTCAACACTGCTTATCCGGACACGTAACCCTTTTAAGATTTCGGGTCAATTTTTTCATTGGGTGACCTGATAATCGGTTAACGTTTCTTGAGAGGTCTATACGGTGAATGACCCATGCACTGTACTTGATAACAAAAGGTAAATATCACCTACATATTATTTTTATAGAAAAAAGTCTGGTTTTATCCAGATACTGTATAATACAACGGTCTCCATTTCCAGATAAAGATTGTCAGGTTTAAGTCTTTACAAGCGTATCACAAATATCGGGTTAGTAGGTGGGCCTTAGACTATGGATTTTTAAGGATTTTAACACAAAATTAAGATGTTTTATTCCTCAAAAAGTTATCGGGATTGGCCCTTTAAAGTGAATGTCAATCAGTTGCTTCAACCCACGATAAAGTTAAAGACAAAACTATGATATCGTATAGAAATGTTTTCTTACTAGTTAAACGATATATTTATATTGAGGGGAAGGTTCTCGTGGTGTGTTTCAATCGATCTATATATATAAACGAATGGTAGTTATATATCTTTGAAGGAGGGCGTGATTTTTTTATACACAAAATGATGGGTTTTCTTTCAAGGCTTTTGATTCATGTTTGTGTACCACAGTTTTCATTGCTATATGTATTTGCTTTAACAAACCAGCTATCATAGAACCGTGTGTAACTGTTAATATTTTTATTGTACTTATTGTACAGGTACTATGATTCAGTTAGTGCTGGTCTCAGTTTTATTTTATTTAACTAAAGCAGATTCGGTGGAATATAAATACAAATCTCCCAAATCATGTGAACATCTGACAGTACCAACAGCTACAGCTTATAAATCACTTACTGTTGGCTGGATGTTGGATTGTGTTCGTCAATGCAGTCATGATTCCAGTTGTTTATCGGCAACTTTTGATGGATCGCAAACTTGTTACATATTTTCTGATGACCAACTGAACTGTACGGTGACGCAGGGATCAGGCGGAATGTTCATGATAAAATTGAAGGTACTTAAATTCCTTTTCATATTATGCCGTCGCCCCTGCCCGTCCGTCCAATAGTTGTTTGTGGATTCTCTACAGGTCACGATTCTTATCCGATTTTGTCGAAACTTGAAATACAGGTTTATCCCCATAAGATCTCGGCTGCTTTGTGGGCCCTATATCTTGGATCCTTTTGATATTTGCGCTCATCGGATCGCAACTTCCTGAATTATGGCTTCTGAAAAACCACCTTTGTTAGCTTGTGGTGTCTCTGGAGGTCACCATTATTATCCGATTTAAAAAAACGTGACACTGTAGTGTGATTTTTCATGAACATCGGACCAAAATTCCCGAACAAAATGGTCGCCACTTTTTCGTTAATATCAAGATTGTGGACCCTATAGAGGTCACAATTTTACTTCGGTTTTGATGAAACTTGAAATGCATGTTTATAACCTAAACATCTTGGTTCCTTGAGATATTTGCACATATCCGATCGTAACTCTCTGAATTATGGTTCATGATTGTACGAAAAATCGCCTCGTTTTTAGTTTGTGGTACCTCTGGAGGTCACAATTACTATCCGATTTTTAAAAAACCAAAAAAAACCCATTTGATTATATCACCGTTACACCGTAATGAAGGTTGTGTTCGAATTTCGTGAAAATCAAACCAAAACTGCTGAACAAAATAACCGCCGCTTGTACGCGAATAGTGTAAAAAAAAATATGGTATATCAAGGTTGTAGACCCTATAGAATAGAGGTCACAATTTTAATCCGATTTTGATGAAACTTAAAATGCACGTTTATAACCCAAAGATCTTGGTTCCCGTCGATATTTGCACATATTAGATTGTAACTTCATGAATTATGGCCCTTGATTGCAGGAAAAATCACCTTTTTCTTAGCTTGTTCTCTATCCATCTCTCGAAAATGTGACGTATTCTGCCTGGCAGCAGCTGGTCTTTAACTGTTATCAAACTTTAGGATCAATGTTTAAAAACAAGGTTTTACACTAGACCACAATGACATTAAAGTTACATTATGGGAGATAAGATAAAGAGATGGCAGTTCTAACTATAATAGTTAAAACCTACATAGTGTGAAGGTAATTTCACTCATATTGATCCACTATGAGCCGAGAACTGAGCGGTTGAAATTTCCGCCTAGCCTCGATCATCAGTACTAAAATCAGTATGATAAACAGCATAATCTCGATTATCTATTTTTTAAATCTAATTATCAATGAGCGTTAAGCAGCATATAGGATTAAAATCCAGTCAACATCGAAGGCTAGCCTAGACATCAAAGGGTTTATTATGGTCTGGGCAAGTTAATTAATCTCTAATAAATAATTTAGATAACATTTGAGGCCTAAAGGAAGACTTGTAATAGGCTAATTTAGGTCTTGCATAATGAGTCTTTAATTCATAGATGGTATATTATGTGGCAAGTCTTCCAAGTTTATGCTCGGAATTACAATTATATTGTATATTTATTTCTGATTCCTATACCATGCAACCTAGATACCATCTTTTGATCTGAATTGAAATTAAACCGATATTCTGGCCGTTGGTGCTATCACCAACATGTCAGTAACAACACTAACTTGTTAAACTCTTTGCATGGTGATTTATGAATGTATTGAGTAGCACTATCACAACCTCGACTACAGCCCTTGTATTTCTGAATCAATGAGCTATTTATCTTTTGAAGTTTTGTTGGTACTAATGATTTTAGAGCTGGATTTCTGTTGTGGTTCTCATAATATTGAATGGAATCATTTGCGTTTTATTCGAATACCTGTATTTTAATTTCTCCTGTGTACATGTATACAATGTATTTATTTGTGACGGGGGGTGGGGTTATAAGCTATGGATGTTGCGAAATCTATATTTAAGACAAATCTGCATTAAATATATTATTTTATAATAATTACAGATAAATTCTATAAATAGACGTATCGGGGTTTGTTTCATTTGTTTGTTTGTTATTTGGGTTATTTGTTTGTTTGTTTTTGTGTGGGTTTTTTTTCTTTTTTTTTTGAGGTTATCTTTTGTTTTTTTCTAAATACCCCCCCCCCCCCTTAAACAAATGTGGAAGGACGAATAAGACCAGCCTGTATGATTTGACGTGAATTGATATATATATTACAGGCTATTTCATCAACCACTATGACTATATCTCAAACAACTACAGAACATGCATCAACTACTGAAGTAGCACCAAGTACTGAAGTAGCACCAACAACTAGAGTAGCACCAACTACAGAAGTATCATCAACTACAGAAATAGCAACAACTACTGGAGAAACAACCACCATGGAAACCATTATTACTACGGAGGAGATGATCGAGACCACACCCCTGACCTGTCTTAACAGTGGAACCCTGGATTCTGCAACACAAACATGTAAATGTATTAATGGTTTTGTAGGAGATACATGTGAACGTATTATGATGGGTAAGACATTTAATTTTGTTTATGGGTCTTTTCTTGTTCCCGTTTGAAATAGTTATACCCCTCCAATTTGATGTAAACGATTGTCCCCCATAGCACACCATATGGCGCATGCCCGTCTTCATTAGCCCGGTCGGAGCAGAACAGTAGGACGTTTTAAACTCAATTCCATTTCATTTCTGTTGGGGCAGTAGAGACTGTTACAGAACAACGCCGAGAGTTGATCCCACGTCAATAATCTTGGGCGTGAATGGCTGTCACGCAGTTCTGTCGACCTCTGTTATGGACATCTACCTATCTCTGTAATGAAGTTGTGCATTTCTCTGTCATGGAATTGTGTCTATCTCAGGATGTTGAAATGATCAGTGTCATTGTCTGTATTACTTTTACTAACACTGATTTATTTTCATAGAAAGGGTTTCAGCCTCTTTGGTCCATGATTTATTAAATTTCCACTTTTACATTTTTACGACTCATTGACTTATAGTTTAAATGCTTTCTGGGTTTTTTTCAGATTGTACAGAAGGGTTTAAATCAGGACATTATAATGAGGAGGGGTACGTTAACTATTTTATTAAACCTACTTTAGCCCCGACAGCTTTTAAAATTCATTGTAATATGAAAAACGGTGGTGGTGGCTCTACTCTCATGAAGAATTCGGAATGGTGGCCATTTGTGAACAGAAATTTAATCTGGAACAGCTATAAAGATGGTTTTGGATCTCCTGCAGATAATCATTGGCTTGGTCTTGACAAACTTCACTACATCACCACAAGTCGTCCACATCATTTATTTGTAGAGATCATCAGTGAGGGCAATACAAGATGGAGGAAATATGAAAACTTTAAAGTTGAAGATGAAACCACTAACCATCGTATGACCTATTCTGGTAGTTTTCCATGGACTCAGACAGAAGCGAGTGCTGATCCCGACTGGTCCGCAGCCATAGAGTCAACACCATTGGGTGATTCTATGGTTGGGTTAAATGGTTCAGCTTTCAGTACTTTTGACAGAGATAATGATCTGGACGTTGGTAGAAACTGTGCTCAAGAGTATCAAGGTGGTTGGTGGTATAACGCATGCGCGGATTGTAACCCTAATGGTCCTATCACGAAACCTCGAAATCTAGGCGCAGTTGATGAAGCCTTTTGGAAATATGATTTTAACGATAACAAAATCTCATTCTTCCAGATGATATTAAGGGCTGTTTAAGGCATCCTTTGCCTTGTTAAATATAACAAAAATGGTTCTACGTATAAATATAAAATGTCATGTGTTTTCGTATATTTAATGCAATCGTTATACTTTGAACTTCTATTGTAACAGAGTGCACTGTTACTAGTATCTTCAGGCATATTGGCGTTTCATAACATTGTTAAATTGACATTTTAAAGAATTATAAACTTGTAATGTCTTTATGGTGTATTCATTATCGGTATAGCTAAATGTGAAGTAGTTAAAATTCCTTTCCTTCATCTAAACGGGACAATTTCCAGTTGTCATTACGTGTTTAAAAATATAAGCCAACATATGCCGAACTTTCACCACACTGCGGGAATTAGAACTCATAACCTTTTGAGGGTTCGGGGTCTACAGGAGCCTATTGCGTCTTCATTGTGACGTAGTATTAGCTAATATCATAGACTGAACACGTCAACTACCACGTCACACACGTATATAATTGATTTGTCACTTTGTAAAGTTCTCCTGGACATACTATATGAAAGGCAGTCTAGGACTCCTTACCTTAGTTCAAATAGGTCCAAACGCACACTTGTCAACACATATCATTAAAGTTTGAATTGAATTAAGTAATTCTATCACAAAACGTGAAGACAGGACCACTAAAACAATTATCGAACATTTTTTCTTTGTGGTTATGCGTTCTACATTTTCAAAGCGATGTTTCTTATAATGTGCAAGTCGCCATGACACCGTCAAATGTCGCGGCGCGTTATTAAGTGGGCCCATCGCTTTCCATAGCTCGATTACTATCAGAGAAAATCGGAACTCCCTGAGATGTCACGTGTCTTTGGTCTTTGAAATAGACTTTCTTCAACACGTGCAACGTATCACGCGGCGTCAATCTTTGGCTCAATGGCGCGAGCATGGTTTACATCACACGTAACTGCTTCAGGCTAAATGATGCCTTTTACTTATTTTAATACCAATTTACACTAAATAGGAAATATTTATTTATTTTTCTAATACATAAAAAAATGATTTAGAAATTAATTTGTCGGAGGAAAAAAGTTAATATTGGGGACTCATTAAGTCATATCGATGTCATTCACCCTTATCAGGGATTGTTGCTTCCTAGCCAGAGGCGGATTCAATAGGGGCGCCCCCCCCCCCCTAATTTTCAACAGTGCCCATTTTTTACTACTGAAAGTGCCTTTCAACTAGCTTTTTTGCTCGATTTTGAGGCTCTTTTTCTACGCTATCCCTACGTTTAGACGAAAATATCAGCCAAGAATTGGCGAGAGAGGCAAGGAAATGACGGATAATTTCCTTGGGGCCCCACCCCCCTCTCGGCGGCGTGCCCCTTCTCCGCGGTCAGTGCCCTCATTTTGCGGCGTCCCCCCCCCCCTTTTAAAAATTCCTAGATCCGCCCGTGCTAGCGAATATTCACTGCTGATCAGTGTGCTGTGGGAAGTCTTTCACACGTAGTAAGCCAGCTACTAAAAGATCTTTATTTTCAAAGTTTATTGGTAAGGATAAAATAGACAAGACAATTTAAGAGGTAATGGAAGAGGAACACGGAATCAAATATTCACCAAATATAAAAACAAAAATTTCTACGTACATTCTGCACTTGGACAGTGTCGAGATTGACAAGATCGGATGGCAAGATGGTGTCAAAAGAAAAACGAAAAATTCTTACCTCATCTCAAACTAATGGGATCACCATAAATGTTAAAGATTTGCCAAATCCAGTTGGCAAAACGCCCATTACATCCGATTTTTGAACAACATAGTCAATAATCAACTTTTGATCACGTTTGAGCGAAAAGTAAATACCCATCCTCCGCAAGACGCGTTCTATTGTTGTTTCGGACATTTTTTCCAACGCTAAAGTCATTACCATATAATTATGGTCATGAAGGCTATATTTGGAAAGTGACGTATGATCACGTGAGATGGAGTGCGGACATTATAATTTCGGCTGGTGAGAAATTTCGCGTAGCAGTTGGGATTCATCAAATCATATAATTATGCGGTAAGGCTTCACCTTTATTTCAATGAGAATTGTTTTATTATATGTTAAGCTATGTGCAGTACAGCTTTGAGTCAGCTTAAACCTTCGCAAGTGTTTGGTCTTGTTTGTGTGATCAAGGTGTCGACGACTGTGGACATTATTTCTAAAGCCAGGCTGACTCTTGCACGACTTTTGGCCACGATTTTGTCGTGCCCATCAGTGTCCACATTGACACAAACTGGCACGACGACTTCACGCATAGTTTGCACACAGTTTGCGCATTGTTTACGCACTTCCCGCATTGGCACGACGAGTTTGCGCAAATCGGACGGTGTCGTGCCGCCTCGAGTCGTGCCAATGCGTGCCACGGAATCGTGCAAGTGTCAGCCTTGCTTAACACTGTCCACTATACAAATCTCAGCGAGAAAAAGAAACAATAAATAAATTAGATTTGGAACATAAAATTATACAAACAATCGTTTCTGGAAACACAGTTAACTTTTTTGAGGACAATTCCTTCATCCTTGAAATTGTACATCACTTTACTAAACGCTTTATAACTGCCTAGATCATTACCACCCCCCACCCCCAACCACGCCTCCATTTTTCATTCCGAAAGCAGGTGAACTCTAAAACTTGGCGCGCTAATTCTGGGCCTTGGCTATTTAATATCTACCGTTATAATCTAGCTGTATTTTTACTGTATATGTTCTTTCCAAGGGGTCTTTACCTTCACCTTCTGCACACTGTAAAATATGTACATCAAACAATTCCAGTCGTCTATCTTCTCAATGATCATTGTTTATGGAAGCGATTTTACATACGCAGCAATGCTTGTTATTGTTTCCATAGACAGTATGTAAATATATCTATATCTCACTAAGAATATAATCTTGTAACAACATTGGTCTTATGGCTTCTTCTTTTATGACTATAACTATTACATTTTAGTTTACTAATTTATTATTTGTACTTGATAACGATAAGGGAATACTTGTCGAAACGTCCTGCTATATGTGTATAAAACCAATGATTGTTTTCCATAAAAATTGTGTTGTGTTTTTTTTTTATCTCACTAAGAAATAAAATAGTGTTTAAACCAAACTCGAAAGAAAATTTGTATATACAACTGACGGTATTTTTTCTTTGACGTTCAATTGAAACTAAAGGATACTTCAGTTTAATTAGTTATAGTTTGCTCATTTGAATTTTGAGATTTTTGTTGTTCTTACCTATAAACACGCATTATGTAAGGTTTTATGTAAGGTTTTATTTTTGGCTTCAAATACTTTATAAATTACTATTGGAGCTAAAATAAACACAAACGTTCTTTTGACGACAATTACTGTATTTTAATCGGAGGTACGTTTCTACAAGGATTCTCTTAAATCTACAATTACTAAATTACCAACCACATACACCTACTCCAATTACGAACTACACATATACACCTACTCCAATTACGTACTACACATATCCAAATACTCTAATAACGTACTACACATATCCAAATGCTCTAATAACGTACTACACACATCCAAATGCTCTAATAACGTACTACACATATCCAAATACTATAATAACGTACTACACATATCCAAATACTCTAATAACGTACTACACATATCCAAATGCTCTAATAACGTACTACACATATCCAAATGCTCTAATAACGTACTACACATATCCAAATGCTCTAATAACGTACTACACATATCCAAATGCTCTAATAACGTACTACACATATCCAAATGCTCTAATAACGTACTACACATATCCAAATGCTCTAATAACGTACTACACATATCCAAATACTCTAATAACGTACTACACACATCCAAATACTCTAATAACGTACTACACATATCCAAATACTATAATAACGTACTACACATATCCAAATGCTCTAATAACGTACTACACATATCCAAATACTCTAATAACGTACTACACACATCCAAATACTCTAATAACGTACTACACATATCCAAATACTATAATTACGTACTACACAACTACTCTAATTACGTACTACAATACACATTACACTATTTAGCTATCTACTAGTATCAAGGTATCACAACGCAACACACGTGTATATACAGATTTTTTAAAAATGGAATCACAGTGCAATCATTGTAATGCTGTTGCTTTACATGCGCAAACCACTGAACCAAGCCTGGTATAGTCTAGTTGTGTGCGGGTGGAAAAGCAGATGAAGCTGAAAGGGACGGGAACACAAAAAGTGCGCGATGCGTCAGATTCTCTTAGCCACTGCTACAAACGTAGGATACTTCCCAACTCTCGGTGCAACGTTCTCCGCAATCTGTTTCACAGAGAATTATTTACGAATTATCTTTGTCACAGATGACTGTCTGCAACACGTGCATTGACTTCACGCATTGTTTACAAAACACCTAACTACTTCGGGCAAAATGATGCCTTTTGCTCCTTTTAATATCCATTTACACTAAATAGGAAATATTTTTGAACAGATAGTCGCGTTGATGTCATCCTTATCAGTGATTGTAGCGGCGTAGCGAATATTCACTGCTAGTCAATGTGCGTTCTCCGTTGTTATCCAGGCCCTGTTGTGTCGATCTGGAGGAGATGTACCTACCCTAGACATATTTTATATTCCATTTGTGCACTATAAAATCGTGATTTCTTAATTCTCATTGTGTCGAATTTATTTTGTATTTGTGTTTGCGGGAACTGATAGGTGTTGACTCTGTGACAACGTCATTGCGATGTGTTATCAACGTAATCTGATGTTACTTTCAGAATTGAAAAAAATTAAAGCGAATGTCAATCAGTTGCTTCAACGCCCTGTCGTATATTTGTTGATAACGACACGATAAAGTTAAAAGACATAACTATGATATCGCATAGAAATGTTTTATTAACTGTTTAATGGTATGTTTATGTTGAGGGGAATGTTCTCGTGGAGTGTTTCAATCGATCTCTAAAACGATCGGTAGTTATATATCATTGAACGAGGGCGTGACGTTTCATTTCTAATTAAGACGGTTTGCTCAATACACAAAGTGATGAGCTTTCTTTCAAGGCTTTTGATTCGTGTTTGTGTACCATATATGTATTTGCTTTAACAAACCAGCTATCATAGAACCGTGTGTAACTGTTAATATTTTTATTGTACTTATTGTACAGGTACCATGATTCAGTTAGTGCTGGTCTCAGTTTTATTTTATTTAACTAAAGCAGGTTCGGTGGAATATAAATACAAATCTCCCAAATCATGTGAACATCTGACAGTACCAACAGCTACAGCTTATAAATCACTTACTGTTGGCTGGATGTTGGATTGTGTTCGTCAATGTAGTCATGATTCCAGTTGTTTATCGGCAACTTTTGATGGATCGCAAACTTGTTACATGTTTTCTGATGACCAACTGAACTGTACGGTGACGCAGGGATCAGGCGGAATGTTCATGATAAAATTGAAGGTACTTAAATTCCTTTTCTTTAACTGTTGTCAAACTTTAGGATCAATGTTTAGAAACGCAAATGCAAACCATTTGTTGCTATAGTAACTACCAGGGTTGTTAAAAGTTGTTTTTTTTTTGGTGTTTTCCGTCATAATTGATATGGATATTATCCAACTTGGTTCTTTTTTGTGGTGTGTGGTGGGATAGGGTGGGAGACTCATATAGCATATTTTAAATTTTAAAACAATGCCGTTATTTGATAGATGGAATATTATGTGGCAAGTCCTCCAAGTTTATGCTCGGAATTACAATTATATTGTATATTTATTTCTGATTCCTATACCATGCAACCTAGATACCATCTGTTGATCTGAATTGATATTAAACCGATACTCTGGCCGTTGGTGCTATCACCAACACTAACTATAGTGTTAAACTGTGGTGGCTGTTAGCGACCATTCTGTATTCTCGACTTGTCGGGTTGTGAAGGCGACAAGTCGAAATATTTGTATTTTGTCGGGTTGTGAAGGCGACAAGTCGAAATAAACTCACAACGCGTCAAACTAAACAGACAATCGTTGCCTTCATTTTGTCGTTTTGTCGGGTAAATTCTGTCGACTTGTCGCATTGTCGCCTTAGACTCGATAAGTTGACTTGTCGGCTTGTGAAGGCGACAAGTCGACAAAATCAACGCGACAAACTAAACCGACAATCGTTGCCTTCATTTTGTCGACAAGACGACAAAATATAATTATTTCGACTTGTCGTTCCGCGACTTGTCGCCTTCACAACCCGATAAGTCGAGAAAGTAGAATGGCCGCTAACAGCCACGATATTAAACTCTTTGCATGGAGATTTATGAATGCATTGAGTAGCACTACCACAACCTCGACTACAGCTCTTGTATTTCTGAATCAATGGTCTATTTATCTTTTGAAGTTTTGTTGGTACTAATGATTTTAGAGCTGGATTTCTGTTGTGGTGCTACAAGTTCTGATAATATTGAATGGAACTAATTGTGTTTAAGTCGAAAGGGAGAGGACAAACGCGGTAGACAAATACACACTGTAAATATCTTTCACTCGCTTTGAATGGAATGTCTCCTCTCTGCACTAAAAATTTTAATTCCATTGTTTTTTGGGGTAGAAAAGGGAATAACTGAAATCTATATTCAAAGACAAATTTGCATTTAAAATATGTTTTTTCGTTATGATTACCGATAATTTCAATACATAGGCGTGTCGGAGTTTGTTTCATTTAATTGTTTATTTGTTTTTTGTTTTGGGTTGGGTTTTTTTTTGGTGGGTGGAGGGGGGGTATTTTTTTGTTTTGTGTTGTCTTCGTTTGTTGTTGTCTTCTCTAAATAATACCTACCCTCTAAAACAAATGTGGAAGGAAGAATAAGACCAGTCTGCGTCACACTCCTTAACACATTATAAATATATATTATTTAGAAAACAAAACAAAGGAATCAATCAATACCTATTTTGGAATTGAGCGATCGATATGGCGAATAAAGTTGTGTTTGTGTGATTTGTTTGTTTGTATGATTTGTCGTTTTGTTGTGAATTGAAATATATTTTACAGGCTATTTCATTAACCACAATGACCATACCTCAAACAACTACAGAACCAACCACTGAACTGGCATCAACTACAGAACTAGCAACAACAACTGAAGTAGCATCAACTACTGAAGAAACAACCACCATGGAAACCATTATTACTACCGAGGAGAGGATCGAGACCACACCCCTGACCTGTCTTAACAGTGGAACCCTGGATTCTGCAACACAAACATGTAAATGTATTAATGGTTATGTAGGAGATACATGTGAACGTATTATGATGGGTAAGACGTTAAATTTGGATCATAGGCCTTTTCTTGTTCCCGTTGGAAATAGTTATACCCCTCCAATTTGATGTAAACGATTGATGATGAGCCATATCAAATTCCGGCAATGTCCGCTAATAATATCCTACTAAAGGGATGAGTTTGGGCAAGTTTATACTGACCTAGTTTAATGTGAGGCATTGGGACCACGAGAGTATGAACACCATACATGTATATTTTCACCTGTCTCTATTTGTCTCACCCAACTCACCCCCACCCGTCAGCTAGCAGTTTCTCACAAATGTGATGGAAGCTAGTTCACTGATTTTCTCTCTTGTGATGCATTGTACCATGACCGGATGAACCGTATTGATTTTCATTGTTCTCCAATGGGGGGCGTATCGTGCAATGCAACCGCTTCCAAACATCCAGTGGGCTTCGTGAAGTGACCCTATCACCGACGGTCAATCTTAATTTATTTCACCCTTTGGAGGCTTGGTAGTCACTCGCGCCTTCTCCGTGTTTCGATTAGAGTAGTGAACAAACCAAACAGTCCTAGCTGGAATATATCATTAAATAGTTCATTGAAATAATTTGGCGCAGAAAGTTTAATGATGCAGTTTAAAGTTCCAATTTCACCTTTTCTAAGAAAGTCAAAATATAATTATTTCTATGTTTTTTGCTCAGAAGGTTGTCAACTCACTATTATACGATCATGGACAAAATTTTTTGGGGGGGGGGGGGGTAGAAAGGGTGACACTAGTTGATTGAGGAAATAGTTACTCAATTACCTCCCTTGTTTTCCTATTCTTCTCCATGGACGGCCATCTTCAAACGTTTGAATTTGAAGTTGAAAATGATATTTTTGCCAATTTCTCAACTGGCAATAGTGAATTATAGGATTAATAGGATTATTCTTTAACAAGGTAGGACTGTTTATAGGTTCAATCTATTTTGGGGCTTTATTTTAATAAATTTTAAAAATATAACTTTAAAAAATGCTATTGGAACTTTAAAGTGGTGATAATGATCTTAAAGTTGATTCTATGGTTAATTGGTAGCCAATGTAGATCTTTTAAATTGGATGCAATATTATGTGTAGGTCAAGCAGTTGTGTGTCTTCGGCAAGGGGATGGGTAGTGTTTCCTGAGTGATGTTGCCTTTTAGAGCCGCAGTGTAAGTTGTGAATAGGACATGACCAAGAACGGCTTCCATGACCCAGAACGGCTTCCAGGAGAATACTCTGGTCACGAATCATATGGGTGAATGGCTGATCAACCGTGCAGAAAGCAGCACTGGCTTAAGCAACTCTCTATGATATAACGACACTCGCACAAAACCCACTACTATCTTTGTCACGGAGATCTCTATTATGGAATTGTGTCTATCTCTGTCAGGGAGTCTTGGAGTTGTGCATTTCTCTGTCGTGGAATTTTACATATCTATCTTGGATCTGTCTTGGAATTTTACCCTTCTCTGTCTTGGAGTTGTTCCTGTCGCTGTCATGGAGATGTGCCTATCTCAGGATGTTGAGATGATCATTGTCATTGTCTGTATTACTTTAACTAAAATTGATTTATTTTCATAGAAAGGGTTTCAGCCGCTTTGGTCCATGTTTTCTTACATTTCCACTTTTACATTTATACGACACATTGACTTATAGTTTACATGCTTTCTGTTTTTTCAGATTGTACAGAAGGGTTTAAATCAGGACATTATAATGAGGAGGGGTACGTTAACTATTTTATTAAACCTACTTTAGCCCCGACAGCTTTTGAAATTCATTGTAATATGAAAGACGGTGGTGGTGGCTCTACTCTCATGAAGAATTCGGAATGGTGGCCATTTGTGAACAGAAATTTAAACTGGAACAACTATAAAGATGGTTTTGGATCTCCTGCAGATAATCATTGGCTTGGTCTTGACAAGATTCATTACATCACCACAAGTCGTCCACACCATTTATTTATGGAGATCTTCAGTGATATAGATTATAAAGGAAGATGGCGGAAATATGAAAACTTTAAAGTTGAGGATGAATCCACCAACTATCGTATGACGTATTCTGGAAGTTTTCCATGGACTCAGACAGAAGCAAGTGCTGATCCTGACTGGACCAAACCCATAGAGTCAACACCATTGGGTGATTCTATGATTGGGTTAAATGGTTCAGCTTTCAGTACTTTTGACAGAGATAATGATCTGGATGCTGGTAGAAACTGTGCTCAAGATTATCAAGGTGGTTGGTGGTACAACGCATGCGCGGATTGTAACCCAAATGGCCCTATCACGAAACCTCGAAATCCAGGCGCAGTTGGTGAAGCCTTTTGGAAATATGATTTTAACAATAACTATATCCCGTTCTTTCAGATGATATTAAGAGCTGTTTAAGGTTGTATAGATTGATGTCGTGCAATAAGCAGAGCATCCTTTGCCTTGGGTCTACACCTTGTTAATTATAAAATAAAATAGGCCAACATATCAATATAAAAGTTCTTATCATTGTTTAAGTTCTAATGTTTTCGTATATTTAATGCAATCGTTAAAGATACATTGTCCCGATAGTATTTATCGGGTGGTTATTTCCAATAAAAGGATGGTAAATTCGGTTACTGGAAAAATACTGGATTACCCAAAAAACACCCAATGGGCAAAGACTAGTCAAAATGTCAGGATAACACGATCTGTCATTCCGACTGTTGTCTGCCACCTTTACTGAAGAGGCAGTTGTAATTTCTTTGGATTGAATTATTTTATAAACAATATTTTTATTTAAATGTCTGAATGGATTGGGAAACATGCTTAGCCTACATGTATGTACAAATGAACAAAATGGGTGTATATACACAGTTAAAATGACAAACACATACATATATAATAGTAAGTGCAGGGGGACTGCACCACACACAATTCCACACAAAAACAAATATACAGACAAGACATCATACTCAGAGACCACAAACAAAAACAATTCAAAAAGAGTGAATGGATCCGGGGGCTAGCCGTAAGCGTCCACTGCGCTGTACAGTCCCTGGCCTGTGGTGACACAGACTTCACTCATATTTGAAAACAAGTTGGGAGTAAAACCCAAGGAAACAGTTATATAATGTCAGCATGAGTCATGATCCGTCATATGTTGCAAGAAATACGAATGCAAGCATAGTGTGAATACATATGTAATCAGATGGGTGGTACGGTGGCCATACACTGAATTATACTTTTATCTTGGAATTTACCTCATATGAGAAAACGCAGTGAAAACTGTGATAAATAAAAAAAGACATGAAAAACCTTTCCACCGCGGTGTATTGTTTCAAGATCTTTGTTTAATGTGAGTGCGATGTTTGATTGTATATCATTTACAATGTCGTTGACATACAATAAAAATAAAAGTGGTCCCAAAACACTGCCCTAACGGACACCAACGGGGATGTCCCTGGAGTCTGAGGAGGTTCCATGTATTACGACGCATTGCTGTCGATTATGTAAATATTTCTTGAAGCACAATAATAACTGTTTCCGGACTCAAGAATTATCCAGCTTGTGGCAGACTCTGTCAAAAGCTTTGCTTATGTGACAAACGATGATCCTGGTATATTTGTTCTGATCAATGACTTGACAAAAGAAGTGATTTAGATCTATCAATTGGAAGATAGTTGAATCACCCGGAAGAAAGCCGCTTTGAAGTCCTGTTAGTATTGAATTGTTCTTGAAGAAGTTAAAGACGTGTTTATATATTATTTTCTCAAATATTTTTACAATAATACTTAGGAGAGAAATGGGTCCGTAATTATTGCATTCATTTGGGTGCCCCTTTTTTTGAAACTAGCCATGACATTTGCAAATTTCCATAAGTTTGGAACAGTGTGTGATTAAAATCGAAAGAGTTGGCACAGACGATTACTAATTTCATTTACAATAAATTTTAAAATTTTCGAGCTTACTCCGTCCGACCTAGAGGCTTGAGTTGTATCTAGGCTATTAATTACGTCTTTACTCTATACAATTAGTATTCATTTTGAGGGGTGGGGCAGTTGTTATTTGTTTGAGAACATTGAGGCGTGTCAACGTACTAAATAACCTACAGTTAAACGGAGGAAAAGGTAGTTGACAAAAAATAATTAAAAATTTACTTTGGTCTCAATATGTATGATAAATGGACAGTAAGTAACAAAATATACACTCTGAAATATAATCCCTCCTTCAATGAATTGAGCTGACATGACGTCTTACAACAGCTTATTTATACAAAATTTGGAGTGGGATTTGAAGCAAATTTTTGATATATCCTTAAATCACCAAGTTTGTATATGTGAAAATATCTTTAAACTTTGAATTTCTAGTGTAAAAGATTACCCGTTATAACATTGTAAAATATCACAGACTGAACACAAATTTTGTTATGATTTAGCGCCAACTACTACGTCACATACACGTATAGACCATCCAAACGTCATCACCTTCTGCACCGTGTAAAATATGTAAATCAAACACATCCAGTCGTCTTTTTTTCATAAATGAACATGGTTTATGGGAGCGATTTTATATAAGCAGCAATGCCTGTTATTGTATCCGTATATAGTATGTAAATATATCTGTGACTCATTAAGAAATAAAATATTGTTTAAACCAACTTTATCGTTATGATGCAACATCGTGTATGTTTATAACAAGTACGGATAAAAACATGGAGTTTTTAACGCTAATAATCGGATTCACTTATCACCCAGATAATATTTTCGGTAAGACTATCATCGGGGTAGTATTTTCGGTAAATCTTAGACTATCATCGAGATAGTATTTTCGGTAAATCTTACACTATCAGAGATATAGTATTTTCGGTAAGACTATCACCGAGATGGTATTTTCAGTAAAACTGTCACCGAGGTAGTATTTTCGCCCTCTTCTCACCAAATTGATATAGACTCTTTTCCGTCGTCATAAGCCCATTACATTACAACTGATTTATGTCGATGGGAAAACATGTTTGAATGCCATCTGAACAACAGAAACACGGGACCCCGTTCGCCTGGAGAATCCCATCTTTCTTCCAAAAATATCAATAATTCGTTTAAAACTTGTTGAAAATAATAACAACCATGTTACATGAAATATTTTTTGACCACTCCTAAATTTTCTGAGTATGTATGTCGAACAGCTAGGCTGATATCCTTCAAGGAGCCTCATAACTTAATATAGTACTGGGCCTCATTAATCCTAAATCCAAACTGGGTAAATGAAGACGGGCATACACCATACCGTGTGCTATGGGGGAAATTATGCCCGGGCAGCGACGCTACGGCCTACTCTTATATCGAAAAATTCGAACTGCCAACTGCAGGTCAATGTGTACACGGGACCTCGGTTTTTCGCCACATCCGAACGACTAAACAGCTGTCCTTATCAGGCCCTCCATCAAGCATCATTGACAAGGGGAAACCACGCCATACAAATTTGGTGTGGCATGGCTATATTATAATTCATCTATAGTGTGAACATATTAGGAGACAAGTTAAAAACTAAGAATTGTTTTATTTGAACAATACAAGTCAATAAATTAAGTAAAACTGTTATCACTATTCATTTAATTGTTATACATTATTCTTCAGTCTTTGTGTTATTCTTCAGTTGTTGATGTATCTGCTGAACCGGTTTCTCTAAGGTACTGTTGCCGTAAAGTCTTGAGAAAACCACGTAAGCTCTGCTGGTCGAGGCGAGAATTTTTAGCAGTCTGAATTAAACGGGAGCCCAATTTAAATATAGATCGTAGATATTGTGAGGCTTTATCTTCTGATTTATTCTTCTGTCAAGAGAACACAAGTTAGAATCTTATATATTATAAACATATAAAAAATTGGAAAGATACGGGTGTTTACATTCATCATATTATGTGGTGGCTTCCATGATGCCTTTCAATAAAATGATTTAATTTAAGATATTGAATATTGGTAATTGAATATGATATGATGTAAAAATAATTACATAACCAAGACAACGATGCATCAGTTTATCTAAATGTTGAAGGGTTTGAGAGTTTTCGAGCGGTTTTATTCCCTGAAACAATTTAGATTCTACATTCATCGCAAGTTGGATTCTTTATCCATGACTCGTGTATTGTATTCGTCACAATAAATAAATACGTCGAAGAAAGTTCCGGAGGTGCATCTTTAGAAAGGCAAACAAGTCAGCTATTTAACTGTTTACAGTGTCAGATATGTCAATGAAGAAATCAGCTAAAATCCTACAGATCTAAAGACTGTCTCCTGACTGTGATAATAGCCACCAAAAGATAAGTGAAAGAGTCAATGACTTCGGATGACCGTAATTTAAATTTAACAATTTAACACCTCTTCCTGTTGTTCAAGCAGTTTAGCTAAATTATTAGCCTCTTCTATTACTCGTCTCGGCATCGTCGATAATTCGGCCAACTTTAACCCTGTAATCAGAATCCTTAAAATTATAATCTTGTCAAGTTGACCAAGTCTTTTAACAGGGATTTAGATTCTATCAATTAAACAATTCATGCCGATTTTTAATTTTCTATGTATATTTGCTGTGGTGTGTTTATCAGGTCTTGATAGTAGCGTGACCAAGTCAAACACAAACTAATGTATAATTCTTAATTGCGATGGGATTATTTCTTAATACAGGCCTAGTAAACAGATTATATAAATACCCGGGGCGAATAATCAATAACATTTTCCTTTCAAGCAATAAAAAGTTTCTAAACCAGTCCTCAAACCGTTGATTTGAAGTTTGTTGAATTTTGACCGTGCTTTTAGATTATAATCTTGAACGGAACGTCGCGGAAGGCTTCACATCTATAGAGTTCGTGTCCACTCAAGACCATAATTTGAAAACTTTAGCCCCTTTAGCTTCTTCAACATTTAGTGGGAAGGGAGCAGGGCCAATTGGGGTCGGGAACCGGCCCGGGCCCCCCTTGTCGGAGCGGCCCATTTTACTAACCGCGGAGATCGGACCGGGGGGGGGGGGGCTCTCCGCCTGGAAATTTTTGAAAAATGAACCCCAAATATGAGATTTGGTGGCATATCTAATTATAATCTCTGTGAAATAATATATTTCATAAATCGATTAATTTAGGCCAAAACGCCGACCTGCATGTAATTTACAACCTGTGAAATTATCATATCGTCATATCATTAATTAACGTATTATCATTGTATCATCAAGAGACAAGAGAATTTAACTAGTTAAAAAATGGGAATACTTCAGAAAATTTTGACCATTTGATTAACAAGTTAGGAATTTAATATTGAATAAGTAAGAATATTGTCATTGAAAAATGTCCCATTTTTGAGGCCACGCGACACATTGGTACCGAGTGACGAAATTGAAATTCATAAAAGGTCATTTTCGGTGTTGAAGACAGAGGTATGATAAAGCGAATTGAAACAGGTTGACCGACATGATTGATGAGGAGAATATCTGAGCTGCGTTTATAAACGAAGAAAGTTTAATGTCACCAGTGACCTAATCATGTAATAATTGATAATTCTGATAATCAATTATGATATTATTTAATGGTCTATCAATGTTCTGTTAATCGATTAGTTTAATTATTATCGATCGAGTAACAATTGAATAATCACCATAATGTTTTTCTCGTGTTCTGCCTTTAGCTAAAGTGTGAGTATATGTCATCTTTTCACAGTTCCCTTCCACACTAAAAGTACGCTGAACTTCGAAAAAATAGCTGGAAAATAAAACATATACGAATATCCATCAGAGCACACACAAACCTGGGTTATATCATCACGAGTTTCATTACTAGAATCTTAATAAAAAAAGGTTTTCTGTAAATCCACAATCTACTTCAAATGTCTTTACTTACTTCTCGACATTAGGATAAAGGTAGGCCATATTGGTCAGCTCCATAAAATGTGTTACAAACAACGTAAAAGCCTGGAAAATGTTAAAATGTCAAATTTCTAAAATTCGTGTATTCTCTAGTAACTTAAAGTTCTAAACAAAACGTATATTTATTATATTCAATAGAAGATTCATACATTCTAAACAAAACGTATATTTATTATATTCAATAGAAGATTCATATTTTTGAAAATGGATGGAGTTCTTCTTTCAAAATATGCTGTAAACGTGGAGAATTCCGATTTTGGATAGAATACCCCCACCCCCTCCCTTTATAAATTCGATAGTTCGTAAATATGTGTGTGTGCGGGGGGGGGGGATAACTTAGAAATGCATAACCGATAAAAAAAAATATTTTGTATAACCGAATGAAGCTTGCCCCTTTCCCTCCCTCGCCCACTCAACCTATGGAGCCACAACTAAATACTATGCATTCGTATTGAATGTGGAGGTGGGAAAATCTGAATTCAAACATTTTTTATAGAACCAATAGTTAGTTTTTATGGTGCTTACTTTACAGTTTAGAAGATATTCTGATATAGCATAACAAATACCAACACCTTCATCAGAGCTTGTACCTTGAAATAAATAAACTCTACTACAATAGTAGTATTCAATTTAAAACAATAAATATAGGTACAATAGTAGGACAACAAAATCAAATAAAATATGGAAGGTTATTAAAATATCAAATCAAGTTTCATAAAGACGCCAGGGTTTATCCTCATGACAAGTTTGGTGGCAAGAAGATAGGTCAGACAACTGTTGGCGACAGCGTGTTTTAAATCCAACAACTGCTGAGACCGGTATACATAGTTGTCGGGGGTAGAATGTCCAGATTGGCTCAGGTTATTATAGGTAGAATGCCCAGACTGGCTCAGGTTATTATAGGTAGAATGTCCAGACTGGCTCAGGTTATTAGTTGTAAACAGGTATAACTGACCTCTACCCAATTCATCAATAATAATCAATGAATTTTCACTGGCGTTCTGTATAATATAGTTGATTTCTTTCATCTACAAAACAACATTCATCTAAATAATACCATCTTAATCTTATAAAAATAATCCCAGAAAAAATGATATTAATACACTCGCTAAGACAATTATCTTATCATTATATCCATTGTTTCACGGAAATATTCTCAATAGCTCTTGTACTTTACTCCAATTATCGTCCATTTTCACCCAGCTTTAAACCCTTGTTATCCAAATTCTAGTAATTATAGAGATTGAACTAAACCAATACTTACTCACAACCTTTATAAATGTTTACTGGCATTAGATATTTAAAACTAGCAATTTTCAAAGCACAATCCCAGAGAAAAAAGTCGGATTAATGGTGTAGACGTCACGCGACACATGCATATAACATGTTAACTTGTTTTGATGGATGAAAACACAACAGTAGTAGGACCTTTTGTGATAATTGTGTCATTTACACGGGTGTTATGGATAACCATAGATCAAATTATACCCATTTAGATAAGAATTGTCCTAGAGAATAAATATCTATACTATCAATGTCAACTAATGAGTTGTACAGATCATTGCATTCATATGGTTTTAAAGATATTCTTTGCTCACAACAGAAATATACAAGATTATTGTGCATTCTACTCTGTTGTGTCTATCTTTTAGATTAAAATCTACCAATGGCCAGACATCATATCAGAGGTCTCCGGCCATCTGTATATTGCAGATTAGCTCAATTTTATAAAATAAGGTCGACGTAATGAAATAGGTCATGGCCCACCCTAATAGCAGATGTAGGTGACCTCTGGCATGATGTCTGGCCAACTCTAGCTTTCAGTTATTTGGGGGTAACGATTTAAGCAGAATATCATTCAGAGAACTTTAATAACCTGCATAGACACGTGTAGTACCACCGGGCCCGTATCTACAGGGGGGTCGCGGGGAGCATGGCGTGAATTGCTCGCCTCCCCCGCCCCCGCTCAGAAATTGGTAACAATCATTAAAGTATACACAGTTCCTTATATTAACCTAAAAAAGCTCATTTTCTTTTGTTTGAGTACTTATTTTAAAATGCTTATTAGACGCCTAGGTAACTACATAGCGTGATGATTACAACAGTCTGTTAGAATGACCTTTCCGAAAATTTCCTCAAAATGTTCGTCCCCTTACCGAAAGGTAATCCCCCCCCCCAGCTTAATGGTGTCTAGATACGGGCCTGAGTATCAAATTGGGTAGTACTTATACAACGTGGCTCTATTATACTCGTCATTGACTCACGTTGTACTTGTCTATTTGGTCCTCGCTTATTAGTTCCTCGCGGTCTAGCGTATGCGCGGGTTTACTACAGGAACTAAAAAGAGAAGATCAAATAGATATGTCAGTGAGGAACTAATAAGAGAAGATCAAATAGATATGTCAGTGAGGAACTAATAAGAGACGATCCAATAGACATGTCAGTGAGGAACTAGTAAGAGGGGATCCAATAGATATGTCAGTGAGGAACTAGTAAGAGGGGATCCAATAGACATGTCAGTGAGGAACTAGTAAGAGGGGATCCAATAGATATGTCAGTGAGGAACTAATAAGAGGGGATCCAATAGACATGTCAGTGAGGAACTAATAAGAGACGACCCAATAGACATGTCAGTGAGGAACTAGTAAGAGGGGATCCAATAGATATGTCAGTGAGGAACTAGTAAGAGGGGATCCAATAGATATGTCAGTGAGGAACTAGTAAGAGGGGATCCAATAGACATGTCAGTGAGGAACTAATAAGAGACGACCCAATAGACATGTCAGTGAGGAACTAATAAGAGAAGGTGAAATTGTAGCGGTTTATTCACAATATTCATGTTTGATTTTTTAAAAATAGAATCTACATGTAGTTCATCGTATTCCACAAACCGTCTATTGGACTGTTAAGTATGTACTTTATAAAAGTAATCAAATCAGCAGACTGAGTTAACATATCGATTTCCGAGTCATCATATTTAAAATGTCTTGTTTTCACTTTAGTCTCCTCATAGATCAATTATTCGATCAATCACAGTGTATAAAGTTGTTTTTTCCGAATTATTTTCATACGGGCATACACAACTATATACACAAAACTACTCCGGTCAAGTTATGTAGGCCGAACCCAAAGAGAAACAACTCCCGTGGGCTCTCAACTTTCTTATCACCGGCAAATGAAATGAAATAAAATGGGTTTTAACGTCCTACTGTTCTGCCCCGACTGGGCTAATGAAGACGGGCATACGCCATTCAGTATGTATGCTATGAGGGACGTTTTGCCCGGGCAGCGACACTATGCCCTACCCTTAAATCAAATCCTACAGCCAAGGGATCTCTAACGTGCATGCCATTGTATATACGGCACCTCGGTTTTTCGTCCCAAACGAACGACTAGCGTGCTCTCCTTGCCAAACCTTAAGCCCTGCACACCTGAGGACATGAAACCACGTCGGAATTTCAATGGTGAACTGTCTCGGCCATATCACCGACAAACCAACATACTTCACTTTATGAATACATGTATATCCCTGAATGGGGTAAAATTCATATTATAATAAGATTATACAAGACACATCAATGGATTTAATAAACATGTAATGTACGTCGTGGACTTGTTTAGCTGTATCATGTAATAACCAATTAGCTGGTATATTGTGGGGGTTATTTAGTTAAAATACCCACCTCGACCATAAATGTAGAAGAATTGGTCTCTATATCATCATCACTACCGATTCTAGAGAAGATATGATCAACAGATCGGAAGGATGCGTACTGGGCAGGAACAAATGACCCCGTCTGAGCCATTATCTGTAGTAATGCTACCTGTCTCAGGTAGGTTGACTTTCCACTCTAAAACAGATTAAAACAACTCAATAACCACGTCTACAGAATTTCTCTTCGAAAGTATGATATGAGTTAAGCATACATTACGCGAGAGCGAAATCTGACTATTGCACGTCTTTCTTTAGGCCTAAAATGTTATCTTAAATTTTAATTAGACAACAAACCCAGACCATAATCAACTATCGATGGCATCGGAGTACTCCGATATTAAATATATTAGAATGGTTCAGCCATATTTTGATTTAATCCAAAATAGAGGAGCGAGACTTAGCTTCGAACAACCAGTAAGGTGGTTGAAATTCTTACACGCGTCTTGTCAAACCTTCCAAGGTTAACATCTTCGCTTGCATTAGAGTAATTTTAATGAAATTATCAAATAATTCTTTTCACATTATCTACTTTCGAACTATTATAGCAAGCATGGCTAGTTCTTTATCTAAATCTTACATAATGTATGTTTGATGATGCATTATACAAGCGCTAGCCTAGACCTATTACAGGCCTGTGTTATATAAATTATTGACTTGCTAATACCATATTCAACTTTCTAGAACTTGGGATTTTCAACAGATTTTAATACGATTGGCAGTTAATGATTTAATTTAAAAACGTATGATCCATACTTTTTTTATTTTTATAACAACGATAGAAACGACAATTGAGACTGCTCTATTCTGCAAACTATGGTAACTCCACGTAGAATAATGTAATTTAACTGAAATTTTCCAGATATTCTCTTGAACTATCATAGCAAGAACCGTCTGCTCATCATGTATATTTTATAAATATATGAGGGTTAAATTAATGTGTTGCGATCTGCAGTTTAACAATAATAGACAGGAGGGTAATAATGTCAGCAATACCATATACTAAACCTGTTACAGAAAAGGATTTACCATATTGGGTCCAGTAATGACGATAAAATTGTTGTCTTCTGCAGCATACTAGAATACAGAAAAATCTTTATCATTATTTGACAAATATATTTAGTTATTTGTTAGTTATAATATATGTGGAACAGAAGATACTTACTGTATTATTTGGTACCGGGGCATTTAAACCAATTTTCTCTAAAATAGGATGTCTTCCTTGTTTGATGGCTAAGGTGTCTGTGAATATAGGTCTCACTGTAAATAATAATCATCAATTCTTACAATAATATATTAGTCTAGGACATTTTATACATATTGTTTTTACATGTACCCAATACCTGGTATATAATACTATACGATGACCTTATACGGTTTTGACAATATGAGATAACCGCCTAATACGGGTTAGAGTTAAAATAGCTAAGTCTCTAACTCAATACCATCCAAAATCTTCAACATTGAAAACACGAATTATTTGTCAATTTAAATCAACATTGATGCTGTGATCGTACTGGAAAACGATGGGCTTCTGATATCCAATATTTAAGACAAAATAATGCGTTTCAACCCCAGTTTAAACAAGAGACTCGAGGGACGAAGCTAAACACTTTGCACCAAATAAAACGGCGTATGTAGACTGGAATATCTAGGCGCTAGAAATTTGCGTACGATTTAGACCGCTGCCTTATTTCGCCGAACATAACTGATTTGAAATTAGAGTAAAAACGGAAACCATTGAATGTAAATCAGTTTATATACATTCATATTACAGTATTATATGTGTTGCGACCCACTTGCGTCAATTTCTAGGGCCCAAATGTTAGCGATTTAGCCCCTTTAATGTTACTTTAATGACGTGAGGTTATCAAATTACTACTACATGTTGACCTATCACAGGTATGAGTTATCATATATTTACCATAAGATGAAAGAGTACAAGCATGAGCAAATGAAACCAGCATATCGATCATTGATACGGCTTCTGATAATTTATAGAGACAGCCGACATGTTGTCTAATATCTTTCATCAGTTCAGTAACCACACTACAAATAGATAAATAACACAAATAGTATTATCATTGAATCGTCTTGTAGTTTGTTTTAAACCTTCCAATAATCAACCATAATACATTAGTTACATTTATTCATGAAGATATCATCAATGTACCTTTTAAAGATACTTTATCACAAAATTATTTATCGGGTGGTTATTTCAAATAAAAATATGGCAATCTTGGTATATATCGAGAGTAAAAACATCTAATCTTACTAGAAAAATACCGGATTCCCAGAAATACACCCATGGGGCGCATACAGGACAAACATGTAAGGGTTTCCCTATGACAGGTTATGAGAAGGATTTGAAGCAGAATTTTGATAGTTTGAATATGTCTTTAGTCAAAATTAATCATTATGTGGGAAGATATCGTTAAAATATAACTTACACATTGGTCATAAGATATATTTCTTGTAACGATTCTTTCACGCGATCTACAAAGAAATATTTGCTTTAATATTCTGTATTACACCAATATAAAAAATACACAACATATAATTCAACAATCATTTAATAATCAACAGTTAAACAAGTCGTACAAGTATGGGCATACATAATTACTGAATTGTTACAAGGCAACGTCCGGATGAAGATAAAAACAAACAAACCGATAAGCAGTAAATATTCGTTTGATTCGAATATCAGTGCGTGGGACGACATAACCTCTCATCAAAATATATTTCCTATTTAGTGCAAATAAGTAAATAAAATAGTACGCCAAGACGTCAAATAAGTGTCACAACCAAAGACATCACAATACATGACGCCATAGCCAATCAGTTGTGACTTCCGGTGGTGGGTGAAAGCAAGTAGGTCAGCTAGTTTCTAAGCAAAGATATGAGAAATCTACATATATACATAATAATATTTAGTTATTAAATCTGTAAATTATTATAATCTTATATTTATAAATATTGATACATTAATAAAAATGATCTCCAATCCTATCGGATGAATATAAGTAAGAACGGTACTTTAATCTTTAGTTAATTTAATAAATAAAATATCCAAATAACAAAATAATTAAATGGATCACGTCTGAAGTAAAATCTTTAAAATGTTAAATAATTAGTATCAAAAGTAATAACTCCTGACAAATTACATTTCAAAAAGATAAAAACAAAAGAAAACAAAGAAGTAATAATGCCCAGGGAGGTTGGATGAAGATTTGTATATTATTTGATTACTATTATGTTTCTCTCATACCTGTTCAATTTTTTTCAAAATTTTATGATCACCTTTTCTGTATTTATAATAAAACATGTCAAATTTGCAACTGATTTCTAAAATGTTTATCAGTATCAAGTGTGTGGTAAATGAAAACCTACATAAACTGCATAATTTTCTTTGGAATAAAATCCATCGGTATAAGGAAGACACACAGGCAAGTAAGCCATTCAGGTTGCTATGGTGGATATTTGGCCGTATAGCGACCTATTGTTATATTGAATTCCAACTGTAAGTGGTTATTTTACGTGCACACCATTGTGTACAAGATACCACTGTTTTTGTCCCATGATACCACTGCTCTCCGGCCCTGCACCACTGATAATAGGGTAACATACATAGGCGTACGGACTCGATGACAATTAGGGGGGCAAGTAGATGAAATAATCTTTTTTTCTCACTTTACCCCTCTGCCCGAAAAGTCAGCTTGCCCGAAAGATAGGGGGGCAGCTGCCCCCTGCCCCCCTGGCTCGTATTCCTATGGTAACATACCGGAAATGATTCGGGAAACGCAGGATCAAACCTCAAGCCTCCTGGTTAGTGACAAATAATTAGTATCAAAAGTAATAACTCCTGACAAATTACATTTCAAAAAGATAAAAACAAAAGAAAACAAAGAAGTAATAATGCCCAGGGAGGTTGGATGAAGATTTGTATATTATTTGATTACTATTATGTTTCTCTCATACCTGTTCAATTTTTTTCAAAATTTTATGATCACCTTTTCTGTATTTATAATAAAACATGTCAAATTTGCAACTGATTTCTAAAATGTTTATCAGTATCAAGTGTGTGGTAAATGAAAACCTACATAAACTGCATAATTTTCTTTGGAATAAAATCCATCGGTATAAGGAAGACACACAGGCAAGTAAGCCATTCAGGTTGCTATGGTGGATATTTGGCCGTATAGCGACCTATTGTTATATTGAATTCCAACTGTAAGTGGTTATTTTACGTGCACACCATTGTGTACAAGATACCACTGTTTTTGTCCCATGATACCACTGCTCTCCGGCCCTGCACCACTGATAATAGGGTAACATACATAGGCGTACGGACTCGATGACAATTAGGGGGGCAAGTAGATGAAATAATCTTTTTTTCTCACTTTACCCCTCTGCCCGAAAAGTCAGCTTGCCCGAAAGATAGGGGGGCAGCTGCCCCCTGCCCCCCTGGCTCGTATTCCTATGGTAACATACCGGAAATGATTCGGGAAACGCAGGATCAAACCTCAAGCCTCCTGGTTAGTGACAAATAATTAGTATCAAAAGTAATAACTCCTGACAAATTACATTTCAAAAAGATAAAAACAAAAGAAAACAAAGAAGTAATAATGCCCAGGGAGGTTGGATGAAGATTTGTATATTATTTGATTACTATTATGTTTCTCTCATACCTGTTCAATTTTTTTCAAAATTTTATGATCACCTTTTCTGTATTTATAATAAAACATGTCAAATTTGCAACTGATTTCTAAAATGTTTATCAGTATCAAGTGTGTGGTAAATGAAAACCTACATAAACTGCATAATTTTCTTTGGAATAAAATCCATCGGTATAAGGAAGACACACAGGCAAGTAAGCCATTCAGGTTGCTATGGTGGATATTTGGCCGTATAGCGACCTATTGTTATATTGAATTCCAACTGTAAGTGGTTATTTTACGTGCACACCATTGTGTACAAGATACCACTGTTTTTGTCCCATGATACCACTGCTCTCCGGCCCTGCACCACTGATAATAGGGTAACATACATAGGCGTACGGACTCGATGACAATTAGGGGGGCAAGTAGATGAAATAATCTTTTTTTCTCACTTTACCCCTCTGCCCGAAAAGTCAGCTTGCCCGAAAGATAGGGGGGCAGCTGCCCCCTGCCCCCCTGGCTCGTATTCCTATGGTAACATACCGGAAATGATTCGGGAAACGCAGGATCAAACCTCAAGCCTCCTGGTTAGTGACAAATAATTAGTATCAAAAGTAATAACTCCTGACAAATTACATTTCAAAAAGATAAAAACAAAAGAAAACAAAGAAGTAATAATGCCCAGGGAGGTTGGATGAAGATTTGTATATTATTTGATTACTATTATGTTTCTCTCATACCTGTTCAATTTTTTTCAAAATTTTATGATCACCTTTTCTGTATTTATAATAAAACATGTCAAATTTGCAACTGATTTCTAAAATGTTTATCAGTATCAAGTGTGTGGTAAATGAAAACCTACATAAACTGCATAATTTTCTTTGGAATAAAATCCATCGGTATAAGGAAGACACACAGGCAAGTAAGCCATTCAGGTTGCTATGGTGGATATTTGGCCGTATAGCGACCTATTGTTATATTGAATTCCAACTGTAAGTGGTTATTTTACGTGCACACCATTGTGTACAAGATACCACTGTTTTTGTCCCATGATACCACTGCTCTCCGGCCCTGCACCACTGATAATAGGGTAACATACATAGGCGTACGGACTCGATGACAATTAGGGGGGCAAGTAGATGAAATAATCTTTTTTTCTCACTTTACCCCTCTGCCCGAAAAGTCAGCTTGCCCGAAAGATAGGGGGGCAGCTGCCCCCTGCCCCCCTGGCTCGTATTCCTATGGTAACATACCGGAAATGATTCGGGAAACGCAGGATCAAACCTCAAGCCTCCTGGTTAGTGACAAATAATTAGTATCAAAAGTAATAACTCCTGACAAATTACATTTCAAAAAGATAAAAACAAAAGAAAACAAAGAAGTAATAATGCCCAGGGAGGTTGGATGAAGATTTGTATATTATTTGATTACTATTATGTTTCTCTCATACCTGTTCAATTTTTTTCAAAATTTTATGATCACCTTTTCTGTATTTATAATAAAACATGTCAAATTTGCAACTGATTTCTAAAATGTTTATCAGTATCAAGTGTGTGGTAAATGAAAACCTACATAAACTGCATAATTTTCTTTGGAATAAAATCCATCGGTATAAGGAAGACACACAGGCAAGTAAGCCATTCAGGTTGCTATGGTGGATATTTGGCCGTATAGCGACCTATTGTTATATTGAATTCCAACTGTAAGTGGTTATTTTACGTGCACACCATTGTGTACAAGATACCACTGTTTTTGTCCCATGATACCACTGCTCTCCGGCCCTGCACCACTGATAATAGGGTAACATACATAGGCGTACGGACTCGATGACAATTAGGGGGGCAAGTAGATGAAATAATCTTTTTTTCTCACTTTACCCCTCTGCCCGAAAAGTCAGCTTGCCCGAAAGATAGGGGGGCAGCTGCCCCCTGCCCCCCTGGCTCGTATTCCTATGGTAACATACCGGAAATGATTCGGGAAACGCAGGATCAAACCTCAAGCCTCCTGGTTAGTGACAAATAATTAGTATCAAAAGTAATAACTCCTGACAAATTACATTTCAAAAAGATAAAAACAAAAGAAAACAAAGAAGTAATAATGCCCAGGGAGGTTGGATGAAGATTTGTATATTATTTGATTACTATTATGTTTCTCTCATACCTGTTCAATTTTTTTCAAAATTTTATGATCACCTTTTCTGTATTTATAATAAAACATGTCAAATTTGCAACTGATTTCTAAAATGTTTATCAGTATCAAGTGTGTGGTAAATGAAAACCTACATAAACTGCATAATTTTCTTTGGAATAAAATCCATCGGTATAAGGAAGACACACAGGCAAGTAAGCCATTCAGGTTGCTATGGTGGATATTTGGCCGTATAGCGACCTATTGTTATATTGAATTCCAACTGTAAGTGGTTATTTTACGTGCACACCATTGTGTACAAGATACCACTGTTTTTGTCCCATGATACCACTGCTCTCCGGCCCTGCACCACTGATAATAGGGTAACATACATAGGCGTACGGACTCGATGACAATTAGGGGGGCAAGTAGATGAAATAATCTTTTTTTCTCACTTTACCCCTCTGCCCGAAAAGTCAGCTTGCCCGAAAGATAGGGGGGCAGCTGCCCCCTGCCCCCCTGGCTCGTATTCCTATGGTAACATACCGGAAATGATTCGGGAAACGCAGGATCAAACCTCAAGCCTCCTGGTTAGTGACAACTTAAAATTTTCCCCGGAAGTGACACCATTTTGTCCAAAACTGTATCTTTGATCTTTTTTTACAATTTTGACGTTTATCACAAAATAGTTGCTAACTATAATATAGATAGAGGTTTTTTCACATGTGACATTTCAAGGTTTTTTGTCCATACATGTGCCAATTATAAATAAATTTTCATAAAATGTTTGCCATATGATGCCTTATGCATCTGTATAAGATTAATGATATTTAATACTAATCAACTAAATTGTAGAAGGAATCAATACCAATCAACAGATATCAAAAAAGAGGCATCAAATGATTAATAAATATTGCGAGTTTCTTTTATGAAAACGTAATATCATAACTTGTTTTTTATTGAAATACTTTTAATGCAAGACAAGATTATTACAGTGCTAAATTCGATAGTTGTATAATATTTAACTGTACTGTAATGTTTGACTAATTGCTGATGGCATATTTACTCATTAAAAATACTGTTTAAAGTTGTTTCAGACAAAACCATTTTTTCTATTAAAAAAACTGTTTTCTGCAATGGTTCAACATCATTAAAAGTGAATTCGATAAACAGTATTTGCAGATAAAGCTGGCATTAATTACCAATCAATATTGTATTGAAGTACTGAATAATAGTTGAATATTTTTAAAAGTTTGGTACTATGATTTTTCCACTGGTATTTCCGTCTTGTCAGACAAAGCCGATAAGAAGAGGATTTGTCCGATTCTAATGAATCAGAATAAATACGAGGGTTCAGCGAGGACATATTATTGGTCGCGTAAGATTGGAGCTACACAAATACGAATAGGCTAAATCTGCCTATTGTGGGTCTTTCTTTAGGCCTTACATGTTATATAAACAATTAATAAGCCATTGTTAGCATGGCAACCAATAATCAACTCTCGATGCCATCTGATGGGTACCTGTAATAGTGGATAATCGAGACTTTGTTAATTATCGTAAGAACGGTAACAATGGCAATCGAGGCTACAGTGTGATTAAAATGAGCATTTCAGAGTGACTGAAATTTACAGCCTGTTCTAATTTTTTTATTCAGTATATCAGAATGAAACTGGCGAGTCAGACTTGACCTGTTTACAACCCCTCTGGATAATTTCTAATCACTTTAAATACATACTAAACATTAGAGTTACTATCACTTTCAGCTGTCTGTCAACCTTATTGCATGTTTAATATTTTAGTGTCGTGGTAAAACAAATCTTAAAGTCGATGCTTCAGTTACTATAGAACTTAGAAAGAGATAATAAACGTAAAAACATGAAAACAATGAAATAGAGGCGCGGTGATTGTGGTTGTTAGCCCATCATAATAAATCATGAGAATCTTAGTTATGAAATTATCAAGTATTAAATTTACTCCTTTATATTAATTACCCAACTTAATGGATTCATGCTGAATTATCTTTCGACTCTAATAAACGAATTTCTAACTCTAATTACATAAATAACGGGATTTCTATCAATTAGAAATAGTCACAATGAAACTGTTCACATCGGAAATCTTCATTAAAGATTTACCAATGATAACATTTACAATTTGGCTCACGTTTTGATCTGTTGCGACTATATCGCGTCGGTGGCAGAACGGTTCGGTCCCTCGACCTCTCGAACTCGACATAAACGACATTTCCGACTCGGTCTGACGACGTTTATCACCCAGTTTCAGATTTGATGAAAAAATAAAATAATGGTGAGGATGTGTGTGTCTATATTAGCAGTATTGGATGGAGTTTTAATTTCCGGTTTTAGGTGAGGCTGATGACAGTAATCCGATAAAATTGATAGCTGTCGTTTGTTTTATCCAATAAATAACTTTTGTGGTCATTCATCGTGTGATATGTACATGGTATAACCGAGTCATTATGTGATATATACATGGTATAACCGAATCACCATGTGATATATATACATGGTATAACCGAGTCATTATGTGATATATACATGGTATAACCGAATCACCATGTGATATATATACATGATATAACCGAATCACCATGTGATATATATACATGGTATAACCGAGTCATTATGTGATATATATATATATATGATATAACCGAATCACCATGTGATATATATACATGGTATAACCGAGTCATTATGTGATATATATATACATGATATAACCGAATCACCATGTGATATATATACATGATATAACCGAATCACCATGTGATATATATACATGGTATAACCGAGTCATTATGTGATATATATATACATGATATAACCGAATCACCATGTGATATATATACATGGTATAACCGAGTCATTATGTGATATATACATGATATAACCGAATCGCCATGTGATATCAACATGTGATATATATATGATATAACCGAATCACCATGTAAAATATCTACATATGATAATTGATTTAATGGTTTGTTTAAATCGGAAATCAGGATATTGGTACTTTGAATCACTGTTGGGATGGGCTAACAACAAAATATATTGCATTCACGCCCTAATAAAATAAACATGCAAATAAAACGCCAAAACGATGTAATAATAAATAAACAATGCGAAATTTTACCATTTAATTTGATCTGAATATAGAAAATGTATTGTTATGATATGTAAAAGTCTATTTCTGTCGCATTTCAAATGGTAAAAAATGCCTATCTCGTACAAGCCAGGTTATAAATTCATCTGTTGTCGACCGTGGTGCTATTAAATGCTAGCTTTGGTAGAATATACGACTGTGGTGCAATTAAATTACCAGTAATATTCTAAACATGTCATTATCGGTTAAACTTACCAAGTCTGTGGTTGTAAAATTGAGGGTGTTTTTAAATTTTGATACTTTAATAAAGGTACCAGGAAGAGATTGGGCTGTATATTGATTATTACCGCCACAGTATAACTGAATATAAAACCCTCGAGTTGTAGAATACGCCATCTTTAATGGTAGACAACCATTCTCTTCTCCCAATTGTTGTATTAATTCTGTAAGGAAATCATTGGAGAAATTAATACACACAACACCATCTTGGAATCAAGCTACTACAGATTGTATAAAACTATTTCATGGAAGAATATTAGCAGTAGGATGATTTTTTTTTATTCTTTGTGCCATGAATTGCTTTAAAATGATTTTGCCCATATTCTTGGCAATTTCTACACTAGCGATGAGTTGACCGAAGAGTAATTGGTGAATCGCACTGAATGAATTGTTCTTCCAATGTAGACATATTTTTAATGTTAAACTAATTCTTAGATAATTACCTGATATATCATCTATAATTTCAGAATAAGTTCGTCTAGCTACATCCAATAAACCTATAACAGTATTATAAAACAAGTATAATCACCATATTATTATAAGGCTTTCACGTTTTATTTAAATACATTTTCCTTGTAATTAAATTTTCTTGTAAAGATTGAAAAGTTTGAAATCCCCAGCTTCCATTAATATTATTATTATTATTATGACGTATTTATATAGCGCATCTTTCACCTATAGAGTGCCCAGATGCTCTTTACAAACTTAAAAGAAAGATACAATACATACAAATAAAAGTACATGTAAATAGTACAAAACAAATATGAAAACAACACCGCATCACATTTAATAAAAAGCTTTGGTAAATAAAAACGTCTTGAGATTTGCTTTAAAAGTTGAAAGTGATGCACAGGTCTTTGGGATAAGCGGTAATTTGTTCCACAATTTAGGTGCCTTTATTGAGAAAGACTTCTCCCCAACCGATACTTGTTTTGCAGAATTTTGTATTCAATTCTATAAGTAATTGGGAGCCAATGGAGATTAAACAGTATTGGAGGTATATGGTCATATCTAGAACAGCCTGAGATGAGACGAGCAGCTGAATTTTGTAATTTTTGTAGTCTGTCCAGCGATTTATTCGGAACACCTAACAGCAGTGAATTAAAATTATCTAGTCTAGAGATTACTAGGGCTTGTATAAGTGTTTTTGTTGCATCTATTGTTATAAACATCCTAATTTTGGCAATGTTTCTCAAGTGGAAGTAGCCGACTTGACACACATTGTTAATTTGGGACTCCATATTCATGTTAGAATCGAAGATTGCTCCAATGTTTCGGGCTGCAGTAGAATTAGTGATGGATGACTCACCAACACGGATGGATAGATCATCATCTAGCTTAGAGAGGTTGTGTTTTGAACCAATTACCAAGAACTCTGTTTACTCACCATTGAGTTTAAGGAAATTCTGTGACATCCAGAGTTTTATATCATCTATACATTTTTCAATGTTGAACGTGGATAGATTAAAACTGTTCGGGTCTGATGGCTTGAAGGATATAATCAGTTGGGTGTCGTCAGCGTATAAGTGAAATTCAAGTCCGAATTTGCGAACCAAAGCGCCGAGAGGGGATGTATACAGACTGAACAATATCGGCCCCAGTACTGACCCTTGCGGAACTCCGAATTGAAGCAGTGATTCGGCGGATGAGCTGTTGCCAACCAGAACCCTTTGTGTTCTCTTGCTGATGTATGATTGAATGAGTTGCAGGGCATCATCTTTAATTCCAAAGTCCACTTCAAGTCGATCTAGCAGAATATGGTGATCCACTGTGTCGAAAGTGGCTTATAAGTCTAACAGTATCAGTAAAACACAGTTGTGGTTATCCATAGATGTGAGAATATCATTATGAACTCTTAGTAATGCTGTTTCCATGCTGTGATTCTTCCTGTATGCACTTTGAAAAGATTCTAGTAAATTGTGATCCCCTATATGTGATGATATTTGTTTCGAAATTACACGTTCCAGGACTTTAGATACAAAACTTAAGTTTGACATGGGCCTATAATTTTTCTCAATTTCGGTGTCTAATGATTTCTTCTTAATAAGTGGAAATATTATAGCTGCCTTAAATATATCTAGAAAAACATTTTCCTGAATTGCGGAGTTTATAATGTTGGCGATGACACTGATTAATGATGGTAGACAATCCTTCAAGAACGTGGTCGGATTTGGATCTAATGGACAAGATTTTGAGGAACAGCTTAAAATTAACTTTGATAATTAAAGAAATTGAGTGAAGGAGAAAAAGACAATTGCGATGCTGCAGAGGTTACTTAAACTTAAATTGGAAGACTTACCGTTGATGTGAGGCTAAAAGAGAGAAAGAAAAATACATTCCTAGTGTAGTCATTTGTTCAAACATATTTCATTGTTAATAAAACAGGATGAGCCACAAGTTTTAAAGTTATTAAATCTATAAAACAAATTACTACGAGATAAAGGAGACACATCCCTTCCCATAAAGTTTATTTATAATATATTAATCAGTATAGGGTATCATATTTCAAACTGTTTCTAGCTTACCGTGATGGTTAGCAAACACTAACATCTGTAGTTCAATCACAATTAAGTATTTTATATCAAGTCGTGTATAATAAACTCTTGAAGTCAATGTAACGGGGACGTCAAGTCAATGTCTCGGGGACGTCAAGCGTACATACCTTTACAGCAAAACATTTCTGTGTTCTCATGTTAAGAGAACCTTTTTGGTATTTCGTATCATCATGTATAACTGTACTGATCTTTCTTCTCATTTCTTCATATCTTGGATCTTGTAATGTCTGAAAACAAATACTCAACAATATGCCACTACGATGTCACCTTTGGGGCTATGTGACACCATCATGTGTCCTACAACAGCAAGGGATATGTAATAATTAAAATATGATGCATGTTATTTTACACAATCATATCATATTTCATCGGTCAATGTCAAATCGGTCGCTCATTTTTGTCTACTGTAGGGCTCTACAAAATGCGCTTTAACGTGGAGAATTAGGGGCGAACTCAGGAGGTTAGGCAGGCGACCCAACTGGGGCTGTCATCAAACTGTATTTGGTGCAGTAGCATGGTTAAATTATACTCAGTTGAGAACGACAAGAGGAACTTGTTGAAACGTAGTGTGAAATAAACTCAGTGATTGTTTTCCATATAAATTTGTGTTTTATATCATATGTTCAGTTACTAAATGCCGTATAAGGATAAGGAAATAAGGTAATACCTGACAGTAAGCCTTCACAAGTTCATTCTCACAATCTTTAAGGAATTCGACAAATGGTGGCACCAGATCTAATGTATGTTTGAGTAAAATAACAGTAGTAATTTTATTTTCAGCAAGTTTTAAAGACTCTTGTTTAGGTATCTGTACACAGGCTGATATAAGATGTTCTAGGTCTATAAACTTAGATAGAGTTGATTGTAGATTATAGAATACTTCTTCTTTCTCTGTTAATTCTGCTACAACATCCTGTCGTAATCTGATTGTCTCCACATCTAAAATATTAAAACATATACACAACGTGGGATGGATATCGTGCTATTCACAGAGTGGGGAGACGTATTGGCATGAGGTAGCTATATATATATACAGTAACTGGTGGGTGGGTTTGTAACTATATCGTAGTATATGATGTGTGGGTTTGTAACTATATCGTAGTATATGATGGGTGGGGGTTGTAACTATATCGTAGTATATGATGTGCGGGGGTTGTAACTATATCGTAGGATATGATGGGTGGGGGTTGTAACTATACCGTAGTATTTGATGTGTGGGGTTGTAACTATATCGTACCTGATGGTGGTTGAAGTATATTAGAGCGCAACAATCTTGTGCCACCTGCTGTTTTAGTAAAATTTAAAGTTCCGAATAAAGTATGGTGACTTTTCGGATCACGAATATTCTGCAGCAGTTCCAGGTTTCTAGATGTCGACATATCTACAAAAAAATGCCAGATAATTTTATTCTTAATTTGACAATATACTGGATTCAGTGATCAATAAAAAAACCCTATAACACTTCAAATATCATGGTTATATTTATAGTTGGTGGATTTAATTGAGGAATCTTACCAATCATTGTAGAATGTTCACTGCCTTTAAACACTAGTTGTATCGAGTTGGGAGCATACACAATATTTTGAATAAACTCTACATACTTCAATATGGCGGCTGTAGTAGCTAAACAGTAATATCTAGAGGAGAAAAAACAATAATGGATTGAAGCATACTTTTAAACAAGAAATCTGACTATCGGGATTTAATATATTTTGCACTGCCCTATATAAGATGCCCAACATACTAAAATCACACTCACATACTTCAGCTACATAAAAAGGGGGCCCGGTTTAAAGTCTAGGTCACTTTGGGACTACTATATTTGCTTGCGCTTAGGGGTCTTTAGCAGCGGGGGGAAACCGGAGGACCCGGAGAAAACCCGCAAGATTGGACCCTACTCCTTGTCACATACAGCCCGGAATCTTATTAATGTGATTGATGGGGAACCTATTGGTGGTGTGATAATGCAATACTAACTTTACACAAGTAAACTTAATATTTAAGAATGTACATGTTAAACGAAAATACGATTACATCGATTCGATGAGAAACTGGTATTAGAGTCTACCAGCCCCTCTGGCTCTGGGGTAAATGTCGAGGGAAAAGGGCGAACATACATCTAGCAATCACAGAAACTATGGCGACAGTCGGCTGGATCTACTGTTGTTTAAACTTGATGACCAGACCGTATTTAAACCTACTTACTTGGATGATAAAACCATCTCCATTGTCTGGAAATCTATACACAAATGTTTCAACATTTCTAAACCTAGAAGTAAAATCAATATGATAAACAAGAAACCTTGAAACATATTCATCATCAAGTCTTCTGTCAAAATATCTTATCACCAAGTCTCAATTATCACTTTATTTCCATTTCATAATTGTCTTTTCTTGTTTTTAATTTGTTTCTATCGGGAAACTCGTATACAAGGCAGACGGGGATGTCTGTTTCATATATCCATTTTCTTTCATGGAGCCTTCTCACAACTACGGAAATAACTACTTCAGTTTCCGCTCTACTAATAATAACGCCTCGTCTTTCATATGCAGTGAATATTAAAGAGACTGCATCACAAAGCAAATCTAAAAGAAATCTTATTCTATTGCATCGTATGGAATTATTCTAAGTTAACATTAACAAGATAAATAGTTCATCTATTATTGAGAGTGAAAAAACCACTTTAATTGATTTTAGCCGATATGAGTGTCTTGTTTATTATCAAAAATAAGGAATCACAACTCAGTATGTTTATAGAGATCAATATAATATTCAAAACGCTGAATCACTACCACAGTGAAGTGCAGGAAATCAAATTATATAGGACATTTTATTTGTCAGACTCTACTGATACTCACATCAGTAACAACATCATCTTCGTGTTCTGTCCTGGGGTGAAAATGGTCGAATAGAAAACGAGAATCTGTAGAATGGGTAGAAGTCCCATTTATCAGAAAAAGCCACCAGTAAATTTGCCAAGACGTGAATATGCTACTATAATTTAAACAACAATAATGTTATATCCATAGCAACAGTTCTTTGCCTATTTTTGCATAACGCGCAAAATTAACCTTAGCCTAACAAATGGAAGATATTGTGAACAGTATTGTGAAGAGTATTGTGAACAATAGTAGATAGGATATTTGTTGAGTGTAGATGGTAGAATGGTAGAAAGGTCAATATAAAAATATTGACTACAACAAATAAATACTCTACTCTAAACTTCTTTATTAAACTGTTTTCAGTCATTGTAATATTGGCCTTTGTCACCCTATAAAACATTCTACCGTAGATATGGCTTGTGTGATAAATTTCATAATCTACTGCGATATCTCCTTACGAATTAGAATTTGATTGGTCAGTTAAAAGGGAACTATTTTGTTTTAAATTTCATAGAAAGGATTGGGTGATAAATAAAATCTCCAACTCGTCTTTTTCGATACCAAAAAAGTCTCCTTTGGGATTTTCTATATATTACAATTACTGAAAATATGGTGTTGTCTTCAGAACCTAATTTAAGTACCCCATCTAAACTTTTCTGTTTTCTATACTCTCTTCCCTCCCTTTTAACATATCATAATAATTATTGGTACCTTTGGTTTCATTAAAGTATTTCCGCTGTACAGTAGAAACACATGTAGTTGTGTACTGCTCTGTTATTAATTTTAATAATGTGGTTTTTTGACCATTTTCAAACGTTGTGTTCGGAACAATAATCTGAAAAACGTATACTTGATGAATGATACATGTATATAACATTCTAATATTATTCAAACAATTAAAGTTGAATCTGGATTTCATTGAGGGGATTTGTAAGTTTTTGAAGCCTAAAGGAAGATCGCATCGATGACCCCAAAAGGCCGTCAACTAACTTTAATATTCTAATAATGAATTAGTTTAAACCTCGCTTTTACTTTTCTCTAGCACCACAATCCTTGTGAAGATTAACGTTATTGCTTGTAAAAGATCTATTAGAAAAAATACACTGACCTCCAATGGTTGAAGAGTTTGAAGTTTAGTTAATGTTTTTACATATGTCTGAGAATCAGAAAACTGTGATAAAATTAAAGTTGGTGATTTTAAATCTAAACTTGTCATTCCTATTTCTCCGCGTGCCACACCACGCCCTTCCACAATAGCTGTAATAAAACACGTGTCATCAACTCTTTAATTTGTTACTGCTTTTGTATTATGGGTACTAATTTCGCCAGAATATTTTATCGCCAAATTTATATTTTTACCGCAATTGGCGGAAATGGCGATCAGCAGCGTGGGCGAGGATTGGTAGTGCATACATAGTATAATGCGCTCACCCAAACAAATTGTGCACTCTGTGAAATAGGGACAATCGAATCGTTGAAGTCTCTCAGGGGATCGCAAAATCAGTTAACACTATCTCAGGGGAATGGCCTCAGACTTAAGTTGAGAATTTACTAAAATTTGTTTTGCCGTATTTTAACTAAAACATTTAGAGTTGAGCAAATTCTCAACTTAAGTCTGAGAATGCTTTGTTAACTCGGGGCCTGATGTTGACTTTAGCGCCACTTTTGCTATCATTACTGACACCAGAAATCAAAAGTGGATTTTTTGGCATATCCGAATAGTGCACAATATTGCTTTCAGAATTGGGGGGTAGAATGGCCGAATGATTAGCACGCGTCATGTCATTGAGTCAACTGGCAGGATTTCGATTCCAAGTTGTACGTGACAAGGAGTAGGGTCTTCTGTCCTACCTCGTGTGGTTTCTCCGGGTCCTCCGGTTTCCTCCCACCCCTACACGCAAGCCAATTATTGAAATAAAATTGAACCATGTGTCGGTCTCGAAATGACCTAGTTTATGTCGAGTGGACTTTAACCCTCTCTCTCTCTCTCTCTCTCTCTCTCTCTCTCTCTGTTTTCAGAATTATCCATGATTTTTGTCGTATCATGTCATTGTAATTTTTAATTGGTATTTTTTTAATGAAACAATCATTTTCAGTTCTCATATCTTTCGTTTTCAATGAAACTTTGTAATTTCAATGGCTAGACCCGAAAGCGAAAGTGGGCTTGCAGGTAGATGTTTGCGCCGGAATCGAGAGGAAACTGGAGGACCCGGAGAAAACCCCCGAGGTTAGGCAGGCGGCCCAACTCTTTGCACATTTAAGCGAGGAATCGACACCACGCCAGTTGACTCAATGACAGACGTTTTGATTTAACACATGCGCAATCAGATGAACAGACTAACAACCTGGCACCTTTAGAATAAACAAGTACCGGACTGGACCCACCTGTCTACCTGTCCGTCACTGGTGGGCCTAAGCTCATTTCTTAAAAAGTGGGCCTAAGCCTATAAAGAAAAAAAGAAAAAAGACAAAGGAAAAAGAAAAAAAAAGAAAAGAGAAAGAAAGGAGAGGCATGGGGTGAAAAGGGAAAGAGTGAAGGGAGGACAGGATACAGGACAGGAGAAAGAAAAGATAGGAAACCTTCGGCCCACCAGTCCGTCACTGGAATAAACAACAAGTAATCTCTTGGCTAGAAGGAATTACTATATTTGAACTTTATGGAATGCAAAAGGGGAATTATGGCATACCAGTTCATTCCAGAAACAAACTGTCACGTGATCCATAACACGTGATCTACCCCAGTAAAACATTATTAATCGACCGAGTTACAAAAACAACAACGGGAGTTCATTTTAAATCAATTGGATTGAAACGCGAAATCTTGGTCTTTCACGCCTTGCTCCTCTTTTTACTGCCGACGACGAAGCATCCGCAAGATTTTGTCACGAAATTTTAACTTAAGATAAAATCCAATTTTAGTAGATACTTCAATTTTGATTGGCTAAGCACTAAAATCAATCTAATATTATCCAATCAAATTACTAAAATTGGGATCTTATCTTAGTTTCACGAAATTTTAACTTAAGATAAAATCCAATTTTAGTAGATACTTCAATTTTGATTGGCTAAGCACTAAAATCAATCTAATATTATCCAATCAAATTACTAAAATTGGGATCTTATCTTAGTTAAAATTTCGTGAAATAGGCCCCTGGTCAGGCCCGTAGCCAGTTTTGCCCCCCCCCCCCCCTCCACAAAACAAAATTAGCTGACTATAACTTTAAAATGCCTATTGTAGACTGTGTCGGTTGTGCCACCCCCACACCCCACCCCACCCCCCAACTAGAAACTTCACGGGCAAGCTGGCTACGTGCCTGATGCAGATTAAAATTGATGAACAGTGCTTATCTACTTGTTGCTTTATGGGCTAAAATTGTGGAAGATACCCCAAGAACACTGAACACAAACTGCGTCTATGATGAACAGATCGCATCTCAAACTCAGATCTGTGGGAAACACCAGAGATGATTTAAAACCCGGGGCCCTGTACTCACCAACTATAACACTACTAGTACCAGTATCAATCGCTGGTGTGGCTGTAGTGGTAGATAAAGAAGACCGAGTTCCCGGTGTCTTGTTGCTAATCACTATACCCCTATACTCGGCTGGTGTACATAAAGATGACGAACTCGTACCTCTGAAAATATTTAAATGTTGTGATTGAAACATTATACAATTAGTTATAATTTCATCTCTTAAGAATAGTATCACCACATGTACAATAACAAATGAAATATCCCCTATTTATAACAACTGCTTTTATTATTATTATTACAGCATATTTATAGTGCGTTCTTTCATATAACATGTTCAGGGGCACTTTACACAGTGGCAATGTAATCATAAATAAACAGAGGGAGAAATGGAGTTTAACATCCACTCGACACATACTAGGTCATTTCGGGACTAACATATGGTTTCATTTTATTTCAATAATTCGCTTGCGCTTATTGGTCTTTAGCAGTGGGAGGAAACCGGAGTACCCGGAGAAAACCCACGAGGTTGGACAGGCGATCCTACTCCTTGCCACGTACAACCGGGGATTCGAAACCGCGCCAGTTGACTAAATGACAGGCCGTATGATACAGCGCATAAATAAACAACAAGATTATTGACATGTTGCATACATAGTTAAAAGCCCGATTAAATAAACGTGTTTTAAGTTGTTTTTTAAAAGAATATAGAGATGTACAACATCTTAAACTAAATGGTAGATTATTCCATAAAACAAGTGCTTGATAACTAAAAGAGCGATAACCATAAGAGACTAGTTGAACAGTTTTTGGCTTTAAAAGTAGTTTATTTGATGTACCAGGCCCGGATCCAGGATTTTGTCGCGGTGGATGGGGGCACTTTGGAGAAAGGGTAATACGTTGCAACTTTGGATTGCTTGGGCGGTGACAATGCGAAAATCATGTTTATATCATCTATTAAAGAGCAGATATGTTAACTACAACAGTAGCAAAGCAAACGAAAATGAAAATCAACTATGTCACTGCTCCTGAGGAGGGGAAGGGGGTACGGCCCCCTGTCTCCCACCCCCTGCATCCGCGCCTGTGTAGGTAATATTCGGCCAGGTGTATAAAGTTGTAAAATATCTGAGAGGTAATTAAAAGTTGTAGTGTATTTAAGAAGGGTAATATATAAAATATGACGAAAGACTATACTACCTTGCTGGTGTTGACTGAGGTTTCTGTCTAGTTTTACTGGAACTAGGCGGACACAAGGGCGTAGTAAATGTTGAATTCGCTGAATATGGTGTTTCCATCAATCCAAAGTCTTTTATAAAAGATAAAGCAAAAAGATTTGTGTCAGAACATGTAACAATAACACCCAGTGGCATTCCGAGCTGGGGGGGGGGGGCATCTCATTCGGAGCCACCGTCCACTCGATGTACACTAACTCGAACTCTACTGACATATTTCGATTGTGTTTGTGTTTCATGTAAAACGGACAAAAATTGTGACTGGAGAAGGAACAAACTTTTCTACACATTTTGCCTCGAAGACGGGGCCAATCCCGGGAAGTTGATGCATTTAAGATCGAGATAAAGAACTGGTCATATTCGTCTATCTTAAGCGAAGTTATGAATGTCTGAAGTTTTGATAAGAAAAGGTCTAAATTGTTTCGATTGTCAAATACCATTGCCACGATGATAAACGATGTCTCGATTTTCGGTCGTTGAATCGGTAGTTTCTGTGAGTGTAGTTATTGACTAAGTCATTCAATATATCAGCCATACAATAGTCTAGAGAGTTGGGCTTGTCTTGTGAATAAATGTCTTTTGAAGGCAGACTACAGACATGTAATCGATAGATCTGGCTCTTCCATTTGAATTGGACACAGCGTATCACCTCGGGGTGGGGCGGGGTGGGGGGGGGGTCACACAAACTTCTTACTTGTTTAATGTTTTGTGTAACAATCAGAGACCATTATTCAAGAAGTAGCGCTACTATGCGCGCCAAAATCTTATGATCTTTAATTGTGCAGCCTTACAATCTTTGTGTATATTACGTGTCATGCCACTTAACTTTATGCATATGGTGAATGCTGTGGATTAAGATCAGATTTCTACCCAATCCAACCCATCCCATTTTTTAGTGTGATAAAGATATATTTCAAGCTATGATCGAAGGATTGAGGGTTATTTTCGTACAATTCTAGCAGAGAATCCACAAGCTATGTATTTCAGGGGCAATAATCCAGCAAGAATTGGCCAGATAACTTCCACAATCAGAGATCTTTGAGGTATAAATATATTGAAAGTTTGATAAAAATCGGATAAAATTTGTTACCGTCAAACAACAAAGTTTAAAGTAGCTAAGTCTCTAACTCAATATCATCAAAAAATCTTCAACATTTCATTGTCAATTTAAATCAACAATGATGTTGTGATCTTACCGGAAAAAGAATATTGGGCTTCTTATATCAAATATTCAAGACACAATAAATATTTTACCATTGGTACACGAATCATGTACCATTGGTACACGAATCGTGTACCATAATGCGTTCGAGCCCCAGTTCTAGCAATAGACTCGGGGAACGAGGCTAGAAACATTGCACCAAACCAAACGGCGTATGTAGACTGGAATAACCAGACACTAGAAATTTGCGTGCCATTGAAACTGCTGGCTTAACTCGCCGAACATAGCTGATTTGAAATTAGAGTAAAAACGGAAACCATTGAATATAAATCAGTTTATGTTACATTCATATTAAAGTATTCTATGCATTCCGACCCACTTGTATCAATTTCTAGGTCCCAAATGTTAGCGATTTAGCTCCTTTAAGATGTGGGCGTATATAAAAGAAAAGCTCAAATAAATTTCTTGTGTTATTCATGCAGGTGGGTCATGTGGATGTTTCTTTTATATTGTGTGTACCGGGTATTAACATCTCAATTGATAATAGTCATAGGCTGACTTTTCGGGCAGACGGGTAAAGTTAGAAAAAAAAATATTTCATCTACTAGGCAAAATAAAGTGCCCGGAATCTAATATAACATTAATTTTACGGGCTGGAATAGCAGTAAAACGCGTTTGCGGCCGTCAAATATTCAAAAAATTTCTTGGGAGGCCTATGCAAGGTCAGCGGCGCTTCTTCGCCTCTCGAAGAAAACCGGCGCTGCTGTCTGTAAGCCTGAAATTTTTTCGGGCATTTCTAGTTTTGCTTCCCTAACTGTCATCGAGCCCTAATAAAACAATAATTTTACTTTTCTATTAATTGAATACCACGAATTTGTACTAAGTTGACTATGGATTAAAACATTTTGTCGGAGCCACTCTACTTTGTGCGACATTTTTCGGGCATCGATTAGTATTTGTAAATGCGTCTGCAACAGTCTGATTGGATGCATGGAATTCGGAGTGGGATTTCGGTTACAAAACCATTGGATACTTTTGGAGTTACTTACACGGGATAGAATAGCCGAAAACGCATTTACGTTGATTAAATTTTCATAATTTTCTGCGGAAGGGTGAGGCCCCCATACTCTGTGACGATTGATTGGTTGTTTGGAATTCGGGTCAGCAGATAGGACCCATTCGAAGTTGCTGTATTCACAGGCTGGAATAACAGGAAGACGCGTTAGCGGCAGTTAAATTTTCAAAATTTTGCCGTCTTCGTGGATTGTAAACGATTGATTGAAATTCGAGTCATTCACCTTAATTCGTTGGTTGTAAGTGCCACTTATGAGCCAAATAGCTTTTTTGCATAGGATGACTTATCACATTTAGACGCTTCTCTATGCAAAATTTCAGAAATGTAAGGTCGTAACTTTCACAAAAACATTGCTATTAAAATGTTCATTTCCTTACTGCGTTATTAAGAATATGTTTTCCTCTCATATCTCAAAAACTAAATCCGACAATTTTTGAGACTTAAGACCATTCAGAACTATGACATCGAATTAAGCTATATTAGACCACCTTGAAGTTGCTTTGTTCACGGGCTGAAATAGCAGGAAGACGTGTTTGCAGTCGTCCAATATTCCAAAATTTTCTTAAGGCTGGGGGTGGGGGTGTGTCTGTAACTCGAAATTTTTTCGGGCAATTCGGTTTCTGCCCCCCTAACTATCATCGAGCCCGTACGCCTATGATAATAATAAATCTTCCTTAAAATTAATGTATCTTTTATCTTGGTTGTGTTGGTTTTATGGCCATTATTCAAAGCAGATTATGTTTTACTTACAATACTTTGGTTCTTTGCTTTTGTTTGCCATTGTATAAAAATTGCTCTACCCAAGGTCAATAGTTATTCACTGTTTAGGGATACCTTTCTGAAAAGAAGAAAAATAGATTTAACCAAATAAATGTTACGCGGAGAATGAATGGCAGGGGCGGATCCAGAGGGGGGGGGGGGTCCACCCCCCCCCCCCTGTTAAGCTACATAAAAAAAAATGCCTTGCATCAATGAAATTACATCACAAAGTGATCCTACAACAGTATAAAAATGATTTCTCTGTTTAAAAAGCTCAATTTGTATGTCTGCCTATGTAATTTAGACACGGTGATGGAAGATTTCCGTAACAGAAACCTGGAAAACCCCCTCCTGCAAAAATTCCTGTATCCGCCCCTGAATGGAATATCGATACCTGAAAGCTGCGAGGTCGAGGTCAAATATTGAGAAAATCGGGCTCAAATTCTGTAGCGCTTTAGCTTAATTCGCATCTGATCAAAAGTTAAAAGTTTGTACTGAAACTGAAACTGTTGGGCATCGTGATCAAGTTTGTGTTTATAAACGACCAAATTCGTGTTTTTAATTAAGCCAGGGGCAATGGTGATGAACTGTTAAAATGGGATTCAGTTTAGATGCGCTACTACCGTAGTGCGTACAGTTTATTCAAGACTATCGAAATTTGATCGTGTTCAGTATTTGAGACAACTCTGCCGTTCCATAGTTTAGATACGTTCAAGTTGAAGTACTACCTAGTACTAGAGTACCGTAGTACCGTAGGCTACATACTTGCAGTCGCTCAAATGACGTTGGGATTTTAAAGCAGTTCGACTAGACCTGACCAATGCGTTTTACCGAAAACCATACAGTGTGATATGATGTTGGAGGAATGAACAAAAGAGATACAAATGTAGATCAAGTTCCAAATCTACTAAGACTTTCCTATCTGCAATGCATGTGGTATTTACTGTGCGGTAGGCCTACGCCAATATCACCACAGTTTGTGTGATATCCTACCGACCTAATTCAGTTAGCCTACTACTAGGGTAGAAACTACTATTTCAGCAAGATCAAAAATTCAGCACACTTAACGCCTGTCAGTTGATTACCAGAGAAAATCGAAACAAAAGTCAAATAGAAACAATAGTCTAGGCTAGCAGACACAACAACAGTTCATTTTTTGTTGACGTTCCGTTTTGCCTTTTTTTTCTCTCAGAGTTGTCTCCCCCAAACTATATTTTTGTGATGGGTAGAACATGTGCCCTAAAGTTACATTATGGGAGGTAGGATAAAGAGATGGCAGTTCTAACTATAATAGTTAAAAACTAGATAGTGTAAAGGTAATTTGCTGAAAATTTCAGTCAAATTGATCCACTATTAGCCGAGAAAAAGGCGTTTGAAATATTCATATAGCCTCGGTCATCATTACTCAAATCATTAATATAAACAGCATAGTCAACGGCCATTAAGCGGCATATACGATTTCAATCCGCCAACATCGAAGGCTAGCCTTGACATCAAGAGTTTATTATGGTCTGGATATGTTAATTAATGTCTAATTGATTATTTAGATAACATTTCAGGCCTAAAGAAAGACCTGTAATAAGCAGATTTTGCTCTTGCATAATGCTATTTTTAACGATTCACTAATTGTTTGTTTGTTTGTGATTTCTGCGTATTAAATTGTGTTATGCACAATCAAACTGATAGTGATAAGCAGATTTTTAAACTTCGTTTTTAAAAGGAGCTAAACCTCCAACTCAATATTTGCCATAATATTAGAAATTAAAAACACGAATTCAATATTACAATTGTCGTAATAAATATGTTATTTGTTAATGTTATCCAAAGCCAATATTTTAATTTAAGACACAGTGAACATATATTATAATTAGTACATAGTTTCGGGCGCTGTTTGTAATGAACACAGAATATCATAGCCCATAAACAGTGCGGAAGTAGCCTAATTAATGTAGTGATGGCTCATATGGCTGATTTACAAACAAGAAAATAGTCATTTAATAAAACTGAAAGATAGACTAAGCAGGCGTAAACGTCTATCGTTCAATTTGGACCAAACGTATGCTGAGCGCCATAGAAAACGCATCACTTAATTTTTCGTATAACAAAATGATCCTGTAAACACATCTTATTTATTTTGCTTCTTATTGTAAACAATATTCAAATGGGAACACATCAATAACAACACATTTGTACACTTATGGATGTTTTATCAGTAGCCTATTCAACTTTACAAAGTCAGAGGGGTCAAAACCAAAAGAACGACAAAGATGGTTAATTGTCAGTAGCGCGTGTGTCCTCCACTGGCTCTTTCGCACGCTGTGCAGCAAAATTAACCATCCTTTACAGGATCATTTTGTTATACGAAAAACTAAGTGATTCGTTTTCTATGGTACTCTTGATAACAAATTACGATAGTTTTGGAACTGGGATTTTTTTTTAATTTATTTATTTTTTTTATTATTATTTTTTTTTGGGGGGGGGGGGGGGGTAATTGAATATAAATCACTTTCCATTAATAATTGTGCTAATGATAGCATTTGAAGAGTCCAGGGGAAGAAGGATCAAAGTCACTTTTTCAACGATCCCCGGTTAATAGTGTCATTTGGTTTCTGGTAGAAAATTATGTAAGCTTTCTGTGAAACAATCAAATTGCAGGTAAAAACGCAATCTGTTTCACAGAGAATTATGACAGTCGTCTTCTGAATATTCACTGCTGATCAGTTTGGTAAAAACGGTATGGCAGTCGCATCGAACCCAAGGCCCGTCTAATCTGTAATGGTCTCCCGGACAAATACCATCGGACCCTTTATTTAACCGTCCTTAATATGCCTGAAAAGTTTGAAGTCAGTTGTACTGAATTATGGTTCGTGTTTAACATTTTGAAGTTGTAATTAAACCCACTCGTTGTTCTGTTCGCGTCAAGCATTCTCGTCCAAAAGTTTTTGCGTTTTACGCGAAAAGACAAAAATGTGACTTTTCGATCGTTCTTCCCCTTGACTCTTCATTTGTGTTTAATTTGTTGGAGCGAGGGCGCTAAAGTGGGTAACACTAACACGCTGCCTCAATTGATAGCCTGAGGGCCCTGTTAAGCTAAAATCACTAAAATCAAAATGAAATTTTAAATTTTATGCGTTTCACGAAGATTGATTGTAACTTAAAATGCTACTTTAATAGATTTTGGTTAAAATCCCTTGCGCCCGCGCAGTGCACATTTCCGCTGCGGGTACTTACGCAAACTGATCCCGCAGTGAATATTCGCTTGGCGGTACTTACCATTTACGTCAATGGTACTTGCGGTGAAAGCAAATAGGCTTCAAAACTGAAAACTGTTGGCAGGTTGAATTAATGGTTGCAATATCAATGTGGAGAGTTTCATCCGTTGAAGCAATGTTTGCACACGGTCAGACATTCGTAGAGAGGTGAAATAAATGACTTTACTGCGTAATATGTGATTCGAAAAGTATCGGTGGGTTGGCCTTGAACTTGGCCTATGATTCGCGACTTAGGAATTTGAATTACGCGCAGGCTTCAATGGAAATAATGTGTATCGCTAAAGTAAATCGCATGGATTTTATTTGTAGTTTTATGGAGAATTGTCACAAACATATGATATTTGTGACTGAAACGGCTAAACTAGGTTGTAATTTTTCGTTGCATTTTAAAAGTATTTATCAACTTTGAAATTAATATACCAATAAATAGCCAAGGTTCCGATGCCTAGATTTGACATGTCATTCTCATAGACCCACCCTTTCAATGATACTTTGAAAATGATACTTACTCAATTAAATGATTTTTTCCCCAAGATAAAATAGATTTGGCTCCTAAAATGCCAATTATTCTTGTTGTTTTATTAAAGTAAGACTTTATATTAAAATTTAATTTCAAATAGGCCTATAACATTTTTCAATATAAACACATTTGCGATTATTGATTTATCTTTTTACAAATCATCATATGCGTAAATAGTACATATGGGTTGCCTAGTATTATAGGCATTTAGCCCTTCTAAAACCAAGAAATGGGCCATATTAAACCATTGTACACGAACATATTTTCTTTGTAAATAGAGGGCTCTTCTCTCCAAGACATTGAATATGAATAAATGCTTTTCTTTTAGTGTTTAGTTTACAGGGGTTTCGAGTTGTGTATTTAGTTCTATGGACAGGGTGACGGCTATCATAAGTTAAAATTGATTTTAGTTAAAATTGTCCTTGAAATGGGTTTGACAAACGCCACTATTTTATGTTAAGATTAGATTTTAACTTCAAATATTATTTTAGTGGATTTTAACTAAAATCCTTAAAATCGTTTAGTGAAACTCATCTATCTTAAGTTAGGATGAAATTTTATTTTAAGACGATTTTAAGAAGTTTTTGTGAAACAGGGCCCCGAGGTCGGATGTTGATCCAGCTGCATTGTCCGAGAAAGTTCATCCTAATTTTCCGGCGTGGTTCCCGGCCCTCCTTGTTAGTGATGCAGGGCGGAGGGTCTGACACTGACAGCTGTCTAAACCGAGGTCCTGTGCACATATTGGCGTGCACGTAAAAGTTCCCTTGGCAGTTGGAATTCGATATATTAAGAGTAGGCCGTATAGAGCCACTGTCCGGGGAAAATTTCCCTCATAGCACACTGTATGGCGTATGCCCGTGTTTATTAGTCAAGTTTAGGAGCAGAAGAGTAGGAAGTTAAACCCCAATTCATTTGATATTAAACCCTTTCTAGACAAAGGATAAGTTTATATCGGTAATGGAGTAATGAGTACAATCTGTATACAACCATGGATATCAATAGCCGATATCAAGATATTTTAATCAATCCTGCTTTCATGTGTCCATAGGACATATAACCATCGATAACATCCACCATTATGTAATTAAATGTAGGTTAAAAATTATCTACATATATCTAAAATTTAAACGATTTCATAAAAAAAGTGATAACATTAGATAAGATTTATAGATAATATTGAAACTGTTACACCCCCCCCCCCCGACTCATCCACTTCAGTGGAATAACTAAACACTTCACCAAAGTGAAATGTCGATTTCCGTTTACAAGTTTTGGATCAGCTTGAAATATCCAGCATCTATTTACAGACAAGTAAAATGTATTTAATGATTTATTGTTTACTGTTTTATCAATGGGCTTATTAATTCTTTAATTAGCAATTAGAATGTCGATTGGGGTGGAGACATACACGGGTTGTTGTATAAGTGTCACAGTAACTTTCATGTGCAAGGTGCGTAACTATTAGCCTACATGTAAACCTAAAAACAAATTAAAATGCACATGTTTACATGCAATATGCTGGTATATAAAGTGATATCATAGGCGTACGAGCCAGGGGGCAGCGCCCCCCCCCCCCCCCGGCTAACTTTTGGGCAAGCTGACTTTTCGGGCAGACAGGTGAAGTAGAAAAAAAAATTCATGCCTGAAATCTAATAAAACACTAACTTTACGGGCTGGAATAGCAGTAAAACGCGTTTGCGGCCGTCAAATATTCCAAAATTTTCTTGGTCAACTCAGTGTCTTCGCCTCTCGAAGAAAACCGGCGCAGCTGTCTGTCATATTCCTGTCTGAAAGCTTAAGTTTTTTTAGTTTTGCTTCCCTAAGTGTCCTTGAGCCCTATTACTTTGTGTGACATTTTTCGGGCTTCGATTTTTAATTGTCGATGCAGCGGCAGCAGTCTGATTGGATGGTTGGAATTCGGATTTGATTTGATTCTTTTGGATTTACTTACACGGGCTAGAATAGTAGAAAACGCATTTGCGGTGGTTAAATTTTCTCCATGATGGTGAGGCCCCCATAAACCGCGACGATTGATTGGTTGTTTGGAATTCGGGTTAGCAGGTAGGCTGTATTTGACCAAATTGAAGTTGCTGTATTCGCAGGCTAAAATAGCAGGAAGGCACGTTTGCGGCAGTTAAATTTTCCGGTCTTCGTGGACTGTAAAAGAGTTATTGAAATTCGAGTCAGTCACCTTAATTAAGCTAAGTAGATCACTTTGAAGTTGCTTTGTTCACGGGTTGAAATAGAAGGAAAACGCGTTTTCAGCCGTCAAATATTCAAAAAATTTCTTGAGGGGGGAAGCGTCTGTAAACCCGAAAATGTTTCGTGCGATTCGGGTTCTGCCCCCCCTAACTGTCATCGAACCCGTACGCCTATGAGTGATATACACATTTTTGTCAAATGTTTACTGTAATTTCTAATTAGTAGATTAGCTATTTTTAATTACCTCCGTATTGTATTCTAGTTCTGGTATATGTTACCTGTGTTAACTTACGAATGGCGGTCTAAGCCATTATTTCAAACGATTACGTTGCTCTCTTGGATCCCCGTTTTTGACTACTTAATTTTACACGGGGGAAAAACCCCTTGACATATCACGTTTTGTTGGTCGCCGGACTCATTTTTGACTCTCCGTTTCATTTCAAACGGTTGATCCAATGTGGCGCGAATCACCGGGTTTTGGAAAAACCTAGTAAAACTGTTGAATTTAGATTTGAGAAAACAAACGAAAACTGTTTTGTTTCAGAATTAAAGCGGAAATTTCATATTTTCTAAGAAAGTAAAAACATAAGTATTTCTATGACTTTTTGCTCAAAAGGTTGTCAACTCACGATCATGGGCAATATTTCATAGGCATAAAAATCCGCGACACAGAAAATAATAACACAATTACTTGAATTACCTCCCTTGTTTTCCCATTGGCGATCTTCAAACGTTTGAATTTGAAAATGATATTTTGCCAATTTCTCAACTGACAATAGTGAATTATAGGATTATTCTTTAACAAGGTAGGACTGTTTATAGATACAATCTATTTTAGGGCTTTATTTTAATATATTTTTAAAATATAACGAAAAAATATGAAATTGCCGTTTTAGGCTACTGAATATAAAACCAATTTTATTTTGTCTTTTTAGATGAAGATAATTAGAAGCCTTTTCTGTGAAGGAGAACTTATTATACACGTGTCCAAATAAGGGTCTAACTCCATTTTAACCCAAATTTGACTGGCTAGGTTTTTCCAGATTACGGGAAAAATGTTCACCATTCAATATCGAGAGAGAGAGAGAAATGGAGATTAACGTCCACTCAACACAAACTAGGTCATTTTGGGACTAACATATGGTTTCAATTTTATTTCAATAATTTGCTTGCGCCTAGGGTCTTTAGCAGTGGGAGGAAACCAGACTGCCCGGAGGATGAGAAGCGCCCCCATCTCCATGCCACATACGCTCACACCAGGGATCGAAACTACAGCCGCAAGCCAGAGGTGACCGGCCAGCTAGAGGTGAAGCGCGGTACTCTAGAGACCACTAGGCCATCCCCCCCCCCCAATACCAATAACACGCACATAGAACGGACTTCGGTGTGTGCGTGTGTGTGGGGGACACAAATATGCCATTTTTTTAACTGATGAGAATAGACTTGTGCACACAGATGGAGTATGTTATTTTGTAGGCCTAGCATGTAGACAATCATTTCCCATCCATTACTTTCCCGCTATGCGCAAGTGGGATGTTACATTCTGTAATTACATAATGTAGGAGGTCTGATAGTTAGCTCTTGCCCTTGCCTTAAACTATCACAATTTAATGGTTTAATTAGCCTGTGCAGAAATTGTCCAATGTACAAGTCGGGTCATGGCTTTCACCTAGTAAACATATTACACAGGTTTGAACATTCTAGATAAATAAGTTATTTTCCCTGTTGTCTTCAAAAACACAGTCTACTCCAGGTTCACTGGTTGGGGTCGAATATTGTGGGCCCGTGACACATTTATATTTTCAATTATTGTTCTATTGAGAGATATGCTGCACCAAAATATCTTGAAATCGTTACAAATAAAACATTTGTACACGAATATACATGTAATTTGCATGCCATAACATTTTTGTGTACTGTATGGCTAGCTTTTTATATGTCCAACAACTTAAAACTTGATACGTTCAAAAGATTTATTTCATTATTATATAAAATAAGAAATATCTTAAATCAAACAAAATCTTACATCTGGCCCCAAGTTCACAAAGCATTCTCAGATTTCAGTTTAGAATTTACTCAACTTTCAATCACTGTTTATAAGAAATACCTTTTATCCAGAAACAGTTTATTAGGGTATTTGATACATTGAAACAAAAGTTTTATAATGGGCTATATTTTAGGTACAATAAGGCAAACAAATTTGAGTAAATCTTAGCTTAAGTCAATGCTTTGTGAACTTGGGTCCTGTTGTTTCAACAGTTTCACAAAATACTTCTGCAAACGTTTCGTATTTGCTTGAATAAATTGTCTGTGTGGCTACATCCATGCGCCACACATTTATTAGTTTAGAGAAAACTGTACATTCTCTTTATCAATAATAGTAACTTATTATACGGTATGCATTAATTAATCAGTGTTTAGATCATTGAACAAGAATCTGTCAGAACAGCAGAAATACTGTAACACTATATCTGGACAAATGTCTATGGTAAGTCAAGTCAATCAGCCATTTCCAGATTCATAAAAAATAAAATGGTAAATTTGTGGTATAAGAGTGTCTCACTCAACTGAACATTTACTTGTTCAGTAGAAATTAACAGTTATAGTTGACCAAAAATGGTGACAGATGAACACAATTAGGGGTGACTATTGTTGGTAATTTTCACTATTGCGATAGTATTGCTATTGGGTAAACAGCTATTGCAATACTATTACTATTGGGGATTAAATATTGCGATACTATTGGACTATTGCGATAGTTTGATCTGTTTATTAGTTTAGGTTTAAAACACACTGCCAGGTATACATTTATTATAACATTTAATCAAACTAAAAATTTTGAAACACAAGAAAGTTCCAGGTAATGTTAGATAATATAATACAAGTAGACTCCGAATAATATAACGGATGCGCATACAACGGACAATCACTTATACGGACACAACAGTTTGGTCCCGAATTTTGTAATAAAAATTTCTTGTTTTCAAAGTCTTTTTATAACGGACACTCTATGACGGACAATCGTTTAATCGACAAATCAATGTAATCCATTTTTCGAATCAAATCCATTTTTACAACGGACTCTCGAATAAGCAGAACAAAATAATGATATTACTGATTATATTATCGATGACCGGAATGCTTTTCCCAGAAAATAACCATACTGATTTTTAGTGTTGTCACAATTACAAAATTCTTGAATAGGGTAATCGCCTCGCCAAAAATCGTATCGGTTGGCCTGTACGAGACATTCTCGCATTCTGACTTACCCCCACTGCTTTAACTGCTAATTAAAAATCCAGTACTGGCAATAGATTACAATTTACTAGTTCAACATCTCCCTCCGTAAATCAGTACGTAATATTTTAACACGGATATCGGTAATCATATCGACAAAAAAAACGACAGAAGCGACACAAGACGGTACAGATAAAAACAAAAACAACATGTGGCTTCTAATGGCACGACAAAAGGGTGGGGGCGAATAGAAGAGCCTCCTAGCTGGTATCTCGGGTACACTGTAACGTCGCATTCTGATAAAGTACATTGGGGTTTTTTTCTTTATATTATATAAAATGGTATATTTGTAATATTACATTGGTAGTTTAGTAACTTGTAAAAAAGCATAGCCAACTTTCCTGTCATATGCGGCATGCTTTCAGCATGTCTGTTATTGGCGTACGTGACCATTTTCATTTTTTTCGCGCCAAAATCAACCATTTTACGCATTTCTTAGTAAGCCATGCCTAATATGGTAGACGAAGATTTCCATGTGATATTGAGATCATGTAACGCTCTTTTAGTGATAACAGAGCTCTTTGTTAAAAATTCAGAGTAATTATTCGACAAATACGAGTGAATTTGAGCCATTTTACTTTCGCTATTACAAACTATCGAAACTATCGATAGTTTGCTTGACTATCGCAATTTTTATCGATAGTTTCTTTTTAATATCGATACATACTATCGACGGTTGAACTATCGCGATGCATCGATTGTTCGATGTATCGTTACACCCCTAAACACAATGATAGAAAGATAAATCAAATGATTTCATGATCCATTGTAAAACTTTATACAACTTGACACTTTCAGATTGATCAAAAACATTAACAATGTCTCCTGATGATAACCATATATCATTAACAATGTCTTCTCAAAATACATCCTCTACAAATTCAGCTTCACTAAATGGCAACTAATTTCCATAAGGTCCCATTCAGTTTTCCTCTTGATATATACAATATAAAGTGTATGATCTATATAAATGCCACATGTCCATTGCTTGTTTTAAATATTTCTAACATCAATCAGAATCTGCCATCTTCTTTTTCTTTTTTTTCTTCTTTGCACTGCCATCGCCATGACCATTAGGAGAACCTGCAAATATAATCCTAACTTTTAACCGTTCCGACAAGATAGAAGAAACATGGATCAGAATATATTTCAGCCAAAAATTATTTCTCAGACAAATGCCTCAAAAACATCATTTTTATCATCGTGATGTAATTCCAGATAAAAACTACCCAGAATACAACAGTAGATAAATATGACTCGTCATGTAAATTGTCATCATTGAAATGTACAGCACAGGTGCTTCATTAACTAGGCTTATTATTATTAAGACTATAAGAATACTCAAATAGATTAATTATTGAGAAGATTATTAGAATACTCAAGTCCATTCATCTGAATATAATATTTATGTTGTAGGATACCATTTACCTAGCTTGTAATATAAGATAAGTTACCTATAGATTCTTGTGATATATTCATTGTATCATCAGTCGATTGCTTCTTTTTCTTTTTCTTTTTTACAGGTTCTAAAAGACAGAAATATGGTTATCAAGTTAGTGGATAGTAAAGGGCCACCGCATGTGAACTTATTCTGGCCGTCTTTAATTCAAAACCTTGAACCGATTCTTCAGTAGCTGTAGAAATACAGATAATATATCACATATTTTGAGCTAGACCTGATGTGATCCGTGCTGGATCCAATATGCTCATAAATTTGCAATTGGTTTCACAATGGGTTATGGTGCAGGAAATAACTACACTGAATCTTTTCTAAAGAATTGTTTCAAGATAACAGCAGTAGCCAGGCAAGATATGCCCACATTTTGCTAGAGATGGAAAGAGAACACGCCAAAGGAAATCCCAAGAGGTTATGGTCTGAACTAAGAACTTTGGGATATAAGATAATTTTAAGTTTCATCAGAATCTGACAAAATTGTGATCTCTGGGGGGGGGGGGGGCGCACAACCTTCGTATTACATACTTGTACATAACATGCGTACAAGGGGCAGCCGTTTTGTCGGGCAGATTCGTTACAATTTACCCAAAATTCAAACATTTTTTTAAAATTTGATAAAATTTGTAAACTTAAGCGGGTCAACAAGATAAAATTGCAATTTTTGCATACAATCAATTGCCAAAATTCAGGGTGTTCGGTCTGTTAAGCGAGAATATCGTAAGGAACCAAGATCCTTGGGATATCGACACGTTTTAATCTCCATCAATACTGGATTAAAAACTGACCTCTACAAGGTCCACAACATTGATATAACACACATTGAACACTATTTGCGTATTGGGTGCGGACATTTTGTATGGATGTACTAAGATCCAGGGTCGACGACACTACAGGTATAAAAACAATTCAGTGTGTTTAAGGTTATAAAACACCTACCATCTTCTATTTCTTCTTTTACTTTAGATGGGGTGCTATTTTCTTCATCTTTCATTTTACGTTTCTTGGCAACAGGTTGTATGGTTGAATCTGCTAAGGAATCGTATGTTCTTATTTGACTGAAAGAAGACAAATTTATTTAATAGAACTAGGAATGAAAATTAAACTACAATACCAACTTCAGTAATGTTAGACCTAGAAATGTTTCTCAGACAAATGCCTCAAAAACATCATTTTTATCATCGTGATGCAATTCCAGATAAAAACTACCCAGAATACAACAGTAGATAAATATGACTCGTCATGTAAATTGTCATCAGTGAAACAGTGGATGCAGTACATATATTATATAAGATCTAAATCTGCAGGTCTTTATTACCCTTCCATTTCTAAGTTACTATGCTAGGATAATAATCAACCTCTCCCATCATAACTTTGCTCAGAATTAAGTCATTTAAATGAAACTTTCAATATATTCATTTTGTTGATTATCTATTTTTGTACATTTTTAATTATAGCAAGAATAATCAGGGCCCCGGATTCACAAAATCTTAACTAAAGATAAAATCCAAACTTAAGTAGATACTTCAGTTTTGATTGGCTAAGCACTAAAATCAAATAACTAAAATTTGGATTTTATCTTAGTTAAAATTTCGTGAATATGGCCCCAAGCTCTTTATCTAAATATAACAAAATGTTTAATTGCTACCATCTACGATACACAGTATTTTAAATATGGGTTTAACGTATTATGAGCATGTTAATGTCTACACAGGACCTCTGGTTTCTTGTCCCATCCGAACGACTGAGTAGACTGCTGCTTTCCTTGGAAGACCCCCTCCTTCCTGCACCATTGACAAGGGGAAACCAAGATGAATATTTTAAAACAAACATAATGCAAACTTGGCACATTTTTATCCTTGTGATGTAATGCCAGATAAAAACTACCCAGAATTCAACAGTAGATCAATATGACTCGTCACGTAAATGTGCAACACAGTATTTTATACTAATTCTATCTGATCAATGTTAGAATATCAATCTATGTTATAGTCACAAATTAATCAGTCTGATGTATTTACCTTTTATTTTCATATTTATCCCATTTAGCTTGGGCTTTACCAGTACCACTTATTCTTTTTGACTAAAAAAAAAAAAACTCATGCTATTCTAAAATAACATCGGCCAAAAACAATTACATATTAATTCTACCCTTTCAAAAATTGCTATATGTATATATATATATATATATTCTCGTAAAGCATCAGTGTTATTTATACTAAAATATTATCTCCACAAGATTTAAAGGGAAATAACTATGTTCTCCAATCCCATATTTTATTCTGTATTTGTATAACCATTGAACCCTCAAAATGAAATGAAAATGGGCGTGTGCTTTAATATCCTATTGCTCTGCCAATCTTTATCACAGTGGTATTATAATTGCAAAATCCTGAAGAACTTTCTCAGCCAACATAGGGATTGAACATGAAACTTTCAGTTAGCGAGCCAATGTCTTACTCACTGAACCACCTTGGCTATCTAAATATGAAACCAACCTAGACCAGTCAGATTAATCTTAACGTACCTTTCCTTCTTCCAGGGCTTTCAATCGTAATTCTAATTTCGCTCGATGTTCTAAACCAAGATCAGCATTAGTGTCTTCACCAAGGGCATCAACTCGGATAGCTAACGAGGTTTTTGATGCCAACATACGTGATATCTAGAAAATAATATAGATAATTTATGACTAGTTTAAATATCAGTAATTTACATACCAGTCAAGTACAGATATATTTACATACCAGTCAAGTACAGATATATTTACATACCAGTCAAGTACAGATATATTTACATACCAGTCAAGTACAGATATATTTACATACCAGTCAAGTACAGATATATTTACATACCAGTCAAGTACAGATATATTTACATACCAGTCAACCCCATCCTCCAAAATAAAAACAGATCTATTTTACCTTTCCCTTTAATTTGGTTGAGGAATGTCCCACTAATGACGCGTGATAAATCAAACCATATTTAGGCGTATCTTTTTTAGTTTTTAAAGCACGAAACAAAGCCTTTTCTGCTCCTAAAATCTGTACAGTGGAAGATGGATGTTTAGCTAAATTCATCAATGAACCTAAAATATAATAATAAATAAATAACTTATTAGTATGATTGGTAGTAATTATGGGATGTATCCTTAATGATTATATATGTTAATATTTGGGGATTATAACAAAACAATTGATCGGGTATTTATTTTTAATTAAAAAGATGAAAAGATAAAGACTAATTATATAAACACGCCTAATCATATATACGAGATAGATTGTATTTGATTATACAATAGTAGAACTGTCTCAGAGGTAGTGACGAAATATTGTTCACATCACTGATATCAGATGATAATAATAGCATAATACATCATTGACAGTTCAACATATACAATGGAAACATTGTACTATAAACAGAGATAATAGCAATATCTAACTGGTGTTTATTTCTGAATCTCATAAAAAAACAGAGCATAAATCAGATGTAAATAACTGACTGTTCACTGAACAATGCTCAGCCCAGCAAATGGTGGCGACACAGCAGGACTTCATTTGATGTAGAGAGCACAACTATTTGCTGGTCTTTGGTTCACTCATCTTCCATGACAGCAGGTTATGGGGGTAGGGGTATAATACCTCCCCCACCAACACATGTACGTAACCATGACAGTTTGTAATCATGACGAGGTAACAATTATCACCTGGGAGCCTATCTTTAAATAAACACTACCGTAGTACTCCATTTGCCGTAGGCCTACTAGTACTCTCAAATTTAACACCAAAATATCTTTTCTGAGAGGTTCGCTCCCTTTTACTTCATAAATGTCTGCTGTTATACCTGCATGTGCAATAAGTCTTGCTCCAACTAATTCCCCAACTAATACAGTTACATTAGGAGCAATAGCAACCATCCTATTTTTCAAATAATCATATAACTGATTTCTATATTCTGTTATATCTATTACCTGTAATAAACAAGCCCAAATAGAATCAAATTAAAACTATTGCATATTTTGTCAAATAGAAACATTCTACTTCAAATACTATTGTCTTGACCAACAAGTCTGTAAGAAATGCACTATTGATATCTAGGCTTTATCAGATGTGATTAAGTTCATATATCTTCATTAAATTTATTTGAAGTAAATATTTCTTACTAATACATTTAATATTTTATTGTTGCAGTAATTATATTGAAATCAACCGCCCAAAGACCTATATATTTCAATCAAATAGTACCTGGTCACACAAATATATTATATTTTCAAGATCTTCTTCAGATATTTCTGTTCCCATGGATATTTCTGCAGCATCTTTGACCTCCTGTTCAACCTCTTCAGGCAGAATGTCAGAGAAATCTGTGGTAGCAGCTGTTGTTCTATCACCTGTTTATAAATACAGGTACGATCAATATCATCAGAGGGAACAGGAGGCAGGTCTAACTTCACTTTAACTAAAATCGCCATTTTATAATGAGCTTACCAATTATCAAAATCACCATTTTAAAATGGGTTTACTTGGTATCCCTAATAAGTACCTTAGCACTGTCTTGCATGTGAATAAAATTTTATATTTGTATTAGAATTAATTGACAGAGCTGTTAAAAGTAGTAAGAAACACAAAACCCAAATCATAACCATAAAAAGCAAATAACAGTAAATCTTTATGCCTTACCCATAAGTTTGACAGATTTAGCATAGGCTAAGTTATCTGTTATTAATTTTCCAAGTTCAGGAAAATGCCAACCATACCATTCCCTTGCTCTCATTGTATAGTTATTTAATTCTTTATCTAAATCATCTAATAAAGCTACAAAAATACATGTAAAATAGTTTGTATTACATAGCAACAAATATGGTAATCATAACTAGACTAATACTACTTGGTGAAGTAAACAAGTGAAACAAAACACTGCTTTCATAATTCTGTGGCAAATATTTGGTCAGGTCTAGTTTGGGTTAAGCTAAGCATGTACTGAAATTCCTAGAAAGGTAATATTTGTTATTATTTTTATTGGATGGCAAGTTTAATCTTGAAACTTTGTGAAAACGTGTTAACTTATATTCAGTATGTTGAGATGTATTGTTGTATATGAAACTGTCTCAGAGGTAGTGACGAAAACTAGATATCATCACAGTGTACCAGTGAATAGTATTAATACATCATTGACAGTCTACTTTACACAGTGAAATAACTAGAATATTACTTACATATAGCTTGTACTATCATGGTGTCAACCTTATCGGGACTAAACTTTAACTTATACCGAGACAAACTGAAATACAAATATTATAATATCAGTAATATCTTTAACTGTATACAGAAAAATTATGATAATCATGTGCAAGAAAAGGCTATTATTTGTGAAAGGTTCTTTTAAATGGGAATTACACAGATCGTTACCAGCCCAGATGGGCATTGGGGCTTTAAAAATTCATAAATACTCCTTACACATGCTAGACATTCCGATTGCAACAATTCCAGAAGTTCGTTAAACATAAAGTCTGACCTTGACACATGCTAGACATTCCGATTGCAGCAGTTGGTTAACATCAAGTCTGACCTACCTGTGAGCTAAACCTAGAGACATGGCCATTATTCCTTTCTGAGGTAATCCGGTTATCAAACTTTCCATCTGACTTCGTATACATCTCATCAATTCATGGACGGCCGAGTTTGACACACATGGTAGTTCATATTTATCCTAAAAAATAAAATCAAATATTAAAGATACTTTCCCGCATACAAACTGATTTGATATATTTGGCCCAAAACATTTAACTAATCAATCTATCAAAAATGTGCATCAATTCCCTCTCAAAACTCTGTATTTGTCGGGGATACATATAGGTATAAGTAAGCTGTTGTTAGCCGCCATGTCTGTCAACTAAACTTCATTGTGTACATTTACCATTTCATATTGAGGCCTAAGTAAATTCTTATTTTCTTTTCCCACCATTTAATTGCAATGTCCTTTGTACGTTGACACCCTTCAATGTTCTCAAAACTGCCTAATATTTCGAACAAGAAATAAATGCAACCGCAGGGCGCAGGCCTCAGTCAAGCTAGCCCTCAATAAGCCATTGGACAAGCCAGTGAGAATTGTTTGCCAATACTTGCACTGTGGGTGTTTTTTTTAGCATTTTCTAGTAAGATTTGGTATCTATACTTTCCATACATGTCAATATTGTTATATTTGGTGTTTATACATTCCATACATGTCAATATTGTCATTGTCATACATTTGGAAATAACCACCTGATAAATACTTTCCCAATAAAGCATCTTTTCATCAATTTGCAATTGTTAACCGTTACAACTCTTCCCGAAAGCAAATCCATTTTCTTAATGACTATTAGATTTAATCTGTATTGATGGGTTTTTATTTTTGGATTACCTTGATAATATTTCCTAATTTAGCATCTGATACAGCCAATTCTTCTTGTGCATCCGATGCAACAAGTTTCTTCATTACTTTCTTCAATGTTTTACTCATCTTTCCCTCCACAGCAGCCGTGGCAGCTAAAAACAAATTAATATATAAATATCACATGTCAACATTACATACACCAGGAAAGAAATCCCAGATCAACTACCAGCTAATGTTTGATGAAATAAATTTATATTTGTCCAAAATAGTCAATTTTCTATATAATCCATGTAAGAGTAAAAAGGTTACTTTCAATATGTAAACTTAAATGTCATTTCCTGAGTTTCAAGGTTTACCTGATAAAGCCTCTGTCATGTCATCAAACTTCTGAAAATGTTTTAACTTCACTCTAAAATCAAAATAGAATATTGTTAACAAATACATGTACTGTTAATATTGTCAAAATGTACATGAAAACATATTGGTATTGGTGTAACTTTGTCCTTTAATAACAAATAAAGGCTATTCTTGCAGTGTATAGTACTCTTTCAATACCGGCGACGTGAAGACAAGTTACTCAAGACATTTATAATTTCCAACATGACCAGGTGTGCATGAAGATTTGTATACAGCAAGGTTAGACTGGTATCGCAATCAACACTCACCCTGTCAATAGCCATCTCCACCAATTATCACTCAATTGGGTTATCAATAATATCTACAGCAAGAGTGGTTTAATGTCCTACTCTTCTTCACCTAGCCTGGGCTAATGGCAGACGGGCATACGCCATACAGTGTGCTATGAGGGAAATTTTGCCCCGACAGCGGCACTACGACCTCTTATATCGAATTCCAACTGCCAAGGGATGTTTTATGTGCATGCCAATGTGTACACGGGACCTTGGTCATCCGTCCCATCCGAATGACTAGACAGTTGTCCTTGTCAGCACCTACGTTCTGCATCACTGACAAGGGGAAACCACGCTGGAAAATCAAGATGAACAGCTTGCTACTTTTTCAAAATTAACTGATGTGAAATTCAAATATATCGTGTTTGTCTGCTTACATCTTGCTGGCTTTTTCTGGACTCTCAAAATCATCATACAAATTTTCTGCTTTCTGCAACTTTTTTTCATTTAACAGCTGAAAAGTATAAGGTAAACTTTAAATCGTCAGAGCATTATAATAATCTCTCCATCCAACAACATGTTATGAACATGACAGGATACCCTTTTTTGTGGCTCAGGGGGGTGGGGTCAGGCCAAACCTATTGATTTTCATTGTTTCACTGGGTCATTCCATGTCAAATCAACCAAAAAAAAGTAAAAATTAAAAGGAACACCCTTCGATTTAGCTGCAATTTGGTGTATATGCTTATTTGGACAGGAAAACCTGATATTTTAAATTTTAGCTTGATCTGATCAACAGTTGCCGAGATGTGACTGTCTCAATTTTAGGGATTTTGGCCAAAATGGGCATGGCCGCCATTATTTATTAGACCATTACTCAGCAACCAACAAGTCAAAATTGCTATCATAAGTAGTGCTGATATCAAGTAAAATTTTATGCATCGATGCATCGGACGCAAACATCGATACTCGCATCGATGCATCGGGAATTTTATGCCGCCATTTTGTTTTTCAAAAATATCTGAAATAACATTTTTATTTATGATAGAAACATAGATTTCCCCAACATTATCATTATTATAGAAATGTTGATTATTTGAATAATTTATTTCGACAATATTCTTCAAATATCGTTCGATTCAATTGACACTTGTTAGCCACTGTCGTGACTGTCGACGTAAGGGCGTGCGTAACTGTAAGGCGATAACAAGAGCAAGAGGTGGTTTGCAGGTCGTACCAAAGCCTGTCTATACTCTATAGGGATTTATGAAATACATTCTTTATAGCCCGTTACAAAAAGTAAAACTAAATCGTTTATACACTAGCATTAAAAACGGGCCGGGAAATATTATCCTCCTGACATAGTTCTACTAAGTTCGCTGGGCTATGGACAGATGTAGTGAATTTGACCTCGGGGTCGAAGGGCATGAAAGCGGAAGTAACAAACAAAGACAGTTCTAGTAGTCACTGGGAAATCGAGACAAACATAACGGAAGCATAACGTAAACAGGTGAGGCTGGGCTAGCCTAATAGTCTACGTGCAGGATTCAATGAAAAATTCTGTTACAATGTATATTGTTTTATTTTCAATTAAAAAAAAAACGTACGGAAAATGTGTTTTTTATTCTAGTGGACGCTTAAAGGTAATTATTGGTATTTTTGCTGATGCATCGATACTACGAAAGAAGGCATAAGTATTTCTGGAATGGGAATTCCACAAGGATTCCAAATATGCCCTTATTTTTGACATGGCCATGGGTGAATTTTAAAGTGCTGGATCAAGCTGAAATTTGAAATACCAGTTTATCCTGCCCAAATGAGCATATACACCAATTTTAAGCTAAATCTAAGGGGGTACGGTTAACTCATTGGGTGATTTGACACTACCCTATATTTCAATGGCTCCTGCAAAGCCTTTTACTTTTAGCAGAAGGGGACAGTCTTATTTATTTCCTCACTAACCAAATGTCCCTTTGCATTACAATGTTCAGGCGCTCACAGAGAGACTAACACACAGCCATGTAGCAGTAAAAAGTTGCCCAGTAAAATTGACTGAAGCCGAAACCTTTTCGACTAGACACAACAAGGATTCAAATCAATGAAATAGAGAGAAATGGGGTTTAACGTCCACTCAACACAAACTAGGTCATTTCGGGACTAACATCTGGTTTTTAATTTTATTTCAATAATTCGCTTGCGCGTAGGGGTCTTTAGCACTGTGGGAGGAAACCAGAGTGCCCGGAGGAAACCCACGAGGTTGAGAAGGCGCCCCCATCTCCATGCCACATACGCTCACACCAGGGCTCGAAACCATAGCCGCAAGCCAGAGGTGGCCGGCCAGCTAGAGGTCGAAGCACGGCACTCTAGACCACTAGGCCATCCCAACCCCCCCAAATCAATGAAATAGGATGGTTCCCGCACTTCAGGGGGAGTGTGATGAGACCTACGCCAAGAGCTGAACTAGGGTAAATTGTGCTGCCCTCTATAATATTATGTTCTACAAGTATGATTATTACTAAATTAAATAATTATTTTGACTCACATTGAGACTCCCTAATACTTAATAATTTTGACCCAAACCAAACAACCTCTGGTATCAACATACCAAAACAGTAGTCAGATTCAGAACAAATACCACGTGTTCAGACTACACAGAACATCCCGAATATTTTCAGGTTAGATTGATGACGCAACTCAAAATAACCCAAAACTATAATCCTAGTGCAATATATTTTGTATTTATCATTTGGGAGTTGTTTGTTATACCTTAAATACGGCATAACCCGCCGCTGTTTCAAACAACACCAACATGTTTACAACTCGGCTCCAAAACCTCGTGGCTTTTAATAAACAATCTGCGCATGCGCAAATTGGTTAGTATTAAAATTACAGTCCATAATATGAAGCGAAGCGCAGAATTAACATTAGATCAAATATCACTATTCAAATACATGGTGGTAATCCTTGCAAATTGTTTTTAAAAAAATACACGATAAGGTTTAATTTTAATGCATGTTAATAAATTGAATAACAAATTATACGAATAGTTCTTTATTCGGATATTACTTACCACTTGAAATTGCATTCATCAATGTAGTCGTAGTTAACTAATATAAAACATCCGCATAATATTAGATACTAGAATAATCTGGACTACGAATACTGACTTGAATACTTCCGCTTTAAGGTGAAGGAAGCTAATTTGTTAGAAATGAGATCACGAATCTATTTTGACACTTGCAAGAAAAATGCACAAGAAACCACCGAACAGAATGTAACTTGGTGATTATACTGAAAATGATATAAGTCTTTTACGACTTGGGTGAGTATCGAATGGCTTTAAATTTTTGAGGTGAAAGTACAAGCTCTTTTCTTTTGCTTACTTTGATTGAATCGAATAGTGACATATAGTCCTACAAAATTAATAGGCTAGTGGTGCCGGTGGGGATATAATGGTAAGTTACTGGTGTTTTGGCTATGGTGTACATATTTTGTTCTGGGAATTAGAAATTTAACAAGCATGAAATGAGGAAGATAATTACACTGTATGCAGGAGTTTATTCATGACAGAAGTTCATGTGGATCACTGAATCCTAGCGTATTCAATACCAGGCTAATTCATTACCGGTAAAATCGGCGTTCAAGACCAGTATATTATAGGGTTGGTTGATCGGTATATAAAGGTGCTAAGTAGTACTCTGTCTATGGGTGTTAATTAATCAATTAAGACAAGACAATAGAAGGATTAACAAGGTATTTATTATATATTTTAAATAGTCATAATACAAACAAGAGTTGAAATATTTGATATTCGAAGACAATATTTACATATAAAACATCGTATTCAGTTGATGCGATTGATAATAGCCATAGTTTCGTATTCAACTTTGAACTGAGTATTGTGTTTAACTTGACGTTACTATTAATATTATATATTTTAAATAGTCATAATACAATTTTTATATAATGTCGCGGTATTTGACATGAGTAACTAAAATCAAATACTAAGCGCACGCTTACAAGAGATTAAATAATCAACGAAGAATTTATAACATTATCAAAGTAATCAACACAGACTGGCGCTTGCGAGTTTTAATCTCACCGATAATTGATTGGTGATTGCTTGTTAATCTTTTCTGGCTTCACACCGATCGAGTTTTAATCTCACCGATAATTGGATGCTTCACACCCACCGTTTGAAAGTCGGATTATACCGTGTCGATTCAATGAAAAATCATGTAACGGGACGGCTGATTGATGTCGGAATCCGGAACGTAAGGAGTCCGGATCTACCAGAGATTTTTTGGCTGAAGTAATAAGGAAATAAATCGGGACACTGATGAGTACTAATTGGCACCTTTATTCACCGATCAACCAACCCTATAATATACTGGTCTTGAATACGCCGGTTTTACCGGTAATGAATTAGCCTGGTATTGAATACGCCTGATACCGGATCACTCATATAACCAACACACTACACAGATTCAATTTCAGATTTAATTCCAATTGAGATTGAGTGGATATTAAAATCTTTCAGTTTTAGCATGTACTTGTTGGGTGCATTTTTTTAGTGGTACTCAGACAGATTGCAATCTGCATCCGATAAATACTTTCGAGACAATGTATCTTTATCACACACTTCCACCCGAAGGGATATAAAAGATTACAGATAGTCAAAATTATATGTACATATGTATGTAATGTATGTACAAAACAAGAATGGACCCCGCATTATCCATTTGATACAATGCATGGACAGACTTAAATCCATGAGCGAAGATAAGACAGAAATTCCCGCACAGGGGTAATCTGATGCAAGGTGAACTCTGCACTGAATATGCCCAAAACGCTATATTAATTTAAAGGAGCTAAATCGCTAACATTTGGGACCTAGAAATTGCCACAAATGGATCGCAACGCATATGATAATGTAATATGATTGTATATAAACACATTTACATTCAATCGTGTCCGTTTTTACTCTAATTTCAAATCAATTATGTTGGCAAAGTAAGCCGACAGTCTCAATCGAATGCAGATTTCTAGCGTCTAGTTACTCCAGTCTACATGTGCTGTTTGATTTGTGCAATGTTTCTAGCCTTGCTCCATTAGTCTCTTGCTAGAACTGGGGCTGAAACACATTATGGTACATGATTCGTTTACCAATGGTAAAATGTTTGTTTATTTTGTCTTAAAGTGCACATAAAAATGGCCCTAAATTTTTTTCTATATTTGTAGACTATGGTTATTTTATCCAGTTTACGGCAAATTCACATCAATCCAACTAAAATTAATTCAGTTATCTTCACTCAAAGTCGTAAAAATAGACCTCCCGTAAAAACGACTTTGCCAATTATCAAAAACATAATAAAACAAATTCTAAATTAGAACAAGAATACTCTTCTGACGAAAATGTATCTCGAATCGTTTTGACTGCACACGATGGTAGATTGTATTAAAATTGCTGCCATGAGAAAACAGAACGACCGTACATAATGAAGCAAATTCTAAATTAGAACCACAATACTCTTCTGATGGAAATGTATCTCGAATCGTTTGGACTGCACACGATGGTAGAGTGTATAAAAATCGCTGCCTTGAGAAAACAGAACGACCGTACATTATGAAACAAATTCTAAATTGGATCTTGAATTAAAATGAATTATAAAACAAATTATTCCGTAGTCAATTGTTTTATTTAATTAGGGGGATTAAGGAATCAGTCAGGCGTTAATGAATACACACGCTGGGTGTATATAGGTAATTAAGGAATGAACATTCCAAATATGCATTTGGTCACTGGCGTCTCAGGGGTTTAAGAGTGTTTTCAATAATTGGCAAAGTTGTTTTTACGGGATACGACTTTGAGTGAAGATATCTGAAATAATTTTAGTCGGATTGATGTGAATTTGCCATAAACTGGATGAAATAACCATGGTGTACAAATATATAGAAAAAAAAATTAGGGCCATTTTATGTGCACTTTAAATATTGGATATCAGAAGCCTATCTTTTTCCAGTAGGATCATAGCATCAATGTTGATTTAAATTCAGAAATAATTTGTGTTTTAAATGATTCAAGATTTTTGATAATATTGAGTTACAGACTGTAAGACCAACACAATGAAAAAGTTACCATTTTAAATGACAATTTGGCTTGAAGACCCGGTATTATCAATAATCAGTATAGATTATTGTAATATGATGAGTTAAAATACTGGTGGATTTGCGTCAATCTTGCTATGGAAAAAAAAAATTATGAATTGTGTATCTTTGTGTACATAAGCATGTGTAATAAGATGAATCATTTTTATACGCCCACATTTTTATGTGGACGTATATTGTCGTCGCCCCTGTCCGTCCGTCCGTCCGTCCGTCCGTCCGTCCGTCCGTCCGTCCACATTTTTTTGTGAACAGTCTACAGGTCACAATTTTTATCCGATTTCAATTAAACTTAAAATATAGGTTTATCACCATAAGATCTCGGTTCCTTTCGATATTGGCATGTATCGGACTGTAACTTCATGGGTTATGGCCCCTGATTGTACGAAAAATCACGTTTTTTAGCTTGTGAACAGCGTAGAGGTCACAATTTTGAACCGATTTGGATGAAACTTGACATGTGTGTTTATAACCCAAAGATCTTGGTTCCTTTCGATATTTGCGCCAATCGGATCGTAACTTCCTGAATTATGGCCCCTGATTGTCCGAAAAATTGCCCTTTTTAGCTCGTGGTCCCTCTGGAGGTCAAAATTGTTATCCGATTTAAAAAACCGTGTGATTATATCACCGTTCCATGGTTATGAAGGTCGAGTTCGAATTTCGTGAAAATCGGACCAAAATTGACGGACAAAATGGCCGCCATTTGTACGCGAATAGTGTGAAAATATGTTAAATCAAGGTTGTGAACAGTGTAGAGGACACAATTTTGAACCGATTTGGATGAAACTTAAAATGCATGTTTATAACCCAAAGATCTTGGTTCCTTTCGATATTTGCGCCAATCGGATCGTAACTTCCTGAATTATGGCCCCTGATTGTCCGAAAAATTGCCCTTTTTAGCGTGTGGTCCCTATGGAGGTCAAAATTGTTATCCGATTTAAAAAAACGTTTTCTTATATCATTGTTCCATGGTTATGAAGGTCGAGGTTGAATTTCGTGAAAATCGGACCAAAATTGACGGACAAAATGGCCGCCATTTGTACGCGAATAGTGTGAAAATATGTTATATCAAGGTTGTGAACAGTGTAGAGGACACAATTTTGAACCGATTTGGATGAAACTTGAAATGCATGTTTATAACCCAAAGATCTTGATTCCTTTCGATATTTGCGCCAATCGGATCGTAACTTGCTGAATTATGGCCCCTGATTGTCCGAAAAATCGCACTTTTTAGCTTGTGGTGCCTCTGGAGGTCAAAATTGTTATCCGATTTAAAAAACCGTTTGATTATATCACCGTTCCATGGTTATGAAGGTCGAGGTTGAATTTCGTGAAAATCGGACCAAAATTGACGGACAAAATGGCCGCCATTTGTACGCGAATAGTGTGAAAATATGTTAAATCAAGGTTGTGAACAGTGTAGAGGACACAATTTTGAACCGATTTGGATGAAACTTGAAATGCATGTTTATAACCCAAAGATCTTGATTCCTTTTGATATTTGCGCCAATCGGATCGTAACTTCCTGAATTATGGCCCCTGATTGTCCGAAAAATTGCCCTTTTTAGCTTGTGGTCCCTCTGGAGGTCAAAATTGTTATCCGATTTAAAAAAAACGTTTGATTATATCACCGTTCCATGGTTATGAAGGTTGAGTATGAATTTTGTGAAAATCAGACCAAAATTGACGGACAAAATGGCCGCCGTTTGTACACGAATATTGTGAAAATATGTTATATAAAGGTTGTGGACCTTATAGAGGTCACAATTTTCAACCGATTTTGATGAAACTTGACATGTAGTTTATAACCCAAAGATCTTGGTTCCTTTCGATATTTGCGCCCATTGGATCATAACTTCCTGAATTATGTCCCCGGATTGTCCGAAAAATCGCTTTTGTTCGCTTTTGGTCCCTCTGGAGGTCAAAATTATTATCCGATTTAAAAAAACGTTTGACTATATCACCGTTACATGGTAAAGAAGAGAGAGTTTGAATTACATGAAAACCGGACTAGAATTGACGGACAAAATGGCCGCCGTTTGTACACGAATAGTGTGAAAATATGTTATATCAAGGTTGTGGACCCTATAGAGGTCACAATTTTGAGTCGATTTTGATGAAACTTGACAGGTATGTTTTAAACCCAAAGATCTTGGTTCCTTTCAATATTTGCGCCCATCGGGTCATTACTTCCTGAATTATGTCCCCTGATTGTACGAAAAATCACCCTTTTTAGCTTGTGGTGCCTCTGGAGGTCACAATTATTATATGATTTAAAAAAAAACGTTTGATTATAAAAACCAAACAAATTCTAATGATTTTTTGATAATTCCTTAATATGCGACAATTCTTGTTGACTGCCCGGACGATTTGGCTGCTGTGTGGGCGTATGTTTCGTTGCCTGGCAACCTATTTTTTAATGACATTTGACCTGTAGATATTTAGTTATGTATGTTATAAAAGCCATTGATCTTCTCAGTATGCAGGATATTATAGTTAAATGATAAGCTACATTACTGAAATCTCTTTATCTTTTCTAGTAAAGTTCAGTAGGAGCCATTTTATTAAGGCCTGTGCTAAAATCTGGTAACATTTCTTTTCATAAGGTAAGGAAACTATGGCTGAAGCAAATCTTGCAACTTCAACTCCAAAGAAGAGTCAAACTTTACCACCAAACACCCACCTTTCACCAGTTGTTGGTTCTTCAAATGGAAACTTCTTCACCAAAATAAAGAAAATCTTCCGATTTAACAGCAAGGGTAAATATGATTTTGCAAGTGCAGAATTCCACCCAAAATCGAAAAAGAAAAGAGATGAATTTGACGATGATTTTCGTCATGGAAAACCAGCTTTGAGGTCAAGCTCAGTTCGTGTAGCACACCGTAATAGTTTTCTTGATAAAGAAGAGGTGGTATTAACATCAGAAGGACGAGTCTTACTAAAAGAGAGTCTCCTTCAACCGGCCTTAAACCAAGAGCCCACATCCACTGGAGCAGGAGCTGAACTCGAAGATGTATTTGAGGAACCAGGCTACGAAAGTCTGGATGAAATTCGACGTAAAGTTATAACACATGAAGAGAAAATAAACACAAAATCTTTGGTCCAAAGGTCTCAATCTGAAAAACTTCCACCAGCATCGAGGGATCTGCTTTTAGAAAAACATATGAAAAATTCTGTTCTTAATAAAACTTCACTATGTGTGGATCATGTTGGAGATGATTCAAGTCGTGACAGTGGATTAGGAAGTCCTCGTATTGACGATCAAGCTAGAGACAGACATGTTAATAGTGCTACCAGTTCTGTATTCAGTGATACAACTTTATCCATAGGTGAAGCTAACATTGATCTCCAAAAAGAGGCAGGCATCAAACCTCAAAACAGACCTAACAGCTGTCCATGGCAGAAACCTACTGTTGATGTCAAAAATTATGAAAATAGACATAGTTCCGATTTATCTAATAGTAAATCTGGTGAAACAGAGGAATCATTGTATGCTAACAGTTCTATATTAATCCGCAAACGATCTCAATATCAGTCAGACAAATCAGTTAATCCAAAATCATCTGATTTGAGCTTACCAAGGGATAGGCGTTCTGATTGTGACACAAGAAACTTACATCAAAATCTATCTGGAAAATGTGTTTCTGAAAACAATTTATCAAATGAAAAGTTGGTAATAAGTCGTGCATTTTCAGTGAATGAAGCTAATAATATGCCCCCTCCACTTCCCCTCAGACAATACACAAAATCGGAAGCTGTTAATATGGTCGAAACAAGTCACGCAGATATATCTAAGCCAACCAGTGATTGCTACCCATTATCAGTTAGTCCCTCAGCTACCCCACTCCAAATAGATCATGTGACAGACGATAATTTTCATGATACAGAAAATCTTAAATCTGGTTTTGCTATTTATGAAGACATTGACTCGACCCGATTATCAGCCAATAAACTTAAAACTGAGGAGAATGAGAAACAATCATCATCCGGTACAGTCATTGACTCTGATAATCCTGACAGTCAGCCAATCAGTCATCTACCACAAATATTACAACCAATAGAATCACAGAAAGATAAACTCTGTACTACCTCAACTGAGTTGAACAAGTTAGATTTAGTGAAAAATGATGGTCCTCTTTTTGCCCAATCTGAAACTGGTCCCGGTCAAGTAAGTAACTGTGATGTTGAAAATAAACCATTCGACGTTCATGATTTCATTGCTAAGCAAGATTTTAGTACATTGATCATTGAAAAGGGTGCATCGTCAACATCTTTAAGTATAGAAAGAAGTTCCGAAGGTATTGTAAATTCAGGATTCTATGGTTGTGAATTTGACTCTAATGAAGTCGAAAACAAAAATACTGTTGTTCCAAATTCATGTTCTCATATGAAAGTGAAACGTAACGATCATCATTCATCATCATCTAATTCTACCACCAATCTTATATCAAATATAAACATATCAAAACAAAGTGATGAAACAATTACTTCCAAAAATTGCAATTCAGTTGCGCAACAAAGTAATAATGTCTTGGAATTAAGAAAAAACTTGAACAGTGAAAATAAACAGAGTAGTGAACATCAGTGTGCTGTTAGTGCTGAATCAAATCAGACCGACACAGATGGACATTGTTTTAATGAAACTGACACAAATCTGATTAAACATAATTCTGTAGAAGAAGATAGTTCTTCAGGCCTGTGTGAATTCCAAGACGTTTTACCGCCACCACCACCACCACCCCCCCTTGATTTACAAGAAGTAGATGAAATGATTGCTCAGATTCGATTGATTGGCAGTAAAAACTCAAATAAGAAAGGAAATGCTAAAAATCGTCCTGTAAGTAGCTCACATATTGAAGTACATAAATGTATCCCTAATCACAACCCAAATGGTGCTGGTCTTTCTGTTGGTGAAAATCAATCTGGTGATGGTAAAACCACGACTCATCATACTTCCTCCAAGAGACATCAATCCAAGGAAGTAATACACATGTCATGGTCGGAACTACAGCTTCAGATGCATGATACCAATCAAAGAGATAGCAGTGCTACATGTATCAGTAGTGGTGAAGAAGCAGATGAAAGTAGTTCTGCAGATGAAGAAATCAACAAAGTTATGAGTGGTAAGTTTTGGATTTATTTGTTTTAGTTGAAATAAGGATAGCATACATCTACATGTTTTATAATCTAATCCGGTTTGTGTATCATTTTTCATTACTTGTTGTTTACATGGGCATATACATGTATCTCTGTTCCTTTATTGCACTAAAAGACAACTTAGGCCATACATAAAAATATTTTGGTTCTCTGACATTACTCCTTAAAACTTGGCAAGGAGTAGGGTCGCCTGTCCAACCTCGTGGGTTTTCTCTGGGTACTCCGGTTTCCTCCCACTGCTAAATCCCCTCCGCACAAGGGAATTATTGAAATGAAATGTTAGTCCCGAAATGACCTAGTTTGTGTTGAGTGGCCGTTAAACCCCATTTCTCTCTCACTCTCCTTCATAGCACACTGCTTTGCATTTGCCTTGTCTGCATTAACCTCTCTCTCTCTCCCTCTCCCTCTCCCTCTCTCTCTTGTTAAAACCTGTTGCTGGATGGTAGTTTTTATATTGTTACATGCATTTTGTCAAAGGATCACTACTCATCTAAAAATGATTACTCATCAAGTCACAAAATTTATCTTATGCTTTTGATCTCATCATGCTTTTGAATGTAAGATTATTCAGTATCATATGTTTGTGATTGTTGTTGGTATGAAAATGGTTGGTATAATGTCAAGTGTGTGATTGTGACATAATGTTGGAGTGACAGACGTGCAAATAGTGACATATACGCAGTGGATGGTTGTTAGTTTAACACCTGTGAGAGGGTTGGAAGACTACAAAATAAATCAAACGTTGGAAGGGGGTTTAAAACAAAGAAATATATATATTTATATCCAAAAGATCTCGGCTCCATTCCTTTCAGTATTGTTGGATGTTGGTTTCCAAATATCCTGGATTATGGACCCTGAGTGATTGTACGAAAAATTGCATTTTTGTTTAGCTCTTGTTCTGTTCATACTCCTTATGTTGCAAAATGTGGGCGCATTTTGGATTAGATGGCAATCGCTTACGTTAATTTCTGAAATAAAAGCAAGTGTTTTTAAGTGACATTGAAATTGAAGTATTGAAAAATAGAATATTTTGTTTGTTTGGCCTTATATTGATTTAAGATTATTTTATTATTCATACATTAACATAGGTTGCTACCCACATACATGTAGTAATGGTTGGCCTTCTCAAATGACTTTATTTAAACTTGAAATTATTAGAAACAGTCTTGCTGACGTCACTGAGCTACATATATTATTTGTAACACCTGACTGATTACCTGTAATACCTATAATCACTATCGATGTGTTAATCATTTAAAACTCAATTACCTGCTATCTGTCTGTGATACAAAAATGTACAAAAAATCTTGTGGACGCTCTACAGGCTAACGTTAATATCTGATTGACTTTAAATTTATACATATTGTTTGAGATCATGAGACGAAGAAGCCTAATGATTTTCAGCAATTTCCGATAATTACTGCTAGAGTTATGGCCCTTGATCACTTCCAAAAATCTTGTGGATGCTCTAGAGGCCAAAGTTAATATCCGATTGACTTCAAATTTATACACAGTGTTGAAGGTCATGAGACAAAGACGCTTATTGATTTTCAATGAATTTTCATTCATTACTGCCAGAGTTATGGCCCTTGATCACTTTGAAAAATCTAGTTTTATAAAAACCCAACAAATTCTAATGATTTTCTGATAATTACTTTATGAATTGTTACTCTTAATCAGATTTTAGTGTACATGAATGTTTCATTACCGAAAAAAGTAAAAATATGTGACAACTCTAGTTGACTGCCCGGACGATTTAGCTGCTGTGGGCGTATGTTAAGCCCCCTGAATCAAGATGAAGGAGAGCCCCTGAATCTAGTTAGAGTACATTCCCTGAATCGAGAGTGTTTATTTGAAATATTGAAATTAACAGTACTGGGGTTGGTTTTTTTTCAACTGTAAGGAATTTGAAACAGAAGTTGCTCTGATCAAGAATACAAGAATAGCGTTGTTTGAGTACTTTAAACACTAATGACTAGGTACATGTACAATCATTAATGTAGGCTTTGCTTAAAATATAGAAAATAGTTTTCATGAAATGTACATGTATCAGAATAGCACCGGTACTGGGTAAAAGGTTTAAAGAAAAGGTTATATGATATTGTTTTTAATTAGAAACTTATACAAGTACATGTACATACATGGAGGAGATTGAATTCTTATAAGACATATATATAGAAATAGATTTCACTATAAATTAGGTGATAAGCTATATTTTAGATGTCATTCTGAAAATCTTCTTAGTTGTCAGATTTGGATTAAGTTCAGCAAATCTAAATAAGGTCACAGCCTCAGTTTGCCTTGTGAAGTATTTATTTGCAAATGTAATCCACGCTAATCACTCTGAAAAACACAAGAGTGTCAAAGCCATATAGCTCTGATCTTTTGTTAACTACTTCATTGTCTAAAATAAATATGGTGTTGGTATTCGGTAGTCAGGAAAACTCTTACATGTATTTTACAGTTAATTTATTTTCCATGCTAGACTTATTTAGAGGATATGACATGATAAAAATTAAAGTATGTGTCCATAAAAATTAACATACAAGTCCATAAAAATTAACATACATCCATTTAAATACTAGCATACAAGCAAGCGCTGAAATAAGCGTCCGGACGCGGACAATGTCCGGGCGAATTGACCCCCTTTGACAGGCCAATTTGCCTTTCGTCCGGACATAATTGTCCGACCGAGTTTGGGTAAAACAGTAAGCCAAAAATTCGCGAATTCGAATCGATCGCTAATTATTACTAGACTCGAAAATCCAGCCTCAAATGTATCAACGACCCGAGTCATAGTGAAAATGTTACTATTTATATCTAGGCTGCATGCAGATAAAATGAATTTTTAGAATCGGCTTTTTGACGCTGGTTGTATCAACGACCCGAGTCATAGTGAAAATATAACTATTTTTGAAAGAATCGGCTCAAAATCCAGGCCCAAAAATATCAACGACCCGAGTCATAGTGAAAATGTTACTATTTATATCTCGGCCGCGTGCAGATAAAATAATCAATAATTTTTAGAATCGGCTTTTTTATGCTGATTATATGAACGAACCGAGTCATAGTAATATATTACTATTTTCTTTAGAATCGGCTCTTTCACGCTGGTTATATCAACGACCCAAGTCGTAGTAAAAATATCACTATTTACATGTATCTCGGCCGCGTGAAGATAAAATAATGAATAATATTGAGAATTGGCTCTTTTACGCTGGTTATTCGAGTCTACGTGTATTAGCTAGCTTTTCGTTACTTTCGTATATGATTAGCTCTAAATCACACCGAACATGGCATATAATTATACAAATTATTAGTAATAATATTTAAAATGTTACAAGAAAATGTTCAAGTTGACTGTGGATGTAATTAGGTAGAGACTTTTTATACGAAAATTAAAATATCTCACTTTATTGGACACTTCCGATGTGAATGTAAATAGAAGAGCCTTGAAAACATGTCGAATAAAATAACTTCTTATTATGCCGGCTAGTAGGACTGTTTCAGAAAATTTTAAGACTGGTACTGTATCTAATGTCTCTCAAAATGACACTTCACTAGTTCGAAAATTATATACAATAAGAACCGTAGAACATACGAAGAAGACAATGGTTTTGTGACAACACTAAAATGTGAACTCTGTAAAGTATTTTAAAATATAAAATATATGAGGGAATTTTCTATACTAGTAGTATGGAATAATGGTATTTGTCAGGCTGAAAATCTGAAATGTCCGGCCGAAAATCAGTTCAGCCTGACATGATGTCGGGCTGAACCTTAGCAGTTATTTCAAGGCATGCATACAAGTCCATCAAAGATGACATATCCATGAAAATTAACATTCATGAAATGTCTATAAAAATTAAGTATACATACATACATGTCCATAAAAATTAATATACATGTACATACGTTCATGTTCATAAAAATTGTAAAAGTTTTACTAAGAGGACAATTTTCTCTCCTTCACATACATGTACATTACATCATTACACAATACAATTTCTCTCCTTCACATACAGTTCTGAAATTACCAACTAGATACATGTATATTAAATTTCACAACAGTGTGCATGTTAAAGATACATATGGAAGATTAGATACAAAGCTGGCAGTTCTCACTACAATAGTTAAATACTAGATAATGTAAACAGAATTACTCTACACTGAAACAAGATATTAGCGGTTGAATTTTAGGCCTAGCCTCAATCATCATTACTAAAATCCAGTGATAATCTCAAGAGTTGATTAAGGTCTTTTCATATTAATAAATGTCTGATTAATAGGTTAAAGAAAGACCTGCAATAGGCTGATTTACGTGTATAAGTAAGAAGGAAGTATTCCTTGAATAAAATCATAGAATAGAAATAGAAATGACCATATTTTATATTCTGTATATAACAATAAAAATGAAGAAGGAAGAAAGTTAATTTTGTATCACATTAAGTTATATACACAGGCACTTGAAGGGATTAAAATAAATTAAAATAAAACTTCTTACCACTGCTTAATAAATACAAGAAGGTAAGTCACTACGCCATCTTTGTTTTGACTGAGATACCATGAATCGTCTGAATTCATCTCACAATACTCACTAGTTCTAACACTTCATGTCATTTTTATTGCTAACGAGACTTTATTTGATTATTATTCACCTTCCGATGTAATTAAATTGGTCATTTAACACTGTTATTGATAACAAATCAAACTTGAACCGCTATCATTTATCCGCAATCAACTTGCCGAGACCGGAAGTATTCCGAAAATAGGTCAAAAGAAGTCTGTGTCACCCAGTTCCTTTATAAACCTATCATTACTCTATATGTGCATAGGAACTGGGTGATCGAGTTTCGCCTCATAGCGGCCTCGCTTCGTAGGCTTTATCACGTTATAGAACTTACGAAGCCAGGCCGCTGTTGATTGAGACTTGATCACCCAGTTCCTATGCACATATCGAGTAATGATAGGTTTATAAAGGGACTGAGTGACACAGACTTCTTTTGACCTTATTTCGGGTTTCTTCCGGTCTCGGCAAGTTGATTGCGGATAAATGATAGCGGTTCAAGTTTGATTTGTTATTAATAACGCTGTAAAAGGACAAATTTAATTACATCGGAAGGTGAATAATGATCAAATAAAGTCTCGTTGGCAATAAAAATGACATGAAGTGTCAGAACTAGTGAGTATTGTGAGATGACACCAGACAATATATCATAAAAAAGTCAGAACAAAGATGGCGTCTGCCATCCCTTGATCATATAGGCTAGTTATAGTCAAGCAGTAGTAAGAAGTTTTATTTTAATCCCTTCAAGTCCCTGTGGTTATATATATGTGCAGACTACATTGTTGGTTTTTGTATCATGCTCCTATCTGTGTTGGCAATTTTTGTATAATTGAACATTGATGCATAAAATGTGACCTCGTTTCTGTCTTTATTGTATAAAGCTTGTAAACAATGCACCGCTCTTTAGTTTGAAAAGTTAGTGTGAATCTTAGACATGTCAACGCGCTTAAAGATACTTGTCATTACATGTACCCATAAGGTGATTGGTGCAGGATGATAACTCTTAAAGATACCCATATGATGATTGATGCAGGATGTTTAAAAGTAAAAGGAGGATATTAAATACATTGTACCCTATCGTTGATGTATAAAGAAGAACTGTGGTTAAACTTTATAAATTGGGTAGAAGGTTTTATACCTGTAGCATGCATGTTGAATCACAAGGTCTGTCAAGCATTCAACTCTCCCTGCTTGCACGTGACAAGGAATAGGGGCACATGTCCAACCTTGTAAGGTTACTCTGTGTCCTCAGGTTTCCTCCTATTGCTTAAATCTCCTCAGCGCAAAATGACCTAGTGTGTATCGAGCAAAATCTCTCTCCGTCTCTTTCTCTCCCTCTCTTTCTCTGTCTCTCTGAGTCATAATATGTATGTGTTTGCCATTTTAACTATGTATATACACCCATTTTTCATTAATAATATGTATACAAATTACTTAGGGAGACGGGTTTTACATAGGCTAAGCCTGTTCCCCAATTCCATTCAGACAACCTGAATAAAATATTGTTTAAAAAAAAAATAATATGGACCAATTTATCACCCTCATGAAAATAAAACACCTACATGTAAATAAGACACACACATACATACAGGGTATATAGATGGTAAATGTATACAGTTTTTAAAACCATATGATTAAATAAACATACTGCATCAAATGAATTGAAACGGAAGTCACATATCTCTTTACATTAATCACTTGTGCTGCAAGTAAACTATTTTATTTCATCTTTTGTCAACTAAATTATTATATTTGATGTGTTCTGGGATGATGAATCTGAAACATTGGTGAACCACTTTAAGATAACCTAAACAACATAAACATGTATACATTCATCAATTGGTGAACCACTTTTAGCTAACCTAAGCAACTTATACATACATTAATCATTGAGAGGTAAATCTGCCTATTACAGGTCTTTTTTTTATCCCTGAAATATTATTATTAACATAACAAGACCATAATCAACTGTCATGGCTATCTGATACTTCTGATTTTCATTAAATTTGAATCCAATCTGTCATTCAACACCCTTTGATGATTAACTGCAGAAAAGGATAATCAACGTTACCAAGACAATAAAGGCTACAGTGTTATTAAAATAAGTATATATCTGCTTTAGAGTGAAGTACATGTAATTTGACTGAAATTTTCAGCATATTCCCATTACATTATCTATTATTTAACTATTATAGTATACAGTGCTCACTCTGGGTTCCATTTTTTTCCGCCAATTTTTCATTTTAATTTATCAGCCAGATATTTTTTCTGCCAAAATAAAATAACTATTAAAAAAAATTTTCGGGAATTTTATTTACATAAATACATACAATATATATCTTAAAATTTAAAAAATTCTTCTCTGCTTTGCAGACTCCCATTTTTTGAAGACTGATTCACATGTTGAATAAAGCATTGTTTTGTTAGCTGCATCATACCTTAACCAAGAATTTGAAAATTTCGATTCATCCCTGAAAGTGAAAGATCTACCTTTTCCAAATGCACTTATTATTTTACGTTTTTCGAAATTTTTCTCTGCGGTGGTCTTTTGGGGTATCAGTTCAATATCTAGGGCTGTAATATCATCATGTCAGTATCATCTGTCTTCGGGTATTTTGGTGGTGGAATATTAAAAAAAATCTGACATTCTTCTGTCAGACGTTGAAGAAGGCTGTTCAATTTTTCGCTTACGACCCATGGCATATGATTTGATAATACATGGCTTTCGACAGTCCCAAGTTTATATACGCATTTATAAACTGTATATCGTCAATTTCGGTATGAAATAGATCAAACAGAAGTCATAATCCAATAATCCTGAACAAATCGAGTGAGTATTGTTTACAGTGTCTGCCATTTTGAATATATCGAAACCATCAACAAAGCAACCGATTCGTATTTGAAAACACACAATTAAATCTTTTGTCTCTTAATTAGTTTATTACTACTCTGACTGTAAATACTTATCAACACTAATCCCAGATTGATCAAGAGACAAAAGATAGGGCTATTATTCATACCTAATTGATTGTTGATTGACTCAACGAAGCGCGATCGACGGTACACTGTTTAGTATGTACGCGCGGAAATCAAAGCTTTGTGCCGATAATTTTTTTATTTCCAGGTAAAAAAAGAATCGCCATACAGGAAAAAAATATCGCCAAAAATTTCGCCAAATTGAATATTCTTTAGCCAAAATTATATTTTAATCGCAATTGGCGAATTTGGCGATCGACAGCGTGAGCGCTGATAGTATAGCAAAAATAGCCAACTCTTTATCTAATCTTCCATAATGTATCTTTAATGAAACTTTTTCCACTGGAAATTTTAATTCAACCATAATCATGCCTTTGAATCGTAAATTTCGTATCAGTTATAAGTTGATTTATCTTTATCATCATGCCCTAAAGAACGTGTATTTTTACAATTGAGTACATTAAAGACAACATGGAAACGAAATGGATTAATGCCATTCCCTTCTGTTCTGCTTCAACTTGTTTAATGAAGATGGGCATACGCCAGCAGTGTGCCATGAGGGAAATATCACCGAAGGATCTATTTTCATGCTCAGTTTTATATCCCATCCTAGGGACCATGCCATTAATTCTGATGAACTTTTCAGGGCCAGTGTAGGGATTGAACACAGACGCTCTGGGTTAGCGAGCCCACGTCCTACTTCATTAGCCCCCATTTATATAATGAATCACTGGTTTATTTTCCCTACAGTATTATAGCACAGCATACACAAATCAAAATGTCATGCTATATGTATTAAAAAAGACAGTGGAGTTATTTCATCTGTTAACATTAGGTAACAGAATCCATTGGATTTCAGAAATTTGTGACGTATTGCCAGAGTTATTTCTCTTGAAATAATATATAATATATATATATATATGTATTGACCATTGTTCTAATCTCTTGATATTTGTTTAAAAGTAGGGGGGTTGGGATGTCCTAGAGTGTCGCGCTTCGACCTCTAGCTGGCCGGTCACCTCTGGCTTGCGGCTGTGGTTTCGAGCCCTGGTGTGAGCGTATGTGGCATGGAGATAGGGGCGCCTTCTCAACCTCGTGGGTTTCCTCCGAGCACTCCGGTTTCCTCCCACTGCTAAAGACCCCTACGCCCAAGTGAATTATTGAAATAAAATTAAACAATATGTTAGTCCCGAAATGACCTAGTTTGTGTTGAGTGGACGTTAAACCCCATTTCTCTCTCTCGTTTAAAAGAAATAAAATATAGTGGGAATTATAATTCTAGATATGTCAGTCTACATTTGTTATCTGTAGTTGAGTTGCTCTGCTGGTCAGTAATGAACAGTAATATGATCTAGTTTATGTAGATTTGATAGATTTATCAACAGCTGATAGTTTGATTATCATACTAGCTGTGTGTCTAGTTTTAACACATGTAGATCAACTACTGTTTTTATGATATTCACAAAGTTCACAAAGTTCAAACCATCAGAAAATGCAAAAATATTCTCCATGTAATTTATTCAAACATCATTATATAGCTTTGGGTAGTCCAAGAGTACTGAAATTCTCTTTAGCATTTTATACCGTGTGCATATCAATTTTGTTGGGGTTTTTTTTGGGGGGGGGAGGAGGGAGGTACTTTGCAAAAATGAAGCTGACTGATGCGGCAGACCCCTAATTCAAATGACGTGACCATGATCTACGATTGTCAAGATTGATCATGTCCATTAGGTAAAGCTTACATGTATGGTGGTATGATGTTATACAATATGTATGATTGTAAGATGTTAATGTTATACAATATGTATGATGTTATACAATATGTACATGTATGGTGGTATGATGTTATACAATATGTATGATGGTATGATGTTATACAATATGTATGGTGGTATGATGTTATACAATATGTATGGTATGATGTTATACAATATGTATGGTGGTATGATGTTATACAGTATGTATGGTGGTATGATGTTATACAGTATGTATGGTGGTATGATGTTATACAATATGTATGGTGGTATGATGTTATACAGTATGTATGGTGGTATGATGTTATACAGTATGTATGGTGGTATGATGTTATACAATATGTATGGTGGTATGATGTTATACAATATGTATGGTGGTATGATGTTATACAATATGTATGGTGGTATGATGTTATACAGTATGTATGGTGGTATGATGACATGATGTTATACAATATGTATGGTGGTATGATGACATGATGTTATACAATATGTACATGTATGGTGGTATGATGTTATACAATATGTATGGTGGTATGATGTTATACAATGATGGTAAGATGTTATACAATATGTATGGTGGTATGATGACATGATGTTATACAATATGTATGGTATACATTGGCATTGGTGGTGTATACCATCATACATGTACATATTGTATAACATTAACAGTTTGATGTAATATATATGTTAAATTGTGTCTAAACTCTTCTTATACTTATACAACTTTTATTATTGTCAGTGATGGTGTTAATAGGTGTTATACAGTATGGATGGTCAGTTTTCAGGAAATTCATACAATTTATTAATTGGTAGACTTCATCTTATGATGTGAATCACCTCTTGTTATATATATTTTTTTTTTCTTTTACAGAATCAACTGAAATTAAGCATAAAGATTTCCTGGAGAATATGAGACAGTTACGTGATGTAAGTTGCATATGTTATATCATCGATACATGTACGTACCGCAGTTAGTCAGATAACTTTTATTAAAGAGAGTAGACCCAACTCTGTAGGCGAAATTAAACCAGTAACTTATGAAGAAAGAATATTATACTGATTAAATATGGAGTCGAGGTGTCTTAGTGGGTAAGATGCTGGCTCACTAGCCTGGGGGGTCCGGTGTTTGATCCCTGTATTGGCTGAGACATCAGTGGTGCAGGACGAAGGGCCTGACTATGCAGATGTCTATTCATTTTGAGGTCCTGTGTATACATTGGCATGCACATAAAAAATCAATCCTTTGGCAGTTTGATTTAGATATATAAGAATAGGCCATAGTGCCGCTGTCCTGGCAAAATTTCCCTCATAACAGAACAGTAGGACCTTAAAACCCATTTCATTTCTGACTGAATAAATTGTAATGTGTATAATAATATTTGCTATATTTTAGTGTGGATGGTATTGGGGTCCATTAAGTTATGAAGAAGCTGAAGCTAAATTAATGAATAAACCTGATGGCTCATTTTTAGTTCGAGATAGTTCTAATGAAAACTACATCTTGTCGTTATCGTTTACTTGTAATAATATAGTACATCATACTAGAATAGAACACCATAGAGGTATGTATTATATTTTACATCATAATGAGAAAAGTTGTATATTATCTGTAGCCGTCTGTAGGTATTAATTATTTTGTTTATGTTTATTTTATACTTTACGAAGAATTGAATGATTCACTTAAACTGCAGATGTAATTATTGTTTTAAGATATGTCTCTTTATAAATTGATTGATTTACAGTCTATTGTTGCACACTAGTTGTCCCCATCCTTCCGTCCATCCGTCAAACTTTTTGTTTTCGTACACAATAACTCTCCATCTAATTGAGTGAGAGTTGTAAAAATTGGTGTATTCTTTTATTACAGCAGAGATGATAAGTAATAAAACTTGTTGTATTGTTTCAATTCCTTTACTGAGTTTGATGGTCAACAGTTTATGGTTAGACTAAGTTGGAAGATGATAAATGTGTAATTAATTAGTCTAGGTATTATGGGATTATGAAGTTGACGTGTTTGTAACTATTGATGACTCATCAGAGTCTGTGTATAGCTATAGTAGTAAAATCTACAAGGTAATCTTCAGTAGAGTCTGTTGAATATCATTGTATAATGAATTATTTTGTTGTTTATTACAGGTGTATTCAGTTTCTGGTCTCAACCATTATCCCATGGTAAAGATACTATCAGAGAATTTATAGAACAAGCTGTTGAAAACTCTAAAAATGGAACATTTCATTACTTTCTGCGCCCGTCTGGTCCGGGTACGCCACCACTTCCTATACGGCTAGTCCACCCGATATCACGCTTCTTCAGGTTACAGTCCCTACAACACATGTGTCGCTTTCTTATTTTACGGTGGGTTCGTAGAGATCACATTGACACTCTTCCTGTTCCCGAAAAAGTGAAGAATTATTTACGAGAAAATCAGTATTATGTAGAATCACTGGACGAAGATTAAGAGGCTGTGTAACACCGTCTGCTCTTGACATACAAATTATTAATATATTTATGATTGTTTATCTATAAAATGATAATTGGATCAGTTCTTGAGCTGAGTGTTTGAATAGTATTTTGTATGTATTTCTCTATAGTACATGTAAATTACCGGTAATCATGTTGCTTATTTTATTTGGACTTCAGATTAGTGACGAAACATAGAATGGTACTGAATGATAAGTAAAGAAATTGTAGCTTTTTGTATTTGCGTTAGTTTTACAGGCCAAGTTGGTTGTATAAAAAAACATGAGGAACATGATTATACACTCTTATTGTAGCTAATACCCAACGAGAAATCACGCTTAAATAATATGATAAAAAAAACACAACACAATTTATATGGAAAACAATCACTGGTTTATATACATATAGCACGATAATAATATGATAGGTATAAAAATTGTTTTATCATGTTTAGTATATCAGTTTGTACTGTAAAAGGAACATTCAAAATGCAATATCATCTGAACTCTATTTAGCAATATTGGTGTATATTATACCCAAATACGGTGACACACTATGTACATTTCACTATATCTTTAAGTAGCTAAGTCAAAATCATCTAAAGTCTTTGACACGGAAAACACAAATTATTTGTCAATTTAAATCAACACTAATGTTGTGATCTTACTGGATAAAGATGGGCTTCTGATATCCCATATTTAAGACAAAATAAACATTTTACCATTGGTACACGAATCGTGTACCATAATGCGTATCAGCATCATTTGTAACAAGGGACTCGAAGAACGAGGCTTAGCATATTCCATAAGTCATGTCAAACGGTGACCTCATATTCTTATCTGGAGAGCATGCACAATAAATACTATCGTTGTAGACTGGAATAACCAGACCCTAGAGATAGCCATTCGTTTGAGACTAATGACGTATTTTGTCTTTGAAATTAGAGTAAAAACAGAAACAATTGTATGTAAATCCGTTTATATACAATCATATTATATCATTATATGCATTGCAACCCATTTGTGTTGTTATCTAGGTCACAAATCTTAGCGATTTAGCTCCTTTAAAGAATTTATATCCAGATAACTTACATTTTTTAAATCCATTTTAATTATTCTGTATTTAGTGTATATTTCTCAGTATTTTCACTATTCTCTTAATTTATTGAAATGTTTATGGTGGCATGAATTATTGAAGGCATAATATTATAATTGGTAGAATTATATTGTTTATTTATTTCTAAAATGATCGGTTTTCTCAACATGATTTAGATTTTTACTTGCAATGGAAAATTCTCCATTTTTTTGCTCATTGTTGTAACTGTTACGCTTCTACATGTACATGTAAATTTATTATTTGTGAATTTGTCCATACAATATATTTTCTATATTTATGTCTTGATGTTATGTATGTTGGTACATAGAATTTTATTTTACAATGAAGCGAGATTTGTGTAGAGCTGGAGTTTTCTGTGGTCCGAAGGTAGATTATAGATGTAATTAGGTGGATAATTAAAGATGATTATATAAGGTTTAGATAAAGAGCTGTGACAGTTCGCACTGTACTAGTTCAATGAAAGATCATGAAAAAAGAATATATTGCAAATTTCAGTCCAAGTACTTCATTCAGAGTAAATAATGAATGTTTTAAGAATGGTGCAGACACGATTTTCATTGCTACGCTTGTTACACCTATAAAAAAAAGTCACGAATATCAAATTTTATTCGCCCAAGTTTTCATGTCGTCATATATTGTCGTCACCCCTGGACGTCCATCCAACCGTCGTCCAATGAAATATAGGTTAATCTCCAAAATATCTTGGTTTCTTTCGATATCAGATCGAAACTTCCTGGATTATGGCCCCAGATTGTACAGTACAATAAATTATGTTTTTTAGCTTGTGGAACCTCTATAGGTCACAATATTTACCTGATTTAAAAATCATTTTAATATATTGTCGTTAAATCCTTATGGATGTTGAGTTCAAATTTGGTAAAAATCATACCGTAACTGCGGGACAAATGGCTGCTACTTGTACGCAAATAATGTACACGCATGTAATACTAAGGTTGTGGACTTTCCTGAGGTCACAATTGGTATCCGATCTTGATGAAACTAAAAATACATGTTTATGGCCCCAGATTTTACCAAAAGTTGCATTATGTTTTAGCGTGTTCTCAATCTATCTCTTGTAAAACAAGGGCTTATCTTGTAAAATAAGGGCAATGCTTGTTAAATTCAATTATTAAATGGCGATCATTTGTCAGGTAGATTAATCATTTATATAACATCTGAGGCCAAAAAACAAAAAAAAAATGGGAAAAAACTACATTTAATTGGGTTGATATGCAGGAGTTTTGATAGAATGGTTGAGGCAGTAGCACCTAGATAAAGATATGAGGTACACTGTGACTGAATCGGAGAGAAAAGTTAATTGTTTGATATAATTTTGTGGTATTGATGTGTGATTATTTGTTTGTACTATTTTAATATCAACTATTGTTATTGTATTAATAGTTTTATTTAATAAGACATTAATCTCCATGTATATCTTTATTTCAAGGTATTTATTGCATTAAGAAATGGATGATGATTAAACATAAGATGAATTAGGTTATTGGACCCAGTGATAAATGAATGTCATGTAGCTTACATTTGTTAATTTTATCATATATTCAGACATTTTTTTTTCATACTTATATTATTGTTTTATCTTGATAGCTCATCTGTGTACATTTTCCCTTTTTTATATACACACATTTTCATGTGGATGTATTATGTTGTTACCAGTGTCTGTCTGGACCTCCATTCACATTTGTTTTCGGATACTTTCTCTACAAGTCGATTTTGACCTGTAGTTGAAATATAGGATAATAATTTCATGGTTTAAGGCCCCTGATTGTATGAAAAATCAGGTTTATAAGATCTTAAATGAGTTGGATTTTGGTGCGCATCAAAACTCAACTTCTTGTTTAATACAGCTTGTATTGCACATCAAATGATGTATATTCACTGTATCTTTTACAATGTGTGAATTATATGATGTATATACACTGTATCTTTTACAACGTGTGAATTATATGATGTATATTCACTGTATCTTTTACAACGTGTGAATTATATGATGTATATTCACTGTATCTTTTACAACGTGTGTATTTTATGATGTATATACACTGTATCTTTTACAACGTGTGAATTATATGATGTATATTCACTGTATCTTTTACAACGTGTGAATTATATGATGTATTGTGTGTAAACTGGAAAATATAAACATGACATAATCAACATATTCAACAGTGGATATTTTAATTATGCTTGTTCATTTTACCAATAGCCTTGATCAACATGGATACTATTTTTAAAATCCAACATGAGTACCACATACTTAATTATTTAACTAATTTACTTTTTTTTCAAATTAGATATGAAGCACCCGGACAATGAGAGGGTGAATCCTATTGATTATCGACTTCTCCATCCATCTCTTGCTAAATGTGGGCGTATCTTGCATGGCAATAGCTTATTTCAATTTAAAAGCCAATTATCTTCAAAATAAAAAAAATAAATGAAAGATTTATTATTAATTTATTCTATGGAATATATATATTTGGATCAACAGTGGGCTGATCAACAATCAAGTATTGTGGAGTGTTTTAGATTATTGAAATGTCAATGATATTTGGATAAGGAGGGAGCCATGGTGTCCGAGCAAAATTTCCCTTATAGCGGACTGTAGGTGTTTGTCCTGATTCTTATATCAAATTCCAACTGCCAAGGGATCTTTTACGTGTATATTGATTTGTACATGGGACCTTGTTTTTTGTTCCATCCAAAAAACTAGACAGCTGTCCTTGTCCGGCCCTCTGTCCTACATCACTGACAAGGGCGAAACCACACTGGAAGATTGGGATGCACTTTCTCAGTCAATGCAGGGATCGGAACACCGACTTACCCACCATGACCTCATCCCCCCCTCCACCAACTTGCTGGGAGTCTGTTATAGAAATTGCTACATCTTCTCCCTCCAGAATCTAGAAGCTGTCTCTCAGAACTTAGATGGTATCTGTCAGGAATCCCATGATATCTGATCTTAAAAAGACAAGCCGTCTCTTTTACAGAATCAATTGGCCTTGAAGTCTATAACGCTCAGATCTGTGCAATTACAAATATGAATGGATTTAGTAATTACACCATAAATTATCCTCCACTCTATAAACTTTACATCAGTTATTTCTCCAATTATGTTTTGGCTTTAAAATCGTTTTTATACGCCCACATGGAAATGTGGTCGTATATTGCCGTCGCCCCCGTCCGTTGGTCCGTCTGTCGGTCCGTCCGTCCATCGTCCACAATTTCTTGTGAACGCTCTAGAGGCTAAAGTTAATATCCGATTGACTTGAAATTTATACACGGTATTTAAGGTCGTGAGACGAAGAAGCCTATCGATTTTCAGCGATATCCGATAATTACTACCAGAGTTATGACCCTTGATCACTTTGAAAAATCTTGTGAACGCTCTAGAGACTATAGTTAATATCCGATTGACTTTAAATTTATACACAGTGTTTAAGGTCAGGAGACGAAGAAGCCTATTGATTTTCGGTGATATCTGATAATTACTGCCAGAGTTATGACCCTTGATCACTTTTAAAAATCTTGTGAACGCTTTAGAGGCTAAAGTTAATATCCAATTGACTTTAAATTTATACACAGTGGTTAAGGTCGTGAGACGAAGAAGCCTATTGATTTTCAGCGATATCCGATAATTACTACCAGAGTTACGACCCTTGATCACTTTGAAAAATCTTGTGAACGCTCTAGAGGCTATAGTTAATATCCGATTGACTTTAAATTTATACACAGTGGTTAAGGTCGTGAGACGAAGAAGCCTATTGATTTTCAGCGATATCCGATAATTACTACCAGAGTTATGACCCTTGATCACTTTGAAAAATCTTGTGAATGCTCTAGAGGCTATAGTTAATATCCGATTGACTTTAAATTTATACACAGTGTTTAAGGTCAGGAGACGAAGAAGCCTATTGATTTTCGGTGATATCTGATAATTACTGCCAGAGTTATGACCCTTGATCACTTTGAAAAATCTTGTGAATGCTTTAGAGGCTAAAGTTAATATCCGATTGACTTTAGATTTATACACAGTGTTTAAGGTCATGAGACGAAGAAGCCTATTGATTTTCGGTGATATCCGATAATTACTACCAGAGTTATGACCCTTGATCACTTTGAAAAATCTTGTGAACGCTCTAGAGGCTAAAGTTAATATCCGATTGACTTTAAATTTATACACAGTGTGTAAGGTCATGATAAGAAGAAGCCTGTTGATTTTCAGCAATATCCGATAATTCCTGCCCGAGTTATGACCCTTGATCACTTTGAAAAATCTTGTGAAAGCTCTAGAGGCTAAAGTTAATATCCGATTGAATTTAAATTTATACACGGTGTTTAAAGTCATGATACAAAGAATCCTATTGATTTTCAGCAATATCCGATAATTACTGCCAGAGTTATGACCCTTGATCACTTTGAAAAATCTAAAGTTAATATCCGATTGACTTTAAATTTATACACACTATTTACGGTCATGATACAAAATAGCCTATTTATTTTCAGCGATTTCCGATAATTACTGCCAGAGTTATGACCCTTGATCACTTTGAAAAACCCTGTGAATGCTCTAAAGGCTAAAGTTAATATCCGATTGACTTTAAATTTGTACACAGTGTTTAGGGTCATGATACGAAGAATCCTATTTGATTTTCAGTGATATCTGATAATTTCTGGCAGTTGATCACTTTGAAATATCTTGTGGACAAAGGCCTTGAGACAAACCATCAAAACTATTTTAATCATTTCTGATAATTATTTAATGGGCTATTACTCGTAATAAGATTATCATGTGTTGTAAATGTTCTCCTTACTGATAAAAGAAACAATATGCGACAACCCTTGTTGACTGCCCGAACGACTTAGCTGTTGTGGGCGTATGTTTCTTGCCTGGCAACCTATCTTTGTGTGAAGCATTCACTTATTTTGATTTAAAGATACATTATGTAAGATTTAGAAACAGAACTAGCCATTCTTGCTATAATAGTTAGAAAGTAGATAATGTAAAATGAATAATTTGAAAATTTCATTCAAATTACTCTATTGTAAGTGAAGATGTAAGCCTTTGGAGGTTTGACAGACGCGTGCAATAATATCAACCACCGACCTGGTTGATCGAAGCTAAGTCTCGTTCCTCCATATTCGATTAAATCAAAATATCGCTGATCCGTTTCAATCTATTTAAAATCGGAGAAATCTGATGCCATCGAGAGTTGATTAAGGCCTGGATCAGTTAATTAATGTCTAATTAATACTTTAGAAAACATTTCAGGTCTAAAGAAATACCTGCAATAGGCAGATTTAGCTGTTACATAATGCATGTTCAAGTACATATGAACAGAATAATTAGTTTAAAATAAATATTTGATCAATCTAGCGACAGCTGTAATGCATTCTTTTCCTATAACTTTGAGCCTTTCAAATTGGGCCCCACATTTTCTACACCCAGCCCTGGTAATATGTGAATTATATGGTCGTAATGTTAACGTGATCAATAAGAAATGTAAGTATGACCGTGTAAACTGTATTATATAATGTGATCATGGACAAATAAAAACAAACTAATACCTCTTACTATTGAACATTATTTTATTTATTCCCCGTTTTTATCATACAAATAATATGTATAATGTATAAAATATACTTTATAATTACAATAAGCTTAAAGCAATTGTTATTTTATTTCATATTATCATCAGTAAGTAGATTTGAAAAAGAACAATATTTATGCATATTTGACTGAAACATGAAATGACATAAAAATATACCAAGTCACCAAGCAGGAACCGAGGTCATGAGGTCCCATTATGGTCAAGGTCAAATACACTTGCTGAGAATCTGAGGACAACATATTTCCCAGATTTAAGATTTGTATGAGTTGGCTGTCAATGAAAGTCATACCAAGAATCAATTTCTACTGATACTAAAGTTTCTAATTCTATTACACTTGATGGCCACTGATCTTTTATCGTCAACAGTTGCAAAATTCAACAATTTTCCATTGATTGATGAAATATACATGTATTATGATCATTGTATGAGTTTATGAATGAGTGTTTTGTCCAGCAAACAGATGAAATATAACGAAGAAAACTATGCTGTAAGAAAACAAAAATTCAATATATAAAATATGGCAGAACGATAAAATGAAAGATAGGCTGGCACTGCCAGGCAGGATACGCCCACATTTTCTAGAGATGGACAGAAAACAAGCAATACCGAAAGTGATTTTTCCTACATCTTTAAGTCCTGTATTTCATACTGTATTGGGAGCAGCCATTTAGTTGGTCAGTTCCAGTCTGATATTAATGAAATTCGAAACCGACAATGATTATGGTGTGACGGTACACAACCTAGAAATGTGACTTTTCATCAAAATCGGATAAGAATTGTGACCTGTAGAGAGTCCACAACCATGATATACCATATTTTTACACTATTCGCGTACAAACGGCGACCATTTCGTCCGGCAATTTTGGTACGATTTTCACGAAATTAGAACTCAACCATCCTCATCAAAATCGAATTAAAATTGTGACCTATACAGGATCCACAATCATGATATATCATTTTTTTAACAGTATTCGCGTACAAACGGCGACCATTTTGTCTGTCAATTTTGGTCCGATTTTCCCGAAATTCAAACTCAACCTTCCTTACAGTGTAACGGTGATATAATCAAATGTTTTTTTAAATTGGATAATAATTGTGACCTCCAGAGGGACCACAAGCTAAAGAAAGGGGGATTTTGCGTATAACCAGGGGCCATTATTCAGGAAGTTACGATCCGATATGCGCAAATATCGAAAAGAACCAAGATCTTTGGGTTATAACCATGAATTTCAAGTTTCATCAAAATCGAATTAAAATTGTGACCTTTACAACGTCCACAACCTTGATATACCATTTGTTAACAGTATTTGCGTACAAACGGCGGCCATTTTGTGTGGCAATTTTTGTCTGATTTTCCCGAAATTCAAACTCAACCTTCCTTACGGTGTAACGGTAATATAATCAAACGTTTTTTTAAATCGGATAATAATTGTGACCTCCAAGCTAAAAAAAAGGCAATTTTGCGTATAATCAGGGGCCATAATTCAGGAAGTTACGATCCGATATGCGCAAATATCGAAAGGAAGCAAGATCTTTGGGTTATAACCACGAATTTCAAGTTTCATCAAAATCGAATCAAAATTGTGACCTCCACAGGGTCCACAACCTTGATATACCATTTTTTAACAGTATTCGCGTACAAACGGCGGCCATTTTGTATGGCAATTTTCGTCCGATTTTCCCGAAATTCGAACTCAACCTTCCTTAGGGTGTAACGGTGATATAATCAAACGGTTTTTTAAATCGAATAATAATTGTGACCTCCAAGCTAAAAAAAAGGCGATTTTGCGTATAATCAGGGGCCATAATTCAGGAAGTTACGATCTGATATGCGCAAATATCGAAAGGAAGCAAGATCTTTGGGTTATAACCATGAATTTGAAGTTTCATCAAAATCGAATCAAAATTGTGACCTCCACAGGGTCCACAACCTTGATATACCATTTTTTAACAGTATTCGCGTACAAACGGCGGCCATTTTGTATGGCAATTTTCGTCCGATTTTCCCGAAATTCGAACTCAACCTTCCTTAGGGTGTAACGGTGATATAATCAAACGGTTTTTTAAATCGAATAATAATTGTGACATCCAGAGGGACCACAAGCTAAAAAGGGTGATTTTTCGGACAATCAGGGGCCATAATTCAGGAAATTACATTCCGATAGCCGCAAATATCGAAAGGAACCAAGATCTTTGGGTTACAAACATGCATGTCAAGTTTCATCAAAATCGGTTCAAAATTGTGACCTCTATAGGGTCCACAAGCTAAAAACGTGATTTTTCGTACAATCAGGGGCCATAATCCATGAAGTTTTGATCCGATACATGCCAATATCGAAAGGAACTGAGATCTTATGGGGATAAACCTATATTTTAAGTTTCGTCAAAATCGGATAAGAATTGTGACCTGTAGAGAGTCCACAAACAAATTGTGGACGGACGGACGTCCGGACGGACGGACGGACGTCCGGACGGACGGACGGACGTCCGGACGGACAGGGGCGACGACATAATACGTCCACATGAAAATGTGGGCGTATAAAAATAAATGGTAACATATTAATATATAGTGGAATTTATTTAACAAACATTAAATACAACACCATAACATAGAAAATCCCTCTTCAGTTTTTTCTCACAACAACTTGTTATTTAAAACGGTTTTATTTGTGCTTAATTAAAAGACATTTATAACTGTGTAGTGTGTATATACTGTAAAACAAGAAATTAATAATCTAGATAACATTTCAGGCCTAAACATTCAGCTCTTACATAATGTATGTTTACGATGCATAATGTAAGAGTTAGAGCTGACTGATCTTGTTATAAATAAAAAAGAACACAATGAAAATTTAATTCATGCTACATTATTCGGGGTGTAGTTATGACAATTTGTAGCGTAGATTGTTTATTATTGAAGTAATAGAACTTGACAACCTAGACTAAGTCTCAAATATCCATTTTTTTGTTACGTAATGTATCTTTAAATTATATGCAAACAATCAAACAGTTAGATTTAGGAAAAAACACAGCAGTCCTAATCATCCCAATTTATATAAATACTAGTAGCTATAAATAAAGAATTGTGTTTAACACATAATGATATATTTCCCTCATTTCTAGCCCCTAGAAAATTTAGAAATAAATATTAACTGAACGATCCACTCAGTATAAATATTGGTTGGACGACTGGAAAATCAAGTCAATTTAAATGATCTGTAGTAGCGTTAAAAAAGATGAATAAATAAATATCTATAAAATAATTTGATTTTTGTAACATCCAGCCAGATCTTTATGTGGTAACACTATAGAATTTAATATAATAACTTCCGATGGTACTTGAACATCAGAACCTACAAAACGAAAAAAAGAAAAATTCAGTTTAAATATATATCCATCCATTCTAACAGAAACAAAAATATATGGGGTTTATGTCAAACTGTTCTGTTCCGACGGGGTTAACAAGACGGCCATATCACATACAGCGTGCTATAATGGCAATTTTGCCAAGCAGCAGTGTCATAGCCTACTCATGTAATGAATTATAACTGTCCATGGATCTTTTGTGTGCATGCCAACACAGGACCGCCGTGTTTTTTTTGTGTCCAATTGAATGACTAGACAGCTGTACGTTTCAGGCCCTCCTTCCTGTATCCCACATCTGGAAATCCCAATGATATTTCAGCCGAACATGTGACCTCCAGGCTGGCATTTCAAAATAGGTTAAATATTGTGACCGCTAGAGGCACCACAAGCTGTAATCCAGGATCAAAAGAAACCAAGATTTTAGGGTTATAAACATATTTGATAAAATTGTGACCTTTACAGAAATGAAATTGGGTTTAACGTCCTACTGTTCTGCTCCTAACCTGGGCTATTGAAGACGGACAGACGCCATACAGTGTGCTATGAGGAAAATTTTGACTGGGCAGCAGCGCTACGGCCTACTTATATGGAATTCTAACTGCCAAGGGATCTTTTACGGACCTTTCCACTAACCAGAAGACAAGAAACATGATTTTTATACGCCCACATTTTCATGTGGACGTATATTGTCGTCGCCCCTGTTCGTCCGTCCGTCCGGACGTCCGTCCACAATTGTTTGTGAACAGTCTACAGGTCACAATTTTTATCCGATTTCAATGAAACTTAAAACATAGGTTTATCACCCTAGGATCTCGGTTCCTTTCGATATTGGCATGTATCGGACTGTAACTTCATGGGTTATGGCCCCTGATTGTACGAAAAATCATGTTTTTTAGCTTGTGAACAGTGTAGAGGTCACAATTTTGAACCGATTTGGATGAAACTTAAAATGCATGTTTATAACCCAAAGATCTTGGTTCCTTTCGATATTTGTGCCAATCGGATCGTAACTTCCTGAATTATGGCCTCTGATTGTCCGAAAAATCGCCCTTTTTAGCTTGTGGTCCCTCTGGAGGTCAAAATTGTTATCCGATTTAAAAAAACGTTTGATTTTATCACCGTTCCATGGTTATGAAGGTTGAGTTCGAATTTCGTGAAAATCGGACCAAAATTGACGGACAAAATGGCCGCCATTTGTACGCGAATAGTGTGAAAATATGTTATATCAAGGTTGTGAACAGTGTAGAGGACACAATTTTGAACCGATTTGAATGAAACTTGAAATGCATGTTTATAACCCAAAGATCTTGGTTCCTTTCAATATTTGCGCCAATCGGATCATAACTTCCTGAATTATGGCCCCTGATTGTCCGAAAAATTGCCCTTTTTAGCTTGTGGTCCCTCTGGAGGTCAAAATTGTTATCCGATTTAAAAAAAACGTTTGATTATATCACCGTTCCATGGTTATGAAGGTTGAATTCGAATTTCGTGAAAATCGGACTAGAATTGACGGACAAAATGGCTGTCGTTTGTACGCGAATAGTGTGAAAATATGTTATATCAAGGTTGTGGACCTTATAGAGGTCACAATTTTGAACCAATTTTGATGAAACTTGACATGTATGTTTATAACCCAAAGATCTTGGTTCCTTTCGATATTTGCGACCATCGGATCGTAACTTCCTGAATGATGGCCCCAGATTGTCCAAAAAATCGCCCTTTTTAGCTTGTGGTCCCTCTGGAGGTCAAAATTGTTATCCGATTTTAAAAAAAACGTTTGATTATAAAAACCAAACAAATTCTAATGATTTTCTGATAATTCCTTAATATGCGACAACTCTTGTTGACTGCCCGGACGATTTGGCTGCTGTGTGGGCGTATGTTTCGTTGCCTGGCAACCTATTTTTTGTACAATCCGGGGCTACAATCCATGTGAGGCTAGAGGATTCAATACAGTATAACTCAAATTTATTGACAAACAATAATAAACATTGATCTATACATGGTCACCATATATGTCAGGGTGAGAGTGTCGCATATAATAAATTGTGCAACTGCATTTACTATTTGTTCAAATTTTTCAATACAATTTGTAACTATTTGGGGTGCACAAGAATAGTTTTAATAATAAAAAAAAAAATACCCTATAATGCACATTATTAAGCTTTCATATTACATATGAAAGCTTATTGTTTCTGTTAAGATTATTATTATTTTTTTTTTGTGTGTATTTTCTGCAAATCGGATTTCTCAGAATCTAACCATGGGATCTTTCTGAAACTTTGACCTACCCCCCCAAAAATGGGGTGCGAACGTTGTTTAAATATATTTTCAAAACGTTTTACGAATCCGAAATCACCGAATTTTACGAACGAAAAAACTGACAATGCATAGTCGTAACTTTGTTATTTTTTGACCGATTTTACTAATTCTTTTTTCTTTGAATACCTTGAAAAAAATCGTTTTCATCTGCAGTTTCACATTTTTGAATTTCGAAAATTCGTCGCTGTGATTTCGAACCGGAAGTTTAGACCAATTTGACAACTTCTTTAATAGTTGTACGATTTTCATGAAATTTAGTATACAAGTAGATCTTACCGATCGTAGGGAGCAGAATTTTGATTTCGGTCACGTGATGGTCACCATTTTGAATTGAAAATGAAAAGTAGTAGCAATTTGAAGGGCCGAGACTTTGAAACACAATAACTCTCCTTCTAATTGAACTAGAATGTTCAAACTTGGTGTAGACGTTCACTAGGTCAATGTCATGATTGAGTTCAAAGATGAGCATTTTCTGCCTAGGGTAAGCAGAGATAGGCATGCTGATTTGTTGATTCTTTAGGGCACGATAACTTCGGTTATAATGAAGGGAGGGCTGTGAAACTTTTGTCAATAGAGAGTCCAATAGCTAGCCTGTTGTGTGAAATCATTGTATCATTTATTTTAAATATCAGGGATAGGCGAAAAAAAGAGATTGAAAATCCAAAAAGTCGTATTTTTACAATTTGGAGCATGTTTAGAGGTCTTTCTCGTAAAGTCAACTTAATATTTTTTGGGAACTTCTTCTACAAAGAGTCTTATTGGTAGTCTTTTATATAAAACCATCGATCAACAATCCAACATATCAGGAGTAGAAGAACAAAAGGATCGAACATTGAAAACGGCACCCTTTCATTGTTAAGCAAAACATGCAGTGTGGGTGGCTACAATCTGCACATTTAGTCATCGTATAGAGCTTATTCAACAGTATCGAATTCCAACTGCTAAGGGATCTTTTACGTGCACTCCAATGTGTACACGGCGGGTGGGGGGACACGCCAGAAAATCGAGATGAACTTTCTCGGACAATGCAGGGATCGAACACCCGACCTCCTGGCTAGCAGGCCAACGCCTTAGCCACATAGTGTGGACACCCATCGTACATTTCATCCGTCAAATCAAAGCATTTCATTGCATTAGACCAATAATTAATTATTCTTAATTGAAAACTTTATTTTAATATTAGTCTGCATTATTAAATCCTAATTTTATTGGTCTTATTTAAAATTAAACTTTCATTTAAGTATGAACAACCCTTAACGTGTCTCTTTAAAACATAAAAAAATACTCTAAAACAGTAGCTCAACCTTTTGACCTAAACTCATTAATTTACCATTTTTTGTGAGCCACTTGTTATTTTTCCTATGACATATTACACGTGTCTGATTTTAAAGGGGGGTTGGGTGGCTGAATGGTTAGCACGCGCGCCTGTCATTGAGTTAACTAGCGTGTTTTCGAATGCCCGGTTGTACGTGACAAGGAGTAAGGTCGCCTGTCCAACCGGTCATTTTTAATTTTTTTTCCCGCCATTTTCATTTCATTTTCTCATCCGTCTCATTACAGTAATACAAGTTTGAGGTATTTCCCTTTAGTTTTCAGATTATTGTTATGCCTGGGTGCAATGTTTCATACTATATTTAGACTTGTAACTTCGCGAGTTTTTGACCAATTTTGATAATTTTTTCTTCTTATCCTTTTATTTAGGATACGTGATACAATCAATGACACATGACGATGAATATGAAAGCTTTCATATCTGCATGGGACAGTAGCAGATCTAGTTATTATTATTTTTATATCCTGATTGTGACAATAGTTGATAGAGAAATCTTACCTATAACAGTAATAGACGGATTTAATTTACCATCAGTGGTAAACATTGAAGGTATTTCTAATTTAGCAAATGGTTTGTTAGGATTGGGATCATTAGGTGTTCCCTCTACTCTCGACCAGACACCTATGGTTGAATGCCAGCCTACTATGCTATATAAAATACAACAATGATCCTACAATATAATAAAATATACCATTAAAATATATAATAAAAATATCATATAAAGTAACCAAGCAATTTAAAGTTGGTTTCCCGGCTACAAACTGGTTGATTTCATGATATATTAGGACTAAAAACATATTCAAACTAATTAATTTATCATAATTTTGCTTCAAATCCTTCTCAAAACACTGTAATTGCCAAGTATATCCTGCTATGAAAATCGATCAAAAGAGGCCATGTTTGCGTCAGGGGATTACCCTTCTCCGTCCCTATGGCAACAGAGGGCGGAGACGGGTGAGAATTCATTGCATACACAAGACGTTGTCTGTAATCGCTGACTGTTTATTACAAATATTGAATCCTAATTAAATTCTCGGATTATCCACTCCCTGCGTGTTTTTCCGTGATTTTTATCTCAGAAAGTGTTGTAGGTTCAACTCTTTATAGTATAGAGTTTATCAACATGTACACAAAGCGCCCAATGTGCTCGTGCAGCCTTCGACGTCAAGCGTGGATATAGTCCTAATTGTTGGGCTGTCGATTAGGGGAACCCTTACATTTTTGTCCTGTATATGCTCAATGAGTGTTTTTCAGGGAATCCAATATTTTTCTAGCAAGATTGGATATCTCTACTTTCCATATATACCAAAATTGCCATACTTTTATTGGCAATAACCACCCGATAAATACTTTGCTGGGAACCCATATTTAACACAGTATTATAGCCTCAATAACACATTTTCTTACAACTCAAATGGTATCAGTGGGGTACAATCAAGTGGGTTACAATCCAGTGCTATCATTCTTGTAACTGGAGAATTTACCTGTCAGGCATTTTAAAGAATTTAAATTTAGAGTTTTAATTTTAATAAATTGAGCATCTGAAACTTAGTAAGACTATTTATTTACCTGTAGTGTAGCTCCTTCTAAAACAATAGATTCCCTTAATCTAACCCCTTCACCTACAACCACATGTCTACCAATAGTTACATTAGGGCCAAGCTAAAAAAAGATCAAAAACACCTTATATTATGTAATTTGTCGGGGAATAGAAGTGGCATTAATTTCATAATATATTTATGATCATTAGAAGACAAGAGAAAATAACTTACAACAGCACTGGGATGAACTTGAGCTGTTGGATGAATAAAAACATCTCCTATTATTTGAGGTTTATTTTCACCATTCTTGGCCAATTGTTTGGATCCAGTACGTTGATATATAGCGAGATAATGACGGTTTGCATAGATGGCAGCTCTGAAAACATACAAAACTATCAGTTACACATCAATATTTACACCATTAACACATTCAAAATAGCAAGCTTTTCACCTATATTCTCAAATTGTTCTCAAAATTATCCTACAATGTATAATGAATTATAACCAGAGGCTGCCAGGGAGGATACACCAAAAAATTTTGGCAAGGGATGGATAGAGAACAATCTAAAAACAATGTGATTTTTAGTACAATCAAGGGCAATAATTCAGGAAGTTACAATCCGATATCGAAAGGAACCAAGATCTTTTGGTCATAAAGATATATTTAAAGCTTCATCAAAAATCGGATCAAAACTGTGACTTCTAGAGTGTCCATATACCAGATCTTTACACTATTTGCGATCAAAGGCAGCCCTTTTGTCCGGCAGTATGGTCCCAATTTCATGAAATTTGAACTCAGCCACTTTCAGATGCAACAGTGATACAGTCAAGCGTTTTTTGTTTTTTTTTCAATTGGATAAAAACTGTGACCTGTAGATGGACCACAAGCTGATAACGCGATTTTTCGAACAATCAAGGGCCATGATTCAGGAAGTTACGATCCCATACACATGAATTTCTAAAGGAATCAAGATCTTTGGGCTATATAAACATGAGCCTAAAGTTTCATCAAAATCGGATCCAAATTGTGTTCTCTATCAAGTCCACAACCTTGATATACCATATATTTACGAGGGGCAGTCATTTTGTCTGTCACTTTTGGTCCGATTTTCACGAAATTGAACTCAACCATCATTATTGTGTAGCAGTGATATATTCTTAAATAGGATAAAAATTGTAACGTCTAGGGGGACCACAACCTAAAATAGGTCAAAATGTCACAGCTATATAATTCAGTTTTTTTCGTTGGTAAAATTCGGATTCATAAAAGTATCTGCACATTCTTCACACCATATCAAACAATCGAATGATTGCATAAAAGAAATTGACAAAAATTATGATTAATTTAAACTTTGGTCGACAAAAATGGTGTTACTAACCGTTACTATCAATTTCACTTTTCATAAAATTTTTATGGAATATATTTTCAGTAGCTAATTATATATTAGGAGTCACCTAATATAGATTAATAGATTAATCTAATTACCTAATATTGATTAATCCAATTAACTAGAACTAGACTGTTCAGTTGAATTTAAACTGTTATAATAGAACTCATTCAATACTGATTGGCCTATTAACTAGTGAGTTGATTTCAAACTGTTATATTTGTACTCACTGAATACAGATTATCCTATTAACTAAAGTGAGTTGATTTTGAACAGTTATAATAGTACTCACCGAACTCAGATTGGTCTATTATAGTTATACTAGTACTCACCAATTACAGATTGATCTATTCTGAGTTGATAATACTACTCATTGAATACAAATTTTAATCAATTGTCACCTCTAGAGGGACAACAAGCTAAAAACGTGGCTTTTCATACAATCCGGGGCATAATTCAGGAAGTTAGGCAAATATTGAATGGAACCAAGATCTTTGGTATATAAACATGTATTTCAAGTTTCATCAAATGTATATGAGAATTATGACCTCAAGAGTGTCCACAAGCTAAAAACATGATTTTTCATACAATCAGGGGCCTTAATCCATTAAGTTATGGCCCATTACATTCCAATATCGAAACGAACCAAGATCTTTGGGAGTTTGTACGAAAAATCAGATAAAGATTGTGACCTGTACCACAAACATATGGTAGACAGACAAACAGACGGACGTCCGAACGGACAGGGGCAAGGACAATATACATCCACGTAAAAATGTGGGCGTATAAAAACTTTGTTTTTAACTGATCTTACCCAGCAGATTTAAGTTGACTCCAGAATCGTTTTGTTTGATGAACAAATAATTTTCCATCACCAGCTAAAGGTATTAACACATCTTGTTCTAATCTTATTACTTCTTTAGACGGAATGTTGAAATCAAAACTATATAAGAAAAAACATTATTATTCTTCTTTTTCTTTAATCTAAAGTATTCATCACAAATATTAGAGCAGAAATCACAAATATCTTTTAACTCTGTGGATATTTAAGCAATATGGGTAAAAAAGTTTCTGGTCTTCACATCTTTAACTATGCAAGGTCTAACAATATCTATCATGAGGCCTTTGAAAACTATATTTGGAGCAATAAAATACAGTTAATTATACAAGAACAAGCTAACAGTGAAGCTGATGTCCATCACCGCAATCCCAACATAAACAGATGACACACATAAATAAGTATCGAGAATCTAACTTAGTCTAAGCAAAAATCATTCATGATTGAACTTAGTGAAGGTTTTGAAGAAGTGAAACACTTTCATCACTCTCACTCCATTATAATCAGGGGGATCAGGTGGCTAAGTAAGTGGGTAAGACACTGGCTCGCTAGCCTGGAGGTTGGGTGTTTGATCCCTGCATTGGCCAAGAAAGTTCATCTTGACTTTCTGGCGTGGTTTCCCCCTTGTCAGTGATGCAGAATGGAGGGATCAACAAGGACAGCTGCCTAGTCATTCAGATGGGACGAAAAACCGAGGTCCCATGTACACATTGGCGTGCACGTAAAAGATCCCTTGACCGTTGGAATTTGATATAAGAGTAGGCTGTAGCGCCGCTGCCCAGGCAAAATTTCCCTCATAGCACACTGTATGGCGTATGCCCGTCTTCCATTAGCCCAGGTTAGGTGCAGAAGAGTAGGACGTTAAACCCCATTTCATTTCTATTAGAATCAAAGTTTTGTTCCCAGAGCATCAAACAATCAAATCAGATTACTTTTCTTGGGCAGAAAATGCTCATCATCAAACTCCATCACGTCAATTACCAAATCAACATCTACACCAAGTTTAAACATTCTTGTTCCATTAAAAGCAAGCTATTTTGTCTCATAAATTGTGGCAGACAGACGAACCCATTTTAATAGTTCCATGTGTGGTTCAGAAGGCAGGGAACAACATTATTGATGCATTGTACTGAACCTCCAATAGAACGTACATTATGACAAGCCAACAGTGAGGCTGATGTCCCTCATCTTATCTCAAAATAAATACATGAAACATTAATTAATTGCTTATGCTCAGCCTAAAGAGAAAAAGCTCTTCGAACTCCATCAAGACATACACCTAATAAGCACCTGCACCATGTTTGAATATTCTAGCTCAGTTAGAAGAAGAGTTATTGTGTTCCAAAAAGTATGAAAGGCAGACAGACAGAGGGACAGACCCATTTTAATACACATAGTCCCCTGCTTTCTTTGAAAAGGTGGGGGACAATTATATATTTAGCATTTAGGCTTGTAACATATAAAATAAGACAAAGAAGTTAACAGACAAATAACTAAAGATTAAATGTTTCCTACAGCCAACTATAGCCTAGGTGTAATGTAAGTTATTGGAAAGAATATCCATGATACCTAAATTGCCTGAACAACAGCTTATACTGACATACACAAAGCAACACGACTCTAGACACAAACCAACACAACTCAGACACAAAGCAACACGACTCTAGACACAAAGCAACACGACTCTAGACACAAACCAACACAACTCAGACACAAAACAACACAACTCAGACACAAACCAACACAACTCAGACATTGAAACACACACCAACACATTTCTATCTATATTTAATATAGAAGTGTCCACTATTTAATCATTTGGATTAAGTAGAAGAAAGGCGGAACGATATTCAGAATCATATATTCTTTTAATTAATTTAAACCAATTAATATGTCTCTAATATCACCATCATAAACATCCAACATCTTTAAATCAGATAGTAAGATGATTGGGCTGGCGTGACCCAATGGTATATATATATTTATATATGTTACTATCTATATCAGTATATTAATAGCTACAAAATACAAGTTTCTGTGAAACCAGGACCTATAACTACAGTAAATAGATTTACAGAAGAACTTTTATTTAATAGTTCTTATACCACAATGAGAATATAATCAATGCCTTATTACAGAGTTATGTGACAAATTTCTATGTTTGTAACATGACTTTGACATTATGTTCAAACACATGCTTACCACCAATTATACCTGTTTACATCAATACTGTAAATTAATAGAAAAATTTAAAATTCTCATGTAAATATTTACCAATTAAATATAAGAACAAGAAACATCTTACAGGTAATCAACCAAGTCTAGCAACTCAATTCAGCCTTGCAGACGGGTACTGTATATTTCATTATGTATAGAGAAGCTAGTCTAAATGACTCGTCAGTTAATTATAGGTCATGTTTTGTGACCCTCGTTTCACCCAATCTGGTCGACAGTGGTAAAAAATATAGATTTAACAAAAATTTTCATTGGTTGACCTTATTTGTTTCCATAATCCTTGAACTAATCATGCACATATTACAGTATCAACACATCAAATTGGAATAAAAAAAACTGTTCTATACATTTATTAACAGACAGGACAATAATTAACTCTCTAGGTCATCAGATGGCCCCGATTTTAAGTAGATTAGAACAGTTCGACCATTTCATTATTTAATTTACAAACTGAGAAGCCAGGTTAAGTTTCAAATATACCAGTACTTACTTCAAAACCTGTACATTTTGTAGTAATAAGATATCATTGGCTGATTTTGTATCAATGACAATGCAGTCAAATGCTAATTATCTATCACTAGCTTAAACTGGAAAATTCTAGGACAAATGCCCCTCAACTTAATTAGGTATTGTCAGGAAATAACTAGTATCAGGTCCATCCTGTCCAGTAAAATAACTACTATCAGGTCCATCCTGTCCAGTAAAATAACTACTATCAGGCCCATCCTGTCCAGTAAAATCATTATCAAACAGAGAACATGGTGTTTTATAACAAAAATTAATACAGTGACTGAAAATTATTAAAAACTAGTTTAGAGCAAAACACGGGCTGTCAAAACATGATACAATGAATTTATTTAAGTTAACCAGGTCCATCCATAGTGGCTGCATGCATGAATGAACTAAAATCTCTTCCAAATAATGTTGAGAAATTTGTTAGTTTCCTAGTAATGAATTACAAAACAATACCACAGATCATGAACCAACTCATTTTATAATATAGGGCTTGTCGACATTTTTTAGAATTGCTTCAACGCAAAAGATGGATTGAGGGATTGTGTTCCTGTTTATTGGAACTACCACAAATCATGCAACATAGAACACACAATAGTAAACATTACGTTATAATAGTGATACATTTCAAACTTAAGAGTGCAATCGCAACAAAATCATGCAAATGTCATTCTTGAACATAGTTAAGCAGACATTTGCTTACCCCACATAGTCAAAACTAGAGACACTAGAGGAGAAAAAACAATACTAGAATTTAGAAAATTTACAAAGTGAAAATATAATTAATTGTGATCAACTGTTGCGTTTTTTAATTAACTCTTTGATGCATGGACTGGTGTGAATTGAATATAAGGAAAACTTGCTAGTCAATAAATAAATATTGTCTTGTATGTTGTGTGAAATAAGCACAATAAACAGATATAATTCACTTTCAGTAGAGAAAATGGTAACAAAATAAATGAATAAATATCCACACTTACTTGTAATTTTCTTCCAGATTACTTTTAAAGGCTTTTTCGAGTGTTTGGAAAATTAGTGGTGAAAACAAATAAATACCACAGTTAATTAAAGTACTGACAAATGTTTCTGGTTTCTCCGCATAATGTAATACCTGTAAAATAGTAGAACATTTCATTTCTTTATCCAAATACTGTTTACTTATAACATACACCTTCAAGATTAGTCACAACATACAATTTACTAGAATTCTCCTAACATGTTACCAGTAGATTGTTACAATGTTCTATATAAACTATCAACAACAATGTTCTATATAAACTACCATTATGTTTATTAACGCTGCAACAACACATTTACTCCCAAAATGATACATATCACAATATGTTTTTTCTTATCAAATTTATATAAAGAATAAAATAAGCACATGATATTTAAATTATCTTTAATTATTAGGCTAATTAAACAACAATTCATTTTCATTCAAATTGACATTTGTGGTAATAAATGTCCGAATTGCTCTTGAGATGCTAAAAGACTGGAGAGAAAAGATGTTTATTTCAGCCTCCTGAGAAATAAAGATATAACTTAATAACTTACCTCATGAGTATTCTGATCTTCAACTATACAACCAAATGTTAATGATTGCTGTCTAGTAGCCTAGAAAACAATGGGTATAATGAAAATAGGTTGCCAGGCAACGAAACTTACGCCCACCAGCAGCTAAATCGTCTGGGCAGTCAACAAGAGTTGTTGCAATTCAAGTAATTATCAGAAAATCATTAAAATTTATTTGGTTCTTATCAAGTTCTGCCCCATGCTAACGTTTAGTATACGAAATAGGGTTGTCACGATTACAGAATTCTTGAATCGGTTATTCCGCCAGCCAAAAATCGTATTGGTGGCGATTAATCAGATGCCGTATAAATTCCATAATGTTAATCAATGTCTGTATGGCGTTCCGAGGTGTTTTTCATGTGATTGTTTGTTATAAGTAAATTATAAAATGATGTATCAATAACGAATAGCGGATTGTATATTATTAATCATTGTAGTACATTTATTTCAGTTTATACTAAAGATATGTCGGAATAAATCGTTTAAATTGGCAATAAACAACATTTACGTTAAGTCATCAGTTTTGATATTCAGTTACGAGGTTGAGCGAAGTAAAACATTCCTGTGTTCTGACTTACCCCTACGGCTTTAACTGCTAATTAAAAATCCAATACTGGCTATAGATTACAATTCACCTGTACAACAATTCCCCTACATGATATTTAAACATATATAGCGATAATCATATTGACGAAAAACAACGAGAGAACCCGCAAAAGACGATACAAATAGAAAAAAAAAACATGTGACATTTACAAAGACCGAAACATATGCCGAGGGGGGCGAATAGAAGATCCTGCTGATTGGCAATGTTAGGAACTCATTTATTCGTTGTCTCGTATGCAGTAATGGCACATTCTGATTGTGAATTTAATAATAAATTACAACTGGATTTAAAATTAATTTATACTAGAGAAATTTCTGAGGAAATTGTTCGATTATATAGTTGGAGAATCGTTTTCTTCTTTATAAAACGGCATTTCAATAAAATTACATTGCTATTTTATCACTCGTAAAAAGGCACAGCCAACATCCCCGTCTCGTGCAGGGGCGTGGTGAGAATGAGTTCATGAGTAGCCATACTCATGCGCCAAAAAGTTTTTGCGCCAAAATCACAATCAAATTACTCAAAAAATGAAAAACATTTGTAAGTGGAAAAATTGTTTCATCTGACCCAATTAAAAAAATTTTGAAAGAGTCAAGTTGGAAAATTTAATCATATTTTATTACCGTATTTCTTGTCTCGGATTGCTGGAGATTGCGTTTCTGGGCTTCTAATTTTCGAAATTTTCCCGGGGGAGGGCCCCCCGGACACCCCGCCGCGGGCTCGCGCCTTCGGCGCACGCGGTGGCCGGCCACAGCTCCGCGGTCAGTAAAAGGGTTTTTGTGCCAAAATCATTTTTGTTACTCATAATTTCTTCTCAATAATTGCCCTCACCACGCCCCTGGTCTCGTGCGGCATGCTTTCAATCCATGCCTAAGATATTATCATGTTTGTTATTCATGATTCCGAGATTTGGACAACTATTTCCCGCCAATATCAACTATTTTACACATTTCGTAGTAAGCCATGCCTAATATGGTAGGCGAAGAATCCCGTGCTACATTGAAATCGTGCCACTGTATTGCGTCTTGAAAGACGTAGTTTTCGTATGGTTTTAATACGCAGCAGTGTGTTTAGCAGAGAGTAAAAGTCTAAATTTATATGTATTTGTATAAATATAAATTGGATGAAACGACTACCGATTTTTCAAAGTGTGAATTGGTTTGAGCTAGAAACCCGAATCGACTACGACTAAACCGATTAATCGTGACAACCCTAATACGAAACATTTAATATTATGTATTTAGCTATTCAATTATTAAAATTCATTGAAAATCAAACTCAACCATCATTAATGTGTAACAGGGATATAGTCAAACATCTTTTTAATTCGGAATAAAATTGTGACCTCCATAGGGTTCACAAGATAAAAAACATGATTTTTCGTACAATCACGTAACGGTGATATAATCAAATGGTTTTATAAATCAGATAATAATTTTGACCTCCAGAGGTACTACAAGCTAAAAAGGGCGATTTTTCATACAATCAGGGGCCATAATTCAAGAAGTTATGATCTGATATGTGCAAATATCGAAAGGAACCAAGATCCTTGGGTTATAAATATGCATTTCAAGTTTCATCAAAATCGGTTCAAAATTGTGACCTCTACACTGGTAACAAGCTAAAAACATGATTTTTCGTACAATCAGGGGCCATAACCCATGAAGTTACAGTCCGATACATGCCAATATCGAAAGCAACCAAGATCTTAGGGTGATAAACCTACATTTAAAGTTTCATCAAAATCGGATAAAAATTGTGAACTGTAGAATGTTCATAAACAATTGTGGACAGACGGACGGACGGACGGACGAACAGGGGCGATGACAATATACATCCACATGAAAATGTGGGCGTATAAAAATTATATCATCTTAAATGAGGGTACACAACCTTGGAATATGTAGCCCATGCTTTCCACTATTTTGAGTCAAGGGAAACAGCAATTTTAACATGGATGTTATGTTTCTAAATTTGAACTCAACCATGTTTATGGTTTAACAGTCCCATATTTGAACATTTTTTAGAATAAAAACAAAATAGCGTCTTCTAGTGGATCAAAAATAATCCAGGAAGTTACGGTCTTATAAGCAACTACATCGAAAGCAATCGGGATCTTTGGTACATGTATATAAACCCATATTTTGAGATTCATCACAATCGGATAAAGATAGGTTGCCAGGAAATGAAACATACATCCACGTCAACTAAATGACCACAATCAAAATGTGAACGGACATCTAGAATATTATGTGTACCAGTACAAGACTTACTTCAGTGGCTAAAACCGTTCCAATGGAGCCGTCAGGATTTTTCTTGTGAGAATCAAGCATGTCTTGAAGAGGGAAATCCCCACAAACATCCGAATTAAGAACAAAGAAACATTGAGGATTTCCTGTAAGTATTTGATCGCGGAAATGATAAATACCTCCTGCTGTACCTAATGCTGTGTATTCTTGTAAATATCTAAAAAAAAAAAATTCCAATATCATATATAGCTAATTCAAATTTCCTCACACAGCTATTTCATTAATATTTGGTATTTAGTATCCGGGGTATTTAATGATCAACAGGTAAAACTTCTTCTGTCAAGATTACAGACAGACTTACCATGTGGATAAAATGATTCCTTAAAATTCCTGGACAACTGATACCTTACCAATCTCATGAAAATGAAATCTTTACTTTTTATTTCATAACAGTTTTTAATTTTTTCAAACCAGTCATTAAGAGGATAGTTAAGGCCAATCAATGAAAGAATGACTAAAGAAATGCGGAGTTTTATTGACGCCACAGAAAATTCATCATCTCACTGAACTCAACAATCTCATCTAATATTACAGACCCTGATCACTCAGTCAATCTAAACTTGCATGAATTTGAAAAGTTGGAGAAAAACAATCTACGAATAAGTATTATACTTATCAGGGACTATGACGATTGTCTACTTGCCGTCAACCAAAATTTTGGGTCTATGATCCTTTGCTCTTTTAATATTTCTCATGGCAAGGGCTATCATACAGATCCAAAGGCATCAAATAACATAAATACATTTAACAGTGATACTTGTTTACCTGATTTGAATTTTAAATTCTTGTTGAGCACTAATTATAAATTTATTAAGAGCATCGTTAGGTTGATAAAATCCAATCAATATGATTTCTTTCAATCCTTTAACCTGAAACACGAAAATCATACATTTCTAATAATTAAACTTAAAATACAAAAGATACAATTCCAAGGGATAAAATTACTGCTTATCTCAGGGCAATGTTTCAACATCATCCCATTCCCCATTTCTACATATAAATACCAAGGCTGACTGATAAGCTATTGGCCCATAAATGATAAATCAAGTGGGTTGAAACAAATTTTTGCCACCAACAAGTACAATCATTGAATGAATCATAGACTTAAGAACGGCTACTGTAGTGTTATAATTGTCTTCGTACCAGATCATCGTACAAATATTACAAAACTGTCAATTGAAAGGACTAACACCAACGCAGATACATGTACATGCTGACATGGTCTCCAATTTAGGGGATGATGCCCCTTCCTTTCAACAGCAAAGAAGTGGGCAGCATAATTTAAGTGCGGCAGAGAGCCTTGCATGACAATGACCCGCGTCCTGGGGGCCCATCAACAGCAAACTTTCAAGAAAACATTACCCAGGTCTTCCTGACCAGCATCCAGGCCTTGCCACATCGTTAGCAAAAGTGTGTACACCTTGAAGGGGACTATGTAAAAAAATAAATGGAAACCATTGACTTTATGATGTGCAAGTCTTTCACATTTAGGCTTAAAACTTTTCAGCGAGCCCTGGAAATATGAATGAAAGATTGTGTGAAACTATAGAATTGTTATGTGTTTTACCTGACAACATGCTGCAATATGATGGTAGATCATGGGAAATCCAGCAACAGGAAACAGAGGCTTAGGGATTTCTAGTGAAAGTGGTCTGAATCGAGTGCCTGAAATAATAAAATTAAAATACTGTAGTATCCTTACTGACAATCACTAAATAATCTACCATTTTGCATTATTCTTGGTTATTAAGCTTACTCAACAAAATTTGAAATTCATTAGAAATTAAGTGTGCAAGTAACTTGATTTTAGTGAAATAAAGACATTAAAGGATCTAGGTCGCTAACATTTAGGACATAGAAATTGACACAAGTGGGTCGGAACACATAAAATGCTGTAACATGAATGTATCTTAACTGATTTACATTCAATGGTTTCCGTTTTTAATCTAATTTCAAATCAGTTATGTTCGGCAAAAAAAGCCAACAGTGTCAATCGAGTGGCTATTTCGAGTGTCTGGCTATTCCAGTCTACATAATATGCCGTTTGATTTGGTGCAGTGTTCCTAGCCTCGTTCCTCGAGTCTCTTGCTAGAACTGGGACTGAAACGCATTATGGTACACGATTCGTGTACTAATGGTAAAATGTTTATTTTGTCTTAAATATTGGATATCAGAAGCCCATCCTTTTCCGGTAAGATCACAGCATCAATGTTGATTTAAATTGACAAATAATTCTTGTTTTCAATGTTGAACATTTTGGATGATATTGAGTTAGAGACTTACTGTTGTGTCGAATTAATAATCGGTTTCTAATAAATATCATTTCTATTTTAAAGATATCTCATTTTTCACTTTTTAATCTACTGGGTAATATTCTCCTTCGTGGGTTGACACCCTTCAAACAAAGATCCATCAATTCGACAATGAAGGACATGAAACTTCGCATGTTTGTATAAATTTCAGTATAAAATGACAGGCCACAGTCAAATCTTGATATATCAAAATTCCAACATGCCTTGAATTTTACTACTATTAGTACTAAAGTAGGTGGAATAAAAAAAAAAGTCCATTTTGATTATCCATTTTTGCGTTTGATTATCCTTCACAAAATGTATTCCAATCTGGTAAATATCACAGACTAGCAATCGTTTGAAATTCAAAGTTGATTATGGTCTTGATAAGTTCTAATTAATAATTTAGATAACATTTCAGGCCTAAAGAAACACATCTGCAAATAGGCAGATCTGTTTAAAAGAAACCAATTGGGATCCTTAGATGGTGATAAACTTACACTATTTATCAATTTCTTAAAAATTGATCATAATAATAAAGCAACGGAATAATGGACATTTAACAATAACAGTTTATAAGTAACAATGTGGCTAAAGGGTACTGTTATTGAAACAGCTATGAAATATGAAATACATGTTTAGACTATTCTAGTTGGTGGGAGTCACGGTGGCTAAATAAATAGGACATTGGTTTCCTAACCTGGAGATTCCGTATTCAATCACTGCATTGGCTGAGAAAGTTCATCAGCGTTTGCCAGTGTGGTTCCCCCCATGTTAGAGGACTGGCAATGGACAAAAAAAAAAGTGGTTCCAATGGGATGGAAACCAAGCACCTGTGTACAAGATCCCTTGAAAATTAGGATTCAAAATAAGATTAAGCCATTGTGCCACTCAAATTGTCCCTCATATCACTGCATGGCATATGCCTGTCTTCATTAGCCTGTAAGAGTAGAACACTAGGACATAAAACCCCATTTCGTGATAGGTGGGCGAAAGTGGGACATTTCAAGATGAAATTAAATACGCTTGATATAAACAGAGATAATCAAAAGAAGCTTACTGCTGATTCAATAAGTTTAAATAATAAATAGCTTTCATTTAACCTGTTCACTAGTTATATGTACCTCCTAAATGTCGAAGCAGATGTTTTATAAATTACAATTGATTATTCATCTGGTCTCTTAAAAATAAAGCATTGTGTATTAGCGACTGGATCGTTTTAAAATACATTTTTTACTCAGTGTACTAGGCCCCGCAGCTTTCAAAATCATTTAATACATTCAAAAATTGTAGTCTTTGACCATAAAAATTATTAAAACAAGAAATTCAGCGATGTTCTAGTCGTGACAGATGGTAAAGACAGACATAAATGGTCCCATGTCTCCGGTAGTGGCATCAGTCACTAATGGTAAAAGCTAGCTTGGTTAGACATTTATTTATTTAATTTTAAATGGACGACTTTTGAAATCTAAACTGTATCCAAGCCATCGGACAGAGTTAATTTTGAGCTTGTCATGTGAATAAAGGTATAATTAATAATAAGCCTAAAAATAAAGACTTGCAATAGACAGATTTAGCTCTTGCATAAATTATTATTATAAGACTGGTGCTCAAAAGTTGTAATCAAAATGAGCTTTAAATCAATATTCTTTGGCACCTAGAAATGGACACAAATGGGTTGCAATGTATATAAACTGATTTATATTTGTTTAATTCGGTCTTTACTGTAATCAGTTAATATATTTGGTGAAATACACGAATAGTCTTAAATGAATGGCAATCTTTGGCATATGGTTATTCTAGTCTATATTATATTCTCCTACATAAATAAAATAAAACCAAGTACAAACAATCCAAACCATTCGACAAAATTCAAAGTCCTCCTAAATGGAAATGGACTGTTCACCGTGGACAAAATACACAACAAACAGTGGTAACATGTGTTCGGAAGAGTAAGCTTACTCTGCCACTCTGTTGCCCTGCCCGACGCCACACCCGCCATATAGCTGCATCCAAACCATTTGATGAAATAATACATGTATATGTAAAATAGTGCGATTGGCCATTGGATTTATTTAGTCTCATTCACCGAAGGCATTCTGGCACACAAATGTTGAGATAAATTGACCAATAAGTTGTGTTTGCAATAATGTCGGAAGACTGATGATATTACTGAATTATAGTGACCTTGTTTTATTTAGTTAGGGTGACCACCTTTACTTCATCATATTGCGGGACGTTTATGAAAAAGATATATTTTGCTCAAAAACCCCGTTATTGTCTGCGGGAAACGCCATTTCCCGCAATCATTGTCACTCAGTTTCTGCACGTGCATTAAATCATTGCTTGATCCCCTTTCGACACCCAATAGTTTTTATAAAATTTACTGACTGGTAAGTTGTGATAACATTGAAAAATTTATTCTTGTTTTTTTTATAATAGCAAGGAAGGTTTTTCAGTTTATCGATTCGCCTCTTTCCAGTCATTGAAAGGGAATATATCTCCTCAGTGAACTTTCGTAATTCTTTCGCATTACTGAGGAGATGATGTGGTATAAATTCAAACGTATTATCGATGTCATATATTTTATTTCCTTGAGAGAAATATCAAATGGGATAAACTTAGGACATTCCGATTTTGCTCAAAAACCCTGTTATTGTCTGCAGAGCGCCGAAGGGGTGAGACACAGAGGGGGGTTCGGGGTCCCCTGTAACATAATCAGATATTAATTGTGGAGTGGACTTCTTTATTATAACAGCGCTGGAACGAACATTACAAATACATCTATAACTCTAACAACCAATACAGCACACAGGAACATAACATTAGTTTGTCGTCATAATGACCAGCGTCCAAATTCATGTCTGCTTCCATTGTCACATGCCCTCGTTCTGTCTTGTGGAGCAGTCTCCGGTCTGCGGCCTCTCGATAAGATTGTCTTCCATCGTCTCCCTTAAGCTTCTAACTTGAGATCATTTATAAGGCCAAGGTGTTATCCACAACCTTATTAGTATTTAACACTCATTCACAAGTTATAATACGTATATATTAGAAGCCTTCATTAAACGGACAATCATATAATATTATCTAATACTACGAGAAGATAGTGACTAATTAACTAACTTAAATAATGCACGTGTAACACATATATATACTAATTGTACGACAGCTATAAACCACAGCTGCTTAATGTTGTGTTACACCCCCCCGCCACCCCCCGAAGAATTTTTGAAAACTAGAAGCCCAGAAACGCCATTTCCCGCAATCTGACACAAAAAATGTCGCAATGAAATACTCTGATTTTGTAGTGATTGTACTGATTGTAGTATAGTATCATCTTAAAATATTTATCGACTGGTTTTGTAAGCTGATCAGATTAAGGTGTGCTCGGTTGGTTACGCCTGTCATTGTCACTCAGTTTCTGCACGTGCATTAAATCATTGCTTGATATGTCATTGAATAAAAGACACAACCAAGATATACTTCATGTTATTATTTTGTTTTTATCCAAATCATATTGTTACAGTGACAACTTTTAATTTTCTCCTGAATACATAACTCAAGACAGTTTAATGAGTTTATGATTTATGATGACGTAAAAAATGATCCGAAGAATTGTGTACGTACAGCCATTATATTTCAAAACAGTCGAACGATAAAGTGACCAAGAATATCATCCACAGTATTCGACAGTGCAAACACGACTTACTTGTCACACCAATTTTCATACTTTCCAAAGATATCAGAAATAAGCGAAGTTCGCCGAATGGTGAAATGTATAAAGTGTCTTGAAAATGGGACTACTGTAGGGGAGGTAACTCATGGCTGAAAAATTTATTGACTTTCCCACAATAAATTGTTGCCCATTTGCATCCGCTTACAGTAGGCCTATTTATTATAGTATTAAAAATGCAAATTAAAACACTAAAAAAGACTATCGAGACTAGATTCATGCACATTACTGCATAGAAACCTTCCATGTGAGAAATTTCGGGACTTTTTGACTGTTTATAAAGAATTCGCGGGACGCAGGACTTGTGAGCGTTTTGCGGGACTGTCCCCCCGCGAAATTCGGGACGGGTGGTCACCCTATATTTAGTCCGTTTTTAAATCTATGCCTTTCTAGAGAGTTGATGTGAATAAATGTCCAAATAATAGTTTATTCTATAAAAGTTGATTCCATAAAATAATAGTTGGTTTTTTTTTTATAAAATTATGGTATAACTACACTACTTTAGTACTTACAACTTTTGTCTTGAAGCCAAAATAAAGTTAATAAACAGCTAAATAAAAAAGCCATTCACGATTCAAAAATATATCAAAATTATTATAGATCTACAATAGGCCTATAGGCTTCTCGGATATAATTAAAATGAAACTTGACATTGCGTCATGCCCCTATGGGTCGATGACGATCGCCCTGGGCCTGGCCATTCTATGCACTGACAAGACACCAATGAATATCCATCGATCTCTTTATTTTCATCCCTGGCCTCTAGTTCTACAGCTCTCTCATTTATGGCCAAGTTAAGATGGATAAATTAAGATTATATTATACCTTTCAACGGCCCACCTATCAGAATAATTGCTTTAAACATATCTTCTGTACTTTCACTAACTCCAACCTTAATTACAAATGAATCGCCCAACGTGTATTTCACTGGAGTGAATGTAAACGTCAACAAGATCAGACGACGGAAGATGATTGGGTATATATACAGAGCTGATTCAGGAACTAATTGCCATGGGTTTCGTACAAACAAAACTTTCGGATCAGTGATGGCCTAATGATCGATTGTCTGGAGATTGTGGGATAGGCCTACACACGTTAAAACAAATTAATGTGATAAGACTATAATTAGAGATTACTACATGTATTTAATTAATTAGGGATTAATTCACTGGTCACTTCTCTAATTGACTCTAATTGTCTAATCTACCTTAAAGGGACAATAACATTCTTGCTGGCTTGGTAGCTCCAGAAAATAAATAATACCCTTATACTAAGTACTAGATGTTTAAATGTCCTACCTGTTGTGTAAATTATCCATTACAACCTATTTTTTTTGTCCAGATAGGGTTCGAAAATATTTAAAAATCCAAGTCACATTTGAAAAGGTTTACGTTAGACTTTTCAAATCAATTTGAATTGGTTGAATTTTTCCAATTTTTTAAATTAGGTGTGTTAAGATGAAATTTATATCATCATTTAATTGGAATATTCTAAAATAATACGATTTGTTGACCAGAATGAAGATTGGGACATATTTTTCAGTTACAACAAGAGTGTTATTGGGGCTTTACCCAGCCCCCCCACCCTCAATACCCAACAAGAACAAAATCAAATAAAATGGAGTTTAACGTCCTACTGTTCTGCTCCTAACTGGGACTAATGGCAGGCATACACCATACATTGTGCTATGAGAGAAATTTTGCCCAGGCAGCGGCACCAAATACTCTTTTATTGAATTCCAACTGCCAAGGGATCTTTTACGTTCCCTCCAATGTGTAGACAGCTGTCCTTGTCAGTCCATCCTGCATCACTGACAAGGGGGAATCACACAGGAAATCTGGATGAACTTTCTTGGCCAATGCAGGGATCAAATTTAAGACCCGACCTCTAGGCTAGCGACCCAGCAATTTTCCCACTTAGCCACACCCCCCTCCAAGAACAACACACACTGTGGGAAGTTAATCCGTTTCATTTCATTACCTTTCTAAGTTGCTTTTTCACATTGAAATGTGGTCGTATATATTGTTGTCGCCTCCTCAGTCCATCCGTCGTCGCTCAAGAGGTTAAAATTGATATCTGATTGACTTTCAATTTATAGGCTGCTGCCTGCTACTAGTAATAATACCTCATTACTTACTACTACACACACTATAGTGTTTAAGGTCATGAGACGAGGAAGCCCATTGATTTGCAGTGATTTCCTTTAATTACTGCAACAGTTATGTACCTTGCATCACTTTGAAATATCATGTGGACACTGTGTAGATGCTAAAGTTAATATTCAATTGACTTTAAATTTATACGCACTGTTTAAATGAGACGAAAAAGCCTATTGATTTTTAACTATTTTCTATAGTTACTGTCTGAGTTTCAAAATGAAAAGGCGATTACCCTGACTGTAATTATTTGTGTTTTTCTCCCTGAGCCATTACCTCTGTATAAATATAAAGTCACCCCCAAATATGGTCCCCAGTAATCAGCTGCATACTACAGATTAAATCATCGATCCATTTTATTAATAAATATTCGGGAACTAGAATTGACACAAATGGGTCACAACGCATATAATAATGTAATGTGAATGTACTCTTAATTTCAAATCAGTTATGTTTGGCAAAATACACCAGAAGTCTCAATCAAATAGCAATCTGTAGCGTAAGGTTATTTCAGTCTACAACGATAGTATTTATTAAGCATGCTATCCAGATAAGAATAAGTTGTCACCGTTTCACATGACTTGTGGAATTATGTCTAGCCCTTGTTACAAATGGTGCTGAAACGCATTATAGTACACGGTAAAGATCACAACATCAATGTTGATTTAAATTGACAAATAATTCATGTTGGAAGTCCACCTCGACTACTCCATGTGAGTAAACAATCGTAATTCTGGATACATATTATTCTTCTGGCTAGGAACATCATCTAATCTTTAGGATGGGACAAAAACTTGTATTGTGTACTTGGTCTCATGAACATAACACCAGTTTGCCCTCTGTGGTGCCCCTGTCCCCTTAAATAGCAATGCTGTCCAGTCCTTTCATTTCGACAAACATTTATGTTGATCATCTAAGCACAATTCCTTCCAAACTCCAAACAAATTCATTCAGGCAGTTTTGGGCATAAACTATACACATAATTTTGAAAATACACAATTATTTTATTTGTATATACTGATTAAATATAACATCTCATCTTGCTCATAATTCTTACAATCATTACTTTATTCATTCATTTCAACAGTTCATATATATATATAACAAAAAAATACTATTTTTCTTGTAGAGTTCTTACATTCATAGATTTGGATCAAATTCTGGGAAATGGAAATTAATCACTTCATTATTCATATTTTAATATGTTATAGGTATTTGAATTTTTTACTTGACGTATTTAATATTCCATATGGAAATAAGCTGTTCCAAATTTATAGTTGAAAGAGCTAGATATTACAATAGCCATGTATAAATAAACCAATCAGTTTTTACCCATCTCTGATTGTAAGCGACACATGGTAGTAGCTTGTGAGTGTCATATTTTAACTAGGTTTTAAAATGTATGTATATCACATAGGCTAAGCCTGTTCCCATAGTCCCATTCAAATATCCTCAATAAAAATATTGGGGTTTTTTTTGTTTTTTTTAAAAAAGAAAGAAAAAAAGGTATGGTAACAGCTTTTACCGGATTCCAAGCTATACTTGAGCTCTAGTCAGAATGCTGGATTAATTACTCTGACAGGAGTCTTGTCAAGACAGAAGTATTAAACCAAATATCAGCCCAATAGCATGAGGCCCACCAGTAATACTCAAAGAAAATACATCCACTCCTTTGAGTCAATTGAGACACTCAATAGTTTTTTCCACAAATAGCCATGGAAACAGATTATAAATGCAATCTATCAGGATGCTCATCCAGATGGTGAAAGAAAAGTCTCATTCATTGTAAATCAATTATACACAATGTTTATAATAATATATTTAAATAATCATAGTTCTACAAGTAGCTACATAAATATTTTTTACCACGGCAAGCGTAACATAGTTATCACATAACATAAACTCTTGAATCAAAACAATACCTCCCCACCTGATTTCAAGTTTCACGGGGCATTAGGTAAGATTACATAAAAGAGCTGGCAGTTCGCACTATAATAGTTTGAAACTAGATAATGTCAAAGGAATATGCTGAAAATTTCAACCAAACTGCTCAACTCTGAATGAGATATTAGAGTTTGAATTTTAGGCCTAGCATTGATCATCCTTACTAAAGACGTAAAACAATAAAAAACATAGTCTCAGTTAACCATATTTGGATTTAAATTATCAATGAGCGTTGAGCAGCAAATCAGATTTAAATCCAGTGAAGATCTGACGCATAAGATGGCATCCAGAGTTGATAAAGGTCTTTTCATGTTAATAAATGGCAAATTAATAGTTTACAGGCAGATTTAGATCTTGAATAACATATGTTTAAACTCATCTCTTTCATTCAGATTACAAAACTAATTTCTCTTGAGATGCCCATTTTCTTTTTTTACTCTATTACTTTACTAATAAACATTTGAATTTTTCAAATGCATGTGCGTTTATTTAATAATAATGATAATAATTTATTCGTACAAAATAAGTACAATTACAAAAGTTTCAATACACACATAAATCTGACCTTAATATAAATATAATTTTAAATTCAGTTTAAGTTCATTAATTATATCATTTAAATTGTCATCGTTTTCTCTTAAAGATATAAAATCTCTGATGGCGCCTGCCTTAATTTTATCATTCTCTGATTTTGAGTTGATGTCGATTTTAAGAGACATATTAGTCAGTTCATATTTTGATAAACCATATCTATGACAAATATAATTTAAACTGTTACCCAAAGTTGACTGCCTGCGTGTACAGCCAACTTAGCACAAATGTTTGTACATATGTTTTTACTATTGACAGTACTTTTGACAAATTTTAAAACCCTTTTATGAAGCTGAGCTTCAATAGAATAATCAGAACAGATTAGATTCAATAAATTACAGTGTGTCTGTTGTGGTATATTCCATATAAAAGAAAACTGCAAGGCTTTTATGGGAGTAATCCCATAACTGACACCCATACAGAGCATAAAATAGGACTTTTAAAAATAAATAACTTAAATAAAATCCATGGATAAACAACTTAATTCTTAGGTAGAAGGAGATTTGGCGATGTAACCAGTTATCCCTGTAACAGTGACTAGTTTCGTTCAAGGTGAACTCTTCAGACTGGCACATCCTCAACAGCTCGAACGATTGCCGGAATATTTTCCCACAACCTTGCCTTACAGCCTACAGACGAAACCTGTCTCTTAAAGATCTTTTAACCTCAGCCACCATAAGGGACCCCAAACCCTTGCCACAAGTAAGTGGGAAAAGTTACAACTTTCTACAATCCACCTGTAACTATCCCCAATGCAATTACTGCAGCACGCTTAAAGGAAAGAAAACCTTTCGATCCAGCAAAACGGGCAAATCCTATAATTGCAACAGCAATTACACTTGCCATAGCCAAAACGTGATCTACCTACTTACTTGCAATTTGTGTCACAGCCAGTACATATGAGAAACCAAAAGACTGTTTAGAATTAGACTTAAAGAACATTATGCTGACATCACTCATAAGAGAGACACTCCAGTTGCCTCTCACTTCCACCTACCGAGTCATTCTAGTCGAAACCTAGACTACCAAATAATTAAACAATTAGATACCAACCCCGACCTCCTAAAATCTACAACCCATAGACGCACCATTGAACTTTATTGGATTATTAGATTGAAAACCTTTCAACCACACGGGATCAATGACAAAATCTGAACTTGGGCATCCCCCTATTTTTTTCCTTTGTTTACAACTTAATTCTTAAGCAATACATTTACTTTTGTCTCGAAATTGTGAATAAAAGATTCAATAATCTCAGAACTAAATACATTGCTGAGTGCATTTCCTAACTGACATATTCAATGTGTTTATCATCAAGAAAAATATCTTTAATTACATCATCACCACACGATTTAGGATTAAAACAACTAACTTGCATTATGTAAAGAGTTAAAATCTGCCTATTGCAAGCCTTTTACTAACATGTCCACTCTGTGACAAACTCAGTAGGACATTGCATGCCTCAAATGTTAAGTAGATATAATTAAAAGTTTGAGAAGTGAGGCTAAGTCTTGAAACAAGTAAAGTTTTTACATTAATAAACAATCAATGCACACATCTTGTTAAAACTACAAACATTTATATCTTCAATTTTGAATTATTTATTTTTGAACTATTATAGCAAGAACAGCCAGCTCCGTATTCAAATCTTTCATGATGCATCTTTAAAATACAGATGTGACGTCATTCTGCGATGTTCGCATATCATTATTTCAAATAATGGTGCGGACAATGTGCTAAGCATACATTATTTGTACTAGTTGAAATGCTGGACCTGTGTGACATATATCATTGCAAAGGACGTCCCTTTGTTACTAACGTATGTCATGTTTCTTCAATATATTATTTAATATCTCGCTGTCAACCTATTACCCTCACTTAATGGAGTATGTGTAGTTATTTACTGAGAGTCATATAACCAGACAAATAACAAGGGCTTTGTTTATTTTGATAATTGTTGTACGGGAATAACAAGAATGGCAGAGTATTAACCATATGTTACAAAGTAAGCAACAAGATCATCCAACCAAAACAAAAAGACCATAACCTGCAAAAAAGACATTGTAACAAGGGAAATAACTCTGGAGCTAAAGAACCAATACAAATTTCAACTAGACCTGCATGCAGGAATGACGGGTTTCACTGGTGCCACATTACCCTTTAACATGTCACTTCCGGTGCCACGTTACCCTTGAACATATGTCACTTCCGGTACCAATGAAACCATTACACAGGTTTCCCCATAAGCATTGCACACATCAAATAAATTGGACGCAGAATCAACCAAATCCAGCAAATATCAATTCATTTGTTACTTGTAAGTGATCCTGACAAAATTACATTACTTCCGGTGATAATGAAAATATTCAATTAGTTTTATGAAATCGGAAATGACATATGACATCATATAGTGAAAATTTTATGTAAATAGAATAATAATTGCCACTTTTATAGACCAAAAACCTTGAAAAGTGACTTGTAGACAATCGACTATTTCTCTGCAACCGCACAAGTTAGAAACCATTTTGTGGTGTCTGTATGATCGTATGGGATCAATCTATTTGTTGAATGGAATCAAATATCATAATTTTGAAAACATTACAAATCAGACGCATTTGAATAAATTATCTGTTTAGCAGGCTAAAAATTCAGTTTTTGACAAAATGACATCACTTCCGGTGATACTAAAACAGTTAAATTAGTTCTATAAAATCGTAAATGGCATAAGACATCATATGGTGAAAATTTTATGAAAATCGAATAATAACTGATTCTTTTAGAGCCAAAATAAAGTAAAAAGTGACTTGTGGAAAATCGTCCATTTCTCTGCAACCATACAAGTTAGAAACCATTTTGTGGTATCTATATGATCGTATGGGTTCATATTATTTGTTGATGGGAACCAAATTTCATAATTCTAAAAATATTACAAATAATACTCATTTGAATAAAAAATGTATTTTTAACACTAAAAATTCAGTTATTGCGTAAATGACGTCACTTCCGGTAACAGTGAAAGTGTTAAAATGGTTTGGAATAGTCGACTGTGGAAATAGGCAAGGGATGGTGAAAGAAAATTGAAAATCGAATAATAATTGATTCTTTTACAGCCAAAATAACGTGAAAAGTGACTCATGCAAAATTGCCCATTTCTCGGCAACTGCTTATATTACAAACTGAATTTCACATACATTCTCTTTGTATGGATTATTGCTACAAGTTTATGAAAGTATCGAAGAAATATTTTAATATATGAAGACACTGGATGGGTTGTAAATAGCTTATTTTTACCCCTTTTTTTACCTTTTAACCGAAATGGCCCGAAAACAAAATCGAAATTAAAAAAACTGAGTCCGAGATTTTGTGCACCTTAACAGGGCGCATCTTTTGAGTAAGATCAGATTAGTAGAAAATAGTATTTGCTTTTAAAAAGTGGTACCGAACTGTCAATATTGTAGTTTTTGCTGAATTTACGCCACTTCCGGTGCCTACAGGAAACTTTACCGGTAACAAAAAAAATGGCATTTTGAACCACGGAACATATGAACATGGTTTTATACAAATCGAACAATAAATAATTAATGTAGGACTGAAAAACTGAATTAGCCAATGGCGGCCAAGGAAAATTACGGAAACAAAAAATGTTGACATTTTTGTTCAAATCAGATGACTTTTTAACCTTGGTTAAAATGTCATATAAAAATATTAATAAATAAAAAAGATTTTTGTAAAAATTTAAATTTTCAAAATTTGGCGCCTAATATCTTCCAAGATTCGTCGAAAATCAAAAATCAAAAGTAACATAGCTATGTCCCCTGTTTCTGGCTATGTCAAAATGCATCATATGCTAAAATCCAATGATTATTGTTAATATTACGGCAATATTTCAAAAAAAGACATTTTCGGTGATTTCGGATATTTCGCAATGTCGCAGAATGCCGGGAATAGCTTTAATCTCTAAGTCACACCCACTTTCCCAGTAAAACTGAAGAAATTGTATCGCTTCGACAAGAAGTTGCTGAGATATAAGCAAATTGGAAAAAAAAAAATAATAATAATAAGAAGAATAATAATAAGAATAATTTTAACAAAAACAATAGTGTTTCACACAAGCTACGCAGTGTGAAACCCTAAAAAGATCACATCATAGTACCATTTCATAACCAGTTATTATTATTAAAACCGTTATTATTAAAACAGATACCATTTCAGAAAGAATGACTAATAAAGTGCTTTCAAGATTTCGTAACTCTGACTCTGGATGATAACTTGTTTCTGGAGCATCTGCAAGTGATGTAATTATCAGGAATCCGTGAAAGTCAACAGGCTTCTTCGTCGCATGACAATATATAATGTCAATCAAAAAATATCTTTAGTCACTTGAGGATTTTTCAAAGGGATCAAGAGCTATGACTCAATAGGATTCTTCATCTTAAAATCACTTCGTACGAATTTCTAGTCAACTTAAGCCTCTAAAGCATTGAGAAGCAATTGTGAACGACAAACGAGCGTGACTACAATATACTATTATTATTGTATGTATTTATGACCAAGTGCTAATATGTACTTTATAAAATATGGTAGAACCACATCAAAACTGAGTAAACATGCTAAGTTTTACAATGTTTTATAAACTCTCACTTGCCACAAGTAATAGTAAATCATGTGGGCAGGAAAATAATTAATAACATTAGATTAAGTCACATCTGCTGCTTTTCATGTGGCATAACGTTTGGTCCACTGACGAGCTATTCTATCATGTTCTTCTCGGCTACTAGAATACTGTTGTGCGATACTCCCAACTAGGGGATCATTCGGGTTACAGTCTGTCAGCAGAGAACACACAGATAAAAGAACTTTCGAGATTGTTAAGGCTGGACTCCAATTGTCTTTTAATATATCCAAACAAATAACACCTTGACTGTTTATATTACAGTGATATATCCGGGTACGAAATATTACCTGCAAATAAAATTACATTTTAAATTTGTGACATTCAGGTTCATGTCAACTGACAGACTATGACCTTTAAGAAATCCTATTCAGAGATCAGATTGTTATTTCTATTCAGAGACCAGACTGTTATTTCTATTCAGAGACCAGACTGTTATTTCTGGCAGACTATCGCCTTTAAGAAATCCTATTCAGAGACCAGACTGTTATTTCTATTCAGAGACCAGACCGTTATTTCTATTCAGAGACCAGGGGCCTATTTCACAAAATTTTAACTAAGATAAGATCTGAATTTTAGTTATTTGATTGGACAATATTAGATTGATTTTAGTTCTTAGCCAATCAAAATTGAAGTATTTGCTAAAATTTGGATTTTATCTTTAGTTAAAATTTTGTGAAACAGGCCCAGACTGTTATTTTAATTTAGAGACCATACCATTATTTGTATTCTTGTAAAACATTATTTTGTTCATCATTTTGAGTAAAGCCTGGATTGTTACAGTTTAGGATTGTACAGCACCGTGGACGTATACAGCTAGTTAATAATAACTGTTTGTGTGGTTCTCCTGCTATGACTATAATACTTGCAATACACAAACAGTTATTATTAACTAGCATGGTACCGTATAACAATATTGTTTTCGTATGTCAATAATTAAAGAATTATTTATTTAATCAAATAAATGACATGTAAACAAGAGGACTTCTATGCTACTCAAACCATAATAAAGTAAAAAGCTTTCTTTTAAAATCCATGCTGATGCTGTTAATTTATAATCCAAATAAAATAGATGAAATAAATTCTGTAGAACTTATTTTTCATTGAATATGGCTGCAACTTTGCGATGAAAAAGTGTACCAAATTTAATACTTTAATCCAATACTTTAAGCTTACAGAATTTTATTTATCATTGAATTGATCTGCATCTCTGCTGTAGAACAGCATACATATACTAAACTTAATACTTAAATCAAACACTTTAACCTAACATAGTTTTGGATAGAAGAGATTTCATTAACTTTAAGTCAACAAAGGGCCAGAATTCAGTCAAAAATAGATGAAATTCCACAAAACATAAATATACTTAATCTGTTACTTAGATATATGTCAACTTTTTCCAGAAAATACAATTTTTATTGACAAATAAGCAATTGACAGAATCGCAACACTGATATATGAGTAGTTTACTTAAATTTCAATCAAATATCTCAAAGTTTTAAAAGAGTAATGGAGTAATAAAATATACCTTTGGTGGTTTAAAGGGATAATCTTGTGAAAAGAAAATATCCAGAAAAAATACCCCTCCTTCATAAACTGATCCTTTAGGCCCTAATATCGTTGATGCCCATTCATATAAATTATCTCCTTTAGGTCCCGCACTGTAACAACAATAAAAAATATAAAAGATAGGTTGCCAGGCAATGAAACACACCCCCACAGCAGCTAAATCGTCCGGGCAGTCAACAAGGGTTGTCGCATATTTTTACTTTTTTCGGTTATGAAACATTTGTAATACACTAAAATCGAAATTCATTGAAAATCAAAATACTTGTTCCTTTCAACACCTTAAACTCTGTGTATCAATCTGAAGTCAATCGGATGAAAAGTTTGGCCTCTATAGCGTCACAAGATTTTTTGAAGTTGTCAAGGGAGATAACTCTGGCAGTAATTATTTGAAATCGCTGAAAATCAATAGACTTTTTGGTCTTGGGACCTTATACACTGTGTATAAGAGCGCCCACAAGATATTTTGAAGTGATCAAGGGCTTCTTCATCTTATGACCTTAAACACTGTGTATAAATTTAAAATCAATCGGATATTAACTTTGGCCTCTAGAGCGTCCACAAGATTTTTTGAAGTGATCAAGGGCCATAAGTCTGGTAGTTATTATCGGAAATCGCTGAAAAACAATAGGTTTCTTCGTCTCATACCCTTAAACACTGTGTATAAATCTAAAGAATATAGGACCACATTTCAATGTGGGCGTATAAAAAAATTAATTAACTTACAATAATTGCATAACGTTTATATCTGAAAGCTACCAATCAGGTTAATGCAGACAAGGCAAATGCAAAGAAGTGTGCTATGAAGGAGAGTGAGAGAGAAATGGGGTTTAACGGCCACTTGACATAAACTAGGTCATTTTGGGACTAAAATATGGTTTAATCTTATTTCAATAATTCGCTTGCGTGTAGGTGTCTTTAGCAGTGGGAGGAAACCGGGGTACCCTGCTATGAAGGAAATATTACACGGACAAACAGTTGCATTTGCACCTACTCGTCGTCAAATTCCAACCATAACAGGGTCTTTTACATGCACATCAACATTCACCTTTATAAGACAAGTTGCCAGGCAACAAAGCATTTCTCCACAGGAGCCAAGTCATCCAAGCAGTCAACAAGCCAACAATGAGGATGATGTTCCCCACCGAAATCCCAAACTCATATTAATTAATTGCACATTTATTTTTTTTCAAAGGTGTCAAACAATCAAACTAATCTACTAAGCATAACATGGTCAAACTCAGTCAGGTTTTGGAGTAACTGGTACTGAAACTGTACACACTTAAGTTTCATCATTCTCCATCAGTTATAATCAAAGTAATCTTGTCCCAAAGATTAACAAATGAAATTGCTTAGCTCAGTCAAGACATTCACCTAACGAACATCTATACCTCAATTAAAAGCAGGGTTGTTACGTTCCAAAGTCTTGACCAATCAAAATGCTTATGACTAATAGCCTAAGCAGAAAATTAATATCCTCAAACATAGTCATGGTATGGATATAATGAATCTATACTTAAAGATACATTATGGAAGATTTTGACAAGCAGTGAGCCATTCTTGCTATAAAAGTTCAAAAATAGATGTTGAAACAAGAATATATTGAAAATTTCAGTCAAATAACTTTATCCTGAACAAAGTTGTTACCACTATAATTTTTTACTAGAAATGGTAGTTAAATTCATCGACACCCTTTTCCCACTATGGCCGATTGTTGATTGACAGGCATTAACTCCACCTACATAGTCTCGATCATCAAGTAATGTTTAAACTGTATCTAGCGAAGCTTGTGTATAGCCTCGGTCATCACTGTCTTTTATGAATAATTTCCAGAAGTATGATGACGTCAACGTCACGGAGAAACCCCACTCACGACGCCATAGTGATTAAATCAGTCGACGAAATCCTGTTTTAATCCGAGCCCAATCCAAGCCATCCGTGGGTCTACAGAGTTCATTTGGGCTTGTTGTTTAAATAAAGATCTAATTTATAATTTCTATGACATCTGAGGCTCAAAGGAAGACCGACAAAAGTCAGTTTTTGCTCTTCCATAATGTATGTTTAAGACTTTCATCGCCCCCAATATCAGAACCTAAGTTATTGAGTTGCAAAGTCTTAACCAATCAAATTGCTTATCTATGTTTAGCCTACGCAGAAAATGCTCACCTTCGAACTTGGTCAAGGCATTGGCCTAATGAAAGCCTAAACCAAGTTTGAACAGACAGATGGTCAGTCCCATTTTATCAGTCCCTTGCTGTCTTTCAAATTTGGGGGACAAAAAGGATTTTCACACATTTATTCTATTGTTGGTAAGGGTCACAACCCATTGAACATCTATAATAATTTTTTAAAAAATGGTCAAGGGCAATAACACTACAGAGTTAAAAATTGGAAATTCAGTTGATTTGATATTTGTTTATTCTTTGCAATGTCTATTTTCTGTCTTGTCCGTAGGTTTATCTTGTAGATTTTGTTTTGCATGTAGTGCGGTCGTCCTGCACTTACTATTAGAGTAGAGTTTTAGCCCTTCGTACGGCAGACATTTCACTAGAATGTAAAAGATCGTAACAAAGTAAAAGGACATGGATAGTTATGAGTGTGCCGAGACTTATAGCTTAGGGCAGTGGACGCTTACCGCTGGCACTCAGATCCAATCACTTGATTTGATACTTATTCATATTTTGCAATGTCTGTTTTCTGTCTTGTCCGTAGATTGCAGATTTTTGTTTTGTGTGTAGTGCGGTCCTCCTGCACTTACTATTAAGATTATGTCTGTCAGATGAAAATAAAAGTTGTGAATAAATCCCATGTCAATCAGCTGATGATAAACATACGATAATTACTCTGAAACAGAAGATTTTTCTAGAGTGATCAAGGGTCATAACTCAGTAATTTTCAGAAATTGTTGAAAATCAATACGCTTTATCGTCTCATTACCGTAAACGCTGTGTATTAATTTAAAGTCCATTGGAATATTAATGGGGGCGACAGCAATATAAAAAACACATGTAAAAATATAACGGCTACATTTACCTGCAGTTAGGTGGTGGGTCTAATGTGATCTCTGCTAATTCTCGTTGTAGTCTGAAACAAATATGTAAAACAATATTTCATTGTGCATTCCCCTGCAGTTGGTAAGACAAACTGGTTTTAACCCATCGATGACTTGGATTAATTCAGTCTAATAGATTAGAAAGAACTCTTTAGTTCATCTCTGAACGTAGGTCTAACCCAGGGCGATTGTAATAAGACCTACATTGAGAGCTGAAGTAAGAAATATATTTATCTGCTAGTGCTGATACAATTATTTAACATTAATAAAATCATGAATGATAATTGAAGTAAGAAATTTGTCCCTTGATTCTCCCACTCAAGTCTGGTAATCCCTAGGAATTCAATTATTTCTTCCTACTAAAATAAATAATCATAAATTTGTGTTTACATATTTCTAAATTTAACAGATGCTTGAACCAATACCAAGAAAATAATTCGAAAAATTAGTAACTTCTGTACCGTACAATATAAAATAAAAACAATATGGCGAGATTATGTACTTCAAGTCAAGCTTTGTTCAACCGGTGTGTATTTCACTATAATTTCTCCCGTTTCTATTTTAGCCAATATTTTTTTCATACCATTTTAAAGCTTGGGTTATAAAGGTTCTAAAATTATATAATATGGCTCCCAAAAAAGCACTTACAACGGGTAGGAGTTCAAAAAATATTATATGCAAATTAGATTGGGTGGATGAGTGCACGTGCTACTTATTATAGACAGTACAAAACACAGCGATGGACTGATAGGCCTCACAACTATTACAGACGGTATAGAACCGCTTAAAACCAAATAAAACAGTTGGCGTTTAGCAGGAATAATACCTCCTGGCGCTCGTGCTCAAAGTTTTTGGCAGTTTTGTGGGTGTTTTTGTCGATTCCTTCTCGTTAGACGATGGTCGAGACTCTACTTGTTGACTCGAAGTTGAAGACCCTGCTGGTTGATTCGGTGGCCGTGTGGTTGACATTATTTCCCCAAGTCTATACTTTACTCTGGCTCTGGAACAAATAATAATATAACTAATAATGAACCGTGTGTTTACTAAGATTAGTGATCTAAAGGGTGCATAACACAATAAATGACGATTCTGGCCTTTTAAAAGCATTCCTCGCAGATGCATCAAAACGGAATTTCTCATTTTCTATTTTTTCCACGTACGGTTACTAAACGAAGCCAGTACTGTAGCTCGAAAATATGACCAATATGATGTCATGAATTCACACGGACCAGTGACAGAAAATGCATAATATATTGCAGAATTAACAATAACATCAAATTATTCATCAATCAAGGAAATATCGTTCAGTATTTATCGACTAAATATAGTAATAATATTAGTAAAGTTAGTAACACATGCACGTTTGATAGGGTCAGTCAAGCTTCTTCTATCTAGATACGTCTTGTTATTTCCTCTTCCCCTCTATTAATAAACATTGAACCCGGTCTAAATAAACAGGCAGTATAAAGGATAAATGGTTCTAACAATCCATTATAATAAAAGTTCAATCAATTAACTAATTACCCTATATAATACGGATATGTTATAAAATATCCCTTTCTGTCGCGCGTCTTTGAGTATCAGGTTGTCATTAGGCTGTTCCTTCCACCCCCCACCGATATTTCCCAGACTTAATACTTAAAATTAAATTACGCTTTACGTGCGTATTTAGTTCATTATTTAGAGATATTTTTTACATCTTTTAACCACAAACTTATAATCTGTTAGCTATGGTAACTATGCGCCACACAGGTAAATAAATATGAAGAATATGACAAAAGAACTTTCGATTTTACGGAGGGAGTAGCGTTGACATAACTCTGCAAATAGGTGGATGGACGAAACCATTTCTAATAGGGATGATGGAGTATATTGGCGTTTGATAGCTTTGACCGATATACTTATGTGAAGGTATGAAAATCTGACACAGTTTTTCCAAGAAAGAATTATCGACAAAATTATCATAATTATATAATCTATACGTGTTGAACTTAGTCAGTTAGTGTTATACATGTACCTGGACGTTTGGCAACCTTGTTTTTATATTGACGAATACGAATTCTAGGCAAATTATTTACTGTCGAATGAAAGCAATGCCTTTAATATGATATTTTAAGTATTATTGCCTGTACATGTCTTACTAGTTAGTTTAGCACTAAAGTGACCACCGTCTCACATGTCGCCATTACAAGCAGTAAACAAAATAATAATACAAATCCGATATTAGGCAAGGAGAACATCGCATTTACGTGAGCTGGGGAAAAAATCTGAAACAAAACAAGCCCTAGGCGTTCTTTTTTTCGAACCCATTCGACTTGTAAGATTCGCAATTGTTATACCTTTTTGTCGCTTGTTTTTCGGCTGATGCTGAGAATATTCACTCAGACGAGAATATAGACAGTTCACTTCGTTTCTCTAGAACATAACATTTGGGGTTGTTTCATAGTTTAACCCGATATCCTCACTAAAAGTCTATCAAATCACTTCCCTATGTAAAGATGTGTCCATAATCTGTTAGCTCATGTTTCTTTACTGTAACATTTTGATTTAAATACTGATTTGGTTCGTTTGCTATTTGGATTTAACTGTTGTTATATATCACCAACGGTCATCAATTTATCTAAATAAGCTTGTTATTGCCAAACTAGTATTTTTCTAATGAAGTTGTCTACAGATGCCACTGTTATAATTTTTCATTTACATTATATGCATGATTGTTTATTTACAATGTAAGGACAGCAGTGAGTAAACACTTGACCATTGATGTCAGAAACGCCTACAAAGGTCAGAATGTTTAATTTGGGGAAACATAATATTTTATAAGGACGTTAGGTCAACATTCAAAATTTTTCATTGTCAAAACTTGGGACTTAATTCCGTATGGAATTCTTTTCGAAACTTTCGACCGAGCAAACAGATATTTTGGGCAAAAGAGATGTTACCGTTTTATTTTTGTATTGTTTTCGAGACTCAAGGCTGGTTTTGATTAGTAATTATTTCTGTAATTCAAATAATTACCTTAGAATAATATCTTTAAAAACTGTAGGCTTTTCTGACAGAATATTTAATTTTTTTGGAAACAATTCTTCACATATATTGTGTATTATTGTGTTTGTCGTTGGTAACTCAAAACTAGTCAAAACGGTTTTAGAAATAACCATTTAAAAATTACAATTTTATTGTAACTTTCAACAAACCAACATGATTTTTATACGCCCACATTTTCATGTGGACGTATATTGTCGTCGCCCCTGTCCATCCAGACGTCTGTCCGTCCACAATTTGTTTGTGGACTCTCTACAGGTCACAATTCTTATCTGATTTTGACGAAACTTGAAATATAGGTTTATCCCCAAAAGATCTCGGCTGCTTTCGATATTGGCATGTATAGGATCAAAACTTCATGGATTATGGCCCCTGATTGTACGAAAAATCACGTTTTTTAGCTTGTGGATCCTATAGAGGTCACAATTTTGAACCGATTTTGATGAAACTTGACATGCATGTTTATAACCCAAAGATCTTGGTTCCTTTCGATATTTGCGCCTATCGGAACGTAATTTCCTGAATTATGGCCCCTGATAGTCCGAAAAATCTCCTTTTTATACGCCCACATTTTCATGTGGACGTATTATGTCGTCGCCCCTGTAATCCCAAAATGACCCCCTCTCTCTCTCTCTCTCTCTCTCTCTCTCTCTCTCTGAAACTTTGAAAAGTGTCTTTTAACAACAATTGAGCAAAGCTGAGAATGGTGACATGTTTAAGACTATAGTTTGTGTACAAAAGGCTTATAGCAGTGTAACAAATATTAAGACTATAGTTTGTGTACAAAAGGCTTATAGCAGTGTAACAAATATCATACACCTTGATGATTCCGCCTACCAAGCCTTTCAGGTATATCCAGCACCCCATTTATTATACTCCTGGTAAAAATTGACCAGTGAGAAAATGGAATAATTATTTCCCTAATAGGCCAACATAATTAGATAATATATATTGGCAGTGGCTAAATACCACGCTCCAAAATACCACGCTCGTCCCTATTGCTTCTATACAAATGTAACGTGGTACAGGATTTCGGTACCACGTTCTTTTTAATTAAGGTGATTTTACCTTTTTAAAAGCTAATTTTGCAAATTACATTAATTATTTAATCAATTTCGATGTTTTATACTATTTATAGATCATATTTACACTTAATGTTTAATATAATACAATTCAAGCAGTCGGTTAAAATAATCGCCATTTATAGACGGTGTACAAGTTATTGTTACCTATTTAAAAAGGCCCTACGTGGTATATTGCACTAATGCGTAGATATGAAAAGGAACGTGGCAGTTAAAAACGTGGTATAATAAAAAATGAGAATAACACGAAGGAACCGTGAGTTGATAAGTAAAAAGAACGTGGTACAATAGAATCCGAGGCTGAGATAACAGTGCCAAGTTCATTTACTGTTTCTATACAAACGAAACGTGGTACGCGACTTTCACTTATTTTACATTATATAAAGCTTATTTTTCAAATAATGTTGATTATTTAATCCATTTTGTTGTTTACACTTTATGTTAATATAAATTACAATACATGTAGCTGTTCGGTCCGTTAATGACCATACGGTTAACAATATTGTGTAAAAAAAAGTCTTGATATAATAGAACCCGAGGCGGAGATAACCCCAACACCCTCGCTTTACTGCTTCTATGCAATTGAAACGTGGTACGCGACTTTGGTACCGCGTCCTTTTTAATTATTAGGATTTACATTATTTGAAGCAAATTTTGCAAATTGTGTTGATTATATATTCCATTTTCATGTTTTTATAGGCATATTTATGGCGTCTATCTTAGAATAAATTACATTACAAATAGCCGATAGATCGGTTAATGAGCATATACGGTTAATAATATTGTGTAAAATTTATTATTAAAAAGAGCCAACGTTGTATATTGGGTAGATATGAAACAAAATCTGGCAGGTAAAAACGTGGTATAATAAAATGTGAGGATTATGCGAAAGAACAATAAGTTCATAAGTAAAAAAATAGAAGTACAATAGAACCCGAGGCTGAGATAATAGTACCACGCTTCTTTTATACAAACGTGGTACTCGACTTCGGTACAAAATACGTGGTATAATCGAATCTGAGACTGATATAACAACACCACGCCAGACTTACTGGTTCTATACAAATGGAACGTGGTACGCGACTTCGGTTCAAAAACGTGGTATAATAGAATCTGAGACTGAGATAATCGTACTGGTTCTATACAAACGGAACATGGTGCGCGACTTCGGTTCAAAAACGTGGTATAATAGAATCCGAAACCGAGATAATCGTACCACACCCGCCTTACTGGTTCTATACAAACGGGACGTGGTATAATAGAATCCGAGACTGAGATAATCGTACCACGCCCGCCTTACTGGTTCTATACAAATGGGACGTGGTACGCGACTTCGGTTCAAAAAACGTGGTATAATAGAATCAGAGATCTTTTTGTACCACGTCGCGCACCACGTTCCGTTTGAATACAACAAGTAAGACGAGCGTGGTATAATAGAATCAGAGACTGAGATAATCGTACCTCGCTCGCCTTACTGGTTCTATACAACCGGAACATGGTACGCGACTTCGGTTAAAAAAAAACGTGGTATAATAGAATCAGAGACTGAGATAATCGTACCACGCTCGCCTCACTGGTCCTATACAACCGGAATATGGTGCGCGACTTCGGTTCAAAAAACTGAGATAATCGTACCACGCTCTTCTTACGTGTTCTTTACAAACGGAACGTGGTGCGCGACTTCGGTACAAAAAAAGTGGTATAATAGAATCCGAAACTTAGATAATCGTACCACGCTCGCCTTACAGGGTCTATACAAACGAAACTGGGATAGCCGTACTACGCTGGCCTTACTGGTTCTATATAAACGGGACGTGGTACGCGACTTCGGTACAAAAATAATTTATAATAGAATCCGAGACTGAGATAATCGCACCACGCTCGCCTTATTGGTTCTTTACAAACGGAAGGCGGTACACAACATCGGTTCAAAAACGTATTATAATACTATAGAATCCGAGACTGAGATAATCGTACCACGCGACAGAGACAGAGATAACAACGTGTTACGCGATTTCGGTACAAAAACGTGGTATAATAGAATCAGAGACTGAGATAATCGTACCACTCTCGCCTTACTGGTTCGATACAAACGAAACGTGGTATACGTACGCGACTTCGGTTTTAAAATAACGTGGTATAATAGAATCATAGACTGAGATAATCTTAACACGCTCGCCTTACTGTTTCTATACAAACGGAACGTGGTACGCGACTTGGGTTAAAAAAATGTGGTATAATAGAATCAGAGACTGAGATAATCGTACCACCCCCGCCTTACTGGTTCTATATAAACGGAACGTGGTACGCGACTTCGGTTCAAAAACGTGGTATAATAGAATAATCATACCACGCTCGCCTTACTGGTTCTATACAAACGGAACGTGGTACGAGACTTCGGTTCAAAAAACGTGGTAAAATAGTATCAGATACTGAGATAATCGTACCACGCTCGCCTTACTGGTTCTATGCAAACGGGACCTGGTACGCGACTTCGGTTCAAAAAACGTGGTATAATAGAATCAGAGACTGAGATAATCGTACCACGCTGGCCTTACTGGTTCTATACATCCGGAACGTGGTACGCGACTTCGGTTAAAAAAAAAACGTGGTATAATAGAATCAGAGACTGAGATAATCGTACCACGCTCACCTTACTCGTTCTATACAACCGTAATATGGTGCGCGACCTCGGTTAAAAAAACGTGGTATAATAGAATCAGAGAATGAGATAATCGTACCACGCTCGCATTACTGGTTATATACAACCGGAACATGGTACGCGACTTCGGTCAAAAATCGTGGTATAATATAATCCGAGACTGAGATAATCGTACCACGCTCGCCTTACTGGTTCTATAAAAACGGGACGTGGTACGCGACTTCGGTTCAAAAAACGTGGTATTATCGAATCTGAGACTAAGATAATCGTACTGGTTCTATACAAACGGAACATAGTCGTACCACGCTCGCCTTACTGGTTCTATACAACCGGAATATGGTGCGCGACTTCGGTTCAAAAATTGTGGTATAATAGAATCGTACCACGCTCGCCTTACTGGTTCTATACAAATGGAACGTGGTACGCGGCTTCGGTTCAAAAACGTGGTATAATAGAATCTGAGACTGAGATAATCGTACTGGTTCTATACAAACGGAACATGGTGCGCTATTTCTGTTCAAAAAACGTGGTATAATAGAATCCGAGACTGAGATAATCGTACCACGCCCGCCTTACTGGTTCTATACAAATGGAATGTGGTACGTGACTTCGGTCCAAAAACGTGGTATAATAGAATTTGAGACTGAGACAATCGTACCACGCTCGCCTTACTGGTTATATACAACCGGAACATGGTACGGGTCTTCAGTTTAAAAATTGTGGTAAAATAGAATCGTACCACGCTCGCCTTACTGGTGCGCAACTTCGGTTCAAAAAACGTGGTATAATAGCTAGAACGAGAGACTGAGATAATTGTACCACGCTCGCCTTACTGGTTATATACAACCGGAACGTGGTACGGGAATTCAGTTCAAAAATTGTGGTATAATAGAATCCGAAACTGAGATAATCGTACCACGCTCGCCTTACTGGTTCTATACAAACGGGACGTGGTACGCGACTTCGGTTTAAAAAAACCCGTGGTATAATAGAATCTCAGACTGAGATTATCGTACCACGCTCGCCTTACTGGTTCTATACAACGGAACGTGGTACGCGACTTCGGTTAAAAAAAAAGTGGTATAATAGAATCAGAGACTGAGATAATCGTACCACACTCGCCTTACTGGTTCTATACAAACGGAACGTGGTACGCGGCTTCGGTTTAAAAAACGTGGTATAATAGAATCAGAGACTGAGATAATCGTACCACACTTGCCTTACAGGTTCTATACAACCGGAGCGTGGTACGCGACTTCGGTTCAAAAAACGTGATATAATAGAAACCGAGACTGAGATAATCGTACCACGCTCGCCTTACTGGTTCTATACAAACGGAACGTGGTACGCGGCTTCGGTTAAAAAAACGTGGTATAATAGAATCAGAGACTGAGATAATCGTACTGGTTCTATACAAACGGACATGGTGCGCGACTTCGGTTCAAAAAACAAGGTCTAATAGAACGAGAGACTGAGATAATCGTAACACGCTCGCCTTACTGGTTATATACAACCGGAACGTGGTACGGGTCTTCAGTTCAAAAATTGTGGTAAAATAGAATCCGAGAGTGAGATATTCGTACCACGCTCGTCTTACTGGTTCTATACAAACGGAACGTGGTACGCGGCTTCGGTTTAAAAACGTGGTATAATAGAATCCGAGACTGAGATAATCGTACCACGCTCGCCTTAATGGTTCTATACAAACGGGACGTGGTATGCGACTTCGGTTTAAAAAAAAGTGGTATAATAGAATCGAGTCGGAGATAATCTTACCACGCTCGCCTTACTGGTTCTATACAAATGGAACGTGGTACGCAACTTCGATTCAAAAAAACGTGGTATAATAGAATCCGAGACTGAGATAATCGTACCACGCTCACTCTATTGGTTCTATACAAACTGAACGTGGTACACGGCTTCGGTTCGAAAGGGTGGTATATAGAATCCGAGACTGAGATAATCGTACCACGCTCTCCTTATTGGTTCTATACAAACGGAACGTGGTACACGGCTTCGGTTCAAAAAGGTGGTATAATAGAATCCGAGACTGAGATAATCGTACTGGTTCTATACAAACGGAACATGGTGCGCGACTTCGGTTAAAAAACGTTGTATAATATAATCCGAGACTGACATAATTGTACGACGCCCGCCTTACTTGTTCTATACAAACGGGAAGTGGTACGCGACTTCGGTTAAAAAAACGTGGTATAATAGAATCTGAGACTGAGATAATCGTACTGGTTCTATACAAACGGACATGGTGCGCGACTTCGGTTCAAAAAACAAGGTCTAATAGAACGAGAGACTGAGATAATCGTACCACGCTCGCCTTACTGGTTATATACAACCGGAACGTGGTACGGGTCTTCAGTTCAAAAATTGTGGTAAAATAGAATCCGAGAGTGAGATATTCGTACCACGCTCGTCTTACTGGTTCTATACAAACGGAACGTGGTACGCGGCTTCGGTTTAAAAACGTGGTATAATAGAATCCGAGACTGAGATAATCGCACCACGCTCGCCTTAATGGTTCTATACAAACGGGACGTGGTATGCGACTTCGGTTAAAAAAAAGTGGTATAATAGAATCGAGTCGGAGATAATCTTACCACGCTCGCCTTACTGGTTCTATACAAATGGAACGTGGTACGCAACTTCGATTCAAAAAAACGTGGTATAATAGAATCCGAGACTGAGATAATCGTACCACGCTCGCCTTATTGGTTTTATACAAACTGAACGTGGTACACGGCTTCGGTTCGAAAGGGTGGTATATAGAATCCGAGACTGAGATAATCGTACCACGCTCTCCTTATTGGTTCTATACAAACGGAACGTGGTACACGGCTTCGGTTCAAAAAGGTGGTATAATAGAATCCGAGACTGAGATAATCGTACTGGTTCTATACAAACGGAACATGGTGCGCGACTTCGGTTAAAAAACGTTGTATAATATAATCCGAGACTGACATAATTGTACGACGCCCGCCTTACTTGTTCTATACAAACGGGAAGTGGTACGCGACTTCGGTTAAAAAAACGTGGTATAATAGAATCTGAGACTGAGATAATCGTACTGGTTATATACAAACGGAACCATGGTGCGCAACTTCGGTTCTAAAAACGTGGTATATAGCTAGAACGAGGGACTGAGATAATTGTACCACGCTCGCCTTACTGGTTATATACAACCGGAACGTGGTACGGGACTTCAGTTCAAAAATTGTGGTATAATAGAATCCGAAACTGAGATAATCGTACCACGCTGGCCTTACTGGTTCTATACAAACGGGACGTGGTACGCGACTTCGGTTAAAAAAAAAACGTGGTATAATAGAATCTGAGACTGAGATAATCGTACCACGCTGGCCTTACTGGTTCTTTCCAACAGAACGTGGTACGCGACTTCGGTTAAAAAAAAGTGGTATAATAGAATCAGAGACTGAGATATTCGTACCACGCTCGCCTTACTGGTTCTATACAAACGGAACGTGGTACGCGGCGTCGGTTCAAAAACGTGGTATAATAGAATCTGAGACTGAGATAATCGTACTGGTTCTATACAAACGGAACATGGTGCGCTATTTCTGTTCAAAAAACGTGGTATAATAGAATCCGAGACTGAGATAATCGTACCACGCTCGCCTTACTGGTTCTATACAAACGGAACGTGGTACGCAACTTCGGCTCAAAAAACGTGGTATAATAGAATCCGAGACTGAGATAGTCGTACCACGCTCGCCTTATTGGTTCTATACAAACGGAACGTGGTACACGGCTCCGGTTCAAAAATTGTGGTATTATAGAATCCGAGACTGAGATAATCGTACCACGCTCGCCTTACTGGTTCTATGCAAACGGAACGTGGTACGCGACTTCGGTTAAAAAAACGTGGTATAATAGAATCAGAGACTGAGATAATCGTACCACGCTCGCCTTACAGGTTCTATACAACCGGAACGTGGTACGCGACTTCTGTTCAAAAAACGTGGTATAATAGAATTCGAGACTGAGATAATCGTGCTGGTTCTATACAACTGGAACGTGATACGCGACTTCGGTTAAAAAAAAGTGGTATAATAGAATCCGAGACTGGGATAATAGTACCATGCTCGTCTAACTGGTTATGTAAAAACGAAACGTGGTACGCGATTTCGGTTCAAAAACGTGGTATAATAGATTGAGATTACCGTACAACGCTCATCCTACTGGTTCTATACAAACGGAATGTGGTACGCGACTTCGGTACAAAAAAGTGGTATAATGGATTCCTAAACTGAGATAATCGTACCACGCTGGCTTTATTACTATACAAACGAAACGTGGTACGCGAATTTGTCGTATTTCTCAAATTATGTTGATTATTTAATCCAGTGGTATAATAGAATCAGAGACAGGGATAACCGTGCCACTCTCGCCCTATACTGGTTCTATACAAATGGAACAAATCCCTATAATTAAAGAAGCTCGATTGCTAATATCTGGGACCTCGACATTAACACAAATGGGTCGCAACACATATATTAATATAATATGAATGAAAATAAACTGATTTATTTTCAATCGTTTCTGTTTTTACAGTAATTTCTAATCAGTTAGGTTCGGCGAAATCGAATGGCAATCTCTAGCGTCTGGTTATATCAGTCTACGTCGATTACGTTTATTGCACATGCTCTCCAGATAAGAATATGCGGTCACCGTTTAACATGACTTGTGGAATAAGTCTAGCCTCGTTCTTCGAGTCCCTTGTTACAAATGGCGCTGAAACGCATTATGTTACACGATAATTTATTTAATCATAAAGTGTAAATATGGCCTATAGTTAAAACATCAAAATGGATTAAATATAGAAGTAGTAAGCCGGGCGTGGTACGATTATCTCAGTATCGGCTTCTAGTTATCGTTATCTTGCTCCCGGGTTCTAGTTTACCACGTTTTTGTACCGAAGTCGCGTACCACGTTTCGTTTGTATAGAACCTGCCAGGCGAGCGTGGTACGGTTATCTCTGTCTCGGATTCTATTATACCACGTTTTTTGTACCGAAGTCGCGTACCACGTTCCATTTGCATAGAACAGGTATACGGCGAGCGTGCTACGGTTATCTCAGTCTCTGATTCTAGTATACCACGTTTTTTGTACCGAAGTGGCCTATAAAACACCAAAATGGATCAAATAATCAACACAATTTGCAAAATCTGCATCGCGTACCACGTTCCATTTGCATAGAACCGGTATACGGCGAGCGTGCTACGGTTATCTCAGTCTCTGATTCTAGTATACCACGTTTTTTGTACCGAAGTGGCCTATAAAACAACAAAATGGATCAAATAATCAACACAATTTGCAAAATCTGCATCGAAAAATGTAAAATCCCTATTATTAAAAAAGACGTGGTACCAAAGCCATAGGAGAAGTAGAGCGAGTTTACCACGTTTCAGTTGTATAAAAGTAGTAAGCCGGGTGTGGTTATCCCAGTCTTTGGTTCTAATTACGGTTATCTCAGTCTCGGATTCTATTATACCACGTTTTTTTGTATCGCGCACCACGTTCCGTTTGTGTACAACCAGTATAAGGCGAGCGTGCCATGGTTATACCAGTCACTGATTCTAGTATACCACCTTTTTTTTTTACCGAAGTCGCTTACAACGTTCCGTTTATGCAGAACCAGTAGGATGAGCGTTATACGGTTATCTCTGTCTCGGATTCTATTATACCACGTTTTTTGAACCAAAGTCGCGTACAACGTTCCGTTTGTATAGAACCAGTAAGGCGAGCGTGGTACGGTTGTCTCAGTCTTGGATTTTATTTTACCACGATTTTTTTTTACCGAAGTCGGGTACCATGTTTCGGTTGTATAGATCCAGCAAGAGTGGATTAAATATAATCCAATTTGAAAAATAAGCCAAAGTCGCGTACCACGCTTCGTTTTTGTGGAAGGAGAAAGTCGAGCGAGGTACTGATATGCCCGTTTTCATTAGCCCGGTCGGTGCAGAACAGTAGGACGTTAAAAACCATTTCATTTCATTTCCAATATACCACGTTGGGTCTTTTTAAATTTACACAGTATTATTACCGATCAGTTATCTGTAATGTAATTAATTTTAATATAAAGTGTAGATATGGCCTATAAAAACATCAAAATGGATTAAATAATCAACATAATTTGAAAAATTTACTACAAATAATATAAAATCCCTATAAATAAAAAGGACGTGGTACCGAATTTCATTTCCAATATACCACGTTGGGTCTTTTTAAATTTACACAGTATTATTACCGATCAGTTATCTGTAATGTAATTAATTTTAATATAAAGTGTAGATATGGCCTATAAAAACATCAAAATGGATTAAATAATCAACATAATTTGAAAAATTTACTACAAATAATATAAAATCCCTATAAATAAAAAGGACGTGGTACCGAAGTCGCGTACCACGTTCCGTTTGTATAGCACTAGCAAGGCGAACGTGGTACGGTTATCTCGGCCCCAGAATACCACTTTTTTATTGTCAACTTATCGCCCTTTCTTATCGCCCCTATACAGGATTATACCATGTTAGTTTTTACCTTCCGGTTTTTGTTTCATATCTATGCATAGTCGCATACATAATATTCCAATATACCACGTAGGGTCCTTTTGAATAGGGTATAATAACGGTTACACCGTATTATAAAACGTATAGTCTAGGTACGGCTCGATGCAATAACCGACCGATCGGCTCTCTGTATTGTAATTTATTTTAAGATTAAGTTTAAATATCACCAATAAAAACATCAAAATTGATTAAATGATCAACATAATTTGCAAAATTATCTTTATATAATGTAAAATCCCTATAATTAAATAGAAAGTGGTACCGAAAAAGCGTACCACGTTTCGTGTGTATAGAAGCAGTAAGGCGAGCGTGGTATTTTGAAGCGTGGTATTTAGCCGCTGCCGCCTAGTGTATATTGAGCAGAATATCCTGAAATCAGGCAGATGGATAGGTCTGATTGCTATTTTTAAACACAACTGCTGCAATTTATAAGAGTTTAAAATGGCTACCTGTAATAATATATTTGTTTGGATTGTTTCAGTGGTCTGATACAAGGGAAGGAGAATGAAAGAGCTCATCATATAACATTTCAACCCAGCTACACAGACGGAGCTTTATTAACTGTTGTAAGTATAAAGACAATACAAACCATCAATATACAGTTCTCTCTCTCTCACTAACTCACTCCTCGTTGGTTTTCTCCGGTTACTCGGGTTTCCTCCCACCGCTAAAGACCCCTACGCGCAAGGGAATTACTGAAAAAAAATTAAACCATATGTTAGTCCCGAAATGACCTAGTTTGTGTCAAGTGGACGTTAAACCCCATTTCTCTCTCTCTCTCTCTCATTAACTCACTTGGTACACACAAATATGATGTTTAACCCCAGAAACAATAGAACATAATTAGCCCACTCACCTCAAGCACACCCATAGCACACTGTATGACGTATACCCAGGGCCGTATGTAGAATTTTAAAAGTGGTGGGGCGCCATAGCCTCCACGTAAGTGATATAAGAAAGTTTGGGTCATTCTCTTAAATATAGAATAATTTAAATAGGAATTGAGGAAATGTATGTGTGAATTGATTTGTTTATTTTATTTTTAAGGTCTGGTCAAGTGGAAGAGTTGGTTATATACCGTTACAGTTTGCTACTCATCAGGACAATTTAAAACATCCCAGTGATATCGGTCATTCTGGTATCAACTTATATACTGACATGTGAATAGATAATTATACTTGGCCTAGATATACTTAAATAAAAAGAGTTAGACTTTATAATAAATTGAATAAAAACAATAGAAAAGACAGACTATAATTTAGTTGTGTTATAAATGATTCAAGCATTGTTAAATGGACCATAAATCTCTCTAAATTGAAAACGGCAATTTGTTTATCTCGTAAGCGTATGAAATAGTTGTTAAGTGCTTTACAAACAGAGTTATTTCACTTCAATTCTACATTAAACTTGTATGTGGGTGTAAAAAACATTAAATTATATTGTGTAATATATTTTATATATATGTTTTTTACTGTAAGTTACATGAATCCAGTAAGCACTGTTTTGTCTTTCTGCATTTAAACACTACTTTAAAGAGTTTGGCCCAGTTACTGGATTTCTTTGCATGTGTATTTATGGGATTTGTAGGTGTTTCATAGGGAGTGGTACCTAGTGAAGACTTGGCCTAAATACTCAGATTTCTTCTTTACCCAGAACATGTCTGAGAATTTCAACCAGTATCTTATGTTTACATATGCTTTATACACAGAATTATATATGTAATAAATAAATATGAGTAATGGCGCTTGAGAATGTTTTTAATATTTTTCATCATTTGTGAAATATTACATTTTGTGTTTGTCATCGAATTTACATTCTTTGTGTAATGAAATAGGGTTTGACATCCTACTTTTCTACATCGAATGTCGCACAAGAATTATGCTTGGAAACATATTTTGAGTTTCAACTGTCAAGTTGTATGATGTGAATGTACATGTGTACACAGGACAGTTTTTGTCTCGTCTGGATGGCTAAATGGTTAGCGTGTGCACGATGTATCATAAAGTCTGTCATTGAGTCAACTGGCATGGTGTCGATTCCCCGGTTTTACGTGACAAGGAGTAGTGTCGCCTGTCCAACCTCTTGGGTTTCTCCAGGTCCTCCGGTTTCCTCCCACTGCTAAAAGACCCCTAGGTGCAAGCATATTATTGAAATAAATTTAAACCATATGTTAGTCCCGAAATGACCTAGTTTTTGTCTAGTGGATGTTAAACCCCATTTCTCTCTCTCTCACGAATAGACTCTGCCAGTCGGGCGCTCCATCCTACTATCACTGACCAGGGGAAACCATGCTGCAAATTCCAGAGAGATTTCTCAACCAAAACTGGGATCGAAACCCAGACATCCTGGCTAGTACTGCTAGTAGGTCAGCACCGTGCTCACTAAGTACATTGAACCTCAATTTCTTGACTCATCGGAACGACTACACATTAATGCGTATACATTGTGTCTTGTCGGACCCTTCGTCCAACAGAGAGAACTATGTTGCAGAATCACGATGAACCTTATTGGTCAACTCCAGGATAGAACACAGAACCTCCAATTAAGCCAGCCAACACCTTACTCAGTAAGCCACGGTGATTCCGGAGAATGTTACACTACACCGATTCGAGGATAAACATTTTGTCTCAGAATACAAAATTTGAGAAATAAAGATTCCCAACTCGGTGGTTTGGTGTACCTAGACTTGATCGGTTTGTGGTCAATGATGGCCTTTTACAAAACCTACTATGGACCTTATGATTATAAGGTCCATGAATCATAAGGTCCATGAACTTACTAACTATGTTAAGTCTGCATATTGTATCCGGTTACACGCTAACGATGCCCTTTACCTCAAGCACAGCACAGAAGGGTAGGGCCTACTATCTAAAGGGTGGGGGGGGCGAATGGTTAGCTTGCGCGCGCTGTATCATACTGCGTGCCATTGAGTCAACTGGCGTGGTGTCAAATTCTCGGTTGTACGTGTCAAGGAGTAGTGTCGCCTGTGTAACCTCATGGGTTTTTTCCTCCCACTGCTAAAAACTGCTACGCCCAAGCGAATTATTGAAATAAAATTAAACCATATATGTTGGTCCCAAAATGACCTAGTTTGTGTCGAGTGGACGTTAAACGCCATCTCTCTCTCTCTCTTCTCTCTCTCTCTCCATTTGAAGGCGCTGGCTGGCTGGTCAGGAGGTGGTTGGGTTTTCGATCCTTGCATTGGCCGAGAAAGTTCATCTCGATTTTCCCACGTGGTTTCCCCTAGTCAGTGATGCAGAATGGAGGGTCTGACAAGGACAGCTGTTTAGTCGTTCGGATAGGACGAAAAACATAGGGCCCGTGTACACATCGACGTGCACGTAAAAGATCCCTTGGCAGTTGGAATTCGTAGCGCCGCTGTTCTGGCAAAATTTCCCTCATAGCACACTGAATGGCCTCTTCTTCCATTAGCCCAGGTTAGGTGCAGAAGAGTGGAACGTTAAACCCCATTTCATTGCTGTCCAATCTGCTATATCCATTTTATCAAAGTGCAGTCCACAAGATTTTAGTCAGCTGGGGCCGGTTGCTCAAAACTAAGTTATTTTAACGATCCGTTTTAAACTAACGGATCGTTATCTTTCATGTGTCATTCGGTAACGGTCCGTTAAATTTCTGTTGCAGGAAAGTCAATTTCATTATCCGTTAAAGTTAACAGGGCTTCCAGCAACAACCTTTCTCTCCGTTAAAGTTAACGATCTGTTTACTCCATGTTAACGGATCATTAAAAGTTAACGGAGCTTTGAGCAACCGGCCCCTGGTGTTTTCTTTTATCAAATAGGTTGACAGCAACATGTTATTTTAACGGATAATTTTATCTGTCACAGTTCAGAGACTAGAAATCCCGTGATTCTTCCTTTAGAAAGTTCGATCTGCTGGTTTGAAGCAACTATTATATGACAAACCATTTTCGCCAAAACTTCAATTATCCATAATTTGTTTTAATTGTTTGTAACATGTATATATCTACCATAAAACTACAATCTTGAATTGCCCCCCACCCATTTCTTTTCCCGCCATGTAAAGGCAAGAGACGTGCGTACCTAAACTGTTCTTATATACGCTAGCCATGCGACCCCTTCATTAGGCCCTATTGTTGTGTTCGCGATGTGATTCACCAAATCCAGTCTAGATACTTTCAGATGTATCTTTAAACAGTTTTTTTTTTGTGTATACAATGTCTTCTGTAAAAATTCCGAGTTTATTAATTTGTTAACCCCACTCCCGGCTTACTTCACTTGAACTGATCTCAACTTACCCACCCACTGTCACCATCGTCTCTAAATTACATAGGCATACATTATAGGCGTACGAGGCCGAACTTGTTTGGGTGGGGGGGCAACATATTTTCCAGACAAATAAATTTTTTTAGTGTCCGCGGAGCGGCGGGCGACAAAGCCGTCCGCCCGCGAGCGACGTTGGCGCTTAGCGTTTGACGGGGGGTCTGTGGGGCCTCCCCCAGAAAATTTTGAAAACTAGACGGCCGTAGACGCGATTTCCAGGCATTTCGAATACTTTCTAGTAATTTGGAGTGGGTGGTAAATTATGTCAGTTGCAGCATAAAAACTGGTAAAAAGTCATCAATTGAACTTAAAATTGATTAAGAGAAACTAATCAAATTTAATAACAATTTAATAAAATTGGATTCAAATATTACATAATGTAATAAAAAGCTTATTTAATGATATTTAACATTTACATCATAGTGGTTTTGGAACTTTTTCCTGGAGAGTTTTATAAGTAAAATAAGCGTTGTTGAGCACATTATCTTTGTATAACTCTTGCCAGTGGCACTTTACATTCACCTATGAATATTTATTTCCAAAGGAAAGGGCTCAATATCGAATTATTTACGGCCTATTGAGCCATCGTACGTTATATGTGACTACAAGGTACAATATTATTACAAACTTATCAATTATTATTAAAGAAAATTTTCAGCTGCTCACCTCTATCACTGGGCTCGTCCGGTGCATGGAGTTGGATGCCAGTATATACAGGAACACAGTACCCAAGAACTGAGAAAGGCCATGTGTACGTGCTAGTTCTATTCAGGTGGCGCACGTCTTCATCATTGACTGGACTGCTTTCTTTCCACTTCCATATTATTAAAAATATTCAAACGCCGACAGACGGCTCTACGCTTCCCGAGAAACTGATCATTCATTCCCGACAAGACCATAGCCTTCCCCGACAAGGCCATACCCCTACCCCCACCCCATTTTCAAAAACTGCTCGGCTAATGACCGATCTCACAATTCTGAGCTCTTCTCAGATTTCTTTTTTTTTTCATGAAAATATTGGGGGGGGGGGCGCCTCGTACGCCTATGGCCTACATACAAATTGAGCTTTTAAAAGAGGAAAATCATTTTATAGTGATGTAGGATGATATTGTGATTTGATTTCATTGATGCAAGGCATTCAAATTTTTTTATTTAGTAGAGCAGTGTGGGGTTTGACCCCCCCCCCCCCCAACCCTCCGTTTGGATTCGCCCCTGAGTTGTTGCAGTTCAAACGATCATGTTATCAGATTGCAGTAAGTTAATAACCCCACCCCACCTCCATGCCTATTAAAATATGACTGCATTTATATCAGTAACTATTAGTTTTCTTGCTAAAACTCCCCGAATAAATCAACATCACACGGTTAATAATAGTGTGTAAACGATATTATAGGCCTACTGTACAACATTAAAAAAAACTCATATTTGGTATATTGGAATATTGAGTAGATATGAAACAAAACATGGTAGGTAAAAATGGGGTATTATAAAATATGTGGCTGATACGAAAGTAGCATGGGTTGATAGAATCCGGGTCCGAGATAACCGCACCACGCTCATCTTATATACTACTTGTATACAACGTAAACGTGGTTCGCGGCTTTGGTACCACGCGATGTTCAAGTCGAAGCTGAGATAACAGTGGCCTACAATTTGTCAATTTTTGAACTGTAATACCATTGATCCTATTATGGCCATGACAAAATTGGTTAAAAGATCCGCATAATTAGACAAAAATAGCTTTATATAATATAAAATCCCTACTATAATTAAATAGTAAGTGATACCGACGCAGCGTAGGCCTACCAACGTGGTAGCCCCTGTCACAGAATATAAGAGTGAAAAACATTTTTTTCCAACATGATAAGTTGACAAGTTTACTTTATAGGCCTACTATAGTTATGCGTGAAATATGCAATTTAGGTGCACGAATTCACGCAAATGAAATACATTGGGATTTGTATCTCCTATTTGGGCATTGTTTGTTACCCCGCCCCCGTTTACTCTCCCGCGCTCAATTATACGTTTGGTGGGAGACAAACAGTTATTTATATTCCTGGTGTGTAAAGGACTTGTGTGACATCATCCAGCATATAAATGGTTATTATATTATGTGATTACTATTATTATTACATTCACTGTCCTGGGTCTTATAGTCTCTTCAATTATTTTAGTGGTGTGTTATATTCTTTTTAAATCTTTTAGCTAATTTCCATTGTCCTGTATATCCAGTTAGTCTTTCATTTCCAGTGGGTATAATTGTTTAGGTTTGTAAGATGGTGAGTAGTATTCCGTAACTTAGATACTGTCCCAACATCCTGTTTTCAACTGGTCATTTTTTCCTCTGACTTCATCTTGGATGCGGCAATTTCTGTTTTAGCACCGATTTCACTAACCAAGGTAGGTTTATATTTGTTTAACTTGACATAACATTATTAAATATGGCAATTCCTTTCTAATTTAAATAATATTTGAATCTGGTATAAATTACAAATAAAATAATACAATAAAAATACACAAGTAATAATTTAAGTTATATTTCAAAATGTATGTCTAATTAATTGGTGTTAATTGTTTTATCTTTTAGTGTTTCGCTCTTTTGTAAATTTGTGGTTTTCCTGATTTTATAATTTGTTTCCTTCATATACTAAGAGCAGCTTTTTCAAGGTAGGTTTCTTATAATCTTATATATTTCATTATTATATGTATTTCATATATAATAAGCCTAAATCTGTTATTACCTGTAATAGGCAATATATCGCTATTTTATAAATATATTTTGAGCCCTACAACATAGAGAGTAGGTGAAGTTCAGATTGCTTGAGGACTGTTCTGATGATATATCCGTTAGGTTTGTAAATGTTCTTAATTTTTATACGCCTACATTTTCATGTGTCACCCCTGTTTGTTCGTCCGTCCGTACGTCCGTCCATCCACAATTGTCACAATTTTTATCCGATTTCAATGAAACTTAAAATATCGGTTTATCACCCTAAGATCTCGGTTCCTTTCGATATTGGCATGTATCGGACTGTAACTTCATTAGTTATGGCCCCTGATTGTATGAAAAATCACGTTTTTATACGCCCACATTTTTATGTGGACGTATATTGTCGTCGCCCCTGTCCGTCCGGACGTCCGTCCGTCCACAATTTGTTTGTGGACTCTCTACAGGTCACAATTCTTATCCGATTCGACGAAACTTGAAATATAGGTTTATCCCCAAAAGATCTCGGCTGCTTTCGATATTGGCATGTATCGGATCAAAACTTCAAGGATTATGGCCCCTGATTGTACGAAAAATCACGTTTTTAGCTTGTGGACCCTATAGAGGTTACAATTTTGAACCGATTTTGATGAAACTTGACATGCATGTTTATAACCCAAAGATCTTGGTTCCTTTCGATATTTGCGCCTATCGGAATGTAATTTCCTGAATTATGGCCCCTGATTGTCCGAAAAATCACCCTTTTTAGCTTGTGGTCCCTCTGGAGGTCACAATTATTATCCGATTTAAAAAAACGTTTGATTATATCACCGTTACACCCTAAGGAAGGTTGAGTTCGAATTTCGGGAAAATCGGACCAAAATTGCCACACAAAATGGCCGCCGTTTGTACACAAATACTGTTAAAAAAAAGGTATATCAAGGTTGTGGACCCTGTAGAGGTCACAATTTTAATTCGATTTTGATGAAACTTAATATTCATGGTTATAACCCAAAGATTTTAGTTCCTTTCGATATTTGCGCATATCGGATCGTAACTTCCTGAATTATGGCCCCTGATTATACGCAAAATCGCCTTTTTTTTTTAGCTTGTGGCCCCTCTGGAGGTCACAATTATTATCCGATTGAAAAAAACGGTTGATTATATTACCGTTACACTGTAAGGAAGGTTGAGTTCGAATTTCGGGAAAATCGGACCAAAATTGCCATACAAAATGGCCGCCGTTTGTACGTAAATACTGTTAAAAAATTGTATATCATGGTTGTGGACCCTGTAGAGGTCACAATTTTAATTCGATTTTGATGAAACTTGAAATGCATGGTTATAACCCAAAGATCTTGGTTCCTTTCGTTATTTGCGTATATCGGATCGTAACTTCCTGAATTATGGCCCCTGATTGTCCAAAAAATCGACTATGGTCCCTCTGGAGGTCACAATTATTATCCGATTTAAAAAAACGTTTGACTCTATCACCGTTACACCCTACGGAAGGTTGAGTTCGAATTTCGAGAAAATCGGACCATAATTGCCAGAAAAAATGGCCGCCGTTTGTACGCAAACAGTGTAAAAATAGGGTATATGGTAAGTTGTGGACCCTGTAGAGGTCACAATTTTAATTCGATTTTGATGAAACCTGAAATGTTTGTTTGTAACCTAAAGATCTTTATTCTTTTCGATATTTGTGCATATCAAATTGTAACTTAATGAATTATGGCCTTTGATCGTAGGAAAAAAAACTTTCGGTATTGCTTGTTCTGTCTATCTCTCGAACAATTATTATCTGATTTAAAAAAAAAACTCTGATTATATTACTGTTGCACCGTAAGGAAGGTTGAGTTCGAATTTCGTGAAAATCGTACCACAATTGCCGGACGAAATGGTCGCTGTTTGTACGCGAATAGTGTAAAAATATGGTATATCATGGTTGTGGACTCTCTACAGGTCACAATTCTTATCCGATTTTGACGAAAAGTCACATTTCTAGGTTGTGTACCATCACACCATAATCATTGTCGGCTTCGAATATGAAATACAGGACTTAATGATGTAGGAAAAATCACTTTCGGTATTGCTTGTTCTCTATCCATCTCTCAAAAATGTGGGCGTATCCTGCCTGGCAGTGCCAGCCTATCTTTTAGCTTGTGAACAGTGTAGAGGTCACAATTTTGAACTGATTTGGATGAAACTTGAAATGCATGGTTATAACCCAAAGATCTTGGTTCCTTTCGTTATTTGCTCATATCGGATCGTAACTTACAGAATTATGGCTTGACTCTATCACCGCTACACCCTACGGAAGGTTGACTTCGAATTTCGAGAAAAATCGGACCATAGTTTAAAAATATGGTATATCATGGTTGTGGACTCTCTACAGGTCACAATTCTTATCCGATTTTGACGAAAAGTCACATTTCTAGGTTGTGTACCGTCACACCATAATCATTGTCGGCTTCGAATTTCATGAATATCAGACTGGAACTGACCAACAAAATGGCTGCTCCCAACACAGTAAGAAATACAGGACTTAATGATGTAGGAAAAATCACTTTCGGTATTGCTTGTTCTCTATCCATCTCTCGAAAATTTAGGCGTATCCTGCCTGGCACTATCTTTTATCTTGTGGTCCCTCTTGAGGCAAAAATTATTATCTGATTTAAAAACTGTCTGATTATATCACTGTTACACCATACAGAAGGTTGTGTTCAAATTTCGTGAAAATCGGACTAAAATTGACAAATTGGCCGCTGCTTGAATGCAAAATGTGTAAAAATATGGTATGTCAATGTTGTGAACACTGTAGAGGTCAGAATTTTGAACCGAATTTGATGAAACTTAAAATGCATGTTTATAACTCAAAGATCTTGGTTCCTTTCGATATATGCGCATATCGGATGGTAACTTCCTGAATTACAGCCCCTGATTGTACGAAAAACCACCATTTTATACGCCCACATTTTCATGTGGATGTATATTGTCGTCGCCCCTGTCCATCCAGACGTCCGTCCGTCCACAATTTGTTTGTGGACTCTCTACAGGTCACAATTCTTATCTGATTTTGACGAAACTTGAAATATAGGTTTATCCTAAAAAGATCTCGGCTGCTTTCGATATTGGCATGTATGGGATCAAAACTTCATGGATTATGGCCCCTGATTGTACGAAAAATCACGGTTCCAGGCGCGGATCCAGAGGGGGGGTCCAGGGGGTCCAGATCCCCCCCTGCTCAGACTTGAAAAATTTTATGCGATTTTATTGGCGATTTTTAGACCTGTAATTTTGGTATTTACCTTCCGGAAATACGTCAGGATGCACCAAATTGAATCTAATTTACCGAATTTTTCTGGGGGAGGGCCCCCAAACCCCCTTAATTGGTTGAGCTCCTTCGGCGCTGGGCGTTATCAAACCTAGACCCCCCCCCCCTTACAAAAAATCCTGGATCCGCGCCTGGGTTCTAGCTTGTGAACACTATAGAGGTCACAATTTTTAATCGATTTTGATGAAACTTGACATGGATGTTTATAACCCAAAGATCTTGGTTCCGTTTGATATTTGCGCCTATCGGAACGTAATTTCCTGAATTATGGCCCCTGATTGTCCGAAAAATCACTTTTTTATACGCCCTCTTTTTTATGGCCGCCGTTTGTACGCGAATACTGTCAAAAAATGGTATATCATGGTTGTGGACCCTGTATAGGTCACAATTTTAATTTGATTTTGATGAAACTTGAAATGCATGGTTATAACCCAAAGATCTTGGATATCGAATCGTAACTTACAGAATTATGGCCCCTGATTATCCGATAAATCACCTATGGTCCATCTGGAGGTCACAATTATTATTCGATTTAAAAAAACGTTTGACTCTATCACCGTTACACCGTACGGAAGGTTGACTTCGAATTTCGAGAAAAATCGGAGCATAGTGTAAAAATATGGTATATCATGGTTGTTGACTCTCTACAGGTCACAATTATTATCCGATTTTGACGAAAAGTCACATTTCTAGGTTGTGTACCGTCACACCATAATCATTGTCGGCTTCGAATTTCATGAATATCAGACTGGAACTGACCAACAAAATGGCTGCTCCCAATACAGTAAGAAATACAGGACTTAATAATGTAGGAAAAATCACTTTCGGTATTGCTTGTTCTCTAACCATCTCTCGAAAATTTAGGCGTATCTTGCCTGGCAGTGCCAGCCTATCTTTTATCTTGTGGTCCCTCTTGAGGCAAAAATTATTATCTGATTTAAAAACTGTCTGATTATATCACTGTTACACCATACAGAAGGTTGTGTTCGAATTTCGTGAAAATCGGACTAAAATTGACAAATTGGCCACTGCTTGAATGCAAAATGTGTAAAAATATGGTATGTCAATGTTGTGAATACTGTAGAGGTCACAATTTTGAAACGAATTTGATGAAACTTAAAATGCATGTTTATAACTCAAAGATCTTGGTTCCTTTCGATATTTGCGCATATCGCATCGTAACTTCCTGATTTTGACGAAACTTGAAATATAGGTTTATCCCCGAAAGATCTCGGCTGCTTTCGATATTGGCATGTATCGGATCAAAACTTCATGGATTATGACCCCTGATTGTACGAAAAATCATGTTTTTAGCTTGTGGACCATATAGAGGTCACAATTTTGAATCGATTTTGATGAAACTTGACATGCATGTTTATAACCCAAAGATCTTGGTTCCTTTCGATATTTGCGCCTATCGGAACGTAATTTCCTGAATTATGGCCCCTGATTGTCCGAAAAATCACCTTTTTTTCTACGCCCACATTTTTATGTGGACGTATATTGTCGTCGCCCCTGTCGGTTCGTCCATCCACCGTTTGATTATATCACCGTTACATGGTAATGAAGGCTGACTTCGAATTTTGTGAAAATCGAACCAAAATTGACGGATAAAATGGCCGCCGTTTGTACGCGAATAGTGTGAAAATATACTATTCAAAAAAAGTAGGGGATATTTGATTTTGGGGGCATAATACTAAAATATGCAAATGACTACGAAAAAAGTCACTATAGAACCTAACAGAAGAAACATTTCCAGTTACATGTGACGCCCAAACGCACTAATAGCTACCGCATGGAATGCAGATGATGCTTGGGATCATCATGGGGGTCCAACCCAAGATTTGCATGACTCTGACTTTGAATGTTACAGTCATTGTGGCATTGAATTCCAGGGTGGAAACATCAGTTTAATTGTTTTAATGACCAGAAAACAAATTTTGATATGTGTCGGCTTACCCAAAATGAAAGGTTACGTGTCCTTGGCATGCTACATATCGGCACAACACAGGCGGTTGTTGTGCGGACGATGAATGTTTCTCAGTCTGTCATAAGCAGGCTATGGTCCAGATACTGTGATACACAATCTGTACAGGACAGACCACGCTCAGGTCGACCAAGGGCGACAACTCAAGCCCAGGATCGATTTATCCATACACTGGCCTTGAGAAATCGTGTCATCACAGCAAATCAGATCAGCGCTCGTCTTCAAACAGACACTGGTGTGAGAGTGAGTGGCCAGACGATTCGGAATCGACTGCATAGGGGTCACCTTCGCGTTTGACGTCCTCGCGTGATCCCTTGTTTGAGAGATCATCACATTCAGGCAAGACGTCGTTGGTGTAGGGATCGTCAACACTGGGATAATCGACGCTGGAGCAATGTGATGTTTTCAGATGAGTCAAGGTTCACTGTTGATTTTTTGGACAGACGTAGGAGGGTGTGGCGTCGTCGAAACAAGCGCTTCCAAGACGTTAACGTCATCAGACATGATCGATTTTGGGGTGGTTATGGTTTGGGGAGGCATCACTGTTGCTGGAAGAACGGCTTTACATGTTGTTGCAGGGCGTGTTACAGGCCAGTACTACCGGGACAACATCTTGGCAGTCCATGTTGTGCCGATTGCACGACGTCTTGGCCGCCGTTTCATCTTCCAGGATGACAACGCAAGATGTCACAGGGCCAGGATCGTTACAGGTTACCTCCAACAACAGAACATCACCACATTACCTTGGCCAGCACTGAGTCCCGACCTCTCCCCCATCGAGCATGTCTGGGACATGCTTGGACAGAGGTTACATCAATGTCAACAACGTCCTGCCAATGTCCAAGAACTTGCTGCTGCGTTGCAACAGGAATGGGACAATCTGGACCAAAATGACCTTAGACGTCTCATTAGGAGTACGCCACATCGGATCAATGCTTGTTTGGCAAACAGAGGAGGATTTACCCGTTACTGACTTTGTTGTGATGCTGTGGTAACTTTGCTGTTTGACCCCGGGTATCATTTTACCCTTATAATGGTCAGTCTGTGTCTTACTTAGTCTAACGATCATTTGGAATAAATCGATGAATGTGAACTTCATTTCATTTTGTAATTTGTTTCTTCGTCAGTTTCATTAGGTGACTTTAATAACACTTAAAAATCAAATATCCCCTACTTTTTTTGAATAGTATATGTTTTATTAAGGTTGTGGACCCTATATAGGTCACAATTTTGAACCAATTTTGATGAAACTTGACATGCATGTTTATAACCCGAAGATTTTGGTTCCTTTCGATATTTGCGCTCATTGATTCCTAACTTCCTGAATTATGGCCCCTGATTGTACGAAAAATCACCCTTTTTAGCTTGTGGTCCCTCTGGAAGTCACAATTATTTTCCAATTTAAAAACAACGTTTGATTATATCACTGTTTCACCTTACTGAAGGTTTGAGTTTAAATTTCGGGAAAATCTGACCAAAATTGACAGACAAAATGGCCGCCGTTTGTACGCGAATACTGTTAAAAAATGATATATCATGGTTGTGGACCCTGTATAGGTCACAATTTTAATTTGATTTTGATGAAACTTGAAATGCATGGTTATAACCCAAATTAAAGATCTTGGTTCCTTTCGGTATTTGCGCATATCAGATCGTAACTTCCTGAATTATTTGAATTTCGTGAAAATCATACCAAAATTGCCGGACGAAGTGGTCGTCGTTTGTACGCGAATAGTGTAAAAATATGGTATATCATGGTTGTGGACTCTCTACAGGTCACAACATAATCATTGTCGGCTTCGAATTTCATGAATATCAGACTGGAACTGACCAACATAATGGCTGCTCCCAATACAGTATGAAATACAGGACCTAATGATGTAGGAAAAATCACTTTCGGTATTGCTTGTTCTCTATTCATCTCTCGAAAATGTGGGCGTATCCTGCCTGGCAGTGCCAGCCTATCTTTTAGCTTGTGGTCCCTCTGGAGGTCACAATTATTATCCGATTTAAAAAACCGTTTGATTATGTCACCGTTACACCCTACGGAAGGTTGAGTTCGAATTTCGGGAAAATTGGACCAAAATTGCCATACAATATGGCGGCCCTTTGTACTCGAATACTGTTAAAAAATGGTATATCAAGGTTGTGGACCCTGTACAGGTCATAATTTTAATTCGATTTTGATGAAACTTGAAATTCATGGTTATAACACAAAGATCTTGGTTCTTATCGATATTTGCGCACATCGGATCGTAACTTCATGAATTATGGCCCCTGATTATACGCAAAATCGCCCTTTTTATATGCCCACACTTTTATGTGGACGTATATTGTCGTCGCCCCTGTCCGTCCGGACGTCCATCCGTCTGTCCACAATTTGTTTGTGGACTCTCTACAGGTCACAATTCTTATTTGATTTTGACGAAACTTGAAATATAGGTTTATCCCCAAAAGATCTCGGCTGCTTTCGATATTGGCATGTATCGGATCAAAACTTTTTGGATTATGGCCCCTGATTGTACGAAAAATCACGTTTTTAGCTTGTGGACCCTATAGGTCACAATTTTGAACCGATTTTGATGAAACTTGACATACATGTTTATAACCCAAAGATCTTGGTTCCTTTCGATATTTGCGCCTATTTGAACGTAATTTCCTGAATTATGGCCCCTGATTGGCCGAAAAATCACCCTAAGATAGGTTGAATTCGAATTTCGGGAAAATCGGACCAAAATTGCCATACAAAATGGCTGCCGTTTGTACGCAAATACTGTTAAAGAATGGTATATCAAGGTTGTGGACCCTGTAGAGGTCATAATTTTAATTCGATTTTGATGAAACTTGAAATTCATGGTTATAATCCAAAGATCTTGGTTCCTTTTGATATTTGCGCATATCGGATCGTAACTTCCTGAATTATGGCCCCTGATTATACGCAAAATGGCCTTTTCTTAGCTTGTGGTTCCTCTGGAGGTCACAATTATTATCCGATTGAAATATACGTTTGATTATATTACCGTTACACCGTAAGGAAGGTTGAGTTCGAATTTCGGGAAAATCGGACCAAAATTGCTATACAAAGTGGCCGCCGTTTGTACGCGAATACAGTTAAAAAATTGTATATCATGGTTGTGGACCGTGTAGAGGTCACAATTTTAATTCGATTTTGATGAAACTTGAAATGCATGGTTATAACCCAAAGATCTTGGTTCCTTTCGTTTTTTGCACGTATATCTGATTGCAACTTCCTGAATTATGGCCCCCGATTGTCCAAAAAATCGCCTATGGTCCCTCTGGAGGTCACAATTATTATCCGATTTGAAAAAACATTTGACTCTATCACTGGTATACCCTACGGATGGTTGATTTCGAATTTCGAGAAAATCGGACCATAATTGCCAGAAAAAATGGCCGCCGTTTGTACGCGAACAGTGTAGAAATATGGTATATCAAAGTTGTGGACCCTGTAGAGGTCACAATTTTAATTAGATTTTGATGAAACCTGAATTGCTTATTTATAACCTAAAGATCTTTATTCTTTTCGATATTTGCGCATTTCAGATTGTAACTTAATGAATTATGGCCTTTGATTGTAGGAAAAATCACAATTATTATCTGATTTTAAAAAAAAGTCTGATTATATTACTGTTGCACCGTTTTAAAAAAACAAAAAACAAAAAAAAGCGTCTAAGAGAGGTAACTCGCCTTAAAACAAAATGATGACGCCTATGAAATTAATTTAAGAATGGCATTTCAAATGATCCATTAGATTGCATACCAGTTCAATATCCAACACTCTTACTTTTTTTTAATTGTAAAATTTCTTTCTTCATGGGCCTTATCCATTTTTTATACGCCCACATGGAAATGTCGGTCTGTCATCCACAATATCTCGTGAATGCTCTAGAGGCTAAAGTTAATATCGGATTGACTTTAAATTTATGCACAGTGTTTAAGGTCATGAGAGGAAGAATCCTATTGGTTTTCGGTGATATCCGATAATTACTGCCAGAGTTATGAACCTTGATCACTTTGAAAAATCTTGTGGAAGCTCTCGAGGCGAAACTTAATATCCGATTGAGTTTAGATTTATACACAGTGTTTAAGGTCATGAAACGAAGAATCCCAGGGATTTTCAGCGAATTCCGATAATTACTGCCAGAGTTATCTCCCTTGATCACTTTGAAAAACTTTTGTTATGCTCTAGAGGCGAATTGACTTCAGATTGATACACAGAGTTTAAGGTCTTGAGACGGACAAGTATATTGATTTTCAATGAATTTTGACGGCTAAATCCATGCTTTTAAATGTTTCATATACTAAACTTTAGCATTGGGGAAGAACTTTATAAAAATGAAACAAATTCTAATGATTTTCTGATTATTAATTAATGAGTTGTTACTCTTAATCAGATTTTAGTGTATTGTAAATGTTTCATTTCTGAAAAAAGTAATAATATGCCCGGACGATTTAGCTGCTGTGGGCGTATGTTTCGTTGCCTGGCAACCTATCTTTGAAAATTTAATACTAATTCGTCGACACAATTCATGTTTGTTTATGTTAGTGCAAAAATTATGTGATTTATTGCGGGAAGGGGTGCAACTCTTACTTGACTTGGCCAGAAGATACTGGATAATCAACCATATTAAAAACAAAACTCCCAGTTACCATGGGTGATGGACTTGACGTCAAATATTAACGTTTCTAGACCCTCAGTACGTTGAAAACTGGGAAGTTCTGGGTGACCAAGACTATTTAGATATTCTCGCATATCAGGCCGTAACTTCGTGAATTATGAAATGAAATGACATGTGGTTTAGCATGAAATGACATGAGATTTATAACATCCTATAGGCTAGCGGCCAAATGGCGAGATACCCCTACCCAAGGTAGAACAAAACAATTTGGATATTTTTTAATAGTCACATCCCCAGAACTCAAAACTGGTTCTTGGGCAAATTTTCAACGAGGCCCAATATATTTTTTTGCACTTTTACCAATGTTCAGAGTTTCTTTAACGGTAATCGATTTGGTGGATGTAGGGATAGATTTTTGGTTCTTGTTCTTTGGTGCTGAACAAACCTTAAAATCATCTACTATCATCTGAAAGAGTAATGGGTTGCCAATGCATATTTTTGGTCAAAACATCTAAATTTGCATATGTGACGTAATTGTGATGTAATAGTGATATCATTGCTATCATATTGTCACGAGAATACCAGTTAAAGTGTAATCGCCTTATTTTAAAAACACATATTTTGAGTTTGAATAATCCATTGCAACAGATTAATCTATGTATTCTATTTTAACAGTGAAAAAATATGGTTTATTCCACCAAGAAACTTAAAATTGTTATTCTCGAAATTACAAATCTTCTAAATACTATAATGATATTCAAACGAGTAAATTTAACCAACAAATCGGTTTTAAATATCATCATTTTATATAATGCCCTTGCAGCACCCGGCATAACATTTACAGTGTCTACATATGAAAACCTGTTAAAGATACCTTATGTAAGATTAAGATAAAAGAGCCTGAAATGCCCCCAAAAATTTCGGATGAAATAGTTCACAGCCGCAAACGTGTTTTCCTGCTTTTCCAGCTTGTAGAATAAGTGTTTATATAACATAGCATGCGACTGGAACACTGGAACATATTAACTGTTCGACTTAACACCGATATTATGTTTCCTCCGGGCACTCCGGTTTCCTCCCACTACTAAAGACCCCTACGCGCAAGCGAATTGTTGAAATGAAATTTTGAACCATATGTTAGTCCTGAAATGACCTAGTTTGTGTTGGGTGGACGTTAAACCCCATTTCTCTCTCTCTCTCTCTCTCTCTCCGATATCATGTTAGCTAATAAGCACAAAGTCTCCCAAAACCAAATCTTTGCATAGAGTTTATGTAACACTATTAGTGATAACGGAATATCAGTTTTGTAAATAAAAAAAAAATATTTACATCGGGAACAAGAATATAAAAGTGGAACATAAATAATACAGGAACATAACTCAAACAGGAACTAAACAATAACATCCAGGCTCAGATCCAGGATTTTGTCGATGGAGGGGCCATACATTGGAGCAAAGGGTAATAGTCAGGTTTGGTGTAGTCCCCAGAGGAAAATCATGTTTAAATTAACTATTATAGAGCAGATATGTGAAATACAACAGTAACTAAGCAAACGAAAACAAAAATCAACTATGTCACACTGGAGCCTCCCCCTGGATCCGCGCCTAACATCAGGAATATAACAATAATATTAGCATGGTACATTAAGGCAACCATTCTGCCACGGCAGCGGCTGATCCCCATACGCTGGCCTTGCTCTCCTCTACTCTTCTCCGCTCGTCTCAGGGTCTTATATACCTTCGTATTACATTCTATTTAATCAAGAGAATTGTCACTACATCCGGAAATCATTAACTAAATACTTACAAATATGTATTGGACGTATATATATGTAGTGGACATTACAGTTTATATCGTAGACCAATAACGTGGCGTCCGAAGAAGTGGAGTTCAAATTTTTACATGTATAAATTGTAATCTTAATACGATACAAGTTATTGAGCACTTTGACATATTCAATAACAGATACTGTAACACTATTAGTATTGGTAACAGAATATCAGTTTTATAAAAATAAAATTTATTTATATATGGAACATAAATATAGAACAGCTACATAAATTAATCAGGAACATAAATTAAACAGGATATAAACTATACTAGCAAACAATAACATTAACACAGTAGAGAATTAATAAAACCATTTTCTTATCGTTTTCTCTTATCTCTTGACAGTCAGTTCTTTTTGAAATTATTTCTTTTTGGAGACATATCAGCTCACTGTCTCGTATAACAATACTTCGTCTTCGATTGAAAATCGACTGTGTGTAATCACTCTCTACTTCAGTCCAGTAAGGAAAACTTATGTGCCACTTACCTATTCTTCAAATCGTTGCTACGGATCAACCATATCAAAGATCTCTGCTGTCTTAAAATTATAGTTGGAATGTGTAAAACATCAAATATCCCAAAAGTTTCTTGGGGTCCATACAAAGTCAGCCCTGCTTCTTTGCTTCTCTAAGAAAACCAGCGCCACTGTCTGTAAACCTGAAATTTTTTCGGACATTTCTAGTTTTGCTTCATTGTCGCCGAGTTGACATTAAAACATTTTGTCTGGATCCACTCAAATTTGTGCGACATTTTTTCGGGCATCGATTATCATTTGTTAATGCTGCTGCAACAGTCTGATTGGGTGCTTGGAATTCAGAATGGCATTTCGGTTTAAAAAAACATTGGATACTTTTGGAATTGCTTTACATGGGCTAGAATAGCAGAGAATGCATTTGCGGTGGTTATAATTTCAAAATTTACTCCGGGACGATTGGTTGGTTTTTTTTTAATTCGGGTCAGCCAGGTAGGCTATATTCGACTATTTTCAAGTTGCCGTATTAACAACCCGGAATATCGGGAAAACGCGTTTGCTGCAGTTAAATTTTCAAAATGTTCTCCCAATGGTTCCGTATTCGTAGGCTGTAAACGATTGATTGGGATTCAGGTCAGCCACCTTATATAATTAGGCTACATTAGACCACTTTAAAGCTGCTTTGTTCACGGGCTTAAAGGGCTAATTCCTATATTTTTTTGAAGAATATAACTGCTTAATTTTGTATTAAAATCCCTTAAAATCCCCTACCAAAGGGCCGAACAACTAACTCAGTATTTGTGATACTTTTCAAACAACTTAAACCCGTCAGTCTTCTGGAAATTGAGACCGGTGTTCCAAGCTGTATAACGCAGTGTCTACGTGAAGCAAGGCTTTCTTTTAAATAAAAATTATGTGATGTTGAAATTTACCATTCGCTATCAAGTACAACACATGGGCCATTTGCTATATAGACCTCTCAGGGAACGGGAATCGATTATTAGGTCACCAACAAAAAAATTGACCCGAGATGAAATTTTGAGACTAGGTCAATACACCATTCTCTTATATTTTTGCGTTTATATTTCATATGTACTCAGACTTTTATTTTTGAGACTCTCCCTTTAAATTGCAAGAAAACGTGTTTGCAGCAATCAAATATTCTGGTGACGTTCACCGCCATCTTAACCTGTTCATGAAAGCTAGCATTGATAATTATTTTGATTTTGTTTTTTCTAAATTAAATGTTAAATAACAAATTTTAGTACACATTATTAGCGTTGATTAGGCCATGTCAGATTTGATATCTTCAGAAAAATAACTTGTATGTTACTGTTATACGGTTACTTTAAAAAAAGAAATAATTTTGTAATAATCACATATATATTAAAGTTCCAATTTCACTTTTTCTAAGAAAGTCAAAATATAATTATTTCTATGTTTTTTGCTCAAAAGGTTGTCAACTCACTATTATACGATCATGGACAAAATTTTTGGGGGGTTAGAAAGGGCGACACTGGTTGATTGAGGAAATGGTTACTCAATTACCTCCCTTGTTTTCCCATTCTTCTCCATGGACGGCCATCTTCAAACGTTTGAATTTGAAGTTGAAAATGATATTTTTGCCAATTTCTCAACTGGCAATAGTGAATTATAGGATTAATAGGATTATTCTTTAACAAGGTAGGACTGTTTATAGGTTCAATCTATTATGGGGCTTTATTTTAATAAATTTTAAAAATATAACTTAAAAAAATGCTATTGGAACTTTAACTTTAATCAGTAGAGAATATTGCGAAATAAATTTTAGTCCGTATTTCAATCATATAGCCTTCGGCGCCGTTGTATTTGTGCAATTGAGTCGCAATTGTCCAAGGAACAGTCATGGCTAGTTTTATGTCAATGGTATATGATTTGAAGTAGCCTAAGACTTTTTTCGAAAAGCGCCGCTCACAAGCACAAAAAGAACAGGATCTGTAGCCCCAAGGGGTCAGCTACTGGTCCTAAAATGATATTGCGTGTGCTACTTGAAAGTTTTTCATTTACATCACAGCTTATTTGGGAGAAAAACACAAAATATAGCTTTTAATTGTTAAATAGTTGGATTTTACCTATACAGTGGATATTTACATTTTACAGTTGCTATGGAAACCAAGAGAAATAACTTATAGCCTGTTTTGAAAATCGCCCAAGAAACGATTTCATAATGCCAATAAAATTAGCTTTCCAACCATACCAAATAACCTTTCTTTTACCATATGGACTTAAACCGCTAGCCTGCTACTCTTCTGCATCTAACCTGGGCTAATGGAAGACGGGCATACGCCATGCAGTGTGCTATAAGGGAAATTATGCCCGGGCAACGACACTACGGCCTATCGAATTCCAACTGCCAGGGGATCTTTTACGTGCACACCAATGTGTACACTGGAATTAGGTTTTTCGTTCCGAACGACTAGACAGATATCCTTGTCAGGCCCTCTGTTCTGCATCACTGACAAGGGTAAACCACACAGGAAACCCTAAATTATGACCCCTGACTGTACGAAAAGTCATGTATAGAGACATAATTATAGGGATTAAGTTAATTCATTTTTGTTTGTTTGTTATTGTACATGTATGCACTTATTGCTATCGGTCATTTATGTTTATTTTTCAGGACCCAGATTGATGGATGTAGAATGATGAACACAGATAGAAGAGGATGCAGGCAAGGGCAGTATGTTGATATGTCCGTTTGGTGGATTCGGTTTAAAAGGAGAGTACAGTTTTTCTGATTGATTTTCTGGGGGGTTGTGACAGTCTGCAGACTGAGTAGCCCTCAATTCTTGGGATAAGACCAACTGAACAATTCAGTTCAGTTCCATTTAGTTCAGTAGGGATTAAGTTAATTTGGCTCTAAATTCATTGAAGATTTGTTTTTTTTTGTATGCCCACATTTTCATGTGGACATATGTCATCGCCCAAGTTCGTCCGTCTGTGTGTCTGTGTTTCCGTTCACATTTTGTTTGTGGACTCTACAGGTCATATTTTTTATTCGATTTTGACGAAACTTGTAATATAGGGTTATTTCCCCAAGTTTTCAAAATCTTTAGATATCTGCGCATTTACTTCCTGGGAATTCAAGATTTGCAGTTACAGGTTTATGTATGACCTATATACGTTTTCTCAATTCTACATTAGTAAAGGATACTGTGTTGACAAGTTGAAAGCACATTTTAAAATAGGGGTCCTTGGAAATATTGACTTTTAGTGGGGATTGAAGTGCAAGCTACTTGAGGGATCGAGTCTACTTGTTATGTCTAGGCCAGATAGATTAACATGTCATAACTTCATCAACCAATATATACCGACTGAAGATGTTTCTATCTACCAGGATATTATTTGCCTTAGTTCTGGGTTCTGTTTTATTCTGGAGACCAGTTCTTTGTGTTATTGTTTGTAGAACAGAATTTTTGTAGGTTTTACAAGGGTGAAATGATGAGAGAGATAGTCCTCAAACATAATCAGTTTCTTCTCTAATCCGCATACACAACATAAACAAAAATCCCTGATTTCTTGTACTTTGGTGGCTTCTAATGAGAATGGTTCTATGTTATTATCTGCAGACTTACCATTACTTCTTAAAACAAGTACACAAACACATCCATACCTGTTTGGAACTTCTGTAATCAACTATTACAGAGACTTGAACTCAATGTTTCTGGCATTGTTAATTTTACAGTATTGTGGCTGATTTACATCTATGAGATTTTCTAAGACCTCTATCTTTCTTCTACTGGGTTTTCTGGTGTGCACACATCGTTTATTGGTCCTCAACGTGGCCCGTTATCATTGATGACTTGTGGTTGGCCACCCAGTTATCTCTGGTGACTGGTAGTTGGCAGTCCATATTAAGCTATGGGCTTTTGATACAGAACAGAAGAAGATTCACACATTGTGGCTGATTTACATGTATGAGATATACTAGAGACTTGTGTCTCACTTCAATTGGATTTTCTGGTGTGCAAACCTTGTTTATTGGTCCTCGACGTAGCCAGTTATCATTGATGACTTGTGGTTGGCCACCCAGTTATCTCTGGTGACTGGTAGTTGGCAGTCCATATTAAGCTATGGGCTTCTGATACAGAACAAAAGAAGATACACACATTAGGCGATGATATATATATAAGCAGTCTGCTTCATTTCTCTAGAATATAACATTTGGGTTTTTTTCATCTTGTAGTTTAAACTGATATCCTTACCAAAAGTCAATCAAATCACTTGCCTATGATATAGATGTGCCCAGACCTATTAGCACTTGTTTCTTTACTAACATGTTCATTCAAATATTAATAGGCTTCTTGTGTAATTATGTTTTTACAATTATAATATAGCTATGTATCGCCAACGATCATGAATTTATTTTTATACGCCCACATTTTCATGTGATTGTATATCATTGTCCGAACATCCGTTCACATTTATTTGTGGACACTCTGTAGGTCACAATTTTCATTCAGTTTTGACGAAACTTGAAATAGGGGTTGATATCTGAAAGATCTTGGTTGTTTGGTTCCTCTCAATATTGACATGTATTAGATCGTAACTACATGGATTATGGCCCCTGATTGTATTTTTGAAAATGACGTTTTTAACTTTTAGCCTCTCTTGGGATCAAAATTTGCGTTTGATTTTGATGAAATTTAAGATATATGTTATCATTACCCCCATAAAGCCTACAAAGATTGATATATACAGTATATTCACATGTTTAAATTGTTGTCGGTGTGTTGAATAGATTATATTATTTCTTAATCAATTATTTACTTAAAAATAAGAGATTATGATTTGTATTTCCCTAATTTTTATGCATTTTTGATCCCTGGTGTGAGCGTATGTGGGCGCCATCCCACTGCTAAAGACCCCTACGCGCAAGCGAATTATTGAAATAAAATTGAAACCATATGTTAGTCCCAAAATGACCTAGTTTGTGTCGCATGGAAAATAAACCGTTTTGTGAATATGAATAAGATCAAATGTGTGTTGAAATTTTTAGTTCACTGGCTAATGGTTTAATTTGACTTAATTGGTAATTTTGTTTGTTTTTCGTTGCACATGTACTAATTGCTTTCGGCGACATAAGTTTGTTTTTCAGGACCCCGGTGGGTGGCTGTAGAATGGTGGATACAGAATACAGAATGGTGGATACAGAACACAGAATGGTGGATACAGAATACAGAATGGTGGATACAGATGGAAGAGCATTCAGATATAAGAGGACAGTGTTTGGTGGATTCAGTTTAAAAGGAGAGTGCTGTTTTTCTGATTGATTTCCTTGAGGGTGGCAGTAGGCTGCAGACTGGGCGGCTCTCATTTCATTTTGGGAAGAGACCAGCTGAACAGTACAGTTCAGTTCCGTTGGGATTAAGTTAATTTTGCTTCCAATTGATTTTGTTTGATTTTTGTTGCACATGTACTAATTGCTTTCGGCACATAAGTTTGTTTTTCAGGACCCCGGTGGGTGGCTGCAGAATGGTGAATACAGAATGGTGGATACAGAACACAGAATGGTGGATACATAATACAGAATGGTGGATACAGAATACAGAATGGTGGATACAGAATACAGAATGGTGGATACAGAACACAGAATGGTGGATACAGATGGAAGAGCACAGTGTTTGGTGGATTCAGTTTAAAAGGAGAGTGCTGTTTTTCTGATTGATTTCCTTGAGGGTGGCAGTAGGCTGCAGACTGGGCGGCTCTCATTTCATTCTGGGGAAGAGACCAGCTGAACAGTACAGTTCAGTTCCGTTGGGATTAAGTTAATTTTGCTTCCAATTGATTTTGTTTGATTTTCGTTGCACATGTACTAATTGCTTTCGGCACATAAGTTTGTTTTTCAGGACCCTGGTGGGTGGCTGCAGAATGGTGAATACAGAATGGTGGATACAGAACACAGAATGGTGGATACATAATACAGAATGGTGGATACAGAATACAGAATGGTGGATACAGAATACAGAATGGTGGATACAGAACACAGAATGGTGGATACAGATGGAAGAGCACAGTGTTTGGTGGATTCAGTTTAAAAGGAGAGTGCTGTTTTTCTGATTGATTTCCTTGAGGGTGGCAGTAGGCTGCAGACTGGGCGGCTCTCATTTCATTCTGGGGAAGAGACCAGCTGAACAGTTCAGTTCCGTTGGGATTAAGTTAATTTTGCTTCCAATTGATTTTGTTTGATTTTCGTTGCACATGTACTAATTGCTTTCGGCACATAAGTTTGTTTTTCAGGACCCCGGTGGGTGGCTGCAGAATGGTGAATACAGAATGGTGGATACAGAACACAGAATGGTGGATACATAATACAGAATGGTGGATACAGAACACAGAATGGTAGATACAGAATAAAAAATGGTGGATACAGAACACAGAATGGTGGATACAGATGGAAGAGCACAGTGTTTGGTGGATTCAGTTTAAAAGGAGAGTGCTGTTTTTCTGATTGATTTCCTTGAGGGTGGCAGTAGGCTGCAGACTGGGCGGCTCTCATTTCATTCTGGGGAAGAGACCAGCTGAACAATACAGTTCAGTTCTGTTGGGATTAAGTTAATTTTGCTTCCAATTGATTTTGTTTGATTTTCGTTGCACATGTACTAATTGCTTTCGGCACATAAGTTTGTTTTTCAGGACCCCGGTGGGTGGCTGCAGAATGGTGAATACAGAATGGTGGATACAGAACACAGAATGGTGGATACATAATACAGAATGGTGGATACAGAATACAGAATGGTGGATACAGAATACAGAATGGTGGATACAGAACACAGAATGGTGGATACAGATGGAAGAGCACAGTGTTTGGTGGATTCAGTTTAAAAGGAGAGTGCTGTTTTTCTGATTGATTTCCTTGAGGGTGGCAGTAGGCTGCAGACTGGGCGGCTCTCATTTCATTCTGGGGAAGAGACCAGCTGAACAATACAGTTCAGTTCCGTTGGGATTAAGTTAATTTTGCTTCCAATTGATTTTGTTTGATTTTCGTTGCACATGTACTAATTGCTTTCGGCACATAAGTTTGTTTTTCAGGACCCCGGTGGGTGGCTGCAGAATGGTGAATACAGAATGGTGGATACAGAACACAGAATGGTGGATACATAATACAGAATGGTGGATACAGAATACAGAATGGTGGATACAGAATACAGAATGGTGGATACAGAACACAGAATGGTGGATACAGATGGAAGAGCACAGTGTTTGGTGGATTCAGTTTAAAAGGAGAGTGCTGTTTTTCTGATTGATTTCCTTGAGGGTGGCAGTAGGCTGCAGACTGGGCGGCTCTCATTTCATTCTGGGGAAGAGACCAGCTGAACAGTTCAGTTCCGTTGGGATTAAGTTAATTTTGCTTCCAATTGATTTTGTTTGATTTTCGTTGCACATGTACTAATTGCTTTCGGCACATAAGTTTGTTTTTCAGGACCCCGGTGGGTGGCTGCAGAATGGTGAATACAGAATGGTGGATACAGAACACAGAATGGTGGATACATAATACAGAATGGTGGATACAGAACACAGAATGGTAGATACAGAATAAAAAATGGTGGATACAGAACACAGAATGGTGGATACAGATGGAAGAGCACAGTGTTTGGTGGATTCAGTTTAAAAGGAGAGTGCTGTTTTTCTGATTGATTTCCTTGAGGGTGGCAGTAGGCTGCAGACTGGGCGGCTCTCATTTCATTCTGGGGAAGAGACCAGCTGAACAATACAGTTCAGTTCTGTTGGGATTAAGTTAATTTTGCTTCCAATTGATTTTGTTTGATTTTCGTTGCACATGTACTAATTGCTTTCGGCACATAAGTTTGTTTTTCAGGACCCCGGTGGGTGGCTGCAGAATGGTGAATACAGAATGGTGGATACAGAACACAGAATGGTGGATACATAATACAGAATGGTGGATACAGAATACAGAATGGTGGATACAGAATACAGAATGGTGGATACAGAACACAGAATGGTGGATACAGATGGAAGAGCACAGTGTTTGGTGGATTCAGTTTAAAAGGAGAGTGCTGTTTTTCTGATTGATTTCCTTGAGGGTGGCAGTAGGCTGCAGACTGGGCGGCTCTCATTTCATTCTGGGGAAGAGACCAGCTGAACAATACAGTTCAGTTCCGTTGGGATTAAGTTAATTTTGCTTCCAATTGATTTTGTTTGATTTTCGTTGCACATGTACTAATTGCTTTCGGCACATAAGTTTGTTTTTCAGGACCCCGGTGGGTGGCTGCAGAATGGTGAATACAGAATGGTGGATACAGAACACAGAATGGTGGATACATAATACAGAATGGTGGATACAGAATACAGAATGGTGGATACAGAATACAGAATGGTGGATACAGAACACAGAATGGTGGATACAGATGGAAGAGCACAGTGTTTGGTGGATTCAGTTTAAAAGGAGAGTGCTGTTTTTCTGATTGATTTCCTTGAGGGTGGCAGTAGGCTGCAGACTGGGCGGCTCTCATTTCATTCTGGGGAAGAGACCAGCTGAACAGTACAGTTCAGTTCCGTTGGGATTAAGTTAATTTTGCTTCCAATTGATTTTGTTTGATTTTCGTTGCACATGTACTAATTGCTTTCGGCACATAAGTTTGTTTTTCAGGACCCCGGTGGGTGGCTGCAGAATGGTGAATACAGAATGGTGGATACAGAACACAGAATGGTGGATACATAATACAGAATGGTGGATACAGAATACAGAATGGTGGATACAGAATACAGAATGGTGGATACAGAACACAGAATGGTGGATACAGATGGAAGAGCACAGTGTTTGGTGGATTCAGTTTAAAAGGAGAGTGCTGTTTTTCTGATTGATTTCCTTGAGGGTGGCAGTAGGCTGCAGACTGGGCGGCTCTCATTTCATTCTGGGGAAGAGACCAGCTGAACAGTACAGTTCAGTTCCGTTGGGATTAAGTAAATTTTGCTTCCAATTGATTTTGTTTGATTTTCGTTGCACATGTACTAATTGCTTTCGGCACATAAGTTTGTTTTTCAGGACCCCGGTGGGTGGCTGCAGAATGGTGAATACAGAATGGTGGATACAGAACACAGAATGGTGGATACATAATACAGAATGGTGGATACAGAATACAGAATGGTGGATACAGAATACAGAATGGTGGATACAGAATACAGAATGGTGGATACAGAATACAGAATGGTGGATACAGAACACAGAATGGTGGATACAGATGGAAGAGCACAGTGTTTGGTGGATTCAGTTTAAAAGGAGAGTGCTGTTTTTCTGATTGATTTCCTTGAGGGTGGCAGTAGGCTGCAGACTGGGCGGCTCTCATTTCATTCTGGGGAAGAGACCAGCTGAACAGTACAGTTCAGTTCCGTTGGGATTAAGTTAATTTTGCTTCCAATTGATTTTGTTTGATTTTCGTTGCACATGTACTAGTTGCTTTCGGCCACATAAGTTTGTTTTTCAGGACCCTGGTGGGTGGCTGCAGAATGGTGGATACAGAATACGGAATGGTGGATACAGAACACAGAATGGTGGATACAGAATACAGAATGGTGGATACAGAACACAGAATTTTGGATACAGAATACAGAATGTTTTTCTGATTGATTTCCTGTGGACTACACCCATAGAAATGCATGATAAATGGGATTCTGTCGGAGTACAATGCTGGGGAGTTAATGGAAGGTCTAAAACTTAGATCAGAGAAGGTAGCTAAATTGACATTGTACAGTGATGAGCAAATGGGAGATCTCAAACTTAGAGGCTATGGTGTGGCAGAGACCCATAGAAATGCGTGATAAATGGGATTCCCTCTGAGTACAATGCTGGGCAGTTAATGGAAGGCCTAAAACATAGATCAGAGAAGGTAGCCAAATTGACATTGTACAGTGATGAGCTAATGGGAGATCCCAAACTTAGAGGCTATGGTGTGGCAGAGACACATAGAAATGCGTGATAAATGGGATTCCCTCTGAGTACAATGCTGGGCAGTTAATGGAAGGCCTAAAACATAGATCAGAGAAGGTAGCCAAATTGACATTGTACAGTGATGAGCTAATGGGAGATCCCAAACTTAGAGGCTATGGTGTGGCAGAGACCCATAGAAATGCTTGAGAAATGGGATGAGAAATGGGATTCCCTCTGAGTACAATGCTGCAGGGCTAATGGAAAATCACAAACTTAGAGCCTATGGTGTGGAGGAGACCCATAGATTTAAGATTAGCGAATGTATCCAAACGAAAACCGGGACCACCCGTCCTCTCCCGGTTCTCTTAAGGCAGTGAAGCGGTCGGAAGGCGGGGGGTCGTAAAGTTTGATCTCTCGTCCAGTAACCGCGCACTTTCGTACGATCCAAGACTCGATGGAGACCGTGGAACTAGGCCGACCCCGGAATATGGTATGGAGACCCATAGATTTTAGATTAGAGAAGGTAGTCGACCGACTATCACGCAAACGAGAACGGGAGACCGTGAGGTTCTCTAAAGGCAGCGAAGCGGTCGGAAAGCGGGGGATTGTCAAACCCGATCTCTCGTCCAGTAACCGCGCATTCTTTCGTACGATTCAAACCTCGATGGAGACCGTGGAACTAGGCCGACCCTTTGATGGTGCCTGCTGGTCACAGATCAGAGAAGGTAGCCAAATTGACATGATACAGTGGCGAGGAGCTAATGGAAGATCTCAAGCTGACCCATAGATTTAAGATTAGAGAAGGTAACTAAATTGACATAGTCACATGCGTAGACATACATACCGGTGTAAAATCTGTCCGAAACTCGAGCATACGGAGAAGTTCTGCTCAGGCAAAGCCGCCTATAGTTAAATATCTTGACGATTTTTCAATGTAGGATTTGAGTACCCAGAAATGAATAGCGTGTAACAACATTGTAAATTATTATACGGGGAAGTCTAAGCTTTCACAAAGTATGCATTTCAAGGGACAAAATTTGAAGAATTTTCTGATTCGCCTACCTCATATGAATAATAAAAGTTTGTATTTCTTTGTCATAGCATCATAAAATTTTAGATTGTTATACAGGCCAAGACTGTAGTCTTTCACACAGAATTAACCAGTTTAGTAACTAACGTATATCAATATTTCTATTACATATTTCAGATGATGGTGGCTATATGGTAGTTGTTCTTTGGGTAAGCAACATTTGTCTTTCGGTTCTATATCGGACTCATCTGACCTATGACACATGCCTAGTCCATTATTACTGACATTCGTAAATGTAGGAAAAGAGTTAACGCTAATATTAATTCATGTTTTATTTTCAGATAAAAGAGAAAAGGAGTTTATGGTATCATAGAGAGATCCACACACGTTATTTTTTTTTATCTTAAACTGGGCCTATCTTTATATTCTAGCTTGTTGATGTTGTATAAGCTTGGCTTGTACACCAGATTCGTTTGTAAATATCATGTGAAGTTTTCCATGATGTATTATTAGGTTTTTTGGTTGAAAGTTGTAGACATGGGTAGTTATTAAGTCAGGATATATTAATATGGCATCAACTAACTCCACATTTCGTTTAGGGAACTAATTTTTTTTTTTTTTTTTTTTGCACGTTTTTCACCATTTTGCATTTGCCTGCTAAGTAAGGGATGCTATATTTAATATATTCTGATATTTGGTTTATCTTAGATTTTTAATGCCTTTAACAAATATTGCAAATTTCTCCTGAGAGTCCAGTAAAGATAATCTTGCATAACGTGTTTCTATGATAAACTTGGATGTATTGTTGATAGTGGGGTCTACGGATACAGGTGAGTTATGCATCACCATTGGTAGATTTTAATATTTTTTTTGTATGACAATAGACAAAACTAAAACATGCTGTCTTTTTTATTAGTCCATAAACTCATTGTATTTTACACAATGATAGTATTATTGTTTGATAAAAAAGAAAATAAAGGTTCTTGGAAGATCTAACTAAATATAAATATATTTTTCTTTAAAAATAGTAACGGCGGCGGTTAAAGTAGACATAAACTGAGATTAGATGCTGTCTGGGAATTTAGAATGTATAATACTTAATAATCCTCCTCTCAATTACAGGATCGTGGGGATATGTTTGTAAGAGACGTATGAAGACCGTAATAGTTGTGGATGAGCAGGACACACAGCATATTAGACATGGAGATATTAATATACAGGCATTGTACAGACAATTGTTATGCAATTGGTGAGTTTAGCATTAATATCAATATTTTCATTAATACAAAATTTCAAACATTATTTATGTTTTTTATTTAAAACATAAAATGTCGTATAATATAATTGTTGTACATTTTACAGGACCACAACAATGTTAAGGCGGCGAATGATCAATATGATGATGATTACCGTGGGTACTGGAGAAGACAGACAGGGTAGGTATTAGTACCAAACTTTAATTATTTCTAAATTATCCCTAAAATTTGTAAATAATTCAAATTCTGTTCTTTGAATTTAAGTATACATAGTGACTGTTGGGACATTCTTGGAAATAGAAATTACACCTTCAAATCTGACATTTCAACTGAACGAATCACTTGGTCACCATAGGGGAGAGAGAGGGAAATGGGGTTTAACGTCCACTCAACACAAACTAGGTCATTTCGGGACTAACATATGGTTTAATTTTATTTCAATAATTCGTAGGGGTCTTTAGCAGTGGGAGGAAACCGGAGTGCCGGAGGAAACCCACAAGGTTGAGAAGACGCCCCTATCTCACACCAAGGATCAAAACCACAGCAGCAAGCCAGAGGTGACCGGCCAGCTAGAGGTCGAAGCGCGGCAATCTAGACCACTAGGCCATCCCAACCCCCGGTCACCATAGGTGTTCAGCAGTGGTTCTTAGGCGAATTTATTCTATCGGTTTACCTTCAACAAATCATACTTAAGCTGCAAGTTGTGTTGTACTATGTCCTTTTTTCAAACGATATTATTCATGTATTCATGTGGACATTTTAATTGTCATTGTTTACCTTTTTTCCAGCAGTGATTTGGATGGATGTCAAGCGGCAGTTTATGGTACCGGGAAGTCGACTGGGAAATGGAAGTTGAATAGGGAAATTCTAGATTAGCAATAACAGGTTTATGTGTGTATATATTTTCTAAATTTTCATGGGTCCATTGAATAGGTACAGTAAAGGGCATTCTGCTTACAAGTTTGAAACAATCAAAGTCTATCAAATCACTTCTCTATGTAAAGGTGTTTCGAAGACCTGTTAGCTCATGTTTCTTTACTGTAAATTTTGATTCAGATATTGATGGGGTTCGTTTGCAATTTGGATTTAATTATTGTCTACATAAGCTTGTTATTGCCAAACTAGTATTTTTCTAATCAAGTCATCTACAGACGTCTTCTGTTTTAATTTATATTATATGCATGATTGTTTATTATTTTTTATTTATATTATATACATGATTATTTTTTTATTTGTATTGAGTTTATTTACAATGTAAGGTCAGTATTGAGTAAATACTTCTGGTTGATCCGATCATTTTTGAAAATCCTACCACCTCCTTCCTAAATTGTAGTTAGGGTTAGGTAGCTTCGCTTACAATACTGACCACTGATGTCAGAAACGCCCACAAAGATCAGGATGTTTAATTTTGGGTATCATAATATTTTCTATGGAGGTTAAGTCAACATTCAAAATTTTTCTTTTTCTGTACATGGGACATAAAACTTTATGGGATTCTTAATGAGGTAAAATTACAATTCTTTCAAAACTTTTGAGCTAGCAAAGGGATTTATAGGGGTAAAGAGATGTTACCTTTTCATTTTTATATTGTTTTCAAGACTCAAGGGTGGTTTTGATTAGTAATTATTTCTGTAATTTTTATATTACTCAAATAATTACCTTAGAATAATATCTTTAAAAACTGTAGGCTTTTCTGACAGAATATGTAATGTTTTTTGGAAACAATTATTCACATATAATGTGTATTATTGTGTTTGTCTTTTGTTAAGTTACGCTATTAGAAATGACCAGTTCAAATTGACAATTTTATCGAAACTTTCAAAAAACCAACATGATGTTTTGTTTTCATCTAAATAAGCTTGATTGTGCTAAACTAGTATTGTTCTATTGAAATTGTCTACAGATGTCTACTGTTATTATTTTTCATTTATATTATATACATGATCATGTCTATTATCTTTTATTTATATTATATGCATAATTATGTTTATTTAGAATGTAAGGTCAATAGTGAGTAAACACTTCCAGTTGATCAGAGCACATGGAAAATCGTACCTCCCCCTTCCTAAATGGGAGTTAGGGTTGGGTAGCCGCTCTCAGCACCGACCATTGTCTACAGCTGTCCACTGTTATACTTTTTCATTTATATTATATACATGATTGTTTATTTAGAATGTAAGGTCAGATATATAGTGAGTAAATACTTCTGGTATATCCAAGCACTTTTGAAAATCCTACCACCTCCTTCCTAAATGGTAGTTAAAGTTAGGAAGCCGGCTTTCAATACTGACCACTGATGTCAGAAACGCCTACAAAGATCAGAATGTTTAATTTTGGGTAACATAATATTTTCTATGGAGGTTAGGTCAACATTCAAAATTTTTCATTGTTTTTACTTGGGACATAAAACTTTGTGGGATTCTTAATGAGGTAAATTTACAATTCTTTCGAAACTTTCGACCGAGCAACGGGATTTATACCTTTTCATATTTATATTGCTTTCGAGGGGAGGTTTTGATTAAGGTTAATTATTTCTGTAATTCTCTTATATTACTCAAATAATTACCTTAAAATATTATCTTTCAAGAATGTAGGCTTTTCTGGTTTAGTTTTTATGCACCCATATTTTCAGGCCAAAGGTTTAAATTTATATTTGTATATACTAAAATATATGATATCAGTCACTAGAGATTGCCTACAAAGATTGACAGTTATATTATTGTCAGTGTGTTAGGGTAAAATAATACTTTATAAGGAAATAGAATGAGGTCGAAATTCGAATAATCCATCTGTTGAATAGATTATATTATTTCTTAATAAATTATTTACTTATAGATAAGAGATTATGATTTGTATTTCCTTAGTTATTATACATTATTTAGTTATTTTTATAGGCCCATATTAAACAATAATTTTATATTTTTATATGCCCATATTTTATGTTACAGAACAAAATTCTAAATTTGGCATTTTCCTAAACTTGGAATGTAAACCGTTATGGGAATTTGAATGGGATCAAAATTGTTTAGACATTTTCGACATACAAACCTGATATGGTATGGGGGAGGGGAGATGTATTATGTCTGTCCGTTCATCATGCCATAGGTCCAAAATATAAATTTTCCCTTTTCTCTAAACTTGGAACATACTAGTTTATGGTAATTTGAATGGGCTCAATTTATTTCGAAATTTTCGACATACAAATAATATAAGGGGAAGGTGGTGGGGTTGAGATATATTTATATTTTTTTCACGCAACCACATTTATTATTCTTTTATTTATCTTTACCCATATATTTAAAGATATTGTTTAATATGGGTCAACTGATAATTCATCAGTCGACATAGATTATATTATTTCTTAATCAGTTGTATTCTTATAGATTAGAGGTTTTGATTTATATTAGTATTTCAATATATCTGATGTTAAATTAGGCAAATTATTATCTTATAGGACTGGTGTGTCTACACTAATTAATTGGTCAGTTATATTATATGCAGGATTATGTAGTTTACATTGTAAGGTCAGTATTGAGTAAACACTTCCGGTTGATCAGAGTTAGGGTTGGGTAGCCGGCTCTCAATACTGACCCCTGATGTCAGAAACGCCTACAAAGATCAGAATGTTTAATTTTGGGTAACATAATTTATAAGGACGTTAGGTGAACATTCAAAATTTTTCTTTGTTGTCTTTACTTAGGACATTAAACTTTATGGGATTCTAAATGAGGTCAAATTACAATTCTTTCGAAACTTTCGACCGAGCAACGGGATTTATAGGGGTAAAGAGATGTTACCTTTTCATTGTTTTGATTAAGGTTAATTATTTCTGTAATTCTCTTATATTACTCAAATAATTACCTTAAAATATTATCTTTCAAGAATGTAGGCTTTTCTGACAGAATTCTTTTTTTTTTTTTTTTGAAACAAAATATCCATCCAATACCCCATTATAAATAAACATTTCATTTAGTTTTTATGCACCCATATTTTCAGGCCAAAGGTTTAAATTTATATTTGTATATACTATAATATAATGATACCAGTCACTAGAGATTGCCTACAAAGATTGACAAAAATATTCAATGTTTATATTATTGTCAGTGTGTTAGTGTAAAATAATACTTTATAAGGACATAGAATGAGGCCGAAATTCAAATAATCTATCTGTTGAATAGATTATATCATTTCTTAATCAATTATTTACTTATAGATAAGAGATTATGATTTGTATTTCCTCAATTATTATACATTATTTAGTTATTTTTATAGGCCTATATTAAACAATAATTTGATATTTTTATATGCCCATATTTTATGTTACAGAACAAAATTCTAAATTTTGCATTTTCCTAAACTTGGAATGTAAACCGTTATGGGAATTTGAATGGGGTCATAATTGTTTAGACATTTTCGACATACAAACGTGATATGGTATGGGGGAGGGGAGATGTATTATGTCTGTCCGTCCATCATTCTACAGGTCCAAAATACAAATTTTCCCTTTTCTCTAAACTTGGAACATACTAGTTTATGGTAATTTCAATGGGGTCAATTTATTTCGAAATTTTCGACATACAAATAATATAAGGGGAAGGTGGTGGGGTTGAGATTTTTATATTTTTTGATGCAACCACATTTATTATTCTTTTATTTACCTTTACCCATATATTTTAAAATATTGTTTAACATGGGTCAACTGATAATTCATCAGTCGAAATAGATTATATTATTGCTTAATCAGTATTATTATAGATTAGAGGTTTTGATTTATATTAGTATTTCAATATATCTGATGTTAAATCAGGCAAATTATTATCTTATAGGACTGGTATCTACTCTTATTATTGGTCAGTTATATTATATGCAGGATTATGTAGTTTACATTGTAAGGTCAGTATTGAGTATACACTTCCGGTTGATCTGAGTTAGGGTTGGGTAGCCGGCTCTCAATACTGACCACTGATGTCAGAAACGCCTACAAAGATCAGAATGTTTAATTATGGGTAACATAATACTTTATAAGGACGTTAGGTGAACATTCAAAATTTTTCTTTGTTGTCTTTATGGGATTCTAAATGAGGTCAAATTACAATTCTTTCGAAACTTTCGACCGAGCAACGGGATTTATAGGGGTAAAGAGATGTTACCTTTTCATTGTTTTGATTAAGGTTAATTATTTCTGTAATTCTCTTATATTACTCAAATAATTACCTTAAAATATTATCTTTCAAGAATGTAGGCTTTTCTGACAGAATTCTTTTTTTTTTTTTTTGAAACAAAATATCCATCCAATACCCCATTATAAATAAACATTTCATTTAGTTTTTATGCACCCATATTTTCAGGCCAAAGGTTTAAATTTATATTTGTATATACTATAATATAATGATACCAGTCACTAGAGATTGCCTACAAAGATTGACAAAAATATTCAATGTTTATATTATTGTCAGTGTGTTAGTGTAAAATAATACTTTATCAGGAAATAGAATGAGGTCGAAATTCGAATAATCCATCTGTTGAATAGATTATATTATTTCTTAATCAGTTATTTCTTCCTCAATTATTATACATTATTTAGTTATTTTTATAGGCCTATATTAAACAATAATTTGATATTTTTATATGCCCATATTTTATGTTACAGAACAAAATTCTAAATTTTGCATTTTCCTAAACTTGGAACATAAACCGTAATGGGAATTTGAATGGGGTCAAAATTATTTCGAAATTTTCAACATACACACTTGAAGTGATATGGGTGTGGGGGGGAGATGTATTATGGCTGTCCGTCCATCATGCTACAGGTCCAAATTTGAAATTTGCTATTTTCCAAAATTTGGAACATACCTGTTTATGGTAATTTTAATGGGGTCAAAATAATTTCGGAATTTTCGACGTACAAGCATGTGGGGTGATGGTGGGGTCGAGGAGATTTTAGTAAGATTTTTGCCTGCAAGCACATTAAAATACCCTCGTATTATAAGATATTGTTTAATATGGGCCAACTTATATGGTTTTAATCAGATGTAGTTATAAAATCGTATGAAATAAAACATTTTACCATCGCTGTTTCAATTGAATCTGTAATTTTGCAGTTAACAATATGGCTGCTGCTTAAATTAAGCTTTTGAAATCCATGCATTGGCGATTGACGATTATGGGAACGAAGCATTTGGCTTCGAGATAATAATTTCACAGATTACAATATTTGTTTAGCATTGGAATTCAGACATTCAAAGCATTAGGCCTACACAATTTTAAACTTTCAGCTGCGAATTATTCGTTTCTGTCCCACCTAAACAAGGCCCAATTTCTATATCTGGCAACGCCCTCCCTGCCAATTTTGGAATGTATAGTTGATATGAGGTTTTGCTATGCTAATGACTGATTACTCAGGAGAAGATCATGACTGATCGACTGTTGGCTGTTGTGATGTTTTTCACGGAATAAGTTGCCGTTCTGGCCGTTCATCCCAGAATTAGGGAAAAGATACATTTATTTCGGACTATAAGTATCTTTTGGGGGGTTATGGCCGGTAAAACGTTACCGTATGTAATAATATAGTTACGTTTGAAATAAATCCATAAAAGATATATTATGTATTGTTTAATGGTCGAGAGCGAGACGTCTAGACATTAAGTAATATATTGTAACAGCATGAGGGCCGTACAGCCCGAAAGTTTTTACAATTTATTACGAAATGTCGTAAGCTCGAGAGCATTAAACATCTTAAAATATTGACACTCCGCAAGAGCTTTTACAGTCAAATACTAGTGGTGAATCCGGGAGTTTTTTTAGGGGGTTGACAACCCCATGTTTTGTCTCACCGACCACGGAGCGATGGGTGCCACAGGCACACATCCGAGTGCCGTAGGCGCGAGCAGTAGAGAGGGTGGGGGGGGTCTCCCCCCCAGAAATTTCTGAAAAATTCTCTACGATTTCCTCGCATATGAGCCATAACGAACAGTGATTTCTGTTCGTCGACAATGTTTCATTTCGTTGACGATTTTCAAAATTTGAAGAATAAACTTCGAAATTTAAATATATATGTTGATTATTGTGAAATTGTGCATATAACAAATATAATTCGGACTGTACGTACAAAGAAGTTGCCACATTCACGGAAAAGTTGTCAACGCCTCTTATATTCCAGATAATGAACAAACTGCATGTTATCAGCCGCGGTTTACGGAGCTAATTTCTGCCGCTAGTAACATATATATAGATGCTGATTGTGTGTCTGATAAGATGCGCACTATGTGATATATATATATATACGACCATGCGTGTGCATGTCCGGGTGGAAGCTTGTAGGACCCGGGATTCCTATACATCGGTGAGGAGGGGTTGTATAGGATCCTCCCCTGAATACGTCACGCTAGTACAATATTTCATTGGTATGAATAATGTACTATTGGCAAGTTGCCCGTACGATTATTTGAAATAATGGTACGCCAACATCAAAGGGTGACGTCATATCTGTATTTTAAGTATGAATTAAGAGTGGACCGTTCTTGGTATAGTTCAAATGTTGATAATAATGAACATATTACTCCGGAGCAAGCGAAGATTTAGTCTCTACAGTAGTCTAGATGCGTCGTTAACATTGGAGAATAACAGGTCATTGGTTAGATTATTCAGTCTTTTATATTATCATAACCAAAGCCCAATTGAGGTAACTAGCCTTAAAACAAGATGTCGACGCCCATGATTCGGAAATTAATTTAAGCATGCCTTTTCAGAAAAATCCATTTGATTGCATTGCCAGTTCAATATCCAACACTCTTTTATATTTTTTTATTGTAAATATCTGTCTTCATGGCAGGCGCGGATCCAGGATTTTTTGCAGGGTGGGGGGGTGGTCCAGGTTTGATAATTGCCACCGCCACCATTACCGGGGGGTTTGATGGCCCTCCCGCAGAAAAATTTGGTAAATTAGATTCAATTTGGTGCATTCTGACGTATTTCCGGAAGGTAAATTCCAAAATTACAGGTCTAAAAATCGCCAATAAAATCGCATAAAAATTTTCAAGCCTGAGCAGGAGGGGGGGGGGAGGTCCGGACCCCCTGGACCCCCCCTCTGGATCCGCGCCTGTCATGGGTCATATCTGTTTTGTTTTTTTTTAAATTAATCCTGATTCGTCGTCAGGATTCAAAGCCCCAATTCCGAATTTCACAGAATCTGAAAATTACAAGTTCGTGTACGTGTGAAATTTAAACGCCAAAATACAGAGGAATTGTGTATTTGCCTTGTCTGAAAAGTTCAGTTCAAAATATTGAGTCGTTTGGACGTGAACGATCGAAATCGCACCAAAATCGCATATCTGGATACTAGTATGACAGATCATGACTCATGCTGACATTATATAATTGTTTCCTTGGGTTTTATACTCCCAACTTGTTTTCAAATATGAGTGAAGTCTGTGTCACCACAGACCCGGGACTGTACAGCGCAGTGGAAGCTTACGGCTAGCCCCCGGATCTATTCACTCTTTTTGATTTGTTTTTGTTTGTGGTCTCTTAGTATGATGTCTTATCTGTGTATTTGTTTTTGTGTAGAATTGTGTGTGGTGCAGTCCCCCTGCACTTACTATCATAAATCGATTTTGATGAAACTTGAAATGCATGGTTATAACCCAAAGGTCTTGGTTCCTTTCGATATTTGCGCATATCGGATCGTAACTTCCTGAATTATGGCTCCTGATTGTACGCAAAATTGACTTTTTATACGCCCACATTGAAATGTGGTGGTATATTGTCGTCGCCCCCGTCCGTCCGTCCGTCGGTCCGGCGGTCAATCGGTCTGGCGTCCACAATTGCTTGTGGACGCTCTAGAGGCTAAAGTTAATATCCGATTGACTTTAAATTTATACACAGTGTTTGAGGTCATGAGACGAAGAAGCCTATTGTTTTTCAGCGATTTCTGATAATAACTACCAGAGTTATGGCCCTTGATCACTTCAAAAAATCTTGTGGACGCTCTAGAGGCCAAAGTTAATATTCGATTGGCTTTAAATTTATACACAGTGTTAACGGTCATAAGACGAAGAAGCCTATCGATTTTCAGCGATTTCCAATAATTAGTGCCAGAGTTATGGCCCTTGATCACTTCAAAAAATCTTGTGGACGCTCTAAAAGCCACAGTTAATATCCGATTGACCTTAAATTTATACACAGTGTTTAAGGTCATAAGAAGAAGAAGCCTATTGATTTTCAGCGATTTCCGATAATTAGTGCCAGAGTTATGGCCCTTGATCACTTCAAAAAATCTTGTGGACGCTCTAAAAGCCAAAGTTAATATCTGATTGACTTTAAATTTATACACAGTGTTTAAGGTCATAAGACGAAGAAGCCTATTGATTTTCAGCGATTTCCGATAATTAGTGCCAGAGTTATGGCCCTTGATCACTTCAAAAAATCTTGTGGACGCTCTAAAAGCCTAAGTTAATATCCGATTGACTTTAAATTTATACACAGTGTTAAAGGTCATAAGACGAAGAAGCGTATTGATTTTCAGCAATTTCCGATAATTAGTGCCAGAGTTATGGCCCTTGATCACTTCAAAAAATCTTGTGAACGATCTAGAGGCCAAAGTTAATATCCGATTGACTTTAAATTTACACACACTGTTTAAGGTCATGAGACGAAGAAGCCTACTGATTTTCATTGATTTCAAATAATTACTTCCAGAGTTATCTCCCTTGATCACTTCAAAAAACCTTGTGACGCTACAGATGCCAAACTTATCATCCGTTTGACTTCAGATTGATACACAGAGTTTAAGGTGTTGAAACGCACAAGTATTTTGATTTTCAATGAATTTTGATAACAGAACAGCTAAATCCATGATGTTAAATGTTTCCTATACTAATTGATAGCGTGGGGCAAAACTTTATAAAAAGCAAACAAATTCTAATGATTTTCAGATAATTACATAATGAGTTGTTTCATTACCAAAAAAGTAAAAATATGCGACAACCTTTGTTGACTGCCCGGACGGTTTAGCTGCTGTGGGCGTATGTTTCGTTGCCTGGCAACCTATCTTTCTTTTTAGCTTGTGGTGCCTCTGGAGGTCACAGTTATTTTCCGGTTTTAAAAAAAACGTTTGATTTTTTCACCGTTACACCTTAAGGAAGGTTTGAGTTCGAATTTCGGAAAAATCGGACCAAAATTGACAGACAAAATGGCCGCCGTTTGTACGCGAATACTGTTAAAAAATGGTATATCATGGTTGTGGACCCTGTATAGGTCACAATTTTAGTTGGGATGGCCTAGTGGTCTAGAGTGCCACGCTTCGACCTCTAGCTGGCCGGTCACCTCTGGCTTGCGGCTGTGGTTTCGAGCCATGGTGTGAGCGTATGTGGCATGGAGATAGGGGCGCCTTCTCAACCTCGTGGGTTTCCTCCGGGCACTCCGGTTTCCTCCCACTGCTAAAGACCCCTATGCGCAAGCGAACTATTGAAATAAATTTAAACCATATGTTAGTCCCGAAATGACCTAGTTTGTGTTGAGTGGACGTTAAACCCCATTTCTCTCTCTCTCTCCCTGTATAGGTCAAAATTTTAATTCGATTTTGATGAATCTTGAAATGCACATTATAACCCAAAGATATTGGTTCCTTTCGTTATTTGCGCATATCGGATCGTAACTTCCTGAATTATGGCCCCTGATTGTCCGAAAAATCGCCATATGGTCCCTCTGGAGGTCACAATTATTATCCGATTCAAAAAAAAAAAACGTTTGACTCTATCACCGTTACACCCTACGGAAGGTTGAGTTCGAATTTCGAGAAAATCGGACCATAACTGCCAGACAAAATGGCCGCCGTTTGTACGCGAATAGTGTAAAAATATGGTATATCAAAGTTGTGGACCCTGTAGAGGTCACAATTTTAATTCGATTTTGATGAAACCTGAAATGCATGTTTATAACCTAAAGATCTTTATTCGTTTTGATATTTGCGCATATCAAATTGTAACTTAATGAATTATTGCCTTCTATTGTAGGAAAAATCACTTTCGGTATTGCTTGTTCTCTATCTATCTCTCGAACAATTATTATCCGATTTAAATAAAACTCTGATTATATTACTGTTGCACCGTAAGGAAGGTTGAGTTCAAATTTCGTGAAAATCGTACCAAAATTGACGGACGAAATGGTCACCGTTTGTAGCCTACGCGAATAGTGTAAAAATATGGTATATCATGATGTGGTAATTATTTCTGTAATTCTAATATTACTCAAATAATTACCTTAGAATAATATCTTTAAAAACTGTAGGCTTTCCTGACAGAATATGTAATGTTTTATGAAAACAATTATTCACATATAATGTGTATTATTGTGTTTGTCGTTGGTTAAGTTACGCTATTAGAAATGACCAGTTCAAATTGACAATTAATTTTATCGAAACTTTCAAAAAACCAACATGATTTTTTGTTTTCATCTAAATAAAGTTGTAGGCTTTTCTGCCAGAATAGTTAATGTTTTTTCAATATTCACATATGTGTATTATTAATAACTCAATATGCCATTAGAAAGAGCCATTTCAAAATTACATTTTTTAATACTTTCGACAAACCAACGTGAATTTCTTTTTTTGTGGTGGGGAGGGGTGGAGAAGTTACTTTTCCATATTTGAAATAGTTAATAACGAATATTTCACAATAGGGCACCAATATGATTTTGTGTCGAGGGAGAAATGGGATGTTTAATTTTATGGGATATATGATTTTATGGGGTTTTTTTTATTATAATCATATTTCTTATATTAAATTAATGCACATTATATAGGTTGTTTTTTGTACTCACATATTAAACAATATTTTCTTTTATATACGCCCATATTTCATGCCCATCAGTTTGTAAAGCTACATGTCAAACTTCTGAATTTTACCTTTTTCTAAACTTTTTGTGGGAATTTGAACGGGTTCAAAAATATTTCGAAACTTTCGGCATACCAAAATGATGTGAGGGTGGGCTGGATCATGGCCGTAGGACCGTCATAGTATAGGTCTAAATTTTCTATTTTCCCAAACTTAATTATACACCTTCATGGGAATCATAATGGGTCCAAATTATTTAGAAATTTTTAACATACCAACATAATTGTAGTCTCTGGTGCGGGGTTGATATGTTTCTGAGGGCAACTGTATTTCACAGCTTTTAAAATAATGTTTAATATAGACCAACTGATAATTTATCAGTTAAGAGATTATGTTATTGTTTTTTAATCAATTAAATACTCATAGCTGTAGTTAAGAATCATTTACAAATAAAATATTTTACTATCACTGTGGTTTGAAACTGATAGGGTGGGGGAACACCAACCTTGTAATTTTGCTGGAAAAAGTAGAACAAATCGATGGTAGATAAATGGGCCACCGAATAAGCTTCTGAAATCCATCTTCAGGGAAGTGACGATTATTACGAAAGAAGCATGAGGCATATTAATATGGGGGATCATGTGGCTAAGTGGGTAAGGTGCTGACTCGCTAGCCTGGAGGTTGGGTGTTCGATCCCAAGAGAGTTCATCTCATTTTCCGGCATGGTTTCTCCTTGTCAGTGATGCAGAACGGAGCTCTGACAAGGACAGCTGTTTTGTTATTTGGATGGCGTGTACACATTTGCGTGTACATAATAGATCCCTTAGCAGTTGGAATTGGAAATAAGAGTAGGCCATAGCGCCGCTGCCCACGCAAAATTTCCCTCATAGCACTTTATGGCATCTGCCCGTCTTGAATTAGCCAAGGTAAGGTGCAGAAGAGTAAGCCGTTAAAACCCATTTTATTTTCTTATTTATTTGTGTGTTTTGGGGGATCACAGTGGCTAAGTGAGTAAGACGCTGGCTCCGTGGCGGCTCCGTGGCCTGTAGGTCAGGATGGAGGGCCTGACAAGGACAGCTGTCTAGTCATTTGGATGTGACAAAAAACAGAGGTCCCCTGTACACATTGGCCTGCACGTAAATGATCCCTTGACAGCTGGAATTCGATATAAGAGTAGGCCGTAGCACACCGGGTAAAATTTACCTTATAGCACACTATATGGCGTATGCCCCTCTTCCTTCATTTGCCCAGTTCGGAGCAGAACAGTAGGACGTTAAGCACCATTTCATTTCATTTCTTATTAATTTGAGTAGCAATTTCACACATAACAGTTCAAAGCCCAAACTAAGCGTATCTCTATATCGGTCCCTCAGATAGTCATAGATTTCCCTCGACCCATTTTGTTACATAATTTGATGGCTATTCTGATGATTAGTGGAGGACATTACATTTCATGACAAGGCGTAGAACATTGATGTCTACTCAACACAGACAAGGTCATTTCGTGACTAACATCTGGTTCAAGTCTATTTAAATATTTTTTTTGTACGTATTGGTCTTTAGCCGTTGGGAGGACACAGAGAGAACCCACCAGATTGGAATGGACAAGTGGGAAGTTGAAACCAACTTGGCCAAATGACAGGGGAAAATAATGAAGATTTTTAATGAAATCTAAATTACCACCCTCAGTTTAACCCCCACTATCTTCAGGGGGTATGTACAGGGGAGATAGGAGGCTCAGAAAGAAAAAATCAAATATGTTTATACATGGGTAGTGTGACTACAACTTTTGGAGGGGGCCCTGAGAAAATTCATATCTACCCCCCCCCCCCCCCCTTACTTAAGGCACTGATCAATCGGTTGGTTTTAAGGGTGCCCACACGCCAATGGATACCTGATTTCGCCCTGATCAAAACTTTCTTATATCACCTATGTAGAGGCTATGAAGCGCCACTAAAGGCGTCGATCCAAGGGGCGGGGGCACCAGGTGCAACTGGCTCTCCTATAAATTTGGCCGCCCTTGAAAAAAATCGACCATATAAAATACAAAATCGACTGTTAGATATTACCAGAGTAGCCGAAAAACGTGTTTCCAGCCGCCCGAAATTGAAGCACGGTATCACTTGCTAGCGACTTTGATTTCGGCTTCAAGTGGGTGGAAAACTTGGGCATTATATTGACGCTCAGTTTACACAACGTGACGGATCCGGGTGGAATGGTTCCTATTAAAGTATTAATCACTTTATACACTCATTTATTACGTCAACAATATGTTCTGCAATTTAATTTGCAGGAGGAAAAAAGCTGGCATTGCGAGCCGAATAACCGTACCGATGTCACGCCTCTAGGTGATATTAGCGGCCTAGCAAATATTCACTGCTGGAGCTGGTGAAATTTCATGGTGGTCTGCACCCTATATAGACCAGTTACCTCCCCTGAAAAGATCTCTGATCTCTACTCTAGTAAGGAGTGTTTAGTGGTGTAGTAGAGCAAGTGGAAGTTTATTTACATCGTGTTGTAATTAAAGTTTAATTGATTTGGCGTTGATTAATGATGTTGACGCGACGCTGTAGCCATTTAATGATCTATAAGCTGTTCAATATGTGAATCATATAAAGTTTGTGTCTCGTAAATACAGATAATATCCAATAAAGACTCTCGCGACAGATAGAATGACAGCAAATGAGCAAACTGAATTGTCAGCAGACTTGGCTGAATGAAGTCCAAGACAAGTGAATGAATCAAACCACACCTTCATTATGTTTAATGTTTACAGACGATACTCAGTTACTCACTTTTTAAAGTAGATAACTCAGTTGAAGAAGGACATTTTTTGAAAAGAAAACTATTAGAAGGTAAAAAGATTAGTACTGATGATATCTTCAAAAGGTTCCCAGTCACGCAAACTCGTCCACAACCTGCCCCACTGGTTAAGTCATCCACAAGCATAGGTTAACCCTTTAGTTTTGGAGCCTAAACCATGAAGGAGGTCTTCAAAAATTCACAAATTGTGTTTTTCATGATGCTTGGGGTGTGAATAAACCTAATCCACAAAAAAAATTCATCAGAAATCATTTCAAGGATTATGGCCCTGGATTGTACGAAAATCAAAATTCACATTTTATTTTAGCTTGTGGTCCCTCTAGAGGCCACAATATTATCAGATTTGTTGTGGTTAGTGGTCTGAGACCCGACAGTAGACGGGACTACTTCATTGGACATTCCTACGCTACAGGTAGGCCTATAGGCCCCTATTAGCCGTAGGGATGAATGGAAGTGGCCAGAATTTACAGTTGACTTACAGAATTATTAAGGTATTGTTGTTGTTTGTAGTTAAGCGGACATACACCGGAGTGGGACTTCGGATTTACACATTAGATTTAAAATTTTTTTTAAATATATAAAACCGTGACAAAGTGGCTGCTTCATATATATAGATAGTGTAAAAGTATGCTAGAGTTCACAATTTTCATCCAATTATTTGTGAAACTTAAAATACCTGTATATGTTTATCCCACAGATCTGGGTTCCTTTTGATATTTGTGCGTAATATACCCTAACTTACTATATTATATTATGGTCCCTGTTTGTTAGAAAATTTTGCTTTTTTTTACCTCAGTCTCTGTCCATCTCTTGCAAAATGTGGTGTATCTTGTATGGCAACCGCTTTGTATGTTTATGCGCAACTGGGCTACCTTATAGAGAGAGTAAGCTGGCATTCATTCAAAATGTATCAGTCTTTCCCTGTCCGATTAGCTGGGCTAGTTGTTTCGAATCCTAGCGTATTCAACACCAGGCTAATTCATGACCAGTAAAATCGGCGTATTCAAGACCAGTATATTATAGGGTTGGTTGATCGGTATATTTTATCCCTTATATTTTATTTTTATACTATAGTTTTGAAAATGCGTGAGATTTCACTGTGTGCTCGTGAGAGCGTGATTTTGATTAAAAATGCGTGATTCTCACGCCAAATGCGTGACAGTTGGCAGGTATGCTACAATACATTTACGACGATGTTTCCGCAGAGGGACCGTACAGAAACGCACACTCTCTCAATAGCCTACTAGTATCCATTTCACCTGCATTGTAGTTGGTCCATAGAGAGAATATGCGTGTCTGCATAAGTCCAACTCTGCTTCGTTGGCATCTGCTGATTTTTCCTTCGGTGAGCATCACCATATCCATTTTCAGTTTCTTAGCTTCTTTATGGAGTTCTGCAAGCAATAAATAAAACGGAGTGTTCAGTCGAGAGTTGATTCGGTTATGCCACCCCTCGACGTACTAATTAGCAACTTTATACACCGACCAATCAAAATAACAAAGCCGGGATGTACAATCTCAAGCTTAAGATTAAATAATTTAAACAACAACTCAATTGTAAAAAAAAAACAATTTTAATACATCAAACACCAATCATCAAAATCATCTATAATAATTATCGTATCGGCTTCTATCCACACTGATGAGTACTACTTAGCACCTTTATATACCGATCAACCAACCCTATAATATACTGGTCTTGAATACGCCGATTTTACTGGTCATGAATTAGCCTGGTGTTGAAAACGCCTGATAACGTTGTTTCCAACCATGCTCACGAAACCATGAAGTCTGTCGTTGAGATAAGTGACATGGTTTTTATTCCCATCCAACCTCGTGGGTTTTCCTAGGGTCCTCTGGTTTCCTCTCACTGTTGGCTTGTTATCATTAGCTTAAAGTAGCTATGTCTCTAACTCAATATCATCTAAAATCGTCAACATTAAAAACACGAATTCTTTGTCAATTTAAATCAACATTGATGTTGTGGTCTTACGGAGAAAAGATGGACTTCTGATATTCAATATTTAAGACAAAATAAACAATTTACCATTGGTACACGAATCGTGTACCATAGTGCGTTTTGGCGCCATTGTAACAAGGGTCTCGAAAAACGAGGCTATAGGCATATTTCCACAAGGCATGTAAAGCAGTGATACCATATTCTTATCTGGAGAGCATGTGCAATAAATATTATAGCTGTAGACTGGAATAACCAGATGCTACAGGTTGCATTTTGATTTAGACTTCTGGCGTTTTTTGCCGAACATAACTGATTAGAAATTACAGTAAAACAGAAACGATTTAGTGTAAATCAGTTAATATGCATTCATATTACATTACTATATGCGTTGCGACCAAGTTGTGTCAATTTCTAGGTCCCAAATATTAGCGATTTAGCCCCTTTAAATATAACATTATCTTAGAGCAACTGACTGACTGATTCTGATATTGAATGAAAGTCTTAACTAAAGGGCATATTTCTAACGCGCGCAATTGACTGTGACCTAAATTGATTTTTACCTAGACGATGCTCATTCACGTTTATTCATCTTGAGTGTATATTTTTTGGACTTGACATGTATAAGTAGTAATAAGTACAACATTAGATATATTCCAAAAGAAATTTTATTTAGAACCTAGGCCTTACATTCTTGTTCTTTCAAAATGTTTAGTATTCTTACAAAGTGAATTCTTGAATGGATGCATACTCTTTACCAATGTTCATTATAAATCCGTTTGGGCCGCTTGTTAGTGTACATGTGGTAATAAGTTGTTTGAAGGGTACCCACAGTATAATATAAATTTCCTGTGATGTATGTAAGCACTGCCCTTTATTACAAATAGAATTAATAAAACAAAATGACTACATGTACCATTAATAGCTGTTGAAAAGCTCACTGTTATTTTGTATAAGTACATCTTTATTCAATGCTTGAAATTTGTTAAAAATATAAATCATGTCCATGTATTAATAAAAAATATTTAGAAGATTATTAATAAAGATATAATTCTAGTATGGTTGTTTTGATTGACTGTAATTTGATGTTTTCATGCTTCACTACATCACCAACATGAAAGAGAAAAAAAAAACTATGTTGAATAAATTGAGTAGATGTAGGTCGAGTCTGACTGACCAAACTGTTATTAACAACAGCGAAATATTAAAAAGCATATTTATATAGATATACTTGCAAGAGATTATTTCTCTGTGACAGCATGTATCGATTTTAACTGATAATATTTTAGTTTGTCGTTTAATTGATTTTATACTCTCCTACTGGTACTCATTGGTAGGTCTACATAACTTGTATTTTTAGTAAGAAGCATAAATACATGGAACTTAGATCTACTTTAGTTGCATAATTAGCTTTGACATTGATAGCATCTCGATTCCAGCAAACATTAAATAAAGCAAAAGTCTATCATATTTTTAGTAAGAAGCATAAACACATGGAAGTTAAAATCATGATTCACAGTTGCTTTGATCCACTTGGTTGCATAATTAATAAAGCAAATTGTTCATCAGTTTATTTTGCCAATTTTCCTTATGTCTAAAGATTTCTATTTTAGTGCTAAATGTCTAAAACTTCTCCTAGTCTGTTTGATGTCTATTGTAATGACTGACAGCTACATGTGTACATGTAAGGTAGCGTCGTCAAAAATCATCATTCCCTTCTTTTTTCCCCATCTCCAAACATTCCATTTTTTTAAAAAACAAATATTTAATATTGAGACACAGTCTTGGACCATGACAAAATATACTTTATTAAAAGCTGAAACAATAGAAATTTAGAAAATTGTGCAAAAAGTTTTAATCATACCACATACATGTATCGACATTACAATATTGATATGTGGTATTGTTTTATCAAACAAACAAATTATAGAAAGAAGGTTACCAGAAGTTGATTTAAGTCTCAGTACTCCAATATTTATTTTCATTATTTAGATTTGACAAAAATAAGGACTAAAAAGTATCTTAGCAAAACAACAAACTGAAAGATTTTGTGACAAAAATAAAAAGTGAATGGTGTTTATTATATAGAGAAATAAATTGAGACTACTGTATTAAGATACCAGCTTCACGTTCATCAACAGAAAATTAAATTATATTAGGCTTGATTGATTTTAACATTTTATCAACCAATATTCCTTTTGGCATGACTATTTATGGACTTATATGCCTTTTTGGCTGGACTATTTTGTAGTGTGTATGGTGTAAAAGCATGTATTTATCATTAATTACATGTATGAATGGAATATCACACCTTTAAGTTTTCATAATGCATTATAACAAATTTCAGCAGATTCTCATTAACCCAGAAGCCTTAAACCTGAGAAATAAATAGTGTGTTAAAATTGTAAGTCCCTCCTGATTTTCAACCTTCAAAATAGCCCGGGAACAACGTAGGGAAGGAGTCAATTTTATACGCCCACATGGAAATGTAGTTGTTTATTGTATTGTTTTCGCCTCTGTCCATTTTCCACAATTTCATGTGAATACTCTACAGACTACATTTATTATCTGATCAGTTTATATATATTGTTTACATTAGTGAGAAGAAGGAGCCTATTTAATTTCACAATATTTGTTAATTACCGCCAGAGTTATGGTCCTTGTTTCATTTTGTTGAACATTGGGAACGCTCTAACGACTATAGTTATCATATGACCTGTATTAGATTTACATGCATTACCAGTATTTAAATGAATAAAACAAAGAATCCTATTGAATATCAGCAATTTCTGTTAATAATTTCTATGGTTATGGCCGTTAAGAACATTTTATCTGTTTGAAATTTATATCAGTTTCTTGTAGATGCTCCTACAAAAGCTTAAGTATGTGATGACAACCCTTGCTGACTGCTCAGACGATTTAGCTGATGTGGGCATAAGTTTTGTTGCCAGACAACCTATCTCTGCCTGTTATGCTAGTTTCTTGCTATACATGTATACACAAACTCTGAATCTGTGCAATAAAGATGATGTTATCCTGTGTTTTCTGTTTCAGATGGAGGTTGTGTTAGCAGTGATCCGGCCCAAACCCAACATCGCTAATCAAGATTTCCGTCCACGGCTTTACGATATTTTATTGTTGGACAGTAAAACCCCACCTGGTGAGAAGGTGAAACAGGCCAAATATTTACCGATGTTTTCTATGAATATAGTGGAAGAGGAACCAAGGGAATTAGTTTTAGGACATGTATTCAAGATTACTGGTAGTGGTGATCATGGCGTTGGTTTAAAAGGTTAGTTTCATCAGTCAAGGTATATATATCAGTCATGGTGCTGGTTTAAAACGTTAGTTTCATCAGTCATGGTACTTAGTCAATCATCATACTTTAACTTAACATGAAAGAAACCATTTTTCCCTTTAATAAAACTCAATTCTAGTTTGAATTTATCTTTTATTCTAACCAAGGAGGAGAATTCATTTTATCATCTAAAGTCTTTGACATTGAAAACACAAATTTTTTGTCAATTTTAATCAACATTAATGTTGTGATCTTACCTTGAAAAGGTAGGCTTCTGATATCCAATATTTAAGGCAAAATAAACATTTTATCATTGGTACACGAATCGAGTACAAGTGACCAGACAGAACAATGCTAGACATATTCCTCAACTCATGTCAAATGGCGAGGTCATAACTTATCTGGACAAGACACTAGAAATTTCTGTTTGGTAGAGACTCATGCCGTATTTCACTGGACATAACTGATTTGAAATTAGAGTCAAAACGGAAACAATTGAATGTGAATCAGTTCACAGACAATCAGGTTACATTATTATATGCGTTGCGACCCATTTGAGTATATTTCTTGGTCCCAAACATTAGCGATTAAGCTCCTTTAAATAAAACAGGTGCTTGATTTCTGTTTAATATATTTGTACAGGTGAACGTGCTATACAGATACCATGTAACAGTACCGATGTTAGACTTCATCAGAGAGAGTCATATTCAAGATTTTCTCTCTTCTTTGTTGCTGTTAATCCTCATGGTAAGATCCTACACCTCCGCTAAACAAACTATTCATTTTCAGAAACACCAATCTTGGTTTTCCTAGAAAAACTTGCAATAACTTGATGTATTGCCTGATGAAAATTGTCACAATTGTGTAGTAAATGCTATAGTTTTACTAATAATTCTGAAGTTGGCGTAAAATCAAATATTGGCAAAAACACCAGAAGCCTCCATCATTTGCAAATAATAGTGTATACGGTAAATTTTGATTAAACAAAAATGCCCAAAACGTAAATTGGGAGGGTTGAGAAGGAATTTTGGAAATCCATTAACGGTTAAAAAAAAGAGGTATCTCCATTTCTGTCAGATGTCTGCCATTGATGACAGTATTTCCGTTGTCCGGTAACTGCTGATGTGGGCACACAAGCTAAATATTTATATGGTTAATGGTGTCCCAGGGTACTGCACGGCCTAGTTGAAAAAGAGACATTAGTACCAAAACGAAAATGCACAAGTCGTGTTTGGTGGTGAAACATTTTTATCCAAAAGGAATGTTTGCAGGGGAGGATCTAGGAATTTCAGAAGGGGGGGGGGGGCGTGCTGCACCCACTTGCACTTGGGAGTGCGAAGCCCGGCCCGTGATTTTTGAGTGGAAAAAATGCCCACAAGGACTAATTTCATCCCATTACTGTAAATTACAATTTCCAACCTAACCTATTTTTGTTCCCCTTTCCTGCGAGAATATAAGGAGCTAATAATTGTTCGCCACCTCAAAAAAAGAGGGAGCGTGCGCCCCCCTCTGGATGCGTGCCTGGGTTGGTACATTTTAATAAATCTATATTATAAAAAAAAGAAAAGTTTAAAGTGAATGAAGAAAGTAATTTTTACCCACAATTCTTACTCACGCTTAATGCATATATATTTAATTTATTAAATAGCAAAGTGGCATTATTATTAAATATCGAGATATTTAACTATATCGTTGAACAAAAAGCCAATATCGATATCGTCCCTTTTTGCAATAACGTACAGCCCTAGTGCAACATGCTAGAGTCTGATGAGCCAGAGGATATGTTTGAAATTGGTTGAGCAATATGGTTATGAAGTCATTGAGATCAGAATCTGTCAGTACCATTGCAAATTGCAATAAAACCATCTTGTTTTATTAAACACTGTTCTACATTAAATTATCCTTGTACTGGAATGCATAGATAAAATGTTTTATTTCCAGACTCAAGGATTTGACCCACTGCGACATTTCCTTCCCCATCACACATTCTCCGTCAGCCTGTCCGTCGTCCACAATTTCTTGTGAACACTCTAGAGGCTAAAGTTAATATCCAATTGACCTTAAATTTATACAGAGTTTTTAAGGTCATAAGACGAAGAAGACTATTGATATTCAGCGATGTCCGATAATTACTGCCAGAGTTATGACCCTTGATCACTTTAAAAAATCTTGTGAACATACTAGCGGCTAAAGTAAATATCTGATTGACTTTAAATTTATACACAGTGTTTAAGGTCATGAGATGAAGAAGCCTATTGATTTTCAGCAATGTCCGATAATTGCTGCCAGAGTTATGGCCATTGATCACTTCAAAAAATCTTGTGGATGCTTTAGAGGCCAAAGTTAATATCGGATTGACCTCGAATTTATACACAGTGTTTAAGGTCATTAGACGATGAAGTCTATTGATTTTCAGTGATTTGCGATTATTACTGCCAGAGTTATGGCCCTTGATCACTTAAAAAAATCTTGTGGATGCTCCGGAGGCCAAAGTTAATATCTGATTGACTTCGAATTTATACACAGTGTTTAAGGTAGTGAGACGAAGACGCCTATTTATTTTCAGCGATTTCCGATAATTTCTTCCCAAGTTATCTCCCTTGATCCTGTGACGCTCTGGAGGCCAAACTTATCCTCCGATTGACTTCATTTTGATACACAGGGTTTAAGGTCTTGAAACGAACAAGTATAGTGATTTTCGATGAATTTTGATAACTGAACAGCTAAATCCATGATGTTAAATGTTTCATATACCGGTACTAAACTTTAGTACCGGTACTAAACTTTAGTACCGGTATGGGGCAGAACTTAATAAAAACCCAACAAATTCTAATGATTTCCTGATTATCACATAATGAGTTGTTACTCTTAATCAGATTTTAGAGTATTATAAATGTTTCATTTCTGAAAAAAGTAAAAATATGCGACAACTCTTGTTGAGTGCCTGGACGATTTAGCTTCTGTGGGCGTATGTTCTGTTGCCTGGCAACCTGTCTTTTTTTTTATGTTGTAGATAAATTAAATAAGCGTTTTGTAGAACAAGCTCAGAATACTCCAGGGTTTTATCCATTAGATTATGTTATTGATGTATTGAGTACTGGTTCTATCAACTTCCCCTCTCCAACTAAAACTTTACTTGCTCATCTTGAGAGGTATGATCATATTTTATCTGTATTCTTAGCTAAATATAATTGCTAATCAAAACACATTAATATAACAAGAATTATTTCCCTTGATTGTAATACAAAATAATTATGACGAGACATCATATTATTGATATCTGTGTGAATTTAGATGGCTAGTGAATGGCGCTACAGTCTCGATTGGTCTTCTTCTCTTACTATCTCACTTCAAACATATTTAATTGTAGTATTATAATTGTTGTGAATGCCCTAGAATTGGGGGTATATGAATTATTTATTCACACTGATATTTTTACATCACAAACATGAATATAACAAAATATTCTGATTTATTAATGGCTTTATTATTTATTTTATTTTGTAGTTGGTTGCGTGAAAAACATTCCTGTCCTGGTTCTATTGATTGTTTATTTCGTTCAAGAACAGACTATAGAATACGTTTAACTGTGCATAATCCCGTCTTCATTCCTAGCCACATGGCACATCACGATAGTGTCACTAATATCGGTCATCTTCCTACAGACGTTCAAATGACGGCTAATGAGGCTCTAACTAAAATGTTGTCTATTGAAAAATGTGATATTGTGGTCATGAATCCTTTATTTGGTTCAGGTCTCCCTTATAAAACTAAGGCAAGTACTCTTCTTTATTTGGGGCTCCATCAGATCAGGTAATCAAAGGAATAGCTACTATAAGATATCCGATTGTAGGACAACTATATGTTTTTGGAGGAGACGGTTTGACTGAGAATAGAAACATGGTTTCTGTTTTGGCAAAATTCTTACATTTGGAAAGGACAGATAGAAATTGCTGTATTTTATTTTCAAAAGAAATGAAGTATTGATGAAATGCTAAACCTGTTTCAATTTCATTTTTTGAGACAACACTGATATTTAGTATTCACATAGCCAGGGTTATAGCTATAGTTGTGGCATGGGATCAGTACTCTCTGACAACCAGCATACCAGGGTTATAGCTACAGTTGTGGCATGGGATAAGTACATTGTACTCTCTGACAACCAGCATAGCCAGGGTAAGAGCAACATTTGTGGGATGAGACCAGTACTCTCGGACAACCAACGTCATTATTTACATATCAGTAAATTTTGTTTTCATAATTTGGAAAATAAACATTTACACAATGAAATAAATCCACGTAACTGCCTTATTATACACGAAGAATTATTCATTTTGCAAAATATTAGGTTATTATTATTCTGTTTCGTGTTTTTATACACCCACATTTTCATATTGATGTATTATGAAGTGACCCCAGGCTGTCAGTTCACCATGTGTTTGTGGACACTCTGCAGGTCAGAATTTAAATCCGATTTTTTACAAAATTTGAAATATACATGTGTAGGTGTACAGTAGAATCTGTATGAGCAGCCACTCCTATTCAGCGACATCTCCTTTTAAGCGGTCACAATAAATTCCCCCCGTAAAAATTCTATTGTTTCATCTCTTTATTCAACGGCCACTCCTCTAACGCGGCCAGCGGTCACTATTTTGCTAATAAATTTAACAAAACATCGCCCATTCAACGGCCATTGTTGAATGATACCATCTTGTCGTTCTTCGTAACACCCCCGCTAATCTCGTGAGTAGTAATCGATTAACTGGACTCCCACTGATCACTTAAAAAGAAATGTAAAAATAACAATTAACCCGGGATTATCTGTTAATTAACCTTTGTTTTATTAAACGACTAACCTGATCATTGTTTTCACACTTAACGAAACATTATTTGATACTGATTGAACAAACTGAATGTACCGACTAAAAGCCGCTATGTTGTTAAATAGACGTTTTTAGCGCCACCTATAATATTACATACAGAGTTACACCCCCTGTGAATCGGTAGCAAAATCAGCGATGTTTTTTGGTTCATGTGCTTATTTTTGATAACATAAAATTAATTCATCGATTTTCTTCACAAAAATGGATAAATATTATCGAATGCATCACAATAATAGACAGACAGTAGTATTGAAGGTTGGGACAAAATGACAAGTTTACGGAAGTTATGTCCGAGATTCAGCGACGGCCAAATTTACCAATGCAAGTGTACCCAAGCGTAATACTAATTGATGTCAGCACAAAAAACCACGAGATTTTATTAAGAGGCCACTCCCGTTAAGCGGCCAATCGTAAAAATTTCCATGGGTGGCTGCTTAATGCAGATTCTACTGTATTTCTCTAAGATCTTTTTTCCTTTCAATCTTGGCATAAATCAGACAATAACGTCAAGGATTATGGTCCCTGTTTGTACGTACGATCATGTTTTTACCTTTTGGAGTGTGGACACTCTGGAGGTCACAATTTCATCTGATTTTGATGAAACTTGAGATGCATGTTTATAACCCAAAGATCTTGGTTCGTTTCGGTATTTGTGCATATCAAATCGTAACTACTGAATTATGGCTCTTAATTTTACAAAAAATCGTGTTTTTAGCTAGTGGTCCCTCTAGAGGTCACAATTATTATTATTCAATTTAAAAAACATTTGAATATATCACTGTTACACTGTAATGTCTGTAGAGTTTGAATTTTCTGAAAATTGGACCTGAACTTCCTGACAAATTGGCTGCCTCTCATGTGCATATTGTGTAAAAATATGGTATATCAAAGTTGTGCACCTTCTAGAGGTCACCATTTTTATCCAATATTGATGAAACTTTACATTTATGTTTATATCACAAAGATTATAGATCCTTTTCATTATCGCTAATATTTTGTTGAAACTTTAAATTTATTTTTATGTCACAAAGATCATGGTTCCGTTTGATAATTGCTTATATTCGAACATAAATTCCATGATTATGGCCCCTGATTATTCAAAAAATCACATTTTTAGCTTGTGGACCCACTTGCTCATATCCTTTTTCATGCGTAACCCTTGCTTCGCTCTACTGTGTTGTGTTTTTCAACCTTGTTTCCTAGTGTGATAGAAACTGCCTAGCTAGCAAGGTAAGAGTATTAAGTGATTATAAAAATTTATGTTATTTCTTTTAGGCTAATTGTGTTGTGATTAATAGATTCTGGGATCAGGGAATTATCTTAAATACTACAGATAGAAGAAATAGTGCTCCACAGTAAGTTATAGAAATTTTAATAAACCCCGATGAAGACACAATTTCACTCCACCAATATTATCATACATTATTACAAGTAGGCTGGGTAAAATATCGATATAAATCGATAGTATCGATTGGACGGCCCTGAAAAGCACTATCGATAGCGGTGGGTTACTATCGATTATCGCTCTTCGTCTATTTTTCTTGCGTCTGAAATGTCAGTGGCTTCTTTCAGTTAATCATAATACACCGCTCACTTTAATTACTATCAAGTGAAGTATTCAATGTAACACATAACAAAATTGTGACTGATTTTTGAACAGCCGTTTTCATAAATTCACTCTCATTGAAACGTTACTTTAGTTTTGAAGAAATTATTGTTGAATATCGCTAAATCGGAGATACCGGATGTGTGAATAAAGTTAGCGTTATTTCCCTTTGCAAGCTTCAGAATTCGTATGAACAGTTCACTATTTCTGTACGTGTGCCTCAGTAATAGAGTACCTGGTACAATAAATAGTACACATGGACGTCAAAACGCTTGTTGATGTTACCGGCAAAGCTAAAAGTGCTGTGTGGAAGGAAGCACAGGAGCAAACGATCTTTCGCAACTTCGTATGGTGTTGAACTTTGAACTTACACTGTATCCAGTCTTGATGACGACCGTGAAAATAAGTTTGTTTTCGATACTATTGATTATCGACCGACATTTCATTGCCGATTATCGATAGTAAAAATCACTATCGATACCCAGCCCTAATTACAAGTAGGTAATAGGATATAATTTATGTTTTACAGAGAATTGGGTTGGCGTGATAAATACCCCCTACATAATCTAGCCGCGAGAGGAGATGTTTTAGGTATTAAAGATCTCATTCTACATGGTCAACATCATTCCAAAAAAGATTCCATATCATGGGCACCAATACACTATGGAGCTTGGTGAGTATCGCAATTAAATACTGGAATATAAACCAAATTCTCTGTCCATCTCTTGAACAGTTTGATGGTTTAAAGTTAATTTATTAAAAACAAAATTAGTTATATTTCAACATTGGCTCTATCTGTGAACCAACATTGGCTCTATCTGTGAACCTGAAATTTTGAATTTAGTCAGATACCTATTCTACAATAAATCAATGCAGGTTTAAACATTTTAGAGAGGTAGAAGAAATGATGTATAATGTATTTTAGGTATGGTAAGGCTGATGTTGTCTCTGCTCTGTTAGAGTTAGGTTGCTCACCTAATCTCTCTGATAGAAACGATAGTACACCATTACATATGGCTGCCAAGAAGGGTTATCCACAGGTTGCAAAATCACTGCTACTCAATCGATCTATCAATGTGGTAAGTGTATCTGCTACTCAATCGATCTATCAATGTGGTAAGTCACCAGCTACTCAATCAATTTATCAATGTGGTAATTTTACCTGCTACTCAATCAATCTATCAATGTGATAAGTTTACCTGATAATCAATCTATCAGTGTGGTAAGTTTACCTGATACTCAATCGATCTATCAATGTGGTAAGTTACCTGATACTCAATCGATCTATTAATGTGGTAAGTTAGCTGATAGTCTGAATGTTGTTAGTGTGATATGTGAGAGTTTGGTGATATAAGAAATAAATAGAATAATTGACCAGTGGTTTATTTGATGATATTACTGTGATCTATAGTATAATACCTAATGATATATGTTCATATGTATATTGAATGTTTTTATAGAATGCTAGAGATTGTGAGGGTAAAACTGCTCTAGATATATGTCTGCAGGCACCAGATAGAAACAGACGACATGAAGAAGTCATGAATTTTATTCGTGAAGCACAAATACAACCTGTAAGTTATCAATTATTACACTTGTAAAATAGCAACATTTACCCACAATATGCTCAAATTTTATAATCAGAAACTAATTATCCATGATATTGTCTGTGAAATATTTCAGAATAATTATCATTGTAGTTATAGTTTTATAGAGTATGAACAAAGTCAAGGTCAAGGATTCCAAAAATGTCATAAAATCTAATATAGGGAATAAACTTAAGTGGTAGAGTTTTTAGATGACCTCCGATGATCTTGAACTTTTTTTTCTTGAACAAAGTTAAGGTCAAGGATTGCAAAAAATTAACATATCATTTAGTTGGCAAACTAAGGTGCCCAAATCTAATAAAACTCTAATTTTACTTTTCTCTTAATTGAATTTGCAATGGATTAAAACATTTTATACGAAGCCTCTCTGCTTTATGCAGCGTTTTCCGGGCATCAATTATTATTTATTAATGCATAAAAATGCGGCTGTTAAATTGTCAAAACTTTGTAAGGGTTGACTTAACGATTGATTGGTTGTGTGGAAGTTGCGATATTTAACAGAGTATGAGAGATATATTTAATGTTATATTTTAACAGAGTATGACTATACAGATATATTTAATGGATAAATCAGTAAAATTAGTGAAACTACCAGCAGGTCATCATACAACGGTACAACAGTTATGTGAATTAATGTTAGAGGTAAATCAACTGTTTTATGTTTTGTCATTTTAGCATCTTGATTATATTTGATATATTTCTATTATTTGATACACGCTAACTACAGAAATATGTTTGAGTTGATAATTAATCATGAATTACTCTTTTACAGGAGTTTGATCTGCCGCTAGAAATTTATAAAGATATTTTTACAATATGGACATGTTCTCCTAGTTTACGTAAGTACCTATGTAATAATTGAATTATAGTCATCCTTCCATTTATTACCCATGTAATAATAATTGAATTATAGCCATCCTGGTGAGAATATCGGATAAATGGCAATATTACTGTCAAGTCTCAAATGTATTGTACTTATCTTTGGTCCAAAGCGCTATAAGCTATGGATTCTTAATCTGCATTGGTTCTCTACCCCAAATATTACAGAATTACAATTGAAACCAGAACATAAACCTACCCAACAACTCAAGATGTGGAATAGAACTGTTCATATGTTAACTAACTCTACTACAGATGAGGAACCAGTTTTAAAATGGCGCAGAAATGCTAAAATTAGTGTAGAAAGAGAGAAAAAGGTAGGTATAAAGTAGTCAGTCACAGTGTCGTCTGCTAACAGCTAATACTTATGTTCTACCTGTGTAAAAATCCCTAATAGGTTTACTAATTACCATGCTATCATATATCATTTAAACATGCATTACTCAAGACAAAACCATAATAAACCCTGGCTTCCATCGAACTAGATGAGAATGAATCAACCATTTAATGATTAAATTTAAAACTGTAGGAGCGAGAAAAAGACTCACATCTAGCAGTATCGTGGTTATGATCATAAACAATCAATACACACATCTTGTCAAAACTACATAATAGGCCTTGTGTGTCTCTCACTTTACAGGACTGATATTCTCTCGACCAGATTTTAATTTTTCTTGGTTTAATTTCAGTTGACCCATCCTGAAGCCATTAAGATGTTATTTCATGAAGCCTATGATAACTATATTAATGCATTTTATCCATGTACTGACCATGATGTTCTTACATTTGCCTCCATTTTGTTCTGTTTATGGTATGGTGAACAAGAGTCTTCTGCAGCTAAATCTATTCTATCAAAGTAAGTCATGGTTAAATCTATTCTATCAAGGCCTGTTTAAAGCTATTCTATCAAGGCCTTTATGTCAATCCAAACTACTATCAGTATTATTTTATCATAGTAATTAATTGCAAATATTGTCTATTAAGTGAATCATGCATGACTCAGGAATATGCATTATGCAAGTTGCCAAAATTTGACTATAAATTTGGATATTGTATCGATCGATATATGAATACAAGTATGGAATGACAACAAAGGTTTTATTTTATTCAAAGTTTCACCTATTATTATTCTGAATATGTTATGCAATTATTGATGTGAATGTATAAGTCAACATGTCTGTTGTAGAAAAGACAACTATTAGGTCTACCCGTGGCTGGTTCGTTTCAAAATGGATTAAGAACCCTGGTTATGAGTCATGACTGAATCTGTATTCTGTCTGTAATCCTGTGTTTTTGTATTTTTAGTGATAAGACTATGAAACAGTTAGTACCAGGTGTAGTACTAAAAGCTAAAGGAGCCTCAATAACCAATAAAATACTGAGAGAATATAATAATCGCGATCAGATTCTTGGTAAAGAACGAAATCATATGGTAAGTAGCTGCATGTTCCAACTGTTGATGTGTTCCATTGTAGTACTAAAGATGATTGTATTATGTAGAACTCTAGAACTCTAAATGAGTAGGAGTTGTACATTCCACAATGGACAATTTAGTTGACAATAAGAAATTGCTCACATGACAACAAGTTCTTGTGGAATCTGCATGAAAGTTCTCTTTTTGTGGTACACTCATATCTTCATGTAGATGAGTTATACTGTCGCCCATGTCCATGTGTCTGTTCGTCTGTCCACAGGTCACAATTTTTATTCCTTTTTGATAATACTTGACATGTTTCAGACCATAACTTAATGGAATATGGCCCCCAATTGTACGAAAATTGCTTTTTGAGCATGTGTTTCCTTTTGAGGTCTCAATTTGATTTGAAAAGACGTTCCAATCGTGAAAATCAGGCCGAAACCTTCTGTCAAAATGGAAGTTTCTCTTTTCATAAATAGTGTAATATGTATGAAGTTTGTAGAACCTTCAGAGGATGCATATTTACACTGTATCTTTTACAATGTGTGAGTTATATGATGTATATTCACTGTATCTTTTACAATGTGTGAGTTATATGATGTATATTCACTGTATCTTTTACAATGTGTGAGTTATATGATGTATATTCACTGTATCTTTTACAACGTGTGAGTTATATGATGTATATTCACTGTATCTTTTACAACGTGTGAATTATATGATGTATATTCACTGTATCTTTTACAACGTGTGAATTATATGATGTATATTCACTGTATCTTTTACAATGTGTGAATTATATGATGTATATTCACTGTATCTTTTACAACGTGTGAATTATATGATGTATATTCACTGTATCTTTTACAATGTGTGAATTATATGATGTATATTCACTGTATCTTTTACAACGTGTGAATTATATGATGTATATTCACTGTATCTTTTACAACGTGTGAATTATATGATGTATTGTGTGTAAACTGGAAAATATAAACATGACATAATCAACATATTCAACAGTGGATATTTTAATGATGCTCGTCATTTTACCACAATCTGGACAAATTCCCTGATATCAATAACCTTGACCAATAACCTTGACAGACTAAATTAATATGGTAAATCTTGAATCAGTTTTCAACTAATTTTTTTTTTAATTTGATGTGAAACATTCAGATTTTGGACCATAAGAGGATGAGCCCTTTTGATGTTCCTCATCCATCCCTTGCAAAAGGTGACGGTATCTGCTATGGTTTTTTTTAAAAATTATATGGCATAAAGACACAATATTATCCAAAGTTGTTAACATTGCAAACACAAATTATTGGTCGATTTCAATCAATATTAATGTTGTCATCTTACTGTCAATATATGTGATCTTCATATTAAATATCTAAGACATAATGGACAATTTTGAAATCCGTCAATGAAGATATGTATTCAGTTCTCTTGACATGAGGATGAACGAGGCAAGAAAGTGTTAAACGTACTTCCGATGGCAAGCGACTGCCATCCATTTTGGATTGCTCACATATTTCTGTAAAAACATCTGATTTGAAATTATAATAAAAGTTTTAAATCATAGATATAAATCTGTTTATATTAATATGTGCTTTTTGACCTATTTTAGTCTATCTTAGAGATTTAGCTTCTTAAACATGCTTTATGTAAGAGATAAATCCGCCTATTACAGGTCTTTCTTTAGGCCTTAAATATTATATAAACTATTCATTAACATGACAAGACCATAATCTGATGGGTGCGATTGTGAACAGATTTCATTCCGATCTGTACTTTCATCAACTGTTCATAATAACCATAAAAATGGATAATTATCACAATGACAAACAAGGCTACAGTGGTTTTTTTAATGAAATTTTCTGGAATTTGAGTGAAGTAATGTGATTACAATTTTCAGCATATTCTCTTTACATTATCTATTTTTGAACTAGTCTGTTATATCTAGTCGAGTTATATCTAAGGCTGCTTTAAATAAGTAGGTATTATTATTTTATCCAATTTCAGACATTACAGCGTAAATTTCTCAATAAGTGCTATGTGTTAACTGTTTATGGTTCAGCTTTTTTTGAAGGAAACCTACTCCAGCACAAGGTTAATAATTTTATTATATGATTATATTGTACCCCATATATAGTCACTTACAAAATATAATATACAGTAAACTAATTTGTTTTGTGTTATTTTATATTTTAACACAAAGTTTAAACTATATTTATTTATACAGTAAAAGAAGAAACTAATGCTTGTAGGAAAGTAATGCTTGTAGGAAACTAGTGCTAGTAGGAAACTAGTGCTTGTAGGAAACCAATGCTTGTAGGGAAGTAATGCTTGTAGGAAACTAGTGCTAGTAGGAAACTAGTGCTTGTAGGAAACCAATGCTTGTAGGGAAGTAGTGCTTGTAGGAAAGTAGTACGAGTAGGAAATAGAGTTGGGCGATATTTTGGTATTTCGATATAAAAACCGTCACAGAAATAAAAAACGTCAAAAATACCGTCTTCAGAAAAATATCGAAAAACCGAACATACCACGTTATATCACGGTTTTGATTTTTCTGGATGATATTAACATAAATATTAAAGAAAATGTTTTCTTTTTTATGTTATTTACGATATGTTATTACTTAATGATGAAAAAATGCTGTTATAAACTCCTGAGTATTCATTCCACAAAGTTTGCAAATGCTGATAAGTCGAGTTTTGTTTATGTCACGCTTATTTTCCACCTGCTAGAATTATACCTGTTTCTGTTCAATTTCTATACAATTTGATGAATTGTGAAGCCCGATACTTTGATTTTCGAAAGGAATCATTGATTTTCAGATTGAATTAAATTTTGATAAAGCAGAAATATAAATAATGCCAATTACATTAAGAGTTCTGGTAGATTGATAATCATTCAGCGTTGGACTTGTCATGGCGGTCGTGATCCGGGAAAAACATTTTGACTAATCAATGGACGCTTTTTGACATAATACTTATGTTTTATAGTTTAATTTAGTATCCTTGTATTGTATAATGCATTTACAAGAAGGTATACTCTTGAATGAGTAAAAATTAGTTTGCAAGGGTAAATGAACCGCATCCACTCGTACCTGTAGCTATAAAAAATATGCAGGAATGAAACAACCTTTTTTTTAAATGTTTTTTGGGCCTCCTTCATTCGAAATATTTTTGATTTAAAATAAAATATTATAATTAATATTTTTCAATATTAAAAATGTAATAAACAACAAGTTTAGCAAATTTTCGTGGCTATAGATTTGTGTTTGAACCAGCTCATTGAATTTGGTTTGTAAATTCGGTATTATATGCTAAAAATAATATTGACTAGAAATAATAATATTGAAAATATCGTGATATCTGTTTCTAGGGATATCGCCCAGCTCTAGAGGAAAGTAGTGCGTGTATGAAACTAGTGCTTGTATGAAATAGTGCGTGTAGGAAAGTAGTGCTTGTAGGAAACTAGTGCTTGTAGGAAAGTAGTGCTTGTAGGAAAGTAATGTGTGTAGGAATATTGTTATTTATAATGTTAATATCTATATAAGTCAACTATAATACAGAAGAATCGAAGGTGACAGATTAAATATATTTAAATACACATTTATGTCTAGTGCATTCACTTTGAAAAGAATTTTGCCCAAATGAAACTAACATTGAGTGTTTTATTTGTTTAGAATAATTTTTTAATTTTTTTCTAGAATCAATATCGCTGTCATATTGGTGTAAATGATGTTGGGCTTCATATTATCAATGCACAAACTAAAGTATGTAACTTTTTTATACGCCCACATTGAAATGTGGTCATATGTTTTCGTCGCCCCCGTCCGGCCGTTAATATTCGATTGACTTTAAATTTATACACATTGTTTGAGATCAAGAGATGAAGAAGCCTATTGATTTTCAGCAATTTCCGATAATTACTGCCCTTGATCACTTCCAAAAATCTTGTGGACGCTCTAGAGTTAATATCCGATTGACTTCAAATTTATACACAGTTTAAGGTAATGATACAAAGAGGCTTATTAATTTTCAGCGATTTCTTCTGATAATTACATTCAGAGTTATGGCCCTTGATCACTTTGAAAAATCTAGTGGACGGTCCAGAGGCCAAAGTTAATATCCTAATGACTTTAAATAGATACACAGAGTTTAAGGTCTTGAGACGAGCAAGTATATTGATTTTCAATGAATTTTGATAACTGAACAGCTAAATCCACAATATTAAAGGTTCTGTATACTCAATGTTAGCATGGGGCAGAGTTTTACAAAAAATACCAACAAATTCTAATGATTTACTGATAATTACTTACTGAGTTATTACTCTTAATCAGATTTTAGTGTATTACAAATGTTTCATTAACGTAAAAAGTGAAAATATGTGACAACTCTTGTTGACTCCCGGGACGATTTAGCTGCTGTGGGCGTATGTTTCGTTGCCTGGCAACCTATCTTGTTATATATATTATAAGTTGTATTGTAAATATTCACCATCAGCATCTGTTCGCTACATGTATATCATTTTATCATCAGCTATGCTTTCTTTGACCGTCAGCATCATCAGCTAATTGCCAATCATTCAATATCCCGGTCACCAGTCACCATTAATAAGGGGGGTTGGGACGGCCTAGTGGTCTAAAGTGCCGCGCTTCGACCTCTAGCTGGCCGGTTAACTCTGGCTTGCGGCTGTGGTTGCGAGCCCTGGTGTGAGCGTATGTGACATGGAGATAGGGGCGCCTTCTCAACCTCGTGGGTTTCCTCCGGGCACTCCGGTTTCCTCCCACTGCTAAAGACCCCTATGCGCAAGCGAATCATTAAAAATAAAATTAAACCATATGTTAGTCCCGAAATGACCTAGTTTGTGTTGAGTAGACGTTAAACCCCATTTCTCTCTATCTCACCATTAATAATCTTCATTTCACCACCAATATCAACAGCTTATCTTCCCGTCATCTCCTAATACCATGAACATAATTAGCTAAACTTGCATTCATCATCAAAATCACTGTTGTCATCTCACCATTTATTTTTCTACAAAGGGGATGGCCTTCCAGCATGCTGGTCAACGTCATGGCTCTGTCTGCCACATTTAAATTCCACAGCCCACTTCTTTACTATGGACACTAAAGGACATCATGTGCTCAATCCTCTCATCAAGCTCTCTCTGCCACGCTTAAATTGCACAGGCCCACTTTTTACTGCGGAAAAAGAAGAGGCATCATCCCCTAAAGTGGAGATCATGTCGGCATGTATATATGTGTTTTTTGGGGCTGGTCCTTTCAGTTGAAGGTACTTCTGCGCTTTTGCTAATTTTGTCTATTTCTGGTGATTTCAATGGGTATGTTCACAAGATGATCTGGTACGAAGACAATTATAACAATACAGTTACTGTTCTTAAGTCTATGATTCATTCAATGATTGTACTTGTTGGTGGCAAAAATTGTTTCAACCCACTTGATTTATCATTTTCTGAATTACAACTTTTCAGCCAACCCTTTTATATACAGCCCTTCACAATGTTCTAGAGTCATTCAACTTGCATTTCTTTCTTCTATTGTCATCTTAGATTTTAATTACTATATGATCTAACATCCTCATTCCTGTCATCAGGCTAATAACCATCATATTGAGAGGACAAGGCTCGGCAACAAAAATAATTTATTTTTTTTTCAGATAATGATTCATTCATATTCATATGCTGAACTCAAGAAGTGGCACGAACGCGAATTTATTTTGGAAATTGAAATCTTAAAATCAGAATCACGACATAAACGACAGCAACCAACAGAACTTAAAATAAGGACGAAACAAGCGGGACTTATTGTGATTTTAATGGATAAACTTAATCAAATACATTTCATCTCAAATGTGAGATGATGAACTACAAGCCTGTCGTGTTTCTTCATTTATATAGATTTGTGTTCTACGTTGTGTTATATCAGACTTAAAGTATCAAGACATTTGTGTATCGTATAATATATATATATATACTATATATTTTGTTGAAAATGTGTAAATAAATATTTTTATGGTCTCTATAATATAGTTATACACAATTGAAGTGTTTTTCCTGCCATGGATTGTGACTGTTTTAGAGTAATGGGTAACATACATGTATAAAAGGATAATTTATTCTGATATGTAATGCTAGAGTGATGGCCCTTGATATAAGGCTAAAGTTAATATCTGATTGAATTAAAATTTAAACACTGTGTTTACGATCATGAGAGAAAGAAGCCTATTGATGAGTTCTTCACCTGGATTAGAATGATTGATCTAGTCAAATTCAGCTTAGAACATATAACTTTGTTTCTTTTTATATACCCACATTGAAATGTGGTCATATATTGCAGTTGCCCCCATACGTCATCCACAATTACTTAAGGACTCTCTAGAGGCTACAGCTAATAACCGATTGACTTTGAATTGATACACAGTGTTTAAGATCATGAGATATGGAGGGCTATTGATTTTCAATGATTTCCAATAATTAGTGACAGAACTATGGCCCTTGATCATTTTGAAAAATCTTGTATCCAATGTAACTAGATAATGTCAAAATTATAAGTTACTGATATGATGAGAAAGCCAGGGTTAGTTAACTCTTTATTTCACAAATAGATTTTTTCAAAAAGAATAATTTATGTATAATAGTTAAAACATTTAACTAACAATGTGATGTGAATTTGTATATAAAACTTGTAAAGGTGTTTGTTGTAATATTTTTGTTAATACATATAATCAGTGCCTTCAATAAAATTTGAAAATACATGCACAATAAGAATTAATATAAATCTGTTATAAAGAGAAAATAATCCTGTTTTAAATATGTGATAATTTTTACCTACACACATTTAATTAACATATGTAAATACCTATTTTTATTTTTTTTTAAATATAAATTTGCTGAAATTTGACTGTGTCACTTTAAAAATTATAAATGTAAATGTTTGTGTTTTCTCTGTGTATTTGATGTGGACTATACCCATATATTTGAAATTCATTATGTATGCAGGGCTGTCCTTCTGCTTCTATTATTAAAGTGGCATCATTTGTTTTCCCCCATTAAGGATATATCAGGTAAATATACGAATGACATTAAGACTATGATGTTATTAAAATGACATAAAATCACCAAATATTATTTCACTCACACAATAAAATTGAATTTGAGAGAACCAGGTAAAGTTGAAATTCATGATTTGATGATGCCGACAGGGTGTATAAAATGTTGTTTTATAAAGCTAGGTCTAGTACAGGTCTACTGTTTCACAGGCATTTCCTAATTGAACTGGAGTATACAGGTCACAATATAGAATACAATTACTGCTTATTACTGAGTGACACTTTGACTGGGCTTGTCTAGTCATTATCAACCAATGATAAGCCTAACGGATCATAAGCCTGTATACCAGTACAGGTCTGTGGAAGAAGCATTGATTTCCATCAGATCAACATATAATAACACCTCAATAACACCAGCATCATCAGCTTCTAGAGGTCAACATATAAATTTGTACCGTTTATGCCTAGGTTCACTCACTGTAAAGTAGGTATAGTCTGCATGAGTTGTTATTTCTCGTACCAGTAAATGTCCAGCCCAGAATAATGCCAAAAATAGATTTGAGATGTGTCACCAGTGCTTCTAGTCAAGTCGTTCAGTAGTGCTCTGTCATTGTATCTCAGATATTCATTTATATCAAAGGGAGATCATGCCAACCATCATGTACATTATAGGCCTAGCTGGTATTATAAATAATTGTAAAAATGTGTCATAACTGCACAGCACAAACAGTAAAGAAATATTGTACAATTAGGTAGAATTATGTGACCGAAAAACTATTATTTGGATTAATTTGGCCACCCGACAATTTACCTTGGCTGACATTTATATTATTGCCTGAAGAAAGAAGGAAATTGTTGTTGAAGTGCTGTATACCCTATAATTACCCTCTTTCCAATCAAATTCATTGTTCACTTAATATTATTGATCTGTCAATCATTGACCAGTAATGTACATGTACAGTTTGTTGTCTGATGTTTACAACTGGTCAATTAATGTCCACTTCATTATATTTACATGTTTGTTTCCCATCAATTAAGATTTATTACAATCATGGTTTATGGTTTAAGCTGACTTCCTCATGTCAGTGCGTTATAAAGGGGGCTATGATTTTAAAATATAGACAACAAATTATTGGGTCATATCGCGTTTTTCCAAATGTCTATCCCTCGGGCAGTTAACATGTGATCGAGATGAAATTTACAGGCATTACTGAAATTATTAAGTTGAATTGTCCAGGTAGCAGGAAAATAAGATGTTAAAAGGTCTAGTCTTATATCGAATTACTACTGTCAAGGGTGCTTTTATGTGCATTTCAATATGTACACAGGACCTTGGTTTTTCAACCCATCCAAAAACTAGACAGCTGTGGTTGTCTGACAAGGCAAACCCATAAAGAAAAATCCCAAGTAGCCTTGTCAGCCAACACCCAGGAATCAACCCGATGCTAGTCAGCCAGCATCTTACTCAGCCACAGCTGTGAACCTATTATGCCGTCGCCCGTCTGTGTGTGGGGGTGTATGCATGTGAGTCTGTGGGTTGCCTACAGACCACAATTCTTTATCAATCATCTTGAAACTATTATTTTGGGTGAATGCCAGACCCCCTGGGACAGAGCCATGCCCATTTCTTTGTACCCTAAGGAACATCCTTATTGTTTGGAGTGTATGCCCAACATCCAGGGGCAGAGCAGCGACCATTTTCTTTTTGTGTATCGCCTACAGGCCACAATTCTTAATTGATCATCTTGAAAATTTTTTTATACTTCTTCCTTAATTATACCCAAATATTTTAGGTGCATGCCCGACACCCACTTTTTGCCTTTAGTGTCTGAAAGCCACAGTTCTGAATGGATTATCTTGGTATACTTATTCCTTATACTCTAAGGACAGCAACTGTTGATATTGATGCACAACCCCAACGCAAAACAAACGCAATGCCTAACCTGCTTTGCCTCTTCATTTTAAAAAGTACCACATCAATCACAGCAGGAATATGGACGTATATTACAGCATTAGATTATTGAACCAAAATGGCTGTAATACATGGTTTTCCCTTTAAATTCAAGTTCTGCAGGTTAGATTAAATTATGGAGGTTTAGTATCAGAAACTAATTGGGCTGTAATATATGCATGTGCTTCTTTGGCAGAAGACACACTATATCATAAGGTCTGTCATTGAGTCAAGTGGCGTGGTTTCGATTTCCGGCTGTACATGACAAGGAATACTTTCGCCTGTCTAACCTCATGGGTTTTCTCTGGGTCCACCTGTTTCTTCCCACTGATAAAGACAACTATTTGCAAGATAATTATTGAACAATGACCTAGTTTGTGTCAAGTAAGCGTTAAACCCCATTTCTCTCTCTCTCTCTCACTGGTGGTTTATATTGAAGCTGTCATTGCACATTAGGATCTGTGAGTCGTCCCAGTAGTGCACCCGTTTGATGGACTACATCTGCGGTTGTTAAGGTAGTGTTACAATGATTATATGCTAGTACAAGTAACCTACATACTACTACTAGAGATGATAGTAAATAATGACAAGTTATATTCTCTAACAACTATATCTGTCATTAGATGATCAATAAACTGTATTGATTCTACACCTGACTAAAATATATACACTGTTCTATCTTCTAAATGTCAGGTTATAGTCATCCACCATATTCATCTATTGTTATAAGAACAACATCAACCTGAAATACCAGCCAGGTAAGGTGCTTTACAAAATACATTTCTCAAATGGTATGGTGATTTATACATTTCATCAATTAGTTGTTTAATTATTTACTGACACTAATAGAGTTTAAAATACTTTAATTAATCGCATGTCAAATGTGAAGGGTACTATGACATATTGGCCTATATTGTCTATCAAAACATCGGCTGCAGTAAACCATGGTGCAATCATGTCCTAAAGAGGAGCTCTTTTTCACAATATCATCAATGCCATGTCATTTTGGGGGTAAAAACTACTGGTAATAGTTTCTGTAAAAATACCAACCACAAAATGATGAACATGTTGCTTTTGCCTTTGGTCTATCACAAATAATTGTGTGAAATATGAGAAAAGCGTGAAGGAAGTGTTTATCGTTTAGAAAAGAAGTTTTTGTTTATCGTATTACATATATTCCGTATCATAACGACATGTTTAACAATATTAATATCAATATGTAAGATTTTCAATTTATAATTTTCATTTTTATGAGAAGTAGGTAGGGCAGGGTCAAATATAAATGTGTGAAGAAACTTAGTTAATTCTGTGTTTTAAAACTGTAAGAGTCATGTATCCTTAATCTATCTCATCATCTGTAAACATGAGGAAGATATAGACACCTAATTAAGCTGATGACACCTGATGAAGCTAATTTTTTATTTGATAGACAATATGTCATATATAGAGTTGGAATTTTTGGCATTGTCGATGGTTATTTCTTAACATTTGGACATGTCATTTGCATAAACCTACTTTTATCGACAGATGCACATTTTTATATGGCCACCTATTCATGTGGAAGTATTATGCTGTTGCCCCCCTTTCGTCCACCTGTCCGTCCACAATTTGTTAGTGGACACTCTACAGGGCACAATTTTTATCTAATTTTGACGAAACTTGAAATATAGGTTTTTTTTCCTTTTCATATTGGTATGTATCGGACCATAACTTTGTGGATTATGGACCCTGATTGTTCGAAAAATCATGTTTTCACAATTGTTATCTCATTTTAAAAAATGTTTAAATGTTTCACCGTTTAATGATGGTTGAATTTGAAACTGCCTGACAAAAATGGCTGCTCCTTGTATACAAATAAAGGTATTCTGATTTTGATGAAACTTAAAGTATATCTTTGTATCCAAAATATCTCAGTCCATGTCGATATTGGTGCATTTTAGACCGTAACTTTCTGGATTATGGCTGCTGATTGTACGAAAATCACTTGTTCTCTATCTCTTGAAAAAGATGGGCGTATCTTGCCAGGCAACCGCTGGTGAAATATGGCACTGCTCCTTTAAACTGTTGAGAACATTTCAGTGTATATGAACCTGTTATATTGTATGAATAATATATGATGATTAATATAATGTAAGATTAACCTATTGTTTATTTTAGATCAATATACAGGTAAGTTTATAATTATTACAGGTAACTCATGTTTATTTCAACTTAAACCAATGGTTTTAACTGGTCAAGTATTACATTAATGAGTTTATCTAACTCTTACTGTCTCATCAATTATAATACACATAAACCCTACATCCATTCTCATCTCATATTGTCATAATATAACAATCAGTAATTCGTGTCCCGATATTTATTTGATATTATGAATATTGGCGCAAACCCTTTAATATTATTCTGATAAACAAACTACAAGACAATATTACTTTAACATTATTTCAAAAACTAGCTATTTACCTATTCCATGATGTTTGAAATAACAAAACTGTTTTGAGGGGATGTTTAACCCAATTTCTTTTCCTTCTTGAGAATTCCCCCCCCCCCCTCCATGAATATAACTTTATTTGTTGTAGCCTAGTAAATACTGTAATTGTTTTAAGAACAAATTAAAAACAATCAATCAATGAAGTGATGAGTATTAGTTACATGAAATGGTTAAGTTATTAATTGTTGGATGTAACTAACTGTTTCTAGTTGTGATGTTTTATTGTCCACTGATTTCGGTAACAATCCTACTGGTAAATAACAAACAAATTTAAAGTCTAGATAAACAATATACAACAAAGGAAATAATTCATATTTATTCATCCATAGCAATAACAGAATAAGTTATTTGAATAATGTAATAATGTTTAAGGTTTTTAAAAAAATGCATTTGTAAGATGTAAATAAAGGACTGGCCGTTCCTGCTATAATAGTTTAAAAATAGCTAATTAAAAATGCATATGTTGATAATTTCAGTCAAATTTCTTATATTGAGTTATTAGTGTTTGAATTTTCTAAATTTTGTACACCCTTTTTTGAGGTAAAATAATTTTATGCCCTTTTTTTTGTTGTTTATTTTTTTTAAACCCACTACCTGTGAATGACTCCAAAAGGTTTTTGTAAAATGAGCCAACTGTATATTATGAGATATTGTAATTCAAGTTGATATATGATATTGTTTATCGTCAAGTAGATTTAGATTTAAAGTACAAATCTTGACTTAAATGAGTAGATTGGTTTACCTGTAGCTGACTTGAATCTGTAGATTGGTTTACTGATTTGAATATTTTAATAACAATCTGTGATCAATCATATTCATATTGTATATTTTATACTTTTATCATCTTATTGTCAATATTTAATAATTCTCAAGATTAAAGTTTATAATATGTTGTTTTTGAAATATTGGCTGATATGGTATCATTTGTTGTTCATTCGTTATCTTGATAAATAGTCTGGTATGTTGCCACAATGATATTCTCAAATCAATTACATTCTAATTGCGATTTTAGTTTATCTTGAATTCTTTTTTTAATGACCATCGCCGCGATAATCGCTGGTAGTGGTAACGAAAAATCACTAACGACCGAATGCGCACACTTGGCGAGTTTTTGATTTTTTATTGTCGGCAACCGAAATCGCCTATTTTGTCGTGTAGTGTGCGCCAGGCTTAATAGTACATTGACTATATATTTGATTTGATATTACTTTGAATTTTTGATTTGTTATAATTTGACTACGGGGTTTGAATGGCCAAATGGTTAGCATGTGCATCTGCGTGCTCAATGATAAGGTCTAAAATTGAGTCAACTGGCATGGTTTCGTTTCCCTGGTTGTACTGTCCAATCTCTTGGGTTTTCTGTGGGTCCTCCGGTTTCCTCACACTGCTTAAGATCCCTAGATGCAAGTGAAATATTGAAATATAATTGAACGGTATGTTATTCCCGGAATGAGCTAGTTTGTGTTAAGTGGACACACTTTGACTAAGGTATTAGTATTATTATTTATATATGAGGTGTATCTGAGTTTGTCTAATCCTCTTTTTTATATTCAGTTTGAACTGTTCATATATTTCACAAAACATTACAATGAATATAAATTACCTTAACATATACTTAAACATACATTATGGGAGAGCAAAAACAGACTTTTGTCGGTCTTCCTTTGGGCCTCAGAAGTCATAGAAATTATAAATTAGATCTTTATTTAAACAACAAGCCTAAAATGAACTATGTAGACCCACGGATGGCTTGGATTGGGCTCGGATTAAAACAGGATTTCGTTGACTGATTTAATCACTATGGCGTCGTGGGCGGGGCTTCTCCGTGACGTTGACGTCATCATACTTCCGGACTGTTTTCTATTCGTCTGCTTAGGGAGTCGCTTAGGCCTACCTGAAGTACAAAAGAGTACACGCAGGCAACGCAAGAAGTCGGCTATTTATTATAATTTATTTACAATACTGCCTCGTTGATTTGGCACATTCCTTTCAAACTTTAATATCCTATCGCAGACTTTCTCTTCTTATCTATATATTAAAATCTTAATTCTAATTTATAGTAAAAAATAAATGCATACGAATTGAATTGCAGTCCTGTCTCAAACCCAATACGCTATCAGTACTAGTCATTGTAAACATTACTTGATAATCGAGACTATATAGGTGGAGTTAACGCCTGTCAATCAACAATCGGCCATAATGGGAAAAGGGTGTCAATGAATTTAACTCCCATTTCTAGTAAAAAATTATAGTGGCAACAACTTTGTTCAGGATAAAGTAATTTGACTGAAATTTTCAATATATTCTTGTTTCAGCATCTATTTTTGAACTGTTATAGCAAGAATGGCTAACTCCTTGTAAAAATCTCCCATATTGTATCTTTAACATACATTCATATTACATTAATATGCGCTTTTAGAACCATTTTTTGTCTAATTCAAGGTTATGAAAGAATAGAGCCATACGCCCTTTAAATATTTGGGGACCTTACAACCAGATAATTAAAGTAAAATCTTAATCTAAAATATTTACAGTAGAAATTAGTCACATATACTCAGATAATTTGTGCCAGTGAACTTTAATTCTGTTCTTCTTGTCTCCTGATTTCAGAAATTCTGTAGCTAGAATTCCTTACTTTCCTCTGTAAACAGGACAATAATACTGCAGACAAATACTGCATTCTTCTTGTTCTGTTTAAATTGATTAAACACAGTATATCTCTAGACAAGCAACAGCATAGGAGACATAGTCAACTAAACAAGCCATCTTTCACTTTGATACACGTTCGCTTCAGTATTGAAATTTGGAATTCATTGCATACGTTAAAGATGCATCATATAAGAGCTTAATCGGGTTTTTTTGTGTCTTCAAATGGCAAACCTATTATCAACTTGTTGGGCCATCGGACGGCTCTGATTTAATAATTTGATATAAAAATGGACAATCAAGACATAAGGTACATAATTTGACTGAAATTTTCAATATCTATTTTTATACGCCCACATTTTCATGTGGACGTATTATGTCGTCGCCCCTGTCCGTCCGTCCGTCCACAATTTGTTTGTGGACTCTCTACAGGTCACAATTCTTATCCGATTTTGACGAAACTTGAAATATAGGTTTATCCCCAAAAGATCTCGGCTGCTTTCGATATTGGCATGTATCGGATCAAAACTTCATGGATTATGGCCCCTGATTGTACGAAAAATCACGTTTTTAGCTTGTGGACCCTATAGAGGTCACAATTTTGAACCGATTTTGATGAAACTTGGTTCCTTTCGATATTTGCGGCTATTGGAATGTAATTTCCTGGATTATGGCCCCTGATTGTCCGAAAAATCACCCTTTTTAGCTTGTGGTCCCTCTGGAGGTCACAATTATTATTGGATTTAAAAAACCGTTTGATTATATCACCGTTACACCCTAAGGAAGGTTGAGTTCGAATTTCAGGAAAATCAGACGAAAATTGCCATACAAAATGGCCACCGTTTGTACGGGAAGACAGTTAAAAAATGGTATATCAAGGTTGTGGACCCTGTGGAGGTCACAATTTTGATTCGATTTTGATGAAACTTGAAATTCATGGTTATAACCCAAAGATCTTGCTTCCTTTCGATATTTGCGCATATCGGATCGTAACTTCCTGAATTATGGCCCCTGATTATACGAAAAATCGCCTTTTTTTTAGCTCGGAGGTCACAATTATTATTCGATTTAAAAAAACGTTTGATTATATCACCGTTACACCCTAAGGAAGGTTGAGTTCGAATTTCGGGAAAATCGGACAAAAATTGCCATACAAAATGGCCGCCGTTTGTACGCGAATACTGTTAAAAAATGGTATATCAAGGTTGTGGACCCTGTGGAGGTCACAATTTTGATTCGATTTTGATGAAACTTGAAATTCATGGTTAACCCAAAGATCTTGCTTCCTTTCGATATTTGCGCATATCGGATCGTAACTTCCTGAATTATGGCCCCTGATTATACGCAAAATCGCCTTTTTTTTAGCTTGGAGGTCACAATTATTATCTGATTTAAAAAAACGTTTGATTATATTACCGTTACACCGTAAGGAAGGTTGAGTTTGAATTTCGGGAAAATCAGACCAAAATTGCCATACAAAATGGCCGCCGTTTGTACGCGAATACTGTTAAAAAATGGTATATCAAGGTTGTGGACCCTGTAAAGGTCACAATTTTAATTCGATTTTGATGAAACTTGAAATTCATGGTTATAGCCCAAAGATCTTGGTTCTTTTCGATATTTGCGCATATCGGATCGTAACTTCCTGAATTATGGCCCCTGATTATACCCAAAATCGCCTTTTTTTATACGCCCACATTTTTATGTGGACGTATATTGTCGTCGCCCCTGTCCGTCCGGACGTCCGTCCGTTCGTCCGTCCATCCATCCGTCCGTCCACAATTTGTTTGTGGACTCTCTACAGGTCACAATTCTTATCCGATTTTGACGAAACTTGAAAAATAGGTTTATCCCCAAAAGATCTCGGCTGCTTTCGATATTGTCATGTATCGGATGAAAACTTCATGGATTATGGCCCCTGATTGTACGAAAAATCACGTTTTTAGCTTGAAATGCATGGTTATAACCCAAAGATCTTGGTTCCTTTCGTTATTTGCGCATATCGGATCGTAACTTCCTGAATTATGGCCCCTGGTTGTCCGAAAAATCGCCTATGGTCCCTCTGGAGGTCACAATTATTATCCGATTTGAAAAAACGTTTGACTCTATCACCGTTACACCCTACGGAAGGTTGAGTTCGAATTTCGAGAAAATTGGACCATAATTGCCAGAAAAAATGGCAGCCGTTTGTACGCGATTTTGACGAAAAGTCACATTTCTAGGTTGTGTACCGTCACACCATAATCATTGTTGGCTTCGAATTTCATGAATATCAGACTGGAACTGACCAACAAAATGGCTGCTCCCAATACAGTATGAAATACAGGACTTAATGATGTAGGAAAAATCACTTTCGGTATTGCTTGTTCTCTATCTATCTCTCGAAAATATGGGCGTATCCTGCCTGGCAGTGCCAGCCTATCTTTGAACTGTTATATCAAGAATATCAGGTTCTTTATCTAAATCTAATGCATCTTTAACTGGTCATTAACTTCCACAATTGGCCATCTATGATCTGTGTGACCCTATACACTTAATTTCTGGTGAAATTTGCAATACCCTGGAAAAATCCAATTATGGACTCCTATTTCCAAGAATAAATTAAAGTTGGTAAAGAGCGTAATGTTTATTACCCTAGATGTACTTACATGTTGCTAGGTAACAACTACACATGTCTCTTGTCTTGCAAGTGTAATGCCAGCTATAAGAAGTTAAAATTTGTAGATTGTGCAAAACGTTTCCCTTGAAGAATCTCGAAAGAAAGAAATTATTTAGTATTGAGAGTGTCAGGGCAATATATCATTAAATCAAATATTATTTTCATTTATAAAATATGTGTTTAAGCATATAGTATATTATATAGTATATGTCTAGTATAAACACAGTGATTTATTATATAGAAATCAATAATGTTGACTTTAGTTTGATTTGGTTAAATAGAAACTAAATGGGGGTGTATAAACAGTTATAAGTGATTGCATCAAAAACAGATATCTAATCATTGACAATCTATTAATATATGTCTTGACTGTTAATTTTCTATTGGTCCATGGTAAAGAGATCACTTATTAAAGTATTCACATATTCATTATATCATATGTAAAGTAAACATGTTTTTATGCATCCATATTTCTTTATGGGCATACTATTGTCACCAGTGGTACTTCAAATGTTCTTGTATATATTTCTTTGTGGACATATTATTGTCATCATTAGTACTTCAAACTTTCTTGTTATATGTCTAATATTGAGGTTCCATTCGAAGATCATTACAGAAATATATTTATATATAGCCAATTTGACAGATGAAAATAGTTTTAAAAGTGAAATTTCTTGATTTATTATATTAGATAAGCTGTTCAAACACTTGAATCTTGTTTAAACATTTTCAAACTTTTCTTCACCTCTAATAAAATATCATCAAATAATTCTATCTATTTTATAGTTGTAAGATTGATACTGAAGTTCAATGAGTTCACATTATTTGTGTCTTGGAGTTGGATTCTAAAAACTGTCACACATGAAAGTAGGCATGCTTTTCTTTCAAAAAGTAAGTTTCTGTTCCTCTTAGTTTTAGATTGTTTTAGGATGATATCAAGAGAAAATCTTAATCTAGAGTCCCTGAAATGCCATTTTCTGGATTTGCAGAATTCTGAAGGTCAGAAAACACTTATAACATGGGTAGAATTGAGTACTACACATGGGAATGCATGTTACAGTATCTGTTAAGAATTTTGCAAGAATGTTCAGAGTATTGTGAATCTGTGAAATCTTATGAAATTGATTATAATTATAATTAGATCATGTACATGGACCTATATCTTCTATATATTGTTGTGAAAAATAAGTAAAGATATCAATTGATCGTGATTAGTCAAGTTTGACCACCGATCAACGATTTTGTCGAGATCGATCATGTTTGTCAGGTCAGGCTCACACACAAGAGTCAATAGTTCATTGACGAGTTCCTGTCTCATTGCTGAACACGTAACAGTTTTTACTAATTGTGCATATTGTGATATCCAATGGAACGTATATATTCATACAAGTGTTTGGTATTTTCCTTTATATTTGGCATAATTTTGAGATTTACTGCACTTATTTTCAGACACTGACTATTTTTATACCCCCGCATTATATTGTCGTTGCCCCTTGTTTGTAGACCCTCTAATGGTCATAATTTTTATTTGATTTTGACGAAACTTGAAATATAGGTTTATCTCCAAACGATCTTGGTTCCTTTCAATATTGGCATGTCTCGGACCGTAACTATATAGATTATCGCCCCTGATTGTATGAAAAAACACGCACATCATCCATCACTAACTTTACCTAGATAATAAACTATTTCATTAATTCTTGGATAATCTGTGGACAAATAACCACTAGCCAGCATATTGATTGATAGAAGTGATAAGTTTTTATAATGGAAATGAAATGGAGTTTAACGTCTGCTCTTAAACTGGGCTAATGAAGACAGGCATATGCCATACAGTGTGCTATAAGGGAAATTTTGCCCGGGCAGCAGCGCTATGGCCTACACTTATATCGAATTCCAATTTCCAAGGGATCTTTTACATGCACGCCAATGTGTATATGGGACCTCGTTTTATTGTCCCATCCAAACCACTAGACAGCTGTCCTTGTCAGTCCCTTCATCCTGCATCACTGACAAAGGGAAACCACGCTGTAAAATTAGGATAAACTTTCTCGGCCAATGCAGGGATCTAACACCTGACCCCCAGGCTAGCGAGTCAGCGTCTTACCCACTTAGCCATGTGATCCCCTTTTTATAATGGAATCTCTGCCTAGTTGTTTCAATAGAATGAATTAATTATCAACATGACTTTTGGTTTATGACTTGTTTTTATATAGTTGACAATATTTATACTTTGTATTAAATTTCAACAATGTCATATATAGTTATGAAATGAGTTATGAAATTCTACTCTGGGATATATATATATATATATATATATATATATTTATTGTATTTAGGGAGTTAATCTCTTCTTTAAATAACAATTTGTGTCTGACCTCAGGTCATTACGGTGCATTAACTATATATTGTTCTATAGTTCATGTATAACTCACTGAGTCACTGTGGCTCGAGATCTCCATGATTACAAGTTAATTGTCAGTTGTATTATATTGTCAGGTGAAGCAGATTGTAACAACAACCACCAAACAGTGGCTACCTTTGTTTAATAAACACTCACAAGACTCCTGATCATAGGGGTTTATCCTAATTACTTAATCCATTTAAAAAACAATTAATTAGTTAATTAACATGTCTGATAATTAGGTTTATATTTTCTTTGAGTGGCATTTAGCAATTGACATACGTAATAAAACACAAAAACATATTATGGAACACAATTACTATTTTAATTAAAGCGACGTGTAATTGTGTTCCATAATATGTTTTTGTGTTTTATTAGGTTTATATTGTTTGAGAATTTTATTTCAAAAATTTAAAATTGTGGTCACTGAATAACTAATGATTAAATTCATCCCCCATACAATCATACAATTATAATCTCTACATTCTCATTTAAATTACTTTCAAATTTGACTCTCAAGGAAAGAAAGTCATATTTTAAGATACACTGCGGAAATAAGGGTTAAAAATTGTTGGTTCCATTTCAATATGCATGTTTTTAGGGTTGAATGTGTGTGTTAATATAGGTGTCATTTTAATATGGATGTTGATGCCATCAAGGATAGAATTAAATGATTTAACATTTAGATGTCACCAGATGATTATAAGAGAAATAATCATGGTGGTGTGAAACCACTCTGCTGGCTGCTGTATCTGTGCTACAATAGAATGATAATATTATTTTAGGACCAACATGACCAACATGCTCCTTGGTAAGACTACTGGTATTTTTGAGAATCATTGTGAAATAAACAACTACCCCACCCCCTGTTAAGTGAAGATAAAGACTTTTAAATAATTTCACTGCTGTTTTATAATAATATATTATTTTATTGGTAGGTAAATCAGTTGATCATGTGCACACAGTTTTAAATAAATCTGGTGTAAATCTGAGATATTTGTACTATAAAACTTGTCAACCATGTTATTGATTGTTAAGGTCTATTATGTAACACGTATACTGGGGTTGGTCCAACAGTTAGGATTAGCAAAGATTAAGTTTACAGCTAATCTGAAGAATGTTTTGTCAATATGTTTTCTGTGTTCAAACATTGAAGTGGTGAATTGAGGTTAATCAGAGCGTTACTATTAGCAGTGTTTAACAATCTATTTATTTAATTAATTGTTTAATATGATTTTACATGTAGGTTTGTTGTATATTATGTAGACGTGTGTTTCTGGATATACTTGTACCTTTATACATTTCTTGGCATTAAATACAAAGGATAATTTCATGGAAAAATAAGGTAAAGAAAATATTTTTTGTGTTTCTGTGTGTAGTGGCTGAGGAGGTTTTTTTTGTTGTACAATCATTTGAAATGTATAGTAAGAAACTAATTGATTACTGCAAGGTGTGTTACAGGTTGTTTTACCTGTTCACCTATCATCATCATTAGTATATGTACATCAAAGACTTGATGATTTCAGGTATATAGTCATAATGGTGGCTATGTCAGGGGCGGATCTAGGAATTTTGAAAGGGGGGGGCGCAGCAAAATGAGGGCACTTACTGCGGAGACGGGGCACGCCGCTGAGAAACGGGTTGGGGGGGGGTCCCCCAAGACAATTATCCGCCATTTCCTTGCATCTGTAGACATTCCAAGAGCTATTTGGCTGATATTTTCGTCTAAGTAAACATATTTGGGTCTGAAAAAGGCCCTTTCAGCAGTAAAAAAGGGCACTGTCGAAAATTAGGATCCGCCTCAGTATGTAATACCAGAATAAAACCAAACACCACCGGGGTTTAAACATCCTGCTCTTCTCATAAACAGATTCATTTAATTAAAACTACATCAAAATCTTATCTTCATTTTGTGCTTTTGGTCACCCCATCTAAACAAGAGAAAAGAGAGAGGAATGGGGTTTAATGTCCACTCGACACAAACTAGGTCATTTCGGGACTAACATATGGTTTAATTTTATTTCAATAATATCACTTGCGCATAGTGGTCTTTAGCAGTGGGAGGAAACCAGAGTACCCAGAGAAAACCACAAGGTTGGACAGGCGACCCTACTCCTTGTCAGGTAAACCAGGGATTCAGACACAAGCTTTATGATACAGCGTGCCATCCACCCACCCCCACAATCTAAACAAATTGAACTTTTACGGTTATAAGCAGACATCATTCTGTGTACATGTATTATATTTAAATGAAACACTTTATATAAACTTTGGCTCTCAGTAAAATACTGGCGTTGTTTATGTTTCCTTCAGATTATTTAAAGGTTTAACTGTAAATAATATATACATATTATTTTTCTTTTCAGACTTTAGTTGTATCAATGGAGTTTCTATATCACTATTAACAATATGGAGGATATATAATCCTGTCCTACTGGAATGGAAAGAAACATGATAAAATGTGAACTTCTTATTAGAAATGTGATTTTATATCAAATAAAACTGATCATGCACAAGAAATAAACAGTCATATAGAATAGTGTTTTGCATAATTCTGTGAATTGGGATATTTTGGACTATCCATAAAACCAAGATGGCTGCCATGAACTTTGAGCAGAAGTCACTGACATCAAGAAGATCCTCCAAGATCCCTGTTCCTGTTTGGCGTCGGCACATCACTGACGATGTGGGTATGCTACAAAATAGTGCTCAAATCCTCCAACAAAATAGAAAGTGTGATTATGAAAGAAATGATGATTGGATAGGAACGTCAAGTTGTAGTGATGTTAAATCTGAAGGAGGAGTATCAAGGGTTAGCCTGCTATTGAATAATGAGTTATTTCAAAAACATTTAGTAAAACATGCTGATTTTCTGAAGCGTCACACATCCAAACATTGTGGATTACGTAAATCTATGTCCAATATTGATCTATCCACCTTAGGATTGCATGATGCTGTATCCGAAGTAAATAATGAACAAAATAGAATTGGAGAAAATAGTTATGATTTCTCTACCAAAAACCCAACAATGACTCGTGAGAGACGTAAATCTATAGCCTGTGATCGTCCATCTCTAGAGCAGCTTCAAACTAAAATAACGGCTGCATTTCAGGCAACTTCAAATAATTCTGTAACAGCTAAACGACGTTTATACATTCCTTCATTTGCAGAATTTAAAAAGACCAGACAGCTTGTAGTAAATGATAAACTTGAAACAATGAAAGACAATTTGTGCTCGTATTCCTTGGACACGATAAATGAGGATGATCACTTTAAACATGATGGCTATAGTCATGCATTAACAAAAACAAAAGTCATCACTGTACAACCATGTGAAACTTATGTACACAGTGAAAATAATTTATCAACTTCAATAAAAGATAGTGCTTCCCCTAGACAACAGTCAGTAGATTATACTAAAGACAAGGGAAATAACTCTTCAATCATTACTGCTGATGGAATTGATACAGACAATTCAGACGAGGTAATATTAATGGTACAGCCATGGACCTTATAATATATTCCTAATCCTAACTCTGTATTATAAGGTCCATAGTAAGCTTAACATTTGAAGTCGCTTTTTGAACCCCTCTGAGATTAGGGATGCTGCAACTTAAGTTTCATTAGTTCGATAGTAGAATGGCCCTTGACCATCGCATTAAAATACAGATTTATATTTTCTTTCGTTTTTTTTATACTTTTGATGGCCTACTCTATATGAAGATTTGACTGGTTATAGTGGGAGGCCAAGAACTGGCCATAAGAGACAGTTTCATTGGCTAATCCCTCACATCATCCAGATCTGTGTTTAATGAGGTTGGGGTCTTGATAGGGTTCACTAAGTCCGACCATATTGAATATTGTTTATATCCACACTCATCAGCAGTGAATATTCCCTAGGCCGCTACAGTCACTGAGAAGGCTGGCATCGACGCGACTTAATCAGTCCCCAGTAATAACTTCTTTCCTCCGACAAATTCAATTCTAAAACATTTTTTGTATGTATTAGAAAAATATGTAAAGATGTTTGAAGTATTTGTAGATGAAAATTATTTCTTATTTAGTGTAAATGGGTATTAAAATGAGTAAAAGGCATCACTTTGCAGGCGCGGATCCAGGATTTTTTGCAGGGGGGGTCTAGGTTTGATAATTGCTTAACTAATTGCGCTCAACCGATTAATTTGGTAAATTAGTTTCAATTTGGTTCATTCTGACATATTTCCGAAAGGTAATTTCCAAATTACAGGTCTAAATCGGCAATAAAATCGCATAAAAAATTTTCAAGCCTGAGTCTGGATCCGTGCCTGCTTTGCCGGAGCAGTTACGTCTTATGTAAACAATGCACGAGCCTTTGAGCCAATGATTGTCGCCACGTGATGTCATTGCACGTGTTGAAGACAGTCACCTGTGACAGAGATAATTTGTAAGTAATTGTCTGTGAAACAGATCGGTTTATATTATATACATTGTTCATCAACCTGTATAATTACATCTGATATACTAGACCAGGACATCTCACTGGGTTCATTCTGGACCAGACTAATCAATTACCGTTAATTAATACATTACATACCAGGCATCTCACTCTTACTGCATTTGAATGATTTGATACTAACAAGACTATATCAATTTTTACCTTTATTTCAAATATAGTTCCAATTCCATTTTATTCTTAGTTGAAAAGTTTCAAAGATGTAATTTTAGTACATGTAATTAGATTGATTGACAGATAAATACCGCAGACAGTCAATTTCAAAACTCATAAAAATCATCAAAAAACATGTTATTTATACTTGTCTAGTTTAAAACTGACCATGAGAAAATGAATAGGTCAGCTTTAAGCTAGACACAAGTACAAATTAGATGTTTTCTGGTGATTTTTATACGCCCACATAGAAATATGGTCGTATATTCTTGTCCCTCTGTCTGCCGGTCTGCCATCCCCAATTTCTTGTGAACGCCTTAGAGGCTAAAGTTTATACATAGTGTTTAAGATCATGAGACGAAGAAGCCTATCAATTTTCAGCAATATCCGATAATTTCTGCCAGAGTTATGGCCCTTGATCACGTTGAAAAATCTTGTGGATGCTCTAAAGGCTAAAGTTAATATCTAATTGATTTTAAATTTGTACACAGTGTTTAAGGTCATGAGAAACCTATTGATTTTCAATGATATCTGATAAATACTGCCAGAGTTATGGCCCTTGATCACTTTGAAATATCTTGTGGATGAAGGCCAAGAGACCAACAATAGAAACAATCAGGGGCGGATCCAGAGGGGGGGTTTGGGGGGTGCCCCCCCCCCCTTCTCAGCTTCATAAAAAACATAATGCCTTGCATCAATGAAATTACATCACAAAGTGATCCTACATCAGTATAGAAATGATTTCTCGGTTTAAAATGCTCAATTTGTTTGTATGCCTATGTAATTTAGAGACGATGATGGCAGATTTCGGTGACAGAAACCTGGCAAACCCCCTCCTGCAAAAATTCCTGGATCTGCCCCTGACATTCCTAACCATTTCTGATAATTACTTAACAGGCTATTACTCGTAATAAGATTTTCATGTGTTTTCACTGACAAAAGAAAAAATATGCGACAACCCTTGTTGACTGCCCGGACAACTTAGCTGTTGTGGGCGTATGTTTCGTTACCTGGCAATTAATCTTAAATGGTTTAAACAAATTTTGTAAGAAAGATTTGTTATTGTATTGTGGACCTCTGTTAGAAACATGACCAAATACAAGCATCTACATTCTTTATCAGTAGTAGAGTTCTTCAGTTTATCAATAAAATACAGCATTTTAATTCCTTATATCTATATTTTTTTAAAAGTTGACTCGTATAGGCTATTATGTTTTGAAGCATTATCTATAATACCCCCTTCTGTTGGCTAAGGAATATGACAACTAAATATGGAAAGAAACATGTCAGATACGAGTTTTTCACTCCCCCATGATAAATCTACAGCTTTCATTATCAAAAGCACAGCATATCTGAGAGAACCGAATAGCCTAAGATTTTATAACTTGTGGCATGATGTCAAGAAGAACTAGCCACCGCTCGTCATCATGGATTAAGGGGATTTTGGTATTTTCTTGTGCAATATTTATAGCTTATAGCAATAATCTGACCCAGTTCGTCATCAAGCTTATTGGGTCAAGAGCTGTGTTTGTTGCTTATAGCACTGTGTCAGATTCATCATAGATACTGCAATACATGTTACATGTTTACATGTTTACAACCCCAATCTATTGTCACTTTACAACCAATCATATAGTTCTTCTACAAAGGGTGCAATTGTTTAAATCAGCGCCAAGGAGCAAACGTTTTGGACACAAGGCGATATAGCAATCCATTATTATTATTATTATTATTAAATCAATAAATTTTATGAGTATCTACACATGTAATGGACATAATATTTATACACTTCCAAAAGTTTGATATGTAGAATTCCTTGTCTTAACGATGAATAAAAAAACCCTGACTTTCATAATGTAATGCCTGGAAGATATTATTTATTAAATGTCTTGTTAAAAGATTTAAACCAGGGTTTTGTTGTGTTTTATAGGTTTTTATGGAAGATGTAAAATTATGTGAAATGAGAGATAATTGTGAAGAAAATTCCGAGGAGAGAACAGTAAGTAATTTCGTTCCTTTATAGATTTAGGATTGAGATTGATGATTGATATTCTGATATTGTTTTAGTAGCTGGTACAGATCAACACTTAGTTTTCAGAATCTTCTGGTAGTATAGCACCATGGATTGTCTGTCAGACGCGGAGAACGGACAGCCATTAAAACCGGTCACCACATCCGGCGTTAGAACCCCTGCACCTTTTCTTACTACATATTTTGAAATAGCCCTGGATCATCTAGGAACAAAAGTAAGGTTTCTACAGTTTTATATCAAGCTGGTCACACAGTTAAAAACATAATTATAATAAAGTCATTCTCTACTCTCAACCGAGATGTCATCCCTACAAGAACAACCGTCTCTCCTTACAAATGGTTTACATGGAGTCTACTTAGAAAGCACTTTCTATTAATTATATATTCTCAGATTCACAACCATCAATCTAATTATGATTGGTCACTCACGTGTTAAATATAAAATGGTAGATTTCCTATCACGTGTTTCTAGACACTGACTCTATTCTTCAACATAGTCCCCCTTTCCTGTTATTCTTACAATGTTTTATAAACAATTTAATTGGCATTTTAAATAAACTCATACCATAGCTAATGTACTGACAATGGAGAATACAAAAAAACATGTATTTATCAAATTATAACTCTTGTCCTCTGCTGCACTCGTATTTGTCTAATATAATTTCATATAAATTATCAAATAGTAGTACAACGGCTGCGGTCCATTCTATGGGCCATATATTATTATCACTTTATCATTCTATCGGCCATATTATCTCATGATTATTTCAGGTTTGAATTTAATTGGATAGGAGGGCACCCATCAATTTCTCACTCTAGAGTTCCCTTGTTCACACTCTAGATTCCCTTGTTCACACTCTAGACTGCCCTTGTTCACACTCTAGACTGCCCTTGTTCACACTCTAGACTGCCCTTGTTCACACTCTAGACTTCCCTTGTTCACACTATAGACTTCCTAAATTCACACTCTAGACTTCCCTTGTTCACACTATAGACGCTAGAGGTCACAATTAACATCAACTATTTTTAAAAGATTTAAAAACTTGTTGAGACTGTAAATGCTATAATTATACAATGATTTTGATAGGTTTTTCAGATGAATGACACCAACTAAGTTTTACATTTTAAATAATTTTATACAATTTATTCCATATAATTACTGTCCTAGTTAGCGCTTTAAGATCTCTTTGAGATGTTTATGGTCTGTTCAGCCTATTTATTTATAGCAATGTTTTTTAGTTCATAAGATGATCAGACGTCAGTTAAAAACAAAACCAGTAAAAAATAGTTGGTATTTGGAGGATTACCAATTACTCTTAATGTTAGAGAGAGAAAAATCGGGTTTTAATATCCACTCAACACATACTAGGGCAATTTGGGACTAACATGGTTTAATTTTATTTCAATAATTCGCTTGCACGCAGGGGTCTTTAGAAGTGGGAAGAAACTGGAGGACCCAGAGAAAACCTACGAGATTGGACAGGCGACCCTACTCTGTATCACGTACAACCGGGGATTTGAAACCACACCAGTTGACTCAATGACAAGCTTTATGATACAGCTCACACAGTCTAACCATACAGCCATCCAACCCCACACCTTATTGTTAGGGTCTTGAATGAGTGACGTACATGTTTACCGATAGAAGGGTTGTTATTGTTTTTCCTGGATGTTGTTTTCTCAGGAATATGGTGATAATTATAATTAGCTGGAGCTGTATTGTTTGATATTTACAACTATAAAGCTGTGATTTCAAGTAGAAAGAATAACCTTTATAGTTAATTAGAGTATTGAAGAAGAAGCCTGAACATATGACACAAGACATGGGTGATAATTGATGTCTGACAAAATCTAGGACATCTGTTTTAAGAGATGTGAATATATTTGTTTTGATTAGTGGTTTTAATTTGAAAAATATTTCTTAATAACGTATGGTTGAGGAATGATGAGAACATTACTGTTTGTAAATGATAGCAATGGAAAATATTAAACATACATGTAGACCAGGTCAATTTTTGTCTAACATATGAAATATTTTCTTTCAATAAATTACTTGCAAGCAGTTGTTTTCGTATTGTTTAGTGGTCGAGAGCGAGACATTAAATAATATATTGGAACAATATATTGCGCAATGTCGTAAGCTCGAGACTGTTAAACATCTTAAAATACTGACACTCCGCACAAGCTTTTACAGTGAAATACGTCACACTAGTCCAATATTTCACTGGTATGAATAAAGTACAATTGGCAAGTTGTCCGTACGATTATTTGAAATATTGATCAAGTTTAAACTCCCTCATGTTTAGATGTTTTAACCATCTGTTTAATACTGGCACTTTACACATAATTCACACAAAAAGATCTCTTGACAGTTGGAATTCGATATAAGTGTAAGCAGTGGTGGCGCTGTCTGGCCAAAATTTGCCTCATAGCACACCATGTGACATATGCCCGTCTTCGTTAGCCCAGTTCAAAGCAGACGTTAAACTCCATTTCATTACATTTGTTTGTTCAGTCACCTGTTTATTTTGTTCTTCCAGTCACCTGTTTATTTTGTTCTTCCAGTCTCCAGTGTTTAGATCAACATCAGATGTATGTAACTATAGCTTAACAGCTGAGTCACAGAGACGTCGAATAAAATTACGCAAGCAGAGACAATGTAAAAGTGAACCATTTGCTGATATTCCCAGACCAGAAATAAGACCCAGTCAATATTTAGGTAAGTATAATATAACCTTTCACTGGTGTATATTTGGTAACAAGGTTGTCAATATTCTACTCATATACCTATGTTTGGATATAGAATTAGCTTGTTAGTCAATTTGCTTGCTACAAAATTATTTCAAAGCACAATAAATATAGTTTTTATATATCGGAAAGTATCATATTTCAGTGATATCTGATAATTACTGTCAAATGTATGACCCTTTTTCATATAGAAAAATCTTGTGAATGTATATATAGACTCCAAACTTATATACAATATACAATGTTTTAAATGATAGTCCAAGATTTCTTTTAAGAGTTATGGCCCTTGATCACTTGGAAATATATTGTGGATCTCTAGAAGCTAAAGTTATTATTCAAGTCCTCGAGTTTTCTCCAGCGAGCGAATTTAGGGGGGTCGGTTGGTCATTTAGTCAACTGACGAGGTTTCTATTCCCCAGTTGTATGTGACAAGGAGTATGGTCGCCTGTCCATGGGTTTTCTCCGGGTCCTCCGGTTTTCTCCCAGTGCTAAAGACCTCTACGATAATGCGAATTATTGAAATAAAATTAAAGTATTTGTTAGTCCTGAAATGACCTGGTTTCTATCTCTCTCTTAATCATGTTTTCATGTGATTTCGATTCCTTTCAATTTTGGCAAATATGTAGGCTACTAAATTTGTGGACATTTTCACCCTATTAAGATGAAACTTAACATGTACGTTAAAGAAGTTTGTAGACCCACAAGAGGTTACAATTTTTGTCATTAGATTAACTGAACAAATATGTTAAGGATCAAGGGATCTTGAATGAGTACGATTTGGGTGTGCATCAAAAATCAACTTCCTGTTCGATACAGCCTGGGTTGGTAATTGACATTGAATTTGTGTTTATAATGAGCACTATTGACAAAATGTATCTAAAGTGTCAACTATCATTTATATCAGTTATAAATGTAAATTTCACCAAATATTAAAGATCCTCTAACTATTGTTCTCTATTCAAATAGAAAACCAACTTCATTGGCCCAGGTTAGTGCCAAAAAGTAGTTCTAACAGAGTTTCCTTTTGAATTTCACGATGTAAGTTATTCATTGTAGTTTCAATTTGCATTTTTTATTTCTAATTGTAGATACTCCAGGCCTAGTTGACAAAAGCATTGATTGTGGTAAACAACCATTATGTCTGGTTGATAAATATAGTAGTCCTGTTTATACCAGTGGTGATATTTCACAAGCTACAAGTTATCTCAGTTTGGCAGAATTTGATGTATCTGAGGTAATTTTGTGTATTATTTTTTAATATATTCAGTCTTTTATACACTGGACCCCACCCAAATATTGTCCCTTGCCAGGCCCTCCGTCATGTGTTGTCCCTTGCCAGGCCCTCCGTCATGTGTTGTCCCTTGCCAGGCCCTCCGTCGTGTGTTGTCCCTTGCCAGGCCCTCCGTCGTGTGTTGTCCCTTGCCAGGCCCTCCGTCGTGTGTTGTCCCTTGCCAGGCCCTCCGTCATGTGTTGCCAGGCCCTCTGTCGTGTGTGGTCCCTTGCCAGGCCCTCCGTCATGTGTTGTCCCTTGCCAGGCCCTCCGTCATGTGTTGTCCCTTGCCAGGCCCTCCGTCATGTGTTGTCCCTTGCCAGGCCCTCCGTCATGTGTTGTCCCTTGCCAGGCCCTCCGTCATGTGTTGTCCCTTGCCAGGCCCTCCGTCATGTGTTGTCCCTTGCCAGGCCCTCTGTCGTGTGTGGTCCCTTGCCAGGCCCTCCGTCATGTGTTGTCCCTTGCCAGGCGCTCCGTCATGTGTTGTCACTTGCCAGGCCCTCCGTCATGTGTTGTCCCTTGCCAGGCCCTCCGTCATGTGCTACTGACAAGGAGGTACCATGCCAGAAAATCTAGATGAACTTCTCCAGTATCAAAAACCAGACCTCTGAGTTAGCAAGTCAACGTCTACGGCTTATTTGTGGTGATTACATCTAGAGTATATCCCTTATTTACATTGTAAAATCTTACAAAACTATATAAGATCTTCCCAATTGAAGAATCCTATCAATTTTCAATGATTTCTAATTCTTACCTAAATTTTTGCCTTTAATTATGTCAGAATCTTGACAACTTTTGTTGACTGCTTTTTCAACATTTTAGTTTTCGTTGAATGACTATTATTTAATATTTCATGTCCAAATTCATGTGATTATTATGTTAGTTATGATTCGTGATTTTGTTAATGACTAGTTTAATATTGTGTTTAATGACAGAGTGAAACGGAATCAAACTGTGATATAAATGCTACTGGTACAAGATTAAGTAACTTAAGTTTAGCCAGTAGTAATGATAGTGGTGTCATTGGCTATGAAAGTTCTCTAGATTCTACAAACAACACTCTATCTTCTATACCATACTTAATAACTCCACCAGATAATACAGTGGCTGATCACCTACATCAACAGTCATCATCAAATCCTAATAAGGTAAGTCTTTTATTACACGTGGGTCACCGACCTTTATCCATTAATATTGTTTGATCATAGTTCTGGTAAAATAAAATTGTGAATTATCTATCAACCTATCCGATGCACATCATTATCATCATTTAAGAAACATTTAAAGACTCCTCTGTTTTATACAAGTTATGTACATATGGCTTGTCAAATGCTACCAGCACAAATTTTATGGATGTTTATTATTGTATATTATTAGATGTCATTATTTTGATCAATCTCATTAAAATATACATCTACATTTCATTTCATATTTTTATACTTTTGATGGCCAACAAGTGAAGTCTGTGTGACTACAGGCCCGGGACTGTACAGCGCAGTGGATGCTTACGGCTAGCCCCCCGGATCCATTCACTCTTTCTGAATTGTTTGTATGTGGTTTCTGAGTATGATGTCTTGTCCATGTATTTGTTTTTGTGTAAATTATGTCTCGTGCAGTGTCCCTGCACTTACTATTATAGTGGGAGTTCACGTCAGAGTTCATCCGAGCACCTTTTGAACCAATGAAGTCAGACATTTGATTAATCAACCAGCAATGATGTTACTGGTGGATTACCCACAGTGTAGTAGTAAAGACACCCTATAAAAACGAAATGAAAAAGGGTCTATTTATTAATCAGATTGCATTTTGATGAAAAAATTGTGGAACTTCAGACACTTCTCAGAAAGTTCTCCACAACTGTTGCGCTTTATATTTATGAGAATTGAGATTTAAAATTAGAATAAGTAAATTGAAATATATGGCCATTGAAATAAGTATACGTTATATATAGAAACTTGTAACAGAATTAAAAAATCACGTCATTGTGTAACATATGATTCTTTCACCATCTTCAAATTCCTGACTCAATTAGAATGGAATCAGCGTTAGTATTACTCATTTAACTGTTTTCCCCAAGCCAGAGGATTACAGCATCGGTCTAATACCATGACACATTTAAAGATTATTTCTGCCAATTGAACAAGTTGCTGATGCTAAGTTTGCGAGGTTTAAAGTTAGATGTACTTCCCACGAGACACAACTGTATTTTTGATATTCAGTGCCAAACATTAGCTTTTTATGTTTTAAACAATATTTATATTCAGGATATCTAACATCAACTTGACACAAACTAGGTCATTTCAAGACTTACATATGGTTTAATTTTATTCCAATAATTCGCTTGCGCGTGGGGGTCTTTAGCAGTGGGAGAAAACCGCAGAACTCTAGAGAAAACCCACATGTTAGGACCCTACTCATTGTCACGTACAATGGGAAAATGGAAGCCACGCCTATTGACTCAATAACAGACCATATGATACAGCACAAACGCACTAACCACTCAATGCACTAACAACTCGGCCATCCAACAATGAAACTTTTATATCAGATTTAGAGAGATGGATATAGAATATTTTAAGAGTTGTTGAGTGGGGTAAATGATTTAGATCATGGGTTCTCAACTTTTTGTGGGTGGCGACCCAATTCCTGACCCAGGATCAGATCGCGACCCCTCGAAGAACAAAGTCACATTTTACTTTGAAACATTATCATTCACTTTTATTATTGTTTACTTATGTAAAGTCTGATAACAAATTTTTGAGAGGAAATCGATTAGCAATGTGACAAGAGCTGTGTAGATCACATGTTCCCTAAGCAACGGCCGCAATTTTACAACTGAAATTCATGAGATCCAATCAAAATAGAGTGGCTCGAGACAAAATGTTTTAATCCATAGTCAACCCAGTACAGATTCGACAACATTGCGGGTTTACTGATAGTGGCGCCGGTTTTCTTCGAGAGGCGCAGAAGACGATCTGACCTTGTATGGACCACAAAGAAAATTTGGGAATATTTGACAGCTGCAAACGCGTTTTCCTGCAATTCCAGTCCTTAAAATTAGTGTTTTATTAGATTTCAGGCACTTTATTTTGCCATGTATTGAAGATGTATAGATAGATTACATAAAAAGATAACATTTTTATTTAAAGTTCTCAGACTAGTCCGCGACCCCACGAAAGTGCCAGAGGTTGGGAAACGCCGATTTACATAAATGTTTGTTACAACATGTATTTCTTGGTTTCAGATAAGATGCGAGTTATGTTATTGATAATTTTGTAAAGTGGTTTTAATTTGTGTCAAGTTTGTCTTTCTTTGAATGGAATAGATTCAGTTTATGTATAGAAGGAAGCATAGCTAGAACCCTAACTGCTTTGAAAATAGCCGTAACATTTGCAAATTTTCATGATTTTGGTAGCATGTTTGTGTGTAGTGAAACATGGATATTAAATGAAGCTACTAGTCTATAATTTGTAGAAACCAGAAACATGTTAGATTGCTGATTGGTCAACGTTTTAAGTACCAAGTGAAGACATTAGGTTGTTGGTTACTGGAACCAGATTTGTGATGTCACTTGAGCAGGATGGTGCTAAGAGTTTCATTAGTTCATTGTCATTGGTTATTGTCCCCCGCCTTTTGAAGAAAGTTGGGGGACTATTAAAATGGGTTCGTCCGTCCGTCTGTCTGTCTGTCCGTCACACTTTTTGGGACACAATAACTCTCTTCCTAATTGAGCTAGAATTTTCAAACTTGGTGTATGTGTTTATTAGGTCGATGCCTTGATGGGGTTCGAAGATGAGCATTTTCCGCTTAGGGTAAGCAGAGATAAGCAATTTAATTGGTTGATGCTTTGGGACACGATAACTTTAGTTCTAATTAAGTGAGATTGATGAAACTTGGTATATAGTTTCATTACAGTAATACCTTGACTAAGTTCGATAATGAGCATTTTCTGCTCAGGGTAAGCAGAGCGATATGCAATTTGATTGGTTGAGACTTTGGAACACAATAACTTTCCTTCTAATTGAGTTAAAATGTTCTAACTTGGTGTATATGCTTATTAGGTCAATGCCTTGATAGAGTTGGAAGATGAGCATTTTTCGCTTAGGGTAAGCAGAGATAAGCAATTTGATTGGTTGATGCTTTGGGACACGATAACTTTAGTTCTAATTAAGTGAGAGTGATGAAACTTGGTGTATAGTTTCATTACAGTAATACCTTGACTAAGATCGATAATGAGCATTTTCTGCTAGGGGTAAGCAGAGCAATAAGCAATTTGATTTGCCGAGACTTTGGAACACATTAACTCTCCTTCGAATTGAGTTAAAATGTTCAATATTGGTGTGTATGCTTATTAGGTCAAAATGCCTTGATGGAGTTCGAAGATGAGCATTTTCTTCTTAGGGTAGGCAGAGATAAGCAATTTGATTGGTTGATACTTTGGGACAAGATAACTTAGGTTCATCTTGATTGATGATTTTTATGCCAATACAATGACTGCATTCTCATTCAGTAATGGATTCGACAGTAACAGTGTATAGAAACGATTGACTCGGACACAAGGGCCCTTTCCCTTGGCCAGAGGGGCCCTTTTGTCAAGTCTGGGGGCCCTTTTGTCTGCCTTTAGGGTCCCCCTAACTAGGGTACATTTTCATTTTTCTCGTCGGCTTTAGCATTTTTCTTTATAAAATACTTTTAGATGACACTTCGTGTACAGTTTGATTGCTCGATACGTTTGAAAAAAATAAATGTGCGATTAATTAATATGTGTCATCTATTTATTTTGGGATTTCGGCGGGGGACATCAGCCTCACTGTTGGCTTGTTTTAATATTACATTATGTAAATTACATTTATTGTCATGTTGAAAGTGTTAGAGCCTGTTTAAAGATATAAGAGATTGTTGATGTAAGTGAATGGCTGATCCGTCGATATAAAATAACCTATTAATGGACATACTAGCTGGTACCCGTATAACAGTTACATTGTTACCCAGGCAACTGACGTCATCATCCGTCTGCAACAGACAACGATACAAAACATTCTCTAGAAATAATCAGCTCTATTGTATTTATAGAATGAATATAATTCTGAAATGACATTTACAAGTAGAGATAAAAATATTAATAATAATACAACTTTATAGATTTACTACTTCTCAGTTCAACCTTTTATCAAGCAAGTAGTCAATCTTTAAACTCATCCTATTATCAACAATATAAATATACGAAGACATCCATTAACTATTTCAGATTTTATTAAAGGAATATTGTTTAATTAATTGTCATGTTGAGTTCAGACTCGACACACTTCAACAAATTTATAATAATCACATGTACTATCTTCCACCTATGTAAATAGTTCCACAATATATTGCCTGCTGGGAAAAGTTCTCAGCAAACGATTTGATTTGGGTGAACTTGATATTAATTATGTCTGGAAATATTTAAAAATGAAAATTATCTGACTTATGTTGGTCACAAAGTTAAGACATTCCATGGGCCTGACACACATCAACATATTAATTGTTGAAGTAGGATTGTGTGGTCATGTGAATGTCTGTAAGATGTTTTTAATGATTCTTTTTGTAATTAACTGTAAACATGCCATACCACATTATATTACATGATATTTATATTATTCCACTATTCATTGACTTTGAATCATGGTTAATAATATTATATTATACTCCTGTGTCCTGCTGTTAAAATCATGTTAATCTGGTAAAACAATAGTTTGTGATCGGTGACAGCGAAATGAGTCTTAATGACCAAAATTTCAAAAATGAGTTATATATGTCATCCAAGGCTGTCTAATGATACCAAAATCATTTCTCTACCTTACTCCATAGTCAAGATATTCAAGTTCAAAGTCTGGGTGTCCAGAAAGGCCTGTTTCGAGAAAACTTTGTTTAAAGATTACGTTCAAAATTTCTGCTCTGCATGACAAAAGTTATGGTTAAAAATGCCAAACAGCCACTAAACTTATCACAATTCATCATGTTAAAGTATTCAAAAATGGTCAAAACAAAATTTTGAACATTTCTGCACTCGGACACAAATAAGCGTGTAATTAGAAATCTACTTGTGCAACTTAAGACTCATTTAGCTATCACCAGTCACATTTTTGATGTATAAAGATGCCACTGTTATGCTATTGTTAGCTCTTCTATATTTTACATGTTAAAAACCATGTGGAATAAAGTAGAAGAATTTCTGCATTTTAAAGGCGTAACCTTGCCAACAGCAACAGTTTCACACCAAGTCATTTATTGTTACACCTGGGGCATTCTTGTATGATATGACCTTGTAACTAGTGAAGGGATTTTACTCCGATAATTACAGTTCAAATGTCAGTTTATCAATTATAGGAAGAAAGGGTAGAATTTTTGTAAACATATTTGGTATTTGATAGTAGATGGTCAAAGACTTGTAGACAAACATGGCTTGAGGATATCCACACGTCCCAAACTATCAACTGTAACAATTGGCAGGTACGCAACAAGCAATTGTCTTAATTATTGATGACATTTCCTGAAAAGGTTTCTTGGTAAATTGTTATATGTTCATTGAACTTGATTCAACTGTCAATCAGAGATTGATTTCAACTGCTAATATATTAATAAGATTAATTTACATCAACCATGCTTCAAAAACTTACTTTACTCACTTTCAAAACATTTTTCTCATAAAAATAATAAAAATTTTTTGTAAAATTAGCTGAAACAAGTGATGGGAGAAACGACCTAGTCTAAGATGTCCAGTGGACAATTTGGCCAGTTCATCCTGCCCGTACTGAAGGTTATGTAGACTTGTGATATGGAAGGTAGTAGTTGATAGAAGATTAAATATATGATATACTAATTGTGTAGACTCATCATAGCTTAAAGCAGAGATTTTTAATGAAACACCACACCCTGAAATTGTGTTATATAGACGATTATAAGCCAATAATCCTAGCATCTCGTGATGTTTCAACACATGACTTGTAGAATTACCCTAGTCGTTAATTAAGTTACACCCTGCCGACTATATCCTAGAAAACATGATCGTAGAATGAAATATAGATGTTGTTTGATTTCCTATGTTAAATCTGTTTCAGATGATTGATTGAAGTTTAGATGAAACGAGAAAACAAATGAGTACTCTGTCTACTAGATAATGCCTAATGGCAGGCTCAGATTCAATCAATCATATCAACACGCAGATATTGCACTTGTTTGCCTGTTTGCGTTGTAACGTTAGGAAGTTGGCTGTAAGGAATAAAGGATAGTTATTAATTACTATATTCCCATAACATTACGTGGTGGTAAGAAACAGTGGTATAAACCTCGTGGCATGTTTATATACTGGAAGCATGACGCTACATCAGTGACCGCAAGGTTTATTTTGATTGACTAATGTCGAAAGGCGTTTGATTAAAAGTTGAATAACCTTGATGTTATCTACCCCTAGTATTGCCACATGAAAGTCTTGTCTGATGTAAAAAAACAAATTAATTAACATGTTGATGAATGTGAGGTGGATATGTAGACACTTCCTACCATAAACTTTATTCTCCTCCCCATCTCGCAAAAATATAAAATGAAAATAAGATTATTCAGACTGAGTCAGTTGTAATAATTTATAGAAAACTATTATTAATACAAAGATAATTTGGAACAATAATCTGTCGCTCTGATTTAGTTCTATTGCAGTTGGAAATAATAACACTTGAACTCTCGTCTATTGCATTTGTTATTTGTGTTCTTTGTAGAGTTGTGTTGAACAAGTTTAATTTTTTGCTACATATAGGTCGAACTTGTCAGCTATTCTGAGCAATTATAAAAACAATCAATATGTCACCTAATTATCTCACATGTTTTATATGGTTTCATTTAATATTTATGACATGACTATATTTTAGTTGAAGTTTTTTATTAACTGGTGTGGATGAAGAATCACGTGTTTTAGTGTGTTATATGAGAGGAATAAATTCTTGTACAGGTGATTACATGACTATATGTGGAAGTATTAATCATCTTATAGGCTAAGATGATACGTCACGTAACACACTCTACTCGAAATATATATATATAATGTCTTTGAGTCACATGTGATATCACGTTTCTCGAGAAGGTTGAGACGAATTAATGGAACTTACAGTAAATGAGGAGAGAGCTGAGTGCTGGAGTGCTGGCATGTATGATATTGTGATGAGTGCTGGAGTGATAAGTGTATGGTATAGAAGAGTTGAGTGCTGGAGTGAAAAGTGTATGATATTGAGTGCTGGAGTGTATGATATTGAGTGCTGGCATGTATGATATTGTGATGAGTGCTGGAGTGAAAAGTGTATGATATAGAAGAGTTGAGTGCTGGAGTGTATGATATTGAGTGCTGGAGTACATGTATATGATATTGAGTGCTGGAGTGTATGATATTGAGTGCTGGAGTGTATGATATTGAGTGCTGGAGTGTATGATATTGAGTGCTGGAGTGTATGATATTGAGTGCTGGAGTACATGTATATGATATTGAGTGCTGGAGTGTATGATATTGAGTGCTGGAGTGTATGATATTGAGTGCTGGAGTGTATGATATAGAAGAGTTGAGTCCTGGAGTGTATGATATTGAGTGCTTGAGAAATAATTGTACGATATAGAAGAGTTGAGTCCCAGAGGGTTTGATATTGAGTGCTGGAGTAAAATGTATAAGATAAATTTTGGTTTTGAAAGGTTTTGTGGAGGTTGGCTTTGAAATACAGAATTTATTAAATCGCCATACCATCTATGGAGGTATAAGTTTTAAAATATAAATTCTATTGTTGATATACATTATTCACTGTCCTTTATAGCGTACATGAATTGATCAGATGGGTATTTCAATCTATATTTATAGTTTTGTAGATGGGAATATACAAAATCTGATCAATAACCATCATGGTCAAAACTTATTATAGTCATACCAGTATATATGAATATAGTTAACTTGTCTTCACTTTTAAATAACAATCAATTATTTAAATGTATTCTAAAGCAGCAGGAATCAGTTTAAAATGTTAAATTGTTGCCACCAACATTGACCATTAAAGACCAGGATCAATTTGGTTATGAATTGCGGTCTATGATGCCACTTTTCCTACAGTTTTCACAGACCAAGACATGTTCCATTGACCATATTATACTACAACCTCCCATGGTGTCACCACCTCTTTCCGATATTATGAAGTACAATACGACCCGACCTGTCAAACAATAAATAATGTGATATCAGATTGCTTTAGTTATTTTAACCAAGAACAAATTGGTTGCCTATTTCTTCTTAGTTACCCTTGATGACATGTCATATCGTGTCATGTCGTGTCCATCAACAATTTAATCAGAACATAGGCTATTACACCACAATAGAAATGGTTATTAAATCCATAAGCCATTATGTTGATTTCCCTTTTAATTTCTTCCTGTGGAAGATTTCATAATCTTTGTAGAGTTGTGTTGAACTAGTTTAAGTTTTTGCTGTATATAGGTCGAAGTGTCAGCTATTCTGAGCAATTATTAAAACAATCAATATGTTTTATATGGTTTCATTAAATAAAAGTACATTTTACACCAAGGTCAGATCAACACATGTTTTGATATTGCTTCACAGATATTTTTAGATTATTGAAATATAAAATGATTATGTAGGGCTACACTGACAACAAGGCCTTTTAAATTTCCACTCATTCCTGAGCTAATCTTTCAATAATTTCATCATAACATGTACCGTAGCCTAATTAAATATTTCTTTCAAAGATTAAAGATGCATTATATAAGAGTTAAATCGTCTTATTGCAGCTCTTTATTTGGGCTCCAAATGTTATACAAATTATTATTTAAACATTTTTTAACATTTAAACACCTATGAGATTTAAAAATTTTACAATAAAATGAATACTGGATCTTAACTTGGCTCATTATATGGTAAAATGAATGAAGTTTTTGAAATATTCATTTTGCATTATCTTATTTTGAACTATTGTAGCACAACTATTGCTATTGTTATATTTTAAGAATAAATAAATGATGATACTTGATTACATGTGTTCCTTTTTTTATAAGACGGGTGGGTTTGTATAAATGCACAAACGGTAATATCTTTATTTAAATCTTACATAATGCATCTTTAATGATTTTTATTAAGTTTATACCATGATGGGTTTCCATGGGATATTGTGTAGGCTAAATGATTCTATAGTTGGTTGTATTTACCAGAAATAGCTATATTAAAAACACCTCATACTGGTTCCTACGTCTGTAAAATCAATGTCTGTACGACAGTAAAACATTTGCATACCCTTGAATTGCCATTGTTTCCAATTTGTTCTACCTAAATACGATGTCAATCAATTGAGACATATAAAGGTTAGTAACCGAATAACGAGATAAAGTTAGTCGAGACGGGCCAATAAATATAAGTGGAGGAAAGTCAAAAGGGAACAGAAAGATTTTTTAATTGGATCCTGATAATCTCTTCAAAAGATGTCAACAGAGAAAAAATGGATATCTCTTTTTTATGAAAAAATATAATATAATCATTTTCTGACAATGAAATATTGTTTATATGACAAAAACAATCATTTTCTCTGAAATGTAGTTTTGACAGATGAATAGATTGAATTTATTTTGTTTGTAATGGATCATACGTGTCTAACCTTGAAATTCGTAAAAGTGCGAATTACAGTTGAATTTTGGTCTGAAGTTAATGTACAGCATCCTATAATATTTGATGAAGGGCTTTGTTTGCATAAAAATAGAGTACCATTACAATCAGATACAATCATATTTGTATTCTCTATGCTGTTAATAGGTGAAATTATTTCAGAAATCTGGTCAGTCTATGTATTTTAGTCAAGAGTTTAGTAATGTTGAAATAATTTACTTCAATTTCAATTTATTATTATTATTATGGCGTTCCTAATCGAATTGAGGGCTTCCTTAATTATAGTCATTGCAGCCATCTTGTGATGTCATAGAAACAAGCCAAGTTTTTTTGTCCCCCGTCTTTCGAAGAAAGCAGGGTCTATTAAAATGGGTTTGTCTGTCCGTCACACTTTTTGGAACACAATAACTCTCTTTCTAATTGAGCTAGTGTTCAAACTTGGTGTAGGTGTTTATTAGGTCAATGCCTTGATGGAGTTCGAAGATGAGCATTTTCCGCTTAGGGTTAGCAGAGATAAGCAATTTGATTGGTTGATGCTTTGGGACACGATAGCTTTAGTGCTAATTAAGTGAGAGTGATGAAACTTGGTGTATAGTTTCATTATATCAATATCTTGACTAAGCTCAGAATAAGCAGAGCGATAAGCAATTTGATTGGCGGAGACTTTGGAACGCAATAACTCTCCTTATAATTGAGTTAAAATGTTCAAACTTGGTGCATGTGTTTATTAGGTCAATGCCTTGATTGAGTTTGATGATGAACATTTTCTGCTGACAGTAAGCAGAGATAAGCAATTTGATTGTTTGATCCTTTTGTTACCTTGACTAAGTTCCATAGTGAGAATTTGCTGCTTAGGCTCAGGAGCGATAAGCAATTTGATTAGTCAAGACAGTGGAACTTAACAACTACGCTTTTATTTGAGGTAGAATGTTTAAACTTGATGTAGATATTCATTATAGGTGAATATCTTGACTGAGTTCAATGATAAACATTTCGAGCTGAAGCTAAGCAGAGCTAATCAGCTTCATTGATTGATGCTTTGGGAAAAGATAATCTTGATTCTATCTGGTAGAGTGATGAAACTTAGTGTATAGTTTGATTGCTCCTTACTTTTGAAAACAATAAATGTCCGATTAATTAATATGTGTCCTCTTTTTATTTTGGGATTTCGGTGGGGGACATCAGCCTCACAGTTGGCTTGTTTTAACAATTAAAACAATCCACAATCAGATCCACAACCTTAAACAACAATCAACACAGCACCATCCACAACATTAAACAACAATCAACACAGCACCATCCACAACATTAAACAACAATCAACACAGCACCATCCACAACCTTAAACAACAATCAACACAGCACCATCCACAACCTTAAACAACAATCAACATGGTACCATCCACAACATTAAACAACAATCAACATGGTACCATCCACAACATTAAACAACAATCAACACAGCACCATCCACAACATTAAACAACAATCAACATGGTACCATCCACAACATTAAACAACAATCAACATGGTACCATCCACAGCATTAAACAACAATCAACATGGTACCATCCACAACATTAAACAACAATCAACATGGTATCATTCACAACATTAAACAACAATCAACATGGTACTATCCACAACATTAAACAACAATCAACATGGTACCATCCACAACCTTAAACAACAATCAACATGGTACCATCCACAACATTAAACAACAATCAACATGGTACCATCCACAACATTAAACAACAATCAACACAGCACCATCCACAACATTAAACAACAATCAACATGGTACCATCCACATTCAACACAGCCCTTTTTGTCGCCTAATTAGGCAACATGGCAACGCATGTCACCACCATAGCTGCAGATACAAGGTCATAGAAGATAGTGTTAAAATCACTCCTGTCTTTAATTAACAACTACAATAACTGTATGCTTGGCTTCATTTAATTCATAGCTATATAAAAATGTATTTGGTCTCCAGCAAAGAAGTCAAATTATATAATTTATGTTTTAAGGCAACTTCCTCTTTGTTATTGATCTATTTTCAAATTACAAATGGAATGAAATGTTGAATTCTTTTGATGCACGGAGCTAAATGATTAATTATAAAGAAGAAGATTACAATCTGGTCTATAAATACCCATATAAGTGAAGTTTCAAGGCAACATCGGATTTATAATTTATAATGTTACTACTGAAAATAGAACTAACATGTACAAAGGCTTTCACAATCTTTTCTAAAACACTTTTTAATACTTGTAGATTTTTTTTTTATCACAAAAGATATTTTTGAAATAATGGGTAATTTGCTTTGTATGAAAAAGAAATAAAAATGAATAATCCACCATTACTGTCGGAGTGAAATTATATCTATACTCAGCGCCATAGAAAACACATCCCCCCCATCAAAAAATGATAATACATGTATGACAATTGTTCAATTATAAAATAATACACTTAATTATGATCACACAGTGATGCTCTTGAGGTATTGATCAGTCATTTGGTTTTAAGGACGCCCACACACCAATGGGTTCATTTGCCCTGATCCAAACTTTCTTATATCACTTACGTGGAGGCATGGCGCCCAACCACTCTAATGCACCCCCACTTTTAAAATCCTACATAGGGCTCTGGTAGAATAGCTACCTTCATTAGTTTAGTTAGTGTAGTACGGCTACCTTCATTAGTTTGGTTGATGTAGAACAGTAGCATGGTAAACAACATTACATTTAATTTTATTTGAATTAACAGTGAAATATATGGTGGTAGAGTAAAATAAAAAAAACTTTCTTCATGAGCCCATTTTGTCTAGAGTTATATGGTTAGTTGAATCTTGTTCCTATCTTTAATTTAATATAACCCAAGGAGAGGATCAATATAAAGACCTTTCTGTCAATAATTAGTTACACATCTTTAACAACTGTAAATATTAAAATAAATACTTCCCGTAATAAAAGGATTAATTGTTATTTACTCCGATATTGATGATACCAATTCTTGGTTTCTAGATCTCATCAAGTTAAATTAAAAGGAGGACGTGAGTTGTGATTAATGGTTAGGACTGAAAGAGATGATTTAATCAATTCCAAATACCAGAAAACATGTTCCTTGACTTGTGTAACTGTATAGCTTGGGGCTATAACTACACCAAACATATAAAACTCTTTCATATTTTACTGTGTACAAGTCACAAAAAAGTCCGTAGAGCTTGTCTGATCTTTACAAAAAGCTTACTAACAAATTTAATGATGCCTGCATACGTATGTCAATTACATGAAAGACATCATCAAACGCTGGCAGATTATTTCAGCTTTCTATTTGGTTTGTGGTTTTCAAAGACTCGATTGTAACCTGATAGTATAATAGATTATATAACAATGGACAGTGGGTCAAATAGATACAGCATGACGTCACGATATCTAAATATAGTCAAACCTGTCCTCGTTTCAATAATTTAATTATAGTTAAGGATAGGTAATGATATTAGTATAGAGGAACGTGGAGAAGATGTGATAGATTATCTATAACAAGGTTATATCCGGTGTCTATTAGGGGGAATTATCTTCCATGACAGAATCATTGACATGAACAACTACGATAATCAATAGTTTTACACCCAAATTCATTGACTCCAAAGCACAGAGAAAAAAAATGAAATCTGGGATACTTTTTGAACCACATGTTTAGAAATTGCAAAATGAATATGTTCAGACTTGACTACATGCTGGAAAACACAGAAAAACAACCAGATTAAAGTACTGGAAAACACATTAAATACCGTACTGCAAAACACCCTAAATAGGTAGCCTAGATTATACTATACACTGGAAACTAACCCTAACCTTTAAATACCTGAAAACACCCTAAATAGGTAACCCAGAGCCAGACTATACTATATATATACCAGAAACTAACCCTAACCTTTAGGGTGTTTTCCAGTATTTAGTGTTTTTCCCAGTGTTTTCTGATATTCAGTATGAACTGGTGTTTTCCGGTGTTTTTCGGGGTTTTCCAGGAGTATTGTCAATATGTTCAATAGTTGAGATCTTCATGTTGATTGCTAAAGAGCCAGTTACTAACGGCAATACTATAAACCGGAAACAACCGAAAAACTACCAGAAAACACCATGTTATACTGAATACTGGAAAACACTGGAAAAACACTTAATACCGGAAAACACACTTAACACTTAACTCGGAGTTTGGTCCTCTGTGTGCGGGATGTTAGGGATAGTGTTAGGTTTTTGGGGGGTTTTACAGAGGATCAGGTCCTATGTGTGCAGGTAGTTAGGGTTAGGGTTAGGTTTTTCCGGCATTTAGTGTTTTCTGATATTCAGTATAACATGGTGCTTTCCGGTAGTTTTCCAGTGTATTCCAGTTGTTTTCCTTTTTTTTCCAGTAGTTTTTGGTCTTAGCTACTCACGAATAGATAGATAAATAGATATATACATTAGATAGATTTTTTATTACATAAAACACCCTTTTTAAGCAGCATGTAAATTACACATTACAGTCAGCATAATAAAAATACATAAAAAAATGGATGAAAAATATATACAAAGTGGATGAAAAATACATAAAAGTGGATGAAAAGAACATTTATACACTGACAGAGTATGTACAAAATATAAACCAAAGTTTTGAATATATATCATAGACGCTTGAACTAAACATGAAGAGGTCTTTCAATTGTTGGTTACTTTTTATTGGTGTATATAGAAGTGGGTGCCACATCCTTTATTTTAAAGGATGATGCACAAAGTTGCACACTGTTTTTGCCAGAGTAAATGACGGGTTAAACATGGTTCAAAAGAAAATGGGAAATTCAATTTGGTAGATTTTGAGAAAATTTGGTTCAAACTTTTCTAAACATTGCTGAAATATAAAATGATGTTTCGACTAAAAAATAAAGTTTTAATTTGGTTAATCACAGCTGTTCCTGTCTTTATTACGGTCCGACTTGGACTCAAATATATTTACTACTTGAACTAATTACGAGTACTCATTAACCAAAGAAATTAAACCCCGTTTACATTACAAATTTTAAGCATGCCAGGTACCGTTCCTAGTACGGCACGGTTAATTTTTTGGTAGTGTAAACGGGTAAAACACAAGCGTGCCGTACCGAGTACCGTGCCAATCTGGCCCACTGAAGTGAGGTGGTCTCGGAACCGTACTAAGAACGGCTCACTTCAAATTTTCGTAGTGTAAACACTAACCGGTCTGAGTACGGATTACTGCGCATGCGCCAAATGAACATTGACCCTTTTCCCTGCAAACCTTGACAGTTCTGTCATCAGTTCTGTCAAAATGGCTGCTCAAACTAAATCAGTCATCATAATTGTTTTCATCTGGGTAATTTGTACAGGGGCTGAAATTAACTTTACTGTGAAGAGTTCCACATTTGGCACGCTTGGCACGGTTCTGAGACCGGTTATTTTAGAGTAATGTAAACGGGTCCATTTCTTGAAATTTATCGCGGCCTGGTACCGTACCTAGTACGGCACGCTTATCACGGCCAAATGTAAACGGGGCTTTAGTCAGGATAACACAGATTAAATAGCAAAACCAATTAGTTTGTCATTCATGGTACCGAAACATTAATAGTTTAAAATGCATCACCCTGATGTGTTTGGTGCTAGCTTTTATCATCATTGTTTCAAGGTCCATAAAACCATTTTAGTAGTTTTTGACTGGAGTAGGAACCATTGCTGTTGGACACTTGATACTTAGTTTAATCAAAAGTTATGTTGCATATGAAATGATATAAAATTAATTACATGTATTTTCTTGGTGGAAGTGATAAAGCCTATTTAAATAGTTACATTGTTTGAAAGGGGTGCCGGGGGTAGCCTACATTGCACCCCCAGAAAATTAAGTTGCCCCGAGAAATGGCACCTCATCCTCATCCCCAAAAAATAATTTGACAATCTTTCAATTATAAATTAGTACACTTTATTAAGATGCGCTTAAGGCATTGATCAGTCGGTCGGTTTTCAGGGTTTGTTTGCCCTGATCCAATCTTACATGGAGGCTGTGGCACCCCAGCACTCTGCTGCACCCCCACTTTTAAAATCCTACAGAGATTCAGAACCTACATTTACAGTTTATTTATTGAAACATATTGCATATTTTATTATTCTCCCAAACATCTTTTATCTTAAAAGTGTTTTTTAACAGTTGAACAATGAAAATCAATGATGAAATTATTGGTGTGTGGATGTTATAATATATCTAAGAGAATATGCGTGAAATGCAATGACGTATATCTATTGTATATAGCCTAGTTCACGTTTATTGATTGATAACTTGATGTCAGTACAACATCAGATACAGACAGTGTGTTCCTTATATTCAACAGATCATGTCCTCCTCTTAGACAATTCAGTTGGAACACATATTATTTGACTTTTTATGTTATGTGATATCTATATGGTATGTATATTTTAATTCTACAGGATAAAATTACTGGGATATATTTAGCTAGTTTTTATTATTTAACTTTATTGTTTTATTCATTTATAAAGATTATACAAAGATCTTTATGTAAAAATAAAGACATTAAGGTTAACAAATGTTTTTATGATTGATGAGAAAGTCTTTATAAACTAGACATGAGTATTCTACAATTCTATAAATCCTAGTTTATGTGAAACTACCATTCCTTGAAATATAATCACCGATTTCATATTGGTATAAATCTATAGTCACCTGCATGCAGGAATCACATTGTGTTGAAACCATCGAAAGGACCTGCATATAGGAATCAGATTATTTCAATGTCAGATAGTTTCAGGTATGAACTTCAGTATGTTATTGCTCTCTGTAATCTTTAAAGTATACAGGTTTTATAAAAATACAATCAAGTTAGCCTGTACGTATTATATTACTATGGGTGGATTTACATCTCTGTTTTACAGGCTCAATAATGATACACCATTTATACAGTTTCTACACAGTGTCCATCTTAAACAATGTTTGATTAATACTTTCAGAGTTACTGTCCTTGATCACTTTTAAAACATCTTGTGGACACTCTTGTGGCTAAGGTTATTATACTTCAAATTGATCGCCAATGACTATCTATTAATGAGACAAAGAATTTGTTTGAATTTCCATGTTTTGTGATGTTTTTGATGATTACAGTCTGATTCATAGTTCACAAGCAAATCTTGTGGTAACTCTAGCAACCCAAATTATCATCTTATTTAATTCAAATTTATATGAATTGTTTGTGTTGGTGAGACAATTTTCATAGTACTAGTAAACATATATGTGATAATGTCTGACACCAATATTGTTGAATGTTTTGGGAGCATTTAACCGATTTGATTTTGTGAGTATTTTCAGGGTCTGTGTCCACATACTGTCCTCTATTATCAATTTATTAATAAGCAATTTCACAACTGTGGCTCATCAAATGTTAACCCCTCCTCCATTTACAAAATTCCTGAAATAGCAATTGTACCAGTGATTGTTTTTCTTCTCAGATGAATTATTTTGTTAGAGAGTATTAGTTGGGTATATAAAATTATTTTGTAAGAGAGTATTAGTTGGGTATATAAAATTATTTTGTAAGAGAGTATTAGTTGGGTATATAAAATTGTTTTGTAAGAGAGTATTAGTTGGGTATATAAAATCTGTCAGAAAATCCATAAATCTTTCTCACCAAGCTGTCATGTGATCAATTGCTATATGTTGTGACATGGAAGTCACGTTTTTACACGACTCAAATTATCTGAGATGAAGACACGTGCTTGGTGTTGAAGAAGTTTACTTGGAGACAGTTCGTCTTAGTGGATGGTTGTTATAATTATGGAATGATTCTAACCTTATCTTTTTATTGGGTGTTTTCTTGCAGAGTGCCTTTCATAATGCTTGTCTGTGTTTAACTGGTGTTGATAACGGAATGGAAAATACAGAACAACATTCCGCCAAAGAATCCTGTACACATCGTAGAATGGAACAAAGAGAAATTGTTCAAGAAATTTTAGAAACAGAATTAAACTATGGCAGGGATTTAAATATTCTTAAAGAGGTACTTTTTATATTTTATTTCAGAATTTTATTTTTAAATATAAATAATAATAATAATAATTGTTTTGTATAGCGCTACATAATGCCCAAACGGTCATTTCTAAGCGCTGTTCAGTCACATTATATACCATGTGGAAAATATCTCGGGAATATATTTATGATCACACCACTAGTACACTTCATTAAATAGATAAGTTTTTAAAGCAGATTTAAATAGTTCCCGCATTATTTTTGGAAGATCATTCCAGAGAATTGTACCATTAACAGGGAAGGAATATTTTCCACGTAGCTTATTATATTTTGGCACAGATAGTAATGTGTTATCGTTCGAGGATCTGAGGTTGTGGCGTATCTGTACATCACTATACAGTGTAAACATCTGTTTCATATAGCTGGGATCGGATATAGAGAAGAGACTTTAATATACAGTCAGAAGGATTTTATATTCAATTTGTGCTCTGACTTGCAACCAATGCATTTCCTTTAGTTTGTCACTGATGTGTTCGCGTCTCGGTGTTTTAGTCACCAGTCTGGCCTCATTGTTTTGTGCAACTTGCAACCTATCCAAAGAGTAGGTGCTCCGGCTAGAAGAGCATAGGCATAGTCAAGTTGGGAAATAACTAATGACCTTACACTGTGAAAATTTAAAAAAAAAAATAAAAGGAAGCATACGATGCAATTAAATGTATGGCATGTATTAATTTTCTAATATTTGTAGAGATGTCAGAATAAAATGGGATACCAATAATTCTATCTGTAACATATTTACTTCCAGGAGTTCTATAATCCTATGAAGTTAGCAGGACTATTAAATTCCGAACAGCTAGAACAAGTGTTTGGGAACCTTGATGATTTAATTCTGAACAATACTCAGTTCTGTAAAAAATTACAGACCAACATTCAATCTGCCAGTAACAATGGCGATCAGGTATATAATATTTTTACTTATTCAATTTGAGTCATAACCTTTCTGTCAAGTGAGCAATCAACAGAACATTTGCTAACTGATTTGACAAAATTTAAGATTACCCTATCTGAAATAGAAATGGAAAATCTATTTAATTTGCAAAATTTGCTTAAATTATTAAAAGTGATCTTTATTAATTAAGACTGATGATCAAGATGAGAAAGATGAGGTCATTGTTATTTGGTGTTTAAGATGCAAGTCAGCTCTTATCAGTCTTTTGATTTAATTCAATTTGAAAGAATTTAAATGCATTTATAACATCAAGTTAAACATCAAGCTAAACATGTATTTCTAATATATTCCAATATATTGATAATTTGAAATTATAATTAAGTGAAAATACATGTGTGACTTAATTTGACATTGGCCGAGTAAAGTGTGAAACTGGAGCCATCAGTTCACCAAGGTTATAAATCAGACTATTTCAATATAATCAGAAATTGATAAGGATTCGGTTGTGTGGTTGGACCTTGATGTTCGTATTTTTATATTGATTAATGATGTTATAACAAATCCTTACCAAGTATGGCTTCATTAAGACATGTTGAATAACACTACAGGTCTTTGTAAATAAAACTTTCCTTATTTAGTCTTCGCTGCAACCAAAATAGACTTGTTTTTGCTTCATTAATATGTTTTCTGTAAAAACATAGTTATTTATATTTAAGTGTGGACAATGTTATTGTTTATATATAGTCTTTTAATAAAGAGAATACTACTTTGATTTGAAGCGAATTCTCCAACAATATAAGAAAGTGAAGATTATTAACATTTTTGTAAAAAAATCTGAATGATAAAGTATCAGACAAATTGCTTATTTACCCATATTCCTGAAAACCTTGAAATTCTGATATAAAAATGAAGAAATCTAGTGGAAACTACTGGGGTGTAGGGTAATTTTGTATATTGATTTGAGGGGGTATATTAAGATTCTAGGAGATTTGAATCAATTCCATCCAGTCCATCCTATACTGATATCATTACTGATATCAATTACAATCAATACTACAAACAATTTCATAAAAACTTGATGGTTATTGATTTTATTTACGATTGGTCATGGCCAATAATAAAACAATATTTGCAGCAAAAGATCTAACTCTATTAAGTGGTGGAGATTATTATTGATCCAGTAAAATGTTTTTGACTGTTACTAACCCTTGTGTATTAACTCACTGACACTCATCTATCAAATACTATCTACAAAACTCAACAATCATTTCCATTTGGCATGAAGATTGTTGTAAAATCACCGCAATGCCCTGGAGAAAATTGAACTCTTATTGATGTGAAAAACAACCGTTGTGTTTGAGAATCAACACAGACTGTGTTTTTGTAAAACTTGCGTAAATTGATAGAATTTTGTAAACAGATATTCAGTAATATCTGAATTGTGAAATGGTATCAGTGGTATGACTAATTGACTTATTTTATTAATAATTTACTCAGAAAATACAAAAATAACAGCAATAAGATCTATTCCTAGAACCTTATCTATAAATACTCAATTAAACACAAAAACAGTTGATCATTTCAACTGATGGTTTGAGTACAGACCAAAACAATTGTGTTAGCCCGCATAATGAGCAATTACTAGGCACAGATCAACCACATTCAGCTATTATCTCTAGTTACAGATCACCTATTATTTTAAGAGTATGAAATTGAGATTCAACATTGCTGGAGATTAAATTTTATTGACCTTATTTATAATCAATGTGAATTAATTTGTATATTTGCAGAATGTGGGTAGTAATACGTCCAGTGTTCAAATAGGCTTCCTCTTCCTCGAGTCTTCAGCCATGTTTTTGGCGTTTGAAAATTACTGTATTAATCAGGTAAGTGAAATATTGTAGAATATTAAAACAGGAAATGATTGTAAAATATGATCACGGGTTATTGTATTACAACTCGTTATTATCCACGTCAGTGTCTTTTCTATTTAGCAAGTGGTAATTTATTACGTGTCACCCACTGGAATGTTTTTCCTAGGGCCAGTTCAGCTATTTCGATTAATAAGGAGCCAAAAGGGAATATTTAACTTATAAATAATTATCACAAGCCTTATAATAAATATTTCATTTTTAAGTCCAATGTATAATTTTTTGTGTATCCCATGCTGACAAAACGGTATAGACACGTGAATTCACAATATGAATTTACTTTACTTTGAATAATGTTTGAAGTGGAACCCCTGGTTCAACATTAATCAAATTTTGACAATCATAAATACAAGCAACTTCAAACATTATTCTGACAAACATACCGGTAATTCGGTAATGGGTTTGTGTTTTAAGTTCAAGGTTACCTGAAAATTTATACTCAAATATTTCATTTAAAATGAATTTACTATTTTTCTCGACTTTATTTTTCAGCCTTTAGCTTCGATAGTTTTAGAGCAGGTGGCCAAGGAAAAGGAACTGTTACGAATTTTTCTACAAGTGTCTCAAAACGAAAACTCAGCCCTCCGAAGAATGCATCTAAAGTCTTTCCTCATGGTTCCTGTCCAACGAATTGTCAAGTAAGTTGAAGATAATTTTAGTCAATTGATTATCAAGATTTAAAATGTAAATTGATAGAAGTAGACATTTGGGATAAACTTTATTAGAAAGCAAAAGGAGCTAAATCGCTATTATTGAGGACCTAGATATTGACACAAGTGGGTCGCAACACATCTAGCGCATATAATAATGAATGTATATAAACTGATTTACATTCACTTGTTTCCGTTTTTACTCCAATTTCAAATCAGTTATGTTCGGGGAGATACCTGAAAAGTCTCTATTGAATGACAATCCTGTAGCATGAGGGTATTTCAGTCTACAACGATAGATAGTATTTATTGTGCATGCTATTCAGATGACTTGTGAAATACGTGTAGCCTCGTTCTTTGAGTCCCTTGTTACAAATTGCGCTGAAACGCATTATGGTGCACGGTTTATGTACCAGTGGTACATTTGATTTAAGAATTGAATCTATTTGATTTAAGAATTGAATATCTGTTTGATTAAGAATTTAAATATACACGTATAAGTATATAATGAATGTTAAAATGTTTTCTCTCTTTAGATATCCATTATTATTGAAGCGTCTGTGTAAAGTTACATGCAGTAATCATACTGATAAAGTAAATATACAAGCTGCCTTGACACAAATAGAAGATATTTTATTACATATCAACTCAGTAAGTTTAATTCATCATCCAACCTGTTTACCTATGTTTTTATCATAAGCCTTCTACTGGTGGCATACTTTCTTTAAAAAAAGGGGGGTGGATGGCCGAATGGTTAGCGTGCGCGCGCTGTATCATACGACCTGCTATTGAGTCAACTGGCGTGGTTTCGAATCCCCTCTTGTACGTGGCAAGGAGTAGGGTCGCCTGTCCAACCTTGTGGGTTTTCTCCGGGCACTCCGGTTTTCTCCAACTGCTAAAGACCCCTACGGGCAAGCGAATTATTGAAATAAAATTAAATCATGTGTTAGGCCCGAAATGACCTAGTTCAACTCCATTTCTCTCTCTCTCTCTCTGTAAAAAAATCAAGGTCCAATGCGAAATCATTTTCAAGTGGAGATATAATATATTATCATCATCTATGTCAAGAAGGGAAATAACTCTTTTTCTTTTATACTTTTTGCAGAAAACAAATTATGCAACATTACGCCCTAAAAGAAAGAGAATGTCTGAAAGTAACCAAAGACAAAGTTTTAGTTTAACTGATAAAAATGAAGTTCACAAGGTTTGTTAATTTTTTGACTGTATTTCTGTAGCAAATTAAACCAGTGGCTAGATAACATTCAACTTTTATCTTTAAAAGAATAATTTCATCCAGTTCTATGAAATATAAAGTATATACTAGTGTATTATTTTCAGATTGCCTTAGATATGTTGGGATGGAATAAGAAAGAAGTCTCAGATTTAGTTTGTAGTAAATTATGGTATGGATTACCAAACGATCACAGTTGGGCACCTAAAAAATGTAAAAATATCAAGTTTATACAGATCCATGCCGTGTTACTGGTTCTGGACAAGGTTAATATATTGTTTTATATACCTTCTTCGATTCTATTATACAAAAAATAACTTAAGTTCCAATACCATGAATATTATAGGCCTACTCAGGGGACCTTTTACCTATGTCAGTTCTCACGAAGACAAAGCCGCATTTTCTTTATTTTTATTGTACAAAACGATGATTGAATGATTTTAATGGACGTTTTGATAAGACTGGTTTTTGTTGCGTAAGATCTGAAATTGCCTGCCCTGGAATATATGACACTGTGATAAGAAACTGGAGATTAACGTAGATTTTTTTTATGTTATAGAGTAATCAAGGTCGAGTAGAAGAAAGACGGGGCAGTACAGGTATGGTCTTTCCTAATGAAAGCACATCAGTAGAACAAGCAGTTGTTGTTTTAGTTCGAGAAAAAAATGGAAAATATCAACCAGTGAGGGTAAGTTGAAACCATTCCTTTTTAGACAATGTCTTATTTTGCCAATGGGAACCATAGATGCTGAGTAAATAAGATGCTGGCTCACTAGCCTGTAGGTCGCAGGTTTGCTCCGGAGATAATTCATTAGGATTTTCTGGCTCCCTTTCCCATTGTCAGTGGTGCAGGATGGGAGGGCCTGACAAGGTCTACTATCGCAAACCGAGGTCCCATGGAATTCAATATACTAGTAGGCTGTTCAGCCAAAATTGCCCCCCATAGCACACTGTATAACATATGCTCGTCTTCTTAAGCCCAGTTGAAACAGAAAACTAGGACATTAAATCCCACAGTAAGACCAGGATTTGTTATAGGGTTTGGGAATAGTAATAAAAGCCATCAATGTGAGTGCAATCATTGTTGACCAGGGTAACCATGTTTTATTGGTTTATTTGTTGCATATTTCAAGAGGATTATTTAATGTATTTATTTTTATAGGATCCTCTACAATTAGATAAATGTGTTGTCACGGTTGATCCTGAATGTGAAGAAGTTTTTGAAATTCAGGAATGGGGCAAAGAATCTTATCTTCTTAAGGTAAATATTTTATATTATGTGTATTTCAAAAAGTAGATTTCATATACACTTGCTCTTCTTACTCTTCTTCTTGTTTTTGGTCCAACCTCTTAAAGATAAAAATACTGAGGAGAGGGGTTTAATATAGCCTCTTCCCCAATCTGTGTTTTCTGGACAATTGTTTAACGATTGACAGACTATGATAACAACATGACAAGTATTAATACCAATCCTTGTTACAAAACACCACAAAATATTCATAGACTTAATTCTCTTTATTTTCACTATCTTAAATTTTATTTTAATTTTTTCAGTGTGAAGATGCTAGAGATACAAAAGTTTGGGTGAATCATTTAAAACAACAGACGCGTGATTTAAGTCAGTGGAGAAGACGAAGGAATGCTTTACCTAATATAATGTTAAAACAAATGTGGTAACATAATTATGACAGTGTATTATATGTGAGTAGATGATGTGCGATTCAGTTGTAGATTGACATAGTGTCACTCTATGTTTTGATGAGTGACCAAGAAGCCATTATTGAGTAAAATTGTAAATGTTGTAGAAAGCAATGTGATGTTGGTAGAGAGAGATGGATATGTCAGAAGATGGGGTGTTAATCTCAATAAAATTATACAGGATTTCATTATCTTGTTAATCATTTAATTATTATTCATTTAGTCCCTCACTGTTATAATATATACCGATGGTATAAACTATAAACCTCAGTGTTGAACTTGTACATGATGTAAAGTCTTGTGTCTGTAATACACTATATTAGACAATATGGAAGACTACATTATCTAGTCTTTATATATAACACCCAGTCTTTCAAGTATTTCCTATATCAGTTTAGATTTGATTGTCCAGAATGTAGATAATTTATTTATGTATTATAAGAACACCATCATGAGACCCAAATTAAACAGTAAAAAAGTTTCTGCCCGTACCCCATTAATGTCCAATCATTCACATATCTGAAATTGTCCGAGCAAAACATATCAAAATTATTTTTATAAAATGTTTTATATTTTAAACTTAAACTATAAATATATTTGTATATATGATTACTGAATAGGTTGTATGATGTTCATTAATAATTCAAATGTTTCTTACTCTTTTTAATTATGAAATTTTTTGAAATAGCTGACAGTTAAGTTTATTTCTGATGAATATTATGAATTCCTTAAATTGTACTTTTAATAAGTTTTTATACGTTCACATTTTCATACGGACGTATATTGTTATTGCCCCTGTCCATCTGTCCACAATTTGTTTGTGAACACACCCTACAGGTCACAATTTTTATTCAATTTTGGCAAAACTTGAAATATAGGCTTATCTCCAAAAGATTTTGGTTCCTTTAGATATTGGCATGTATCGGATCAAAACTTCATGAAATATGGTCCCTGAATGTAGAGGTCACAATTTTTATCCGATTTAGATGATATTTGAAATATATGTTGTCAATATTTGCGCATATCTGACCATAACTTCCTGGATTATGGCCCCTGATTTACGAAAAGATCCTGATTTTATCTGATTTAAAAAAAGCATGAAATTTGAACCGAAACTGCCTGACTGGAGGTTGGGTGTGCGATCCCTACATTGGCCAAGAAAGTTCATCCAGATTTTCCGGCGTGGTTTCACCTTGTCAGTGATGCAGGAGGGCATGACAAGGACAGCTGTGTAGTCATTCGAATGGGACGAAAACGAGGTCCTGTGTACATATTAGCGTGCACCTAAAAGATCCCTTGGCAGTTGGAATCCGATATAAGTGTAGGTCGTAGTGCTGCTGTCCGGGCAAAATTCCCCTCATAGCACACTGTATGGCGTATGCCCGTCTTTCATTAGCCCAGGTTAGGTGCAGAAGAGTAGGACGTTAAACCCCATTTCATTTCATTTCTTTTCTCATTCGCAATTAGTGTAAAAGTATGGCATTGCAAGATTGTGGTCCTTCTAGGGGTCACAATTTTGATCCGATTTTGATGAAACTTTAAAATTTAGTTTTATATCAAAAAGATCATGGATCCTTTCGATATTCGTCCATATCAGACAGTAACTTCCTGGATTGTACAAAAACTCACATTATTTTGTTAGCTCATTCTCTGTCCATCATTTGTAAAATATGGGTTTATCTTGCATAACTGCTTGTTTTTCATTGTTGATACTGTTTAATATAGCTTGTTATTGTTTTTGTTTACATCAATTTGCATTCCAAATTTTAAAATATACACTATCATATCATTCATGCTTACTTTATACTTAAAATATGGTATGTTCTAAGAAAGCCAAAATAAAGTTATTATTTGTAAATAAAACTTAGTGCTATGTGTAAATAATACATAGCACTATTTGTAAATAATACATAGTTCTATTTGTAAATAATACATAGCACTATTTGTAAATAATACATAGCACTATTTGTAAATAATTTGTATATAAGTGTAAATAATGATCAAATGTTTAATAATGGAGATGCAATGTATTGTATTGTATATATTTTATATTTTATATTTATTATGAAAGGCAATTAAAATATATTCGCTAACAATCAAATCAGTCTTCTTTATTCTGTCCTATAAAATATTTAACTTGGAGTAGAAGTGAAGATGAAACTATGGATTAAAATGAGTTTGTAGCCGATATCTATCACGTTCACAAGCTTTATGGAAAAGAGGCCATAAACAAGGAAAAAATAGCGCAGAACACTATATTATATAGCATGTATCTTGTAAGGCTTTGTACCCTCATGACCTCAATGCTTCATGACAAATTTGAAAACAGATCTATAGTGTTATGGCGTTGATCTCTTTAATTTGTGAAAATTCTTGTAAATGATGTTTATGTGGAACATTAAGGCATTAAACTCTTTCTGTTTTTTTCATTACAATTACCACTCCCATTACATGTACAGTATTATTTAGTTTGGCCACAACTATTTTAGTGAGAAAACTAAATATTTATAGATGTTTTGTTTCATTGATGCAAGGCATTTTTTTTTTCATTTAGCTGAGCAGGGTCCCCCCCCACCTCTGGATTCGCCCCTGTAAATATTGTTATCAATTGCTGACAACTGGCATAAAGGGGGATAATTTGTACTGTTAATGGATTTCTAAAATGCCTTTTGTTCAATCGTTTCGGGAGTTGTAAGCATACGTTCTTTATATTTTGTGTATTTTAGCTAGTTATAATCAAAATTTAACGAATAAACTTTTCTCGGCTAAGGATAAAAGTATTATGTATTTTTGTAGTCTTTTATTTCATGTAACCATAGCATATATTTGACGATTTTTATATGACCCTAAATGAGTCTGTGTGTGTGTGAGAGAGAGAGAGAGAGAGAGAGAGAGAGGGCGCCCCGGGGGGGGGGGGGAGAGATGAGGTTTAACATCCACTCGAAACAAATTAGGTCATTTTGGGACTAACATGGTTAAATTCTATTTCAATAATTCGCTTGCGAGTAGGGGGTCGTTAGCAGTGGTAGGACCCGGAGAAAACCCACAAGATTGGACAGGCGATCCTCTTGTCACGTACAATCGGGGATACGAAACCACGCCAATAATTGACTGAATGACAGGCTCTAGGATACAGCGTGCACGTGCTAACCGTTCGGCCATCCAGCCCCCACCAAATTTAGTTTGAACAAACATTGTGTTTGGAACTATACATGTATGTGAATTCGTGTTTTCCGGTTGTTTGGCTGCCCAAAAATGTTGGTTTGTTTATAGCTACTAGATGCGGGATGCGAAATTAGGTTCCTAAGCTGGTCAGAAACTCTGGCTGCAGTACCGAGTGGAATTCAAGGACTAACAACAGGAGCACCTGGATTAAACCAACGACCAGGATCATCTCTGGACGCCGATAAGTTATCGATCACTGTTGTCCGTTCCTCTGGTCGTGATATCACTGTTAGACTTTATACTTACTATGTAATTATAATGTACGTAAAATTGATTTGCAAGTCTTTATCGCTATCTTAAAGGAGCTGTCGCCAACATTTGGGACCTAGAAATTGACACAAATGGGTCGCAATGATTCAATGGTTTCCGGTTTACTCTAATTTCAAATCAGTTATGTTCGGAGAAATAAGTCTGCAGTCTCAATCGAATTCCACTATTACATACGCCGTTTGATTTGGTGCAATGTTTTTAGCCCTGTTCCTTGAGTCTCTTGCTAGAGCTGGGGCTGGAACGAATTATGGTACACGATTCGTAAAATGTTTATTTTGTCTGAAATATTGGATATCAGAAACCCATCACAGCACCAATGTTGATTTAAATTGACAAATAAATCGTGTTTTCAATGTTGAAGATTTTAGTTGATATTGTGTTAGAGACTTTAAATCACGACATTTCAATGTCCGTCTTTCTGAGAGGCGTGACATCGGGGTCAGTTAATTACATCTCAGTGGTGACTTTTGATCTGCAAATTAAATTCTAAAACAATTTTTTTAATTATTAAGAATACAATTAATTAAACTATATATGGATAAAATATATTTCCTAGCGTAAATGGTAAAAGTTATAACATAATACTTGAAGGCGTAGAATGGGTAAAGGGGGTCAATTCTGTCCGACCAGTAGCCTATCCACGGCTACGCTAAATTTATAAAAATGACTGCCGAACCAGTATTAAAATTTGCCGAGATTTGTACCTCAAATAAATTTGTTTCTTTTCTTAAATGTGGTTGAAAGAAATTGAAACAAAGGTGAAACAAAATTAAACGATTAGATCAAATCCAACGTCTGCGCTAAATTCCTAAAAAAAAAGTCTGCCGAACGAGAATTAGCTACGATGATTTACTAACAAAAAGCGAATTGTATGCATTGATAATTACAGGAATATGAAACATGTAACATATACCAGTCTGTTAAAATATTAAAAAGAAAAAAAACAGCACGGTGCAAATCCATAAAATAACAATTTCCATACTTATAATACAACACTGTCTGTCCAATAGTAATACTTCACACACAAAGGATATATTTAAACTAAAATTGCTTCAGCATTTCACTAAATTTATATCGGTTACAATCTAAAGCCATCTTCATACAGTTGCGTTTCAAGTCCATATTCTGTGATGTTAGTAAGGCATTCGACCGTGTTTGGAACAGGGGTCTCATCTATAAATAAAACTCTATTGGAATTCGGGAAAATTACTTACATTAATTGAAAATTAATTACAAAAGCGTCAACAGTCAGTTCTAATCCACAATCAAAGCCATGATGTCCTCAAGATATACTCTGGAATAGCACAAGGCTCGGTTCTCGGGCCTCTTCTATTTTTGATTTATTTAAACGATATTACGCGTGGATTAAATGCGAAAATCCGTCTTTTTGTGGACTATACTTTTTGTCCCTATACACGGTAATCGATGATCAAATAGGATGCCAATCCCTTCTAAATGAAGACTTGAAGAAACTAAGTAAATGGCCGAAACGTTGGAAAATTAACTTTAATCCCACGAGGTTGAGAAGGCGTCCCTATCTCCATGCCACATACGCTCACACAAGGGCTCGAAACCACAGCCGCAAGCCAGAGGTGACCGGCCAGCTAGAGGTCGAAGCGCGGCACTCTAGACCACAAGGCCATCCCAACCCCCCGGTTAAGCAGAAGGTCCCCTGACGTAATCTAGAATAACTGTATTAAACACGAAAGTACTGTACTTGAAAACTTAAATCTTGATGCTCCTAGAACAATTACTGGATTAGTGAGAGATACATCTCATAATCTATTGTATAAAGAATCCGGGTTCACTTCGCTTGAAACTAGACGATATCTTCATAAACTAATTTTGTTTTACAAAACTTGTCTATTATCGTTACTCCCAAATCTTCGGACGTAAACCCTTACGAAACGCGGAATTCACAACTATATAGAAATATTCCTGCTAATACTACATTTTTTATAAAAACTCCTTTTTACCGTTCGTAATAAAAGACTGGAATAATTTACCTGATCATATGAAATCATGCCCAAGTGTAAAACTCTTTAAAGCACAGTTAACCAATGATAATAAATTAGTTGCTAAATATCTTTACACCGGAAAGCGTTCTTCTCAAATAATCCATACAAAAGTGCGTCACAATAAAAGCAACTTAAACTACCATTAATTCGTCATGCACTTATTAACGGACAACCCAGCTTGTTCCTGTGGTCACTATATAGTGGATACGGAACATTATTTGTTACATTGTCCAAAATTTACCAAAGTTAGATTCCAAACTATAAATACATTACCAAATATTTTTATTAATTTACAAACGTTAACCTACGGTGATAGCAATAATACCTTGCAAAAGAATACGCACATTTTTAATACAGTCGACAAATTTATACATTTATCTAAAAGACTGCAATAACCATCGTGAAATACCATCTAAATTAATTATTTCTCGGGTAACATACATCTAATGTGCGCATTACATCAGACGAAGCCAGTGTATTTTGAAATATCAAGGCAATGTAAGTGACACTAACTGTTAAATTACATGTACATGCATGCACGATTAGTGAGTTGTCGGCAGGGTATAAAAAAAGTATACGGGTATTGAACATTACCTGGGGAAAGTACACCCATTAGGTTTAAAAAATATCAAAAAACGAAAATCGCCTATAGAGGGCTTTTTCCATGGTGAGCCAAGAGCGATTTTCTTTAATTTTTGCAAGACTATAGCACATTAAACACGCTCGTTGATTTTGTCGCATTTGAGAGACATAAAGTTTTCAGAGCAAAACATGTTATGGTCATTTTTTTTTCAACTATAGTTATATTAGGTCATTTATACGACCATTTGTTTCAACAAATCTCACGTCATTCGCGGAAAGTCACTCATTCAATTTCGTAAACATTTTGATATCAAATATGACGAGAGCAATAACAATTATTTGTGTACATGCTTGTAGGTTTTGCTGCGTACTTTGAGTGCTTCGTGTCTCGTTTAAATTTGTAGCCCCTGTTCTGTCATGGTGTCTTTAAGTTCCTGTGAACAGACTCGGAGGACTGTTGGCTCATGTGAACAAGTTTGTCTCTCCACACGCTGGTCGATATGGTAATAATAAAATAAAACCAAGTACGAACAATCCAAACCATTAGTCAAAATTCGAAGTCCAATAAAAACGGTCGAGGCAAATAGTGTAATCAGCAGATGGACTGTTGATCGTGTACAAAATACACGACAAACAGTGGTAACAGGTGTCCGGAAGAGTAAGCTTACCCTGCCTGGCGCCACACCCGCCATCGCTGCAACCAAACTATTAGACGAAATCTCAATGAAATAGCATGATTGGCCAATGGACTATCGGTATACAAAATGCACGTGATGAACAGTGTTAACGATGTAATAGACGGACATAATTAGGAAGGTAATACTTTACGAGTCAATAAAATATATCTTGAATAATAGCCGAGAGAGACATGTTATATTTACCAATCAAGTCAATATGACGTCCATAAAACTTTTTAAAGGTTTTAATAAGTTTAGTGCGCAAGTATCCCTGTAGTTGAAGCCTAGATGACAAATGCCTCGATCTATTTAAAAAATCAGAATAAAAGGAACAAGCTCACGTGTAACGTATTAGCTGAGACACAAACACTCCATAAGCTGGTGAAATTAGAATGTTACTATTAATAAGTGGAAAGTTAACGATCGGAAAGTCAAAGTCATCACGTTTATCGTACAATTTAACACTAAGTTTATGGCAATTGTCAAAATCGAGACGCAGATCCAAGTAGGAAGCGTGATTGTCACTGTCAGTAGTGTTTTTAATTTCGAGCTCATCAGGATATATGAATTCTATGTAATCACTAAATTTTGGATTGTTCAGTGATAGAACATCATCGATATATCGATAAGTGAAATTAAAATGTCTGACTAATCGTTTATTAGTTTTTACGAGTGCCTGTATGTAATCTGCTTCGTACGAATAGAGAAATAAATCAGCAAGCAAAAGTGCACAGTTGGTACTCATGGGGATACCTACCACTTGCTGATATATTTCCCCTCCAAATTCAACAAAGATATTATCAATTAAAAAATCCAACATCTGAATTATCTTGTTGGCGGAGAATTTATTTTTTGAATCACTATGGTTCTTGACAAAATATGTGGAATTGTAATTAACAACTAGATATTGATATATAGCATGAATTTTTGTTCCTTACTGGAATTCCTACTTCGGACATAATTTAAAGGTCCACCATGCATTTCAGAGCGACGAAGGCTCAATGCATCAGCCCAAAGGTGCTCTGTGGCCTGCGCTGTAGGGGTCGAGAGAATGCTGCATCAAGGTCTTCATGGCGACTGTTGTCTACGGTGAGAAGGAGATGCAGTTCCATCACCGGAATGAAATCGATCCCAAACGTCTCGTCTTAAAGGTGATAGACTTCATTCTGGTAATGGAACTGCATATCCTCACTGTAGACAACCGTCGGTAGGATCACCTAGATCCAACGCACTTGTTTCGGCAACAAATTTGATGGTGGTTTCAAACAAGCGGTAAAGTCTTTCAAAAGTTCATATAATGAGCTAGTAATTCTGGTGACGACCACAAGTTCATGCTATATCGACCAGTTTCTGGAGAGACGAACGCCCGAACCAAATCTCGATACCGGACCAAATCTCCATACCGGACTTTCCCAGAGCAAAACATCATTCCGGGAACTTAGCCAGTATATAGTGAACAGGCCTTACAGGGACTTAAAGGCACCCTAGGAGACAGAGGGCTACAAACGAGTAAAAAGAACCTAGCGTACACAGCGAAACTACTAGCATGCACAATTGTTTATTGCTGACGCCATATTTGATATAAAGATGTTTACGAAATTGAATGAGTGACTTTTTGCGAATTACGCCAGAATTGTTAAAAGAAATAATTGCATAAATGACCTAAAAAACAATGATCATTTAACATGATTTGCTCGGAACATCTCATGTTTACTGAATGCTACAGCGGTGGTTAAGTGGATAACACACTGGCTTGCTAGTCTAGAGGTCGGGGGCCTATTTCACGAAATTTTAACTAAGATAAGATCCCAATTTTAGTAATTTGATTGGATAATATTAGATTGATTTTAGTGCTTAGCCAATCAAAATTGAAGTATCTACTAAAATTGGATTTTATCTTAAGTTAAAATTTCGTGAAACAGGGCCCAGGTGTTCGATTGTCTGAGAACGTTTATCAGGATTTTATGACATGGTTTCCCCTTGTCAGAGGTGGAGGACGGATGACCTGACAAGGACAGCTGTCTAGTCGTTCCATGGGACGAAAAACAGAGGTCCCGTGTATACATTGACGTGTACGTGAAAGATCAGTCGGAATTCGACATGAGAGAAGGCCATAGTGCGGCTGTCTGGGCAAAAGTTCCCCCAAAGCACGCTGTATCGCGTATGTCCGTCTTAATTAACCGAGTTGGAACAGAAGAGTAGTACATTAAACCCCATTTCATTTCATTCATTCAGATTGCGAGCGTGTTTCATGTGCTAGCCTTGTAAAAATTTAAGAACATAGTTATTGGCTCACCATGGAAAAAGCCCTCTAAAGGCGATTTTCGTTTTTTAATATTTTTGATGCCTAATGGGTGTACGTCTTTATACCCTGCCGGCAACTCACCAGGGATGTAGTGTGAATATAAAATATTGTACTTACAGGTACTTACAGGTCCTCTTCTGAGTGCTGGCCTTAGGCCACTATACTCAGTTCTTCGTCTTCATTTATTTGAAAGTTTCTTCCGATATCGAGGTTGGATTCATAATTATAAAATAGTTCTTGGTCATTCCAGAATTTATCTAGTCTATGTTCAAATAGTTAAGTATTTTTTGCATTTATCACGTTCTCTGGTAGACTATTCCAAGTATTGACTATACGGTTTGTAAAGTAGTGTTTACGTTCTCTGGTAGACTATTCCAAGTATTGACTATACGGTTTGTAATGTAGTGTTTACGAATATCTTTGTTTGACCTATGTTGGTAAAGTTTTTTACTCTGACATCTCGTTACTGTGTCATTTACCGGTATAAGTAGTGGCGGTAGAGCTGTGTCATATTTTTCAGTGGAAGTTTGAATACTTCTATCATGTCTCCACCTTTCCTCCGGTATGATTATGTTGGTAATTTCAGCTTCTTCAGACGATCTTCATAACTCAGGTCCTTAAATCCTGGTATTATCTTAGTCGCTCTCCGTTGTACATTCTCTATTGCTTTAATATTTTTCTTCTTATAAGGATTCCAAACTGAGTTGGCGTATTCTAAGTGCGGTCTTACTAAGGCTTTATATAACATCAGAAAGGTTGACTCATCTAGAAACCTAAAAGTGCGACGTATAATTCCCATAATACTATTTGCTTTATTAATTTTTTCATTCATGTGTTCTTCAAATTTTAACTGGTCATCCACCACAACTCCGATATCTTTTTCTTTACTTGTAAATTGTAGATCAGTATTACACAATCTGTATTTAGAGATATGTCGTTTGCCAACTGACATCACTTTACATTTATCTGGGTGTCAGACCAATTTTCAAGTTCTTGCATATCCTCCTGTAATGCATCATTATCTTCTTGAGAGATTATAATATCTTTAACTACTTTGGTATCATCTGCAAACATGTAGCAATCAGGCAGGTCGTTTATGTTGATAACAAATAGGATGGGTCCTAGTACACTTCCCTGTGAATTCCACTGGTTACGGAGGACCATTCAGAGTAACTATTCATAACTCTTACTCTCTGTTTTCTGTCATGAAGGAAGGATTCTATCCAGTTGATCAATTCAGGAGATATACCATATCTGCGTATCTTGTTTAGTAGGCGTTTATGTGGCACTTTATCGAATGCCTTCATAAAATCTAAATATACACAGTCTAGACTACCTCCTTCGTCAAGTATTTTTGTCCATTTTTCTAATACATGTAGTAATTGTAGAACTGTTGAGCGGCCTGATATAAAGCCAAATTGTTTGTGTGAAAATAATATGTTTCTCTTCATATGGTCAACTACATGGTCTCGAACAAATGTTTCTAACAGCTTGCATACGATACAAGTAAGACTTACTGGTCTATAATTTTACGCAAGTTTTCGGCATCCTTCTCGACACTCATCTGGTATTACCATTAATTTAATTGAGTTCTCAAATATGATTGTCACTGGCTCACTTAATTCCTCACATAGATCGCGTAGGATTCTTGGGTGTATACCGTCAGGACCTGGAGATTTACTTATATTTAAATCATGCAGCTGTTTCTTTACTTTCCCCTCCCTTATTTCTAAGTCTTCCATTTTTATTTGTGTATTAATAACACTCAATTTAGGACATTCATCATTGTTTTCGACTGTAAATACACTAGAGAAGAATTCTGACAGTGTATTAGCTTTCTCTTTATCACTGTTAGTTAACTTTTCTGTGACATCGTAATTTTTCGTGATTAGGTCTGGTATTCCAGTTCTTGTCTTGGTTTTAGATTTAGTATATTGCCAAAACTTTTTAATATCTTTGGCAATCTCTTTTTCGTTCTCTCTGACGGCTTTACGTGTTAGGTTTTTCACTTGATTTCGAAGTTTACAATATTCTCGGTATTTTTCGCCATTACGAGTTTCCATAAATCGTGACCAACATCTGTGATTTTTACGTATTACTTTCAGTGTTTTCAAGTCAATATTTGTCTTTCCCTTTCTATCATTTGTGTTATGTGACTTTCGTTTTGGTACATACTTGGCTTCAATGGTCAGAAGTCTCTCTTTAAATATTTTCCACTGTTCATTTACATCTTTACTAGTTAAAATTTCTTTCCAGTCTGTTGTAGATAGTTCTTGTTTCATCCCGGTAACATCTGCTTTATCATAGTAGTATTTCACTCTTTCTGTATTTTCCTGATGTATATAGCAATTAAAATTAAAGTTAATGATTGAGTGGTCACTTTTGCCCAGAGGACTACAATATTCTAAATCTGACACCATACCCTAATCGTTCGTTAGAATCAAGTCTAAAAGACGTGGTTCGTGGTCGATTCTTGCTCTTGTTGCTTTTATTACATGTTGAAACAAATAGCAATCTCTAATTTTCTCTATGAACTTAAAGTCTATTTGGTTTTCTGATGACGTGGTTGTCCATGTATTCCAGTTTATTTTCTCGAAATTGAAATCCCCCATAATCAGTATGTGACTATATTTTGCATCGTGAATCTCATTTAAAAGATTTATTAATGCATTATTATTATTATCTGCTCCACTACTACTTCTATAAATGCAGCCAACAAGTACATTATTTCCTCCGACTAATTTAATACTTATCCAAACAGATTCCTGATAATTACTATTAAATTCAACTGGATTAACTTGTATATTGTTTTTCACATATATTGCTACTCCTCTTCCAATTTTATTTCCCGTATTACAGCCAATCATGTCATACCCGTCAAGTGCTATCTCAGCATCTGTAAGACTATATCTACAGTTTTTAGGTTTTATCTCAGTTATACCCAAAATACTAGGTTTATGGTTTCTCGTTAATAATCGGAGCTCAGATAGTTTATTTGTAATGCAATCTGCATTTGTGTATGTACACTTAATATTTTCAAACTTGTGCAATAAACGTTTGGAATTTTTTAACTTGTGCAACGAACTTTCTAAAACTCTGTACAAAGTCATCTCTGCCTTTTACTCTTTGTGTATCATCTTCTTTATATACCTGTCCCAGGGGGGGTCCTCTCTCACTCTGTTGGTGAATTTTCCCGACGATTATTCCTCTTTCTTTTTTGCCTCTTTTATTAATGCCTTAGTCTCATCTCTTCCCTTTGGTGTCATGTCATGGTCTACGGAAACATTTCTGAAAACGCCAGAAACATCTTTCAATTTCGATGCATTTTTAAACAGTTTCTTTTTAATATTTTCATTGCTGAACATAATTAATATTGGTCTATTTCCCTCCGGAATTTCTTTCTTTTTGCCTAAGCGAACTACTTTCGCTATATCATCGTCACTAATTTCTACATTAATTTCTTGACCCAGGTCCTTGACAAATGTAATGTCCTCACTTATTTTGTCTAGTTTAATATTTGTCTTGGGCTCTTCAGCTTTGAACATAATTACGTTGTTCTTCCTTTTCTCTCGTTCTGTTACCTCTTTTATTACTGCATCACTGATGCCTGTGTCACTAGTATTGCTAGACCCTGTGTCTTGCGCATTATTGACATCCTTACTTTTTGAAATAATATCATTGACTTGTTCGACGGTCACAAAATGTTCAGCTTTGGGTTCTAGTGATTTTAACCGGTTTTCATAAGTTTCTAAACATATTCTACATTTTTCCTCAATTTGTCTATCTGCTTTGAGTTTTTTTCCTACTTTTTCGTTGCATAATGGGCAAAACCATTTTATGTCTGGCCTACTACTTAGCTGATTGTTTCTAGAAATATTCTACATTTTTCCTCAATTTGTCTATCTGCTTTGAGGTTTTTTTCTACTTTTTCGTTGCATAATGGGCAAAACCATTTTATGTCTGGCCTACTACTTAGCTGATTGCATAACCTGGGAGCCATATCAAGACATTGTATACAAAAGTGATTTGAACAATAGTCGCACTCGAGTAGTTTATCTTTTTTCTGCTTATAGTTAATATTACATAGTTCACATAACCAACCTTCATCTTCGTTGTTTGTTGACTTCATTGTTTTCTTTCTACTTTTTTTTTTACTACTATTTTGGTTTTTTTAGTTGTTGACTGGCTGAGGTGTCCGCCATCTTGGTCGTTTCCATCGGTCAAGGTGTCAGTGTTTCCTTCTGTATCATCCTTTTCCAAATTCATCTTTAAGTTAAAAACTGTGATACTTCCCTAATCCTTGCTTTCTGTTTAGTTGATTTTCGTGAAACCAACCTCGTCGGCGCGATTTTAATTCAATTTTTGTCAATTTTTGTCAGACCTGAAAACCGCGCTGATTATCCCAACCGGAACCGGAAATCATTTGTACTGTACGTATGTTGTATGTGAAGTGTACATATCACAGTTGTATTTGTAGTATATTTATTATATAAGAAGACGAATTAATATAAGCCTTTGACTTGTTTTTGAATGCTTACCTTCAGAACTGTTTATGTATACAACACCTATCTTATTTGAATAAAATATGATTTAAATCATTAAGAGATTTCCCCCGTGATATAACCGTCTGATATCACACATCAAAGACACGCTTGCGCACATCTTCAACCGTTTTTTAAACTGCTATAACAATCACCAATCAATAATCATTAACTCAACAAAAGGCGTTTGTTTCCGTAAAACCATGCCAAGTCGCTCAAACTATTTAAAGACAAAAAACCAAACGTGTAATGCACGTGACTGCTGTCATAGCATTGACACTATACTATATAAAGGCAACTGTCACCTTACACAATCGTCTTTTTAAAGAACTTTTTGTTGACAATAATAAAAATAATAATAGCAATAATATACATAACCTGCCAGGGCTCAGGGAGGGAAAATAAATCCTCGAGCCCTCGGACTATATATATTCATATAATCCTTCTCATCCTTCGCGCCCTTCGGGCGCTAGGATGAGAGGGGGATTATATTCCTCTATATGCCCTTCGGGCATTCTCGGATTTATATTGCATTGTTTAAAGGATTGTCAACAAATAAATAAACACACTAAAAATCATAACACATGTAATTTATTTTTTTATTTAACACAAAACTAGAGTAATTGGGCACCACATCGTCTCTATTATAAAATTTCTGGAAACACTCCTGGTTTGACCAATTTGCTGTCTTGAGAATCTGAAATAGGACATCCAGAGTTAAGGCAGCAGAAGAAGATGCCGCCCTTACGGAATGGGCTTTAAATTTATCCGTGTCTACACCAGATAATTTCAAAGTTTCTTTAATCCACCTGGCTATAGTGCCAGGAGCAACCGCTGTAAAGGTTAGGAAAGAAACAAATAATTGCTGAGATTTTGGTTTATGCCCTGTGCGTCTAATATAATTTTTAAGAGTATAACAATGACATATTTTCTTATTCTTGTAATATGGCAATTTAATGGAATAAAGTGGTTTTGACTGGCGAGAAGTTTTAATTACCTTAGAAATCCCAAGCGTTAGAACTCTTCCAGAATCATTTAAAGTATTTAGGTCAAAAGAGCAAAGAGTCTGACACCTCTGTGCGATAGAAAGTGCCAACAAACTGACCGTTTTGAGGGTTAAAAGTTTTAGTGAAAGGCTCGAATGGAAATAAGGTTGCTAGATATTTGATAAGCACAGAGACGTCCCAAGAGAATAAATATCTGGGCTTTGGAGGTTATCTATTAAATAAGCCTTTCGCGAAACGACCAACCAACGGCTGATCTTTGAGTTTCTCAAAACCCAACAATACTAAAGTCTGGATGATTGCGGTTCGGTTAGTATTAACTACACTGTAAGAAAAGGGATCAACTTGTTGTTTATTTGTCCAAACAATCCACTTCTTCCATGCGAGATTGCATTGCCTACAAGTTCCTGGTTTCCCGGATACCAGGATACTTGCGATAGATTCGCTTGATAATCCCTTATTATAGATATAAGGCAAGCGGTTAAAAATAATCTCTTCCCCGCTAGAGGGTGCAACGTGTTGCTTACTGGTAATCTCAAAAGCTCTTTCCGTGCGGGAAGACGTACAGGGTGAGATATTAACATGGTCAGAAGAACAGGGTACCATACCTGTGTTTCCCAAGCTGGAACTATTATAATTGCCTTTTCCACTTGATTTCCGGAAACCTTCGACAAAACATTTGGAATTAAACTGAAAGGTGGAAAAAGATAAGGGTGAAAATTTGACCAACTTATAGTAAAAGCATTAGTAGTAAAACTACAGGAATCTGGGTTCCATGAGGCATAAAATGGTAATTGAGCATTATATTTAGATGCAAATAAATCAATATCTGGCATGAAAAACCTACTACAAAGTTTCTGGAAGACAAATTCATTAATTTCCATTGTGTGGAATCTGAAAAATCACGTGATAATTGGTCAACCAAGATATTACTTTTGCCGGGCATGTATTTTGCGGACAGAAAAATACCTCGATCGCTACACCATAACCATATGTTTTGGTCAATTCAAATAAAGCGTCCACAGAACCACCCAAACTATTAATGTATGAAATGGCTGTAGTATTGTCACACTGAATACAGATATGTTTGTAGCGTACATCAGAACAAAGAGACATTAAACCATTTTAAACAGCTCGTAGCTCTACCCCCCCCCCCCCCCCCCCCCACACACACACACACACACACACGTGAAATGCTCGCCCCCCCCCCGCTCAGAAATTGCTAACAATCATTAAAGTATACACAGTTCCTTATATTAACCTAAAAAAGCTATTTTTTTTTTGTTTGAATACTTATTTTAAAATGCTTATTAGACGCTAGACGCCTAGGTAACTACATAGCATGATGATTACAACAATCTGTTAGAATGACCTTTCCGAAAATTTCCTCAAAATGTTCGCCCCCCTACCGAAAGGTAATCCCCCCCCCACTTAATGGGCCTGAGCTCTAAGTAATTAATATGATAGTAGACTTCCTGTGAACTCCATAAACCAATACTTTTATTTATTTCCGAGTGTGCGCCCCAACCTAGAAGTGAAGCGTCGGTGGTCAGTATAAAATTTACTTCAGGAGGTCGTATATGAAGTCCATTTAAACTGTCTACATTATTAATCCACCAAGAAACTTCGGCCAAGGCATAAGGTGTCAAAATAATATCTGAATCATAGTCATTATTAACTGTATTTAATGTAATATTTTTTTTCGTTTTATCCAAGTAATGGATGAATAAAGGAGCAAGAAGAATCGCCGTTCTGCTGAAAGAACAGAGGCCAATGAAGGCTGCAACATCCCTGACAGAAATAACCTTAGAGTAGCCAAATTCCTCAATTTGGTTACCTTTCCTGGTGTCAAAAATACAGAAAAAGAGACAGTATTGATTACAAACCCCAAAAATATTATTTCACGTGAAGGTCTTAAGCTACATTTTTCTTTATTCACACAAAAACCTAAAGTTTCAAATAATTCTATAGCTTTGAAGGTAATCAGAAAGCTTTCCTCTTCTGTTCTAGCCGAGAAAAGGGAATCGTCGATAAAATATGAACAAACTATTCCCCGTTTTCGAAGGTTAGCAAACATTGGTTTTAATGTCTTGGTAAAAATTCTGGGGGCAGACGATAATCCGAAAGGAAGACACGTAAATTCGAATACATTCCCACGCCAGTAAAACCTTAAATATTTCCTTTGACGATGACATAAAGAAATCGAAAAATAAGCATCACACAAATCAATGCATGTAAGGAAATCATTCCGCTTTATATTCTTCAAAGCTATAGGAAGAGTTTCCTGTTTAAAGTGTTCATAGACTACGAAATGATCTAGATTTTTAAAATTAATAACTGGCCTGAACTTACCATTTTTCTTTTGAACTAGAAATTTTGAACTAGAAAAATATTTGAAATAAATTGGTCCTGAGAATAATTATATTCCGGTATTATGCAAATGGCTTGCTTGTTTAAAAGGATTTCAACTTCCTCGTCTATTTTGGACATTTCACTATCATTAAAGTGGGGACTGCTAGGAAGATAGTGTTGAACTGGTTCAGATATAAAATCAATTACATAACCTTGGACCACTTCTAAAACCCATCGATCATTTGTAATTTTAGTCCAGTTATTAAAATAATTTGATATTTGACCAGCCGTGAAAGAACTAATTAACTTATTTGACGTATTTACAGTCACTGTGACTGCCGGGCTGGTAGGCCTAATGTCTGCTGCTGGTAATAACCAGGTTGGCGAGGGTATCGACCCCGATTCCTGCTTCTCCAGGCGCTTCGATTCCTCGAACCCCTCGACGTTGATCTGCAGGTGGTCGCCTGTAAAACTGGCCGGACCGCCGATTATTTCTCATGTTAGTGAAACGATTAGGGTGTAAACGGTGTGATTGCACGATCTCACGTATAGGACTAGAAACGTCTGGCCCAAATAAATTTTCCCCAACAAATCTGTTCGATGAGCATAGAGGATGGAATTTCTTTGCCATAAACCGTTTCATATATAGCCTCCTTTTAACGAAATCTCAAGCATGACGTTACCTAATGTCTCTATAGAATCAATAATAGTATTATTAACATCCCCTTGCAGAGATTTAGACAACAAACCTAGTAGGGGTGAAATGCCCAAACCGACAAGCTTTTGAATTTCCTGGAGAGAATGGACCTGCGCCTGTGCATTCCTTGGTAAATATGCCACATATCAGGATCAGTTATAGGTGCATTTAATCTCTGGCAGTTCTCTGGAATGGAGTATTTTGACACCAGTTTATCGATCTCAACTTTTTTCAAAGTAGAAACATTGACTAAGTTTACTATGTTATCATAGGGGTTGATATATCAGAAACCGGATTTCCAGAGATATCAACCCCATGGAAAATTTTGGGAATGGCAAAATCATATTCCGAGGAATTATCCTTTCCGTCCCTAAATTCATCGTACATTTCTTAGGGGTCCATGATATCCAAGGCTGGCTCGTTATCAAAATTATCTTCATTATCAAACGGGGTGACCGTTTCATCCGTGTTAACTGATCCTTTACTATATGTATGCTGTTCTACTTGGGGATTATTGGCAATATTAGGCTTAGGATTTAATTGATCCGACTTTATAAAATTACTATTTGACCGGACTAAATTTGTCAACGTATTCATTTGTTGCCACAATAAAACTAAATCAGCGCGATCAACTGGTACACTGTGGTCCTCATTAATATTTCCAGTATTTTAATACTTCGGAATGAAAGTAGAAGACGGAACAGAGGCTCGTTTAAATGATGGATCTTCAACATTTTGATTGCATGCCGGTATATTATCAAAAAATGAAGCAGTGGCCCTGGACGAAGCGACCTTAGAATTTATTTTCCTTGCAGTTGGCGGTTTATTGCTAATATTTGAAGACAGCTCATTGCCAGAAGTGTCACTTTTTAAACTGGCCTTATTTACATTTTTTCCCAGGACACTTTAGCAGACCTATGGGTTCTAAATCGGGCATATCGAAGTCTACACCCGTGGAAACGGTTACCTTCCTGCATTTGCCAGGTTTCTTGGATTTAAAGAGATTTTATTTCCGTTTTCTACTCAAATTCCGATCATCATTATTAACATTATCGGAAGTACGATGATTATTAATATTATTTGAGCCAACATTAGAAAAAGGGCTTCCGTCAATTACCCGTAAATTAGAATCTGTATTCATAATTTCATCATCTTCAAACGGCAGATCAACCGCTTGATAACCAAGATCACTCCCTTCAAAGGGATCAATGTTATCCATTGTGCGAGTCAGCGGCTTGACACTAGAGACTACAACAAAACCAAACCAAAGTAGAACCAGCGGGACTACTATAGATCAAATATATCGAAGTCTCAAAAGAAAGCGATCGTAAAATAAAACAAGTAAGAATTCGACGAATTCTACAAGAGTCTGGTACAACGAGACGACTGTAACATGGTCTTTACTCAAACGAAAAAAAGACGATTGTGTAAGGTGACAGTTGCCTTTATATTAGTCTCGGTCACCCAGAACCCCCGTGTCTTCAACGCACGGAGGGTCTCATATTCCTGAAGCAATGGCCCGAGAAATCTCTCTCTGGCCATTGCTGGATTGACTTCTGATTCTTGAACTTTTGCGGAAGTGTGTCTATTCTCCCCGTTCAATGAAAGCTATCACTTAAGTACAGCTACATGACAGTCCTTCGTTTAATCTGAGTCTTCCCTAAAACTTTGGACAGTGATTTAAGGTATTAAAACGGTGAAAGTATGTTCGTTTCCAAACAGCATTGTTTACATTTCATTCGACTTGATAGCCTCGTTTGTCACACAATCAGTTTTACTGCAGTATTCTCCTATGCACGGGTTAATTAGGCATAATAAAAGCGTGAGCCATGACGTAACGTTATGTAAACATATTTGGTCCAATACTGGCACTCGTTTTAAATGTAAAGCGTTTGTATGGTAGGTAGTGATTGGTTGGTAGTCGGGCTACTGACCAATCAAAATTTAACACAACAATATCCACTCATAATAGCAGTGTGTAGTGAGATTACCTATAATCAAACGAAACGCTGCGCGGAGTATGGGAGGGTCTGGGTCGGTTCTCAATTTTTGACGAAAGTTACTGGATAATCTACCACATAAAAAACCAAACATTTGGTTACGCATGGGCAATGGAACCTTTTGGCTAAAGTCTCGGTAAGTGCATGTAGTGGAATATAATTCTTATTCGCGGTTACAATTGATTGGACTCTTTGAGCAAGTAAAATAATGCTCAGTTGCCAAATTTTTAACACATATCATCATAGTTTGCATGGAAATAAGTGATTATGTTACAATTAGTGAAAAGTGGAACACCGAAATCTTTATCTTATCATACCGAACAGTTTTTCTGTATTTTCGAGTGATATAATATCACGTGATTCAGGTACGGCGGCAATTGTAACTGAACAAAGTTTGGTTTAATCAAATCATTTGATTATACGGCGGGGTTTCACCTTTATTACTATGGGAATTAGTTTACTATATGATAAGTTATGTACAGTGAAGTTTGGGGTCAGTGTAATTGGAAATTAAGGGAGTAAGGGAGTTGATGGGCAAGAAACTTTATTGTCCCCGCCTTTCGAAGAAAATGGGAGACTATTAAAATAACTCTCTTTATAATTGAGCTAGAATGTTCAAACTCGGTGTGGGTGTTTATTGGGTTAATACCTTGATGGAGTTTGAAGATGAGCATATTCCGCTTAGGGTAAGCAAAGATGAGCAATTTGATTAGTTGATGCTTTGGGACACGATAACTTTGGTTCTAATTAAGTCAGAGTAATGAAACTTGCTGTATAGTTTCATTACATCAATACCTTGACTAAGTACGACAATGGTCATTTTCTGCTCAGGATAAACCGAGCGATAATCAATAACTCTCCTTCTAATTGAGGTAGAATGTTCAAACTTGGTGTAGCTAGACGTTCATTATGTGAATTCCTTGATGGAGTTAGACGATGGGTATTGTCTCCTTACGGTAAGCAGAGATAAGCAATCGGATTGGTTGATGCTTTGGGGATAATGAAGTGATAGCGACAAAACTCCAAATATAGATTCATTATGTCATAAACTTGACTAAGTTTGATTGTAAGAATTTTCTGCTTTGGCTTAGGATCGAAAAGCAATTTGACTGGTCACTTTTGAACATAACCACTCTGTTTTTAATTGTGGTAGAATGTTTAAACTTGATGTAGATGTTCATCGGGTGAATGTCTTGAATCAATTATTTACATTTCGAGCTAAAGCTAAGGGGAGCCAAGCAATTTCATTGGTCGATCCTTTGGGACAAGATAACCTTCATTCTATCTGATGAAACTTAAAGTACAGTTTGATTGCTCGATACTTTTGAGAAAAAATAAATGTGCGATTGATTAATATGTGTCATCTATTTATTTAGGGATTTCAGCGGGGGACATCAGCCTCTCTGTTGGCTTGATTATAGTCAACTACAAAACTTGTCCAAAGGAAGGCATTAGAACGGTCGACAAGTTTGACTGGAGTAAGACAGAAGACATCAGAAGTGACATCATTTCTAACGCACACGGTGGTTATTATTGTGAAACAGATTGTGAGACAAAGTACTCTGTAACTTGGTTCAAATTGAACGATCATCTACGTGTTTAGAAATTTCTGACCGTCAATAACGGCACTGACCCCGCCCCTGATTGACAACTGGGGAGTGTACTTTTATTAATCGATGAGTTAATCAAGATAAAGAGAATATTTCAGTTGTGAATAACTAACAAGATCCGACCTGTGTTATAATATCAAGGATAAAGCTTGTAATATGATTATCTCTAGATTCATCAATATCTATTATAATATTTTCACCATATTCTACTTAACCCTCACAACGTAAGTATTTTATATTTTTATTAATTCTACCGAATATGAATTACTACTAATATTATTAATACCACCTGACTCTCAATCAGTGCCAGATTAGCCTTGTGTGTGTGTTGGGGGGGGGGGGGGGGGTCCGGGGCATTCGTATTGACCGCGTATCGTACTAGTATGTACTCCGCCATCTTGAGTGTCTGAGGTGTTTTCCTCCAGGAATTATTTTTAAAATTAGGATTAATTTCAGTTCATCTGAGACAATTTAGGCAGCGATTTCATTGACCGTTTAGAATGCGTTGACAATTTGAGGATTTTAAACAGACTCTTTCTCTTATGATGTTTTCATTTACTCTATTTTAGTGAAATTATTTTAGGTGACCCAGAATTGTGGGGAACCCCTAAATGTTGGGGTCCCGGGACATTTGTCCCACTTTGCTCCACTTAGATCCGGAACTGCTCTCAATGTTGAAATACTTTTCTATATTATCAAATTTAGAATATTATCCCTGTGTAGCTGAAGCTATTTACAATTATATTGAACCTTCATTTGAATTGTTGAAACAGTTGACCACCATTGCCGGGTTTCATCATAAATAATCATTTCAATTTGTCTGTGGTTTGAGTTTTTGAATAAATATAGCCTTTAGAGGGCGACTTAATATTCACACAGTAAATGGTCGTTAAAAGGCCAATCCCGATAACTTTTTGGGGAATAAAACTGCTTAATGTTGTGTTAAAATCCCTTAAAACCCATTACCTAAGGCCGACCAACTACATGTAACACGATATTTGTGATACGCTTGTAAATAACTTAAACCTGACAGTCTTCATCTGGAAATGGAGACCGTTGTATTATACAGTATCTGGATAAAACCAGACTTTTTTCTATAAAAATAATATGTAGGTGAAATTTACCTTTTGTTATCAAGTACAGTACATGGGTCATTCACTGTATAGACCTCTCAAGAAACGGGAATCGATTATCAGGTCACCCAATGAAAAAATTGACCCGAAATCTTAAAAGGGTTACGTGTCCGGACACAATATTTTGAGCTGAAATTTTGAGACAAGGTAAATACACTATGCCTCTATATTTTGGTCCATAAATTTCATAAATACTCGGACTTTAAATTTGAGACTCTGTTCTTACCAGGATAGTCCCTTTAAATGATCAAATATACCAATATTTGGGTCTATATCTATTACTTTGTAGCACCTGGAGCTCTACAAAATCCAGACAATATACAATTGCGCCAAATTTTTGTCAGTTTTCATGGTCAAGTAGCATGCGAACCCTACAACTCATTGGTAATCTGATTGCAGATTCATAATCTACAACAAAGTTCTCCAAGACTACCAAATTTGAGCGGTATATCTTCACTGTAAAGGAAAAATCAAGATATCTGAAACTCGAGTAAATTAGTGGTACATATTTTGTTTCGAAAACTTATTAGTCACTCGTGAAACTTAAATGCCCGTATCTCAGTCAATTTTCATGCTACAGACCACATATTTTGCACAGTTTCTAGAGTTTAGATGTACAATAATATATATTTTTTCCAGATTTTTTCGAAGGGGTCAATTTCCCACCACTGGCCCACTTGACATGGAATGACCCACGGGCGAGTGTCGTCATATTTACTAGGTTGAACAAAACACCCCAAAAACCAAATTGGAGCGAAATGAAAATAAAATGAAATGACCATTCGCTAAGGAAAATTTTGCCCAGGCAGCGGCACTATACGGACTACTGTTATATCGAATTCCAACTGCCAAGCGATCTTTTACGTGCACGCTGTGAACACGGTCTTCGGTTTTTCGTCCCATCCGAACCATTAAACGCTGTTCCTTGCCAGGAACATTGTCCTGAACCACTGACAATGGGGGATCAAGCCGAAAAATCCCAATGAACCAACTCGGCAAAACGCGGCCCCCGGCTCTACTGAGAATGGAATCAAACCAAAAACATTTTCAAGAACTTTCTCTGTCAATGCAGGTATCGAACACGGGACCTCAAAGGTAGCAAGCCATCGTCTAACTCGCTGAGCCACAATGGCTCTCCCTAATAGAAGCGAGAACCAGGTTGGTGTAGCAACTTTAATCCTTGGCTTACGAAATTGGTCTCATATCTTCTGGTCTGAAGATAGTCATTTGCACCACGAGAAGGAAGAGATACATAAATGAAGATATAGATTTTGTTCATCTTTCAGAGGTTGTAATTTGTAAAGTTGTTTTATTGTTTTCATCTTTCAGTGGTTGTAATTTAAAATACAAATGGAATAAAATGTTCAAAACACCAGGATGTCAGGGTGTCAAAATTACACCTGAAAACGGAACAGAAGTTGGTATACGATTTATAGACGCCGTATCTTGTTTAGGAAATTGTGCACGTGACCCAGATTGTAGTGGAGCCAACTATTTACCGAACGACAAAACTTGTGTATTTTTTGGTCATGAATTTGATATGATTTGCACTTCGTCTATGGCAGAATCACTAGGTGGTATTTATTATGATAAACGGGTTTGTATAAAATTCAATAATATAAATAATATCTTTATTTACACTATTGTTAAGATTAACAATGAGAACTGGTTTTATATCGACGTGGTTTTATCTGATATAGATCCGTTTCCTTCTACCAACAACCCTTCACAGAATGATACATCAGAAAATAACATTTTTTCAATTATCATTTTATAGATTTTAGAAGACCAATCTAAGTTGAAATGTACATACTTTAAATTTCCCCCACGGGCTCCTCTTGGCCTTTAGATTCAACTGACGAGCTCCTCTCGACCGTTATGGTCAACTTATGAACTCCTCTCGAAATTTAAAGCTGAACTCCTGTTACAAAAATACCGAAATAATGTAATAAAAAAATAACGCCTTTAAGCCGCCATACTTGTTTCCGATTTGTGAAATAAGTATGGCGGACATGGAGGCTTATGACCTGGGAAGGTTAGCCGATCTCACTTCCAGTTTGTTTCTTGTCAGCAAGCTATACACATCCGGCTTTATTCTCTCCACATGGTTCACTGATTGCTGTATTTTTCCCAACAGTATACCAAATTATTGAAGATTGCAAATTGTCTGATCGGGTAAGACTGTAAATAATTATATGAACTGCGTCTACTACAATATCAATTTCTTCCACCTTGGTAAATTGGAGACAAAAAAACATAACATCAATAAATTTAGCACTGTCAAACACTCCCCAATGAGAGCCGGCTCAAAACATGTAGTTATGTCCCTTGATCGTTTTCACTATTCAACATGGAGAAGACAATAGTTTGTACAGGTGATTTGTTTTGGTTGAAAAACAGGTTGGGGTAAGCCATCGTTTGCATCTTTTGTTTGGAGTAAAGCTTAGGCTATATTGTAGTAGATACAGTTCATATTATCATTTACCTGATCAGACATTTTGCAATCTTCAATAATTTGATATACTGTTGGGGAAATATACAGCAATCAGTGAACCGTGTAAAGAGAATAAAGCCGGATGTGCATAGCTGGCTGACAAGAAACAGACTGGAAGTGAGATCGGCTAACCTTTCCAGGTCATAAGCCTCCATGTCCGCCATACTTATTTCACAAATTGTGGCGGCTTGAAGGCGTTAACTTTTTTTTTATTACATTATTTCGGTATTTTTGTAACCGGAGTTCAGCTTTAAGGTCAACTGACAACCCGCTGTCTGTCGTTAGAGTCAACTGAGGAGCTCCATTCGGTCGTTAGAGTCCACGGTTTTAGCTTTCACTAAGTCTTCTCTACTGATAAATGAAATGAAATGGGGTTTAACGTCCTAATTTTCTGCATAGACTGGATGTGCGTTATACATTGTGCTATGAGGGAAATTTTGCCTGGGCAGTGGCGCTATGACCTACACTTATATCGAAATCCAACTGCCAAAGGATCCTTTACGTTTACGCCAATGCGTACACGTGACCTACAGGTTAGCGAGTTAACGTCCCACCAAGTGAACCACTGTGGCTTCCTGCTCTTCTACTGTGGTTTCCTGCTCTACCGAGATTGAAATCAAACCAAAAACATTTAAGAAAGTTAATGAATATATATTTTGTTTTTTTACACTAGTTGTGAATATAATAAAACTTTATTAGCTATGTGAACTCCTCGTGCCCAGTCACGTGCAAACAACTTCTACATCCCTTCTGGTATTAATGTTTATAAATATGTTGACTGATCTTAACCAAGTTTGTCAGTATATCAAGGTCGGAATATCACCAAACTTACCCCAATCCGTTTAGAGGTTCGGGATAACATGAGATATATAGAGTATTATCGAAATTGGTATCTAGGGGGGTCGCGGCCCCCACCCCCACCTCAACCCTCCATCCCTGTGAAAAAATTGTCGACCATAAAAAACAATAAATATGCACTGTCCCCCGAAAACACATCCCGCCTCCCGCGTTGCTCGGCCCTGGGTGAACTAAGAATTTAATTTATGGAGAGATAAAATAGAATGGGTGAATTTTTATGGCGGTATATTAGTGCCAAAATTCTAACATGCTATCGTCTAATTTCTTACTTCTATTCATGTAATTTCTAACCTCCATTCATGTAACTTCTAACTTCCATTCATGTAATTTCTAAATTAAGACAATGTATAATTCAACTTCTTTATTTGTTCAGTGTAAATATCAGTTCTATTTCATCTTATTTCTAATATTGAGGCGACAAATGTCTACTTCATTGTGGTATTACCTGTTAAGCATGAACGGCAAACAAATTTAGAATTATGATACTTCTACCTGGCAACCATCATTATGATGTCGTTTGGTGTCGCCACCATGTGCTCAGTTTGGCGATTGAGCACCTGATCGGGACCATTCTATTGATACAAACGACTCACTCTTCGTCAGATTGAGTGGCTTTCCTGAGTGTTAGAATTGAAAACAACATCAGGAGAGAGAGAAGGGGACATGGGGTTTAACATCCACTCAACACCAACCAGGTCATTTCGGTATTAACACCGTTCAATTGTATTTCAATAATTCGCTTGCGCGTAGGAGTGTTTAGCAGTGGGAGGAAACCGAAGGACCCGGAGAAAACCCACGAGGTTGGAAAGGCGGCCCTGCTCCATGTCACATAAAAACGGGAAATCGAAACCACGCCAGTTTATTCAATGACAGACCTTATGTTACAGCGTGCACGTGCTAACCATTCGGCCATCCTACCCTCTAAACAACATTGAACGTGATATAAATGTATGGTTTGCAAATACTATTTCGAATACCGTGGCTAAGTGGGTAAGACGCAGGCTCGCTAGGCTGTGGGTCGGGAGTTCGATCCCTGCATTGGTCGAAAAAAGTTCATCCAGATTTTCTGGCGTGGTTCCCCCTTATTAGTGTCTTGTCGTTCCGATGGGATGAAAACCCGAGGTTCCATGTACATGTTGGCGTGCACGTAAAAGATCCCGTGACCGTTAGACTTCGATATAAGTCAAGGTCGTTGATCCGCTCTCCGGGCAATATTTCCCTAAAGCACACTGTATGGTGTATGTCCGTCTCCATTAGCCCGGTTAGGAACAGAACAGTAGGGCGTTAAACCCTCTTTCATTTCATTTCATTTTCTATTTCAAATATAAGCTAAACGGGATTTGGAGAATTTTATTTTATTTTTTTTACGGTTGAGCCAATAATTAATATTTATATGCAGTTGGTCTATATTAACACAGGCAGGCGCGGATCCAGAGGGGGGGGGGCCAGGGGGTCCGCCCCCCCCCTCCCCCGCTCAGGCTTGAAAATTTGAAACTTAAATCTATGCGATTTTAGTGGCGATTTTTAGACCTGTAATTTTGGAATTTACCATCCGGAAATACGTCAGAATGCACCAAATTGAATCTAATTTACCAAGTGGCCTCTCTCTCTCTCTCTCTCTCCATCTCTCTCTCTCAGCACGCCTTCCAACCTTCAACCAAACGAAGAATGGGTCGTTTATACCAAATAGTGGTCCCGATAAGGTGCGCAATCACCCAATTGAGCACGCAGTGGCGACACCAAACGATGTCATAATGATGGTTGCTAGGTAGAAGTAACAAAATTCTAAATTTGTTTGCCGTTCATGCTTAACATATAATACAGGCGCGGATCCAGAGGGGGGGTTTGGGGGGTCCCCCCTGCTCAGCTACATAAAAAAAAATAATGCCTTGCATCAATGAAATTACATCACAAAGTGATCCTACATCAGTATAAAAATGATTTCTCTGTTTAAAAAGCTCAATTTGTATGTATGCCTATGTAATTTAGAGACGATGATGGTAGATTTCCGTAACAGAAACCGGGCACCCCCCCCCCCCCCGCAAAAATTCCTGGATCCGCCCCTGTAATACCACAATGAAGTAGACATTTTTCGCCCCAATATTAGAAATAAGATGAAATAGAATTGATATTTACACTGAACAAATAAGGAAGTTGAATTATACATTGTCTTAAATTAGAAATTACATGAATGGAAGTAAGAAGTTGCATGAATGGAGGTTAGAAATTACATGAACAGAAGTAAGAAATTAGACGATAGCATGTTAGAATTTTGGCACTAATATACCGCCATAAATTTTAAAAGGCAATAATCTCAACTACTGAGAATGGAATCCAACCAAAAACATTTTCTTAGATGTCGAGGATTTGTCGAGTGTAGCGAGGTATATAGGAAATTGTATGTGTAAAGTCACAATTGCAATCAAAAAGTTTTGAGAAAGTCAAAAGAGTAGTACATTTTGTATTAAGTAGTGTAAAGTTTGTTTCATTATTACAACTTCCGACCACCTGATGACGTGGGGATACTTCATGTAACTGTCATGGGACTCAACTCTAAAACGAATGTTTGACCAGACCATTCATTGTTGGCATTTTGTAAACATGAATTACGGCGATTTTGATTGTTCAGTATTTATGTTTAAAAAAATATAATCAAATATTGATTATTTAAAAGCGGAAATTTCATATTTTCTATGAATGTCAAAACATTATTATTTCTATGTCTTTTGCTCAATAGGTTGCACTATTATACGATCATAGGCATTATTGTCCACACTTATATCTATCACACAGGAAATAATAGCACAGTTACCTCCCTTGTTTTTCAATTCCTCTCATGCAATAGCTATCTTCAAACGTTTGAATTTGAAGTTGAAAATGATATTTTTGCCAATTTCTCAACTGATAATAGTGAATTATAGGATTAATAGGATTATTCTTTAACAAGGTTGGACTGTTTATAGGTACCATCTATTTTGAGGCTTTATTTTAATACATTTTAAAAATATAAGTTAAAAATATGAAATTGCAGCTTTAAGGATGTAGAATTTATTTTGGAAAGACAGCTCTGTAGAAAGACAAATTCTACTGTGTTTATATTAAGGTTTTATTGATGTATGTCGACAAACATTCATTAAATTCAAAAGAAGAATACCAGCCGGCGAATTTCCTGTTTCTTTCTTTGCTTTATTAATTGAAAGGGATTATAGCACCCTTTTTCTGTTTTCATAAAAGAAAACAAGATCGGATAAAGCGCCATTATGGACAAAGAATTCAAAAACATTTACATATTTCACTTGATTCGATCGTGGTTCATTTCTTCAGTTTTTGTATTGAAAAGCAAGAAGCTTTTTGTATTCAAAGATCCTCGACGACAATAAAAGGGATTATTACTTTGTAGATATCCAGTCTGAATAAAAGAAAACATGATTTATTTTATAATTTTGTTTGTGAAAAATCATCTAGCCGCATAAAGTATTAATGTATAAATATGGAAATTTTCCGTAAACATTTTTATAGCACACGACTAAGAACTTAAATATACGAATGACATTAAACATTAATAAATTAAAATACAGAAGTCCGGTGGCTGAAGGGTGGGGGTGGGGGGATCGCCACCCGAGCTGTGAATTTATGAGACCAAGTTTTTCTACACCAGTTTTTTGTGTAGATTCCGAATATGGGGGGTGATCAGGCGTTTTAGGGGCGTTTTCGAGATATAGGGGGTCAAATGTCTACAATAGGCGTGTGTGTGTGGTGGTGGTGGAGAGAATGGAATGATGACATAATTAATATACCGGGTATTAATAAAATATACATTTCTAGGACTGTCAGTCTTTCAATAAGTGTTTATGATGCCCTCGACAACTGTTTTGGTTTGTGGGGAGGTGGGGGTGGAGGTAGCAGGTGTTGGTGTGCGTATGTGAAGGAGGGGGGGGGGGGTATTATGTTGACATAAATGATGATCATGTTATATATTAATAAAACATAAGTTTCTAGGAATGTCCATCTCTAAATAAGTGTTTGTGATGCTCTGGACAACTGATTGATTTTTGGGATGGGGGAGCAGGTGTGCGTGTGTGGAAGGGTGGGGGGGGGATGGGCGAGAAAAGAGTTTACGTTGATTTAAATAATGATTGTCTAAGAGCTCGGCAAAAACATTACTTTTTAATTCCACTGCACATCTGTAAATATGTGTATAAGATTACCATTGTATGGGGGACGGGTTGGGATAAATGTATTATGGTGGACAGAAACCACTTGGTTCAAAATTGACCCGAAAAGTGAACTCTCTCGAGATCTTGAATTTATACATAAAAAAACACATGTTCAGATATTATCTTCTTGAATGCTGATCAACAGCTCGCATATATTCTTTGGATATGCTTCAGATACCTATTCACATTGTAAATCTTCATTCCAGCCTTGTATCGCAGGGTCATCTTGTTCGATTATTGGTTTTTCAGCCTGTCTCCATATTGTTGCAACGGAAAATAATTATTGCGTTTAATGTGCAACAAAAGACTTCTCATGCAAGATGGTAATAAAGAAAGATTGTTTTGTTATCCTCGACACTTTCAATACTAATCTTGATCGGATCAAAATATATCAATATTAGTATTGAAAGTATCGAGATTATCCTAGAACTGACAACCAACCACGAGGACACCAAAATATCTTACCTACTTCTCTTCGCATTTTAAATTAATGGAGGTGCTGAAAAATATTGTATTTTGCATTCTTGCTCGGGTGAAATAGACATCCCAATCATTCTCTTGCAAACGATTATCCAAATATACAAATTTTGATCGATAATGAGACGGGTAAAGGCAGAAAATATCGGGAAAGGCGACTTACATTAGTAGATAACGCTAGAAAAAAAGATTTTCTGGTGAAAACATAACAGAGCTTTCTTTATTACCACTTTGTCTTATACGTGGTTTTTGCTGCATGGATGGAATGAAGATTTACCATGTGAATTGGTTTCTGAAGCAAATCCAAAGGATACGCGAGCTGTTGGCCATCAACCAAGAAAATATTTATCTCAATAATATGAACTTTTGATTTTAAAATCTTGTGATGAGGACTATGAATAAACTAATAACTAAAAATATCTCTGAGTAACGGTGTTTTTGATTTACATTCCCAGATCTCTTGAAAAGAACCATTATAATTTAATATTTTGAACGGAAACGCTAACGAGACACTACTTTAAGCTCAATTATGGACGAAATGTCCACAAAAATACATGTTGTCACGCCCCCACCCCCTAAGACAATCATCATTTAAATCAATGTGAACTCATTTCCCGCCAATTTTAAATTTTATTCCCACCCCACCCCACCCCTCCACACGCACACCTGCTACTCCCACCCCATAAATCAATATATAGCATGATCATCATTTATGTCAACATAATGACACCCCTTCCCCTCCACCGCCACAGATATCAAAACAGTTGTCCAGGGTATCATAAACACTTATTTAAAGATGGCCAGTCCTCGAAATTATGTTTTATTAATATATTATGTCAACATTACATTCTTCCACCCTGCACCCCCATCCCCCCCCCCCCCCAATCACACACACACACACAAACACACCCCCACACACCATCACACACACGCATACTGTAGACATTTGACCCACTTTTTCTCGAAAGCGCCCCTTCAAACGACTGATCACCATCCATATTCGCAATCTACACAAAATCTGGTCTAGAAAAACTTGGTCGCATACATTCACAGCTCCGGTGAGATTTCCACCCTTCAGTCACCGGACTACAGTTGAGACAAACATTAAAATCAACTAAAGGAGCTAAACCACTATTTTGGACCTTGAAATGTAATATGGATGTATATAAACGGATTTACATTCGATCGATTCAGTTTTTAATCGTATTTCTAATCAGTTATGTTCGGCGAAATACACCAGGATTGACAATCTCTAGCGTCTGGTTATTCCAGTCTATACCGATAGTATTTATAGCGCATACTCCCTTCGGTGGAATCGGACGTTAGATAAAGCTATCTCACACACACAGAAAAGACATGACTTCTGGAATGTCTCACACCGTTCGTCGAGTCCTTTGTTACAAATGGCGCTAAAACACATTATCGTACACGATTCGTGTACCAATGATAAAATGTTTTATTTGTCTTAAATAAATTTACTAATAATTCGTGTTTTCAATGTTGAAGATTTTCGATGATATTGAGTTAGAGACTTTGCTACTTTAAAATCATACATATTTTATTAATGCATACAATATGGGAAAGGTTCGGGTGTTTCCGGAAGTCCATAATGGCCGCTTTATATGAATTAGTACTTTGGGAAACACTAACCCGAACCCTTTTTGAAGCTGTTTTAGAGTCAATAGACACCTATTCTGGTCCTGTGTCGATGTTCTTTCCTGGGTTGTTTACTGGTCGGGCGCAACGGTTGCTCAGTGGGTAAGACGCTGGCTCGCTAGTCTGGAGGTCTCGGTTTTTCTCTTGTCACTGGTGCTGGATGGGGGGCGTGGCAAGGGCAGTTGTATAGTCGTTCGGATAGCGCGACTGTCGCGATCCCTTGTACACATTGCCATGCACGTTAAAGATCACTTGACAGTTGGAATTCGATAAAAGAGTAGACTGTAGCGGCGCTGTCCGGACAACATTTCCCTCATTAAACCCTTAATGGTGTATGCCTGTCTTAATTAGCCGAGTAGGACCAAAACAGTAGGACGTTAAACCCATTTCATTTCTTGTTTGCCGTGTCCCTGCTTGTTGTGTATGAATCAGATAGATTCAGTCACTGTGTTATATATTGATATTTATTTAGACTAACCCGTGTCTGAATGGTGGAAACTATGTGTCTGGTACATGTCAGTGTATCTATCCCTATGTAGGTAAATTGTGTCAACAGGTAAGTTCAGACTACTGTATATTCCACCAGGTAACTGAATATTTCTGCTAACAATAACCTGGTTAACATGTATAATGTAAGAATTAAATCGGCCTATTGCAGTCTTCCTTTTATTTTCAAATTTTATAAATAAATCATTAATAAGACATTCATTCACATGTTTTGCCGCCTTTTAATGATTTAATTTGAAAATGGCGAATCGAGGCTAAATCTCGAATAACAAGTAGCGTTGTTACGATAATGAACAATCTATTCCACATCTTGTCAAAACTTCAAACGGTGATAACTTGACTCAGAATAAAGTAATTTGAATGAACTTTTCAAAATATTTAATTTGCATTACAGGTATGTATATTATTTATTTTGAGGTATTATTGCAAGAACGGTCAGCTTATTTAATTCAATGTTTATAATCTATAGATAAGCAGATGCTATAATGGCGGTCAAGAAAGAGTCGATGGTTTCTGTGATTGTCCACCTGATTTCTGTGGCGAACTATGTGATCAGGTTTGATATAATACTGTTTAATTTGATATTCTTCGACAACATACAAATTACCCACCGTTAAGAATATTACAGGTCCTAGATTATACTGGTATTAAAGGAGTTCAATAGCAATTCGTTCTAAAGGCTATCTTTACTGGTTATCGTATTTAACATCTTGAAATGGCTAAACAATGATAGCTAATTTACAGTTCAATTCAACTGAATAAATGTATTGTTAGATATAACTGTAATGTAACTATATATATATATATATGTTGTTATTGTGTATGTGTATGTGTGTGTAGGGTGGGGGGTATGTTTATCATGTTCTTTTTTTTTTGAAGATTTAGGTGTAAAAGTTGACTTGATTACTTTGATCGGGTATTTATCGATGAGTTTTAAGCTGATGTTAACTGTGTCTCTTGTAAACGTGTGTAAATTTATGCGTCTGTACTATGATTGTGTTTTCCTTTACAGGCAACAACTCCCGGTTGTCTTAACGGTGGTTGTTACATCGATTATAAATGCTCCTGTACCAGAGGCTACCATGGTTCAGATTGCGCTCAAATTATCAAAGGTAGAGTATTTAGTAGAATCGCATCTGTATTTATTTTAAATTATTCAAATGATGCATGATAATAATAACATTGAATTAGTTGAATAGAAGGGTGTAACTAAAACAAGGGCATGTAACAGATGACGTCCTGGGAATTACCTGTGCGTGGTTCTAGTATGGCTTAAATCATCCGATTGTAGTTTTCACATTCATTTACCATTTGATATATAACAATGTCTTTTATAGTGATGCTACATACAGAGAAACTAGGACAATTTCTTGTGCATTTTGGTTTTCAGATTGTAAAGAAGGGTTTGATCTAGGGAAGTGGCCAGCAGTTGTAGATATATTTGTCGTTCAACCGTCTACATCAGTTGACCAGTTCAAGGTTCGCTGTGACATGAATAATAAAGGAAATACCATCTTTCAACAGCGGTCTGACTCCAACATCCATGTTGATTTTAACACAAGTTGGCTCGACTATGAGCAAGGTTTTGGGAATTTGGACGGAAACTATTGGCTTGGCTTAAAGAAAATGTATTATTTAGCATCCAGCAGGTCCGAACGATCGTTTTATGTTTCTATTAACGGAAAGATGAGACAGTACCCTACATTTACTATGAATGATCACTCGACGAGTTATACCATCACTGTGAGTGCACAGAATGGGTGGGATAATGGATTAAATGACATCATGGCAGGATCGTCTGGTAAAAGATTCAGTACCTATGATAGTGGAGATACTGAGTGTGCTACAGCTCATGGAGGAGGTTGGTGGTTTGATGGTACTGCTACATGTACCCCCTGTTATCCTAACAGTCCCCTCACTGTTCAATGCATGGACATGGATGTTACATCTACATCTGTTTGGTTGTATTATCCATAATGAGTTCTAGTTGTTTGGTTGTATTATCCATAACGAATTCTGGTTGTTTAGAATACACAGGATATCATCGACTTAATACTGATAAATTATAGATTGTTTTAAAACCGTAAAAATATCCACATTAGTCTACATTTACAGTTGTATTATATAAACATACAATTAGTTGTATTATAGAGACAGACAGTCAATTGTATTACATATTTGTTACTTTATTTCTATTGGATCAGCAATAACTTGACGTATTTAGGTCCTTAAATTATTTGGAAGTATTTTACTAATATTTCCAATGATTAACGTAAAGAAGCTAAACTCAAAACAAGCTTTAACGTGGTATGATAATTTAAGTTTAAGTTTATAAAATTTGGTATAGCGCTCGTTACTGCCGACATCAGCATTCAAAGGCGCTTTACAAAACACATAAATAAATATTCAAAGAACATAACAAACATACATACACGTAGTATACAATATTTTACTGTGACATTTAAATCAACTATAGCAGAGTTTATTTATTCTGGAAAAGTACGCTTAAAAAGATGTGTTTTCAATGATTGTTTAAATGTTCCTAATGTTGAAGAAGACTTTACAGAATCTGGGAGATCATTCCATAGTTTAGGACCAGCCACGTCGATTTACATTATATGAAATTAGATTTTTTAAATAGTCCGGGGCCAGATTGTTCAGGCACTTGTAGACCATGACGAGGATCTTGAATTCAGCTCTTACTTTTACTGGAAGGATGTGGAGCTCTTTCAGTGCAGCAGTTGAGCTTGAGTATTTAGATACACCAAGCATCAATTTGGCGGCCATGTCTTGGACTCTTTGAAGAGGAAGTAAGATAGAGGCAGGGAGATTGATATAGAGACAGTTATAATAGTCAATATGCGAAAACACAAGAGCATTTACTAGTTCGAGGCAGATTGACTTGTTTAGAAACGGTTTTAATTTTCTGAGATTAAATAAAGCTAGGACTGCATGTCGTGATTTGAGGGAGATATGAGATTTAAGGGGATAGATTTTGATCAAGAGTAACCCCTAGCACTTTAACACTATTGGAACGGCTCACCATGATATCACCGACTTTTACATCAGTTGCGAGGCAATTCGACAGTAGGCGAGTGCTTCCAAACACTATAAATTCCGATTTGTCATCATTCATCTTCAAGCGATTTTGGTGCATCCAACTCTTGACATTGTCCATGGTGGATGTAAGACGAGATAGAGTTGTGAGTTCAGCGGAGGAATCGGATGCTTTCCAACTGGCGTACACGTTATGGTCATCAGCATATCCTATTAGGTTAATGCCGTCACCAATGGAGTATTGCAGAGTACTATAGCATAGCCGGTAAACAGAACGGGACCGTTAATGCTACCCTGTGGCACAAAAACATTGATGTTAATTGCATCAGAGCAGAAGTCATGAACATGGACTTCAAAGTTTCTGTCAGTGAGATACGAAGTTATCCATTGTTTGGCCTTGCTACGAACACCAAGGAATGTTTCAAGAACGTCCAGGAGAAGCTGATGATGAACCGTGTCGAATGCGGCGCTTAAATCAACTGCGATAAACGCAGTTAACTGTTGATGTTCCATACCCCACAGGATATCATTACACAGCTTCAATGTTAGGGTTTCAGTGCTCTAGTGTTTCCGATAAGCACTTTGGTATACTGGTAATGCCCCCGTCAGACCGGAGTGGTGACCCTACTGCGCTCTGAGACCCGGAAATACATAAGGTCGTCGGCAAGCGTGAACACAACGCGGAAAATGTCCCAAAATTACAAACTTTAAAAAGTCGCGTTCTTAGTGCGACCAGTGCGTTTATACAGCATTCTCCCGGCGGGCTCGTCACGATCTCTCCGCGCTTATGGCGTTTCTATTGAGATCTATAAGCTTGGCAACGTCGGTCATCGCGAGCTCAAGTCGTTCAACCACACGTCTTATCTGGACTACACGTGCGTTTCCACCACGTGATCACGGCGACTATATAAGCTGGATAGATTTTTTTTTCGAAATTTCATGATGACCTTTGAATCGCCCGTTTTCAAAGCAAGTCGTGCCTGAAAAGCATGGTCGCCATAGTCGAGTAATGCAAGCTTGGTCGTATTAAGAACTCCATACACGTAGTGGGAACCTCCTAACATCGCCATAATGCTTATTGGTAGCTCCATGAGGTCGTGATGCAATCGCGCAAAAGTTGTGGAATCATCGTAACATCGCCCTGACAACGCCATAAGGACCCAGAACGCTTGGTGGGGTCGCGGCCGGCACGTGAGCGTTGTGGTGAAGACGCCATGAAGGCACCGTTGCAAATGTTACAATTTTTGCAGCGTCTTTGCCACGCGTGTACTGCGCGTGTACTGCGCGTGTACTACGTTCATAGAGATGTTACCACGGTTATCTCGCGACCTTCGCGACCCACTACGTTCTCTCATCTTTCCAGGTTATATGGCAGAACCTTGGCGTTTGTTTTGAACATACCCAAAGCAAACGCCGTGTCTCAGCGATCACTGGCGACCATGGAGCCCACAGCAGGATATCTCGCGTTTCCACCACGCTTATGGTGATCTTGGCACGCTCTGAAACCATTATTTGTCGCCGTAGCAGCGCAGTAAGGACCTTTGCGACCCCATCACATTCTCGCAGCTTTCCAGATCATATGAGCATGTTCAAAACAAACGTCGTGACCCGGCGATCATTGGCGACCATGGAGACCACAGCACGATGTCTAGCGTTTCCACCACGCTTTTACCACGCTTATGGCGATCTTGACCATTTCGGTCGCTGTAGAAGCCCAAAAAGTACGCCGCCCTGGTCTGACGGGGGTATTAGGGTGATTGTGAGTCGATGTGTTGAGCGAAACTAACTAAAGACGCCTTTTCCACTAGTTTTGAGATAAAAGAAAGGTTACTTACAGATCGATAGTTTTTCTTTGCACGCTCTAAATTTGGTTTTTTGAGCAGCAGTTGTACTATTGCCCTTTTCCAGTCTTTGTGGAAAACTCCTGTCTCCAAGGAAAGGTTAATAATATGACTGATTATGACGGCGAATATGTCCACATGCTGTTTAATTAAGCTAGAAGGTAATGGGTCGAGCCTGCAAGTTGTGGCCTTTGCATTTACAGTGAGTTTTTGAACCTCATCTATTGACAAAGAGGTAAAAGATTGGAAAGGTTTGATGTTGTCCAGAGTAGGAGGGTTGTATAATGGATGGTCCTCTAAGTCTTTCCATGTTTTATCCACTTTACTGTGGAAAAATGATGCAAAATTTGCAGCGAGCTGCTTATCATTAACACCCGCGGGTAGCGGATTAGACTTGTTTGATCCTGTTAGGTTTGCGACAGTTTCGAATAGTAGTTTCGAATTGTTTCCACACGATTCAATTGTATTCTGTATGAATAGTTGTTTTGCTTTTCTCATGTGATAGAAATAGATATTTCGTTTCTGTTTGAATCCGTTCCAGTTTTCAGGTGTTTTATTTTTCTTCCAAATTTAAAAACATAAAAGCTGGAAAAAGATAAAAAAAAGAAGCGAAGTATACAGATTAATTGCCATTCAATCAACAAAATACAACAGGGTCAACCATTATATTCTCGACCCAAATCAAAGCCGTCTATGACCATTTTAATCGATTAAATCTATCAGTATACTCGCTCTGGCGAGTTAGGGAGGGAGTTGGGGTTGAGAGAAACTTAATTTTAGGTGTTGTAATGGAAACTAAGCTTGTAACCTATGTATCCAGTACTTGATGTAAAATGTAGAAACAAACTGGTGCATTGTTATATTGTAATAGTCACCAGATCCAGTCGGCCAACGTATGTGAGCCGTGTGTAGACTTTATCCATGAATGTTATTATTATAGGCCTTCATTCAGTCGGCCAACGCTTGAGCCATGTGTAGACCTGATCGATGGATGTTATTATTATAGGCCTTTATTCGAGGTCTGTGTTTAAGCTTATGGTGTATTTTCTAAACTGGTGGGTGTTTTTGTATTGTTAGCGGCTAACGGGATGATGTTACTGGCCTTCTCACAGCAAGCCTAGCAGCGAAGTCAACGATGTACAGCGTGATGTCCATGTCACAGTAACATTAACACGCGTAACGCGAATAGAAATAATAATTACTTACTTTGATTGTTATGATGTCCATTCTTATTTATGAATTAGCATATATCCGTTATTTATTGTAACAGTTAAAGTCATAAAATGTAAATTGTATGTCCATATTATTAGTAGAACACAGGTTAAACGAAGTAACTTTATCTAACTCGTGACTCCTCGTCACCCACCGTCGTACTCGTAGAAATGTAAACAAATCGTATTCATGAACCATAATTAATTTATGTGGTTAAGATGCTTATTTTATTAATAGAGATACGGATTGGCATAGGGATTATATTGTATATATATATTGTATTGTCACTTAGCGACTGTCCCGCGTGACGCATTGTTGTGCATGATGTTGATGTTTTTATTTGCTTCATAATTTATTTATTACTTGTTCGAATTTCATATGCATGGTCGCAAAATGTACATAATATTTAATAATGTAAAAGGGCAACAAAAGGGCAAGTATGGCAGATAACGTCTCAGCGTCTTACGTGAAAGACTTGTCCTCTTAAGCTGTCGGAAACGGCTTTTTACGATCTATTCACTATACCACAGTTAAAATAGCAATTTATTATAAACCTGAAGGTGAAATAGCAGGTTCTCAACAAGTCAATTATGATATATTATAAATGCGAAATAGTAATTTCATACACATAATGTATGACGATCTTGGGCTTTCGTATATTTTAGACTGGGTACTACCGTTTGTTTGTCACTGTGCGGTACGCTAGTATGGAGGACCCTTAGGGACAATGTAAGACGTTATCTTCCACCACGCCGGACGCCATTTCACTGTTTTTATAGATTTTCATATTATGATAAGCGTTGTTGTATTGACGATATTTTAATGAATCCAGCTTAATTATATAAAAGCCATTCCATTACTGGAGCAGAAACCTACAAACTTGTATTGTTGTAATATGTTCATACACGGAGAGGGAGCACTGACGAGTTCGAAGTGTGGCTCCCCGGGGAACACAGGGGTTGGGGCTGAATTGTAATTAATGATTGGGATGGGAAAAAAAAGAGATTTCAATATGATAGACTTTATTATATCGGCCTGACAAAATGAGGAATCCCGTAGACCAACCAGCTTTGACAGGGTGCTTGGGCGGGGGGGTGTCTTTCCACATCTAACATATCGGATCAAAACTTTCGGGATTGTAGCCCACAATATTTTTCCGATTTTAAAAACCGGTCAAATATACCACCTTTACGCAAATAGAAAACCAGTGCTTTATCCGATTTTGATGAAACTTAAACTGTAGTTTTATATCCAAAAGATCGCGGTTCCTTCCGATATTGACGAATGTTGGCCTGTAAAATCCTGTTTTATGGCCCCTAATTGTACGAAAATCTTGTTCTCTGTCCATCTCTTGCAAATTGTGGTCGTGTGTCTTTGTTACAGAGTCATTTGTGGGTAATACGCTCCAAAACGCCGGGCTGGTTTTGAATTACGTCATCATACAAATCGGTGACTTTGTTACAATATTCTGGCCCCATTCTTGAGTAAGCATAAGTATTTTCCTTGATTACGCTGTTCTTCTCTAAAACGCACAGACACCAATGTCTTTAAAAAGAAAACTCAGAAATGATGGCAGATTAATGTTTACCGTTTCAGTGAATTTATTTTGTTCCTGTTCCTCAATTTTAAGTTTTCATAGTTTGTAGTTTACTAATTTGAAGGCTGGACATGTACAGTGTGAAAAAATTTGTGCTACTTGTCAGCTGTTTAATAAATTCATCAAGGCATTTTACTTTCTTTAAGGACCAGAAAGAAAAATTGTAATTTAAAAATACAGATCTACAGTAGAATCTGCATTAAGCAGCCACTTAAAGTTACATTATTGGAGATAAGATAAGATAAAGAGATGGCAGTTTCACTATAATAGTTAAAAACTAGATAGTGTAAAGGTAATTTGCTGAAAATTTCAGTCAAATTGATCCACTATTAGCCGAGAACAAAGCGTTTAAAATATTCACATAGCCTCGGTCATCATTACTCAAATCATTAATATAAACAGCATAGTCTCGATTATCCACTTGATTGATTTAATTATCAATGGCCATTAAGCGGCATATAGGAATTTAATCCGCCAACATCGAAGGCTAGCCTTGACATCAAGAGTTTATTATGGTCTGGTTATGTTAACTAATTTCTAATTGATTATTTAGATAACATTTCAGGCCTAAAGAAAGACCCGTAATAAGCAGATTTTGCTCTTGCATAATGCTATTTTAAGGGACTTTTTAAGATTGGCCGCTTATAAAATCTGGTGTTTTTTGTGCTGACGTCAGTTAATATTACGCTTGAATGCACTGGAAGTAGACAACAATACATGCATCGGTAAATTTGGCTGTCGCTGAATCTCGGACATAACTTCTGTAAATTTGTCATTTTGTACCAACCTTTAAAGTAGCTAAGTCTCTAACTCAATATCATCCAAAATCTTCAACATTGAAAACACAAATTATTGGTCAACTTAAATCAACATTGATGTTGTGATCTTACCGGAAAAAGACGGGCTTCTGATATCCAATATTTAAGACAAAATAAATATTTGCTCATTGGTACACGAATTGTGTACCGTAATGCGTTTTAGCGCCAGTTCTAGCAAGAGAATCGATAAACGAGGCTAGAAACATTGCACCAAATCCAACGGCGTATGTAGACCGGAATAACCAGACACTAGAAATGTGCACCCCATTGAAACTGCTTGCTTATTTCGCTGAACACAACTGATTTGAAATTAGAGTAAAAACGGAAACCGTTAAATGTAAATCAGTTTATATATATTCATATTACAGTATTATATGCGTTGCGAACCACTTTCTAGGTCCCAAATGTTAGCGATTTAGCTCCTTTAATACTAATGCATTCGATAATATTTATCCATTTTTGTGAAGAAAATGGATGAATTAATTTTATTTGATCACAAAAGCACATGAACAAAAAACATCGCTGATTTTGCCACTGATTCACGGGGGGGGGGGGGACTCTGTATGTAATATTATAGGAGGTGCTAAAAACGTCTATTTAACAACAAAGTGGCCTTAAAATTGAAATTTTGTATTGGAGTTTTGGGCGTTTCAGCAGTACCAGATCTAAGGGGCGCAAAGTGGGACAAATGTCCCGGGCCCACCACATTTATAGGCCCCCCCCCCCCACAATTCTGGGTCATACTAATATTTTATCCCGAATGGAGCCAACCCGTACCTGGGCTGAGGGGGCGAAGATTGGGGCCCTGAGCTGCAAGGTATATTGGGGGCCCAGGGACTAATAGGTATCAACAGATTTTCAGAAGCCCAGATGAAATCGCTATCTATATTGTCTCAGATGCACTGAAATTAATCCTAATTTTCAAACATAATTCCTAGAGCAAAAACCCCAGACACTCAATGGGGCGGAGTACATAATAGTACGATCCGTGGTCAGTACGAACAATTTGAACAAACAACAATGGGGTCCCTGCACAGTTGGTATGCCCCCCCCCCCAACACAAGGTTAATCCGGCACTGCGTTTCAGGCATATCCCCACAGGAATTTGACCTTCTATCCGCGTATATATACATACACCATACCGAACTCGACAATATATAATAAAAACAGAACAAGAATACAATGTCTGTTGAAGCCTCGATTTTACCTGCTCTCGCTTCCGCACGTTATATTTCAACAATTCGTAATGTCAGGCAATCTAACCTCTGCCAATTCACTCAGATGTGTTTTTTCTTCAATCTAGCCGTTTTGATTTGCATAAATACTTCCCACAAAACAATATTATAGTCACTTGTTTCCAATATTTACATTATTTTCCTTCGTTGCCGTTTGTCCCCGAATCCAAAGCGTTATATAGATAAAGTTACGACAACTGTGAACCAGAAATTTCATATAACGTCATGAAAATATGACGTCAAGTGTAAAAAGACGCCATTTTTGGCCTACTCACTATTTTATGACCATGCTGTGTCGAAGTTGCCTGCCCCGACAGGGGTATGTAATGTGTGGATAAATATGTTATAGAATTCCGCGAAAAAGAGTCTATAGGCGATAAAACATACATTTTTAAAACGAAAAGTATAGCTGAACATAATATCATTATTAATTATTATACAACACAAAGAGTACATTATTGTTATAATGAACATACTATCATTATAACTTATTATAAGTATATGAAGTAAAAGATACACCAGATAAAAGCGCTATTAAATATATTTAAATTGCATACGCTTTTAAAAATCAGATTTTTTTTGTGCAGACGGGTAAAGTGAAAAATCAAAATATATATAGTAATATGGATTGCCTTCTAGGCGCCTGAAACTACACGATTTTTTTTTGGTTCTGGGGCTATTCCGGATTGCATGTCAGTTTTCGGTCATCGATCATTAATTTTATCATCGATTTTTTGAAAATCGAAATTTCTTTAAATTGATTGATGGATAAAACATTTAAAATTAATGTAACTTAAAATCAGTGTAATTTAAATACAAGGTGTCTAGGGCCACTCTGCTCTATGTCAATGTGCGACATGTGTTTCGAGCATATGTTTCGCTCTCCGAAACTTTCTGGTCTCTTTTGCAATTTGTTTGGGGTACGATGTTATCACTCCCCGCCTATGTGTAAATAATAATATCAATTTGTCAAATATATAAACGACACAAATTTAACATACAAAGACATTTTAATCCACAGGTAGACAATGAAGGGGACGCAGTTAACTTAGAGTTTGTTCGACTCCTTTGTGTATTTGCCCCCCCCCACCACCATCATCTCCAAAGAAAAGAATGATGTTGTTCTGATGCTCCACCAGTATCAAAGAGATATCAGATTTGTTACAAATTGTGTCTCGAACATGTTCCACCCATCTCAACATTTATTGGTTTTTGTTCCATCTATAAAAGCATACATCCCTACTAAATGTGAAACAAGAAAATCCAAAGGCTAAAAGGAACAATAGAACAAGTAGACCTTTTTATAATAGAGACTTTTGGCAAGCATAAATTTCTGGTCCGTATCGATTTTGTGTGTGACGTCAACAATTTCTCATACGTGATACTGCACACGAATACGGCAGCACGTATCGAACAACTTTCATACGGAAAGGGTCCGTATAATGTCGTCGTCTTTTTACGGTACTTTTTGCTACTTTTAGACGTTGAAATGTTGTGCCATGGTGTTTTTTATGAATCTATGTGTACCCTAGAACACGAAGGTGTATATTTGATGCGATTTTAACGATGATCAGAATGGAATTTAAATGATTACTTTCGATGAGATTTTCGCAGAATTTTCATATTTACCTGTCTGATCTACGTGTTAAATTTAGGGTGACCACCTTTGCGTGATCATATTGCAGGACATTATCTTTTCTTTTTTTTTTTAAAAACTGAGGCAGTATGCATAACAATGTTGATATATATTTACTTCACTTTTCGACATAGCAACAATAGAAAATCAAACTATGAAATATTCACGCAAGCTCGGTTTGTATTCGTATGATACTTACCACGAATGTTTTAGGATAATCAGAGGCGGATCCAGGATTTTCAGAAAGAGGGGGCGTGTTGCACCCACTTGGGAGTGCGAAACCTAGAACAGTGATTTTTGAGTTGAAAAAATTGCCCACCAGGACTAATTTCGTACTTATACTGTAAATTAGGATTTCCAACCTAAACTATTTTTGTTCTCCTTTCTCGCGAGAATATATGGAGCTAAAAATTGTTTGCCACCTCAAAAATAGAGGGGGCGTGCGCCGGGTGCGCCCCCCTTTGGATCCGCGACTGATAATAATGCATAGCAACAATATAAATTCTACGTTTGTTACAATCAGCCCCAGACGTTGTAACAACCTGCCCAAATGGCTGCCGAATTATCATCTAGGTACATTACTCGTTTATCGCTAAAATTAAATCCTGCCGAACGTAATTGAAACGTATTGAGATTTTATCGGTAATGTTTAATCATGCTGAATGTTGTGAAACTTATTGCGATTTTATAATAACTGGGTATAAAGGATGTTATGCTGGTTAAAGACGCATTAATTGAGAGCTGAATGAGCCTATTGCAGATCTTTCTTTTGACCTCAATGTTATATAAATAACTCATGCGACATTTATTTACATACCAGGCCCATAATCAACTTCGGATGTTTTTGATTTTCAGCAGATTTATGATTTAATTTAAAAATGACAATCGACACTACACTGTTCTGTAAACGACTCCTCTCAGAATGAAGTAATTTTACTGACATTTTCAACATATTCCCTTTTCATTATCCATATTTAAACTACTATTGAGTATTGCCAGAACTGTCGGCTCTTTATCTACACCATCCGTAATGCATCTTTAAATTTCCCTGATTAATCACCATGTCATACTATATCAATAATACAAGATACCCTTACACAACCACCTGTTATGCATCAATAGCTGTTATTTGAATTTTAATAATTCAGAGACGACAACACGAAAGCGAATGCAATCGATACTCAATTTAATTAAGTATAAATAACACAGATTAAAAAAGAGAAACAAGCAATTCGATACATCCGTCGTCTTCCAGTAGGTTTTTTTATACATAAAATAGAAATGCATAGCCTTCGGGCACGGCAAATGCCGCAGCTAATGTTCTGGGTTTATGTGATTCACCATGTAACTAATTATAATACTAGTATTTATTTCTCAGAAGAGTAACAATAAACACAAATAATAAATCATACATATTTATTCCGTATTAAGTAATGTCTCAAATAATTGATCTATATTGTTATTATATCCACAATAACCCACTCCTACTTTTGGCATGGTTTGGCCACAGCTAATTATATATTTAAATTTCTTTAATTTAAATAAATCAACCATAACCATTTGGTTTACAAAATTTCAACTCAGATAACATTAAATTGGACTTGGGTTACCAAAGTCATATTTACTGTTAGTCTTAATTATTATTTATTTTATAGCTTAAATACCATAGTTATCAACATAAATAGAACAAACATATTCATATTGTGCACGCAATCGCCAAATGGCCATGTATGTAACATGGTCACCCCCAATTTGGGGCAGGGCACAATATGCTGTGACCAACTAGCCCTACACAACAATGACAAGCACCATGGACAGTAGTCATTAACAATGCTTCACAGACGTTAACATTATTAAAATCACCATTTCAAGCACCACAATTTCTATTAACAATAAAACTATCATCATTATAATCAATATTTCAATCACCATTATCATTAATAATTCAGTCAACATTATCATCAATATTTCAATCACAATTATCACCAATATTTCAATCACCATTATCATCAATAATTCAGTCAACATCATCATCAATATTTCAATCACCATTATCATCAATGGTTCAATTACCATTATCATCAATATTTCAGTCACCAATATCAATATTTCAATCAACATTCAATCATTATTTCAACATTCCAATCAACATAACCAATGTTTCAAACCTCATTATTGCAAGAATCATTAACAGGTTTTAAAATCCCTTAAGCATTATTGCAGGAACAATCATCAACACTAATCATTATCATTTAGATTAGGGGGATAAAAATATTACCACCACTCATTTTGAACAAAATATTCCACTGCTCCCTGAATGGTATTCAAAAATATAAAATAACCGTTCTTAGTTAAATGCACCCCATCTGGCTGAAATAACTCAAGACTATGTTGTGTAATATCAGGATAAGTAATATACTTACCGCCATTCGATATTATTTGCTTTGAAGCAAAACTGTTGATTCGTTTCCTGGCTTTATCCATTGCTAAATTATTAGTAGAATATCTCCAGCAAGTTCTTGGGAGAATCTGAGACCACAACAATACCGAAAATGGAAATTCCTCCTTAATGTATCTAATAATGTCCAAATAGCATATATTACCTCATGTATGTGATTCAATCCCAAATTATTTCCTCCACAATGAAAGATAATAAAATTTGGACAAAATGTATACTTTCCTAAAATTGATCTTATAGATTGTAAACGAAGGCCTGAGTGACCTTCCCAGTATACCCCAAAACCCAACCTTTTTAAAGTCAAGATACCCGAGGTTGTGATACGGTATAATTAGTACTGGGTGTTACAGATACAGAAAAATAGGTACTGGGTTCAACAGATACCTGGGGTTGTGCTTGTGGTACTGTATAAGTACACTAAGTTAAGGGTACAGGAATTCCTGCATTGCAAGTATTACTATCATAGCTACCAGCTTCCTCAATGCCCACCATAATATTAGCAGGCTGTTGAACGACACATTCTTTTGCGTTCATGCCCACCTGCTTTGTTTTTCGTTTAACACCATTAGATTTTTTAACTTCTTTAACTACGACAGTTTTTTTTTAGCTGTGACGGATTTACTTAATTTTTGAACATGGTTAGATGCGTCATCTGACATATTCCTATCATTCAAATCTATGTTTAAATCTGATGTACACAAATTCAAATTTGATATTTCAGGTGACCTAGTACCAACTAATACAGGAATTCTCGATTTCCATATTTTCATGGCAACACTAACATTAGGAACAGCATGTCCCATTTGCTCCATACTTTCAGTAGATCTATGTGTCATTTCAGTTAGGCCTGGAATAGGCCTAGCTATTGCCTGTTTATTACTATGACCAACTAGGCCTATGTCTACTTCTGTTATTTTGTCATTACCATAATTATCGTCAAACCTCTGTCCCGCATAAGGACTTGTGCTTAAACGATTCAATTTTTTCTCCATCTTACTTTCAAAAACAACCCCCGAACACTGAACGTATCGTATTATCAATAAAAACAAGGCCCGAACACTGAACGTATCGTATTATCAATAAAAACAAGGCCCGAACACTGAACGTATCGTATTATCAATAAAAACAAGGCCCGAACACTGAACGTATCGTATTATCAATGATAACTGTCCTATTTTTACTAGTAGTTAGGCTGTAGAATCTACATTCACATAATCGCTATTATTTAAAATCAACCATGCTCCACATGAAAAAGAAAATATAAAGAAGAGAATTAATTAATTGACTTGCCTTAGTATACGGAATTTAGTAGTGAGTTTCACACAATTAAATTGGCGCCAAAAATGGCTACCCCCCATCGAATGGTTCAGTGCTTGTCGATCGACAAAACACCTGATTCAAAACAATCCAGTAGTAAAACTTTAGCGTCATCAGAATTTCAGCGTAATAAGTCGTCTGTCTTCATATAAAATTTGTCCAAAACCATACTTACAACAAAACAAACTGCTAGTTAATTTCAACTGAACAAATTCTACCTTCAAACACGGAGATAACTCTTCGATTCAAAAAAGTTTTCTATTCCAGACTTATTTACTTACTTTTATTGTTCTTTGGGTAATGATTGACTTTGGTTGTTTATTCCATAGAAAAGGTCTAGCGTACGACAAAGCACGTTTTCCAAGTTGTAAGTTAATAGTTGGAGATTTCTACTGGTAGTGCATTTTTTTACAATATTTATTCAATTATAAAATGTGGATTAATTATATTCATTTAATTTTATTTTCTTTGAGTATGGTGACGACGGTGTTGTTGTCGGTTGCGCCGGGGGTAGTGGTTGTAGTTGTAGTGCAAGACCAGGGGTGGGGTGTCGATGTTATATAAGTTATATTCGTTGATTTCTGTCTTGGTTGTGTGCAATATTTTCCATTACTTATGTTTATTACATTGAAACATATATTTCTTTGAGTTAAACGTAAAAGAAATGGAGTATAACGCCCCACTGGGCTAACGAAGATGGAAATTGTACCCGGGAGCGGTGCTACGCCCTACTCTTATATATCGAATTCCAACTGCCAAAGATTCTTTTACGCTGGTGGGTTTTCAGTATAATGTACAGGGAAAGGTCATCTACAAGTTGGTACCAAAAGACCCTCTAAAGCAATTTGTGGTGTTTCTTTCAGTATTTTCACTAAACTAATGGCCTACCCAAACAGACTATCGCAAGACTAGCTTCGCGCTTATTACTGTATAGAAATCGTCCATGTGAGGAATTGCCGGACATTTTGACTGGTTTTCAGGACGCGGGACATGGAAACATTTTGCGGAACTGTCCTGCGAAATACAGGAAGAATCTTTTTTTTTATTCTGTATTCCATCGCATAGACAGGCCTACCCATCCTGTTTTCTTCTTAAAAGACCCTTACTCATTGCATAGTCCTGCCTATATCCCATGTTCTTCTCTACACTTTACCATACTGTATTTTAACTATTTATTCACTGTCCATTGTCTATATTATTTAAGACTATTCTGTAATTTCATAGTTAATGCTTGAGGGAAAAAGCCCAGCTCGGATGTAGTGATTATTTTTTTATTATTTTTTTTAAAGGCTATTCATATATAGGCCTAAATATGTGCCCAATTTTTTCCCTTTAAATTAAATTTAATAGCAAATAAATAAATATACAAGAAAAAAAATATGCCCACGAAAAACCGTAATTTTCACGTTATATTTTATTTTATTTTCATAAAATGTCGCACATTAAATTTCATTCAGGAAAGCTTGTTATTACTTTTGAAAATTTATAATTATTACAAAAGCTTATAACGGTATTAATATTATCGAAGTTTACTTGAGGTAAATACCATTACTTCAACGGTACTTCCGGTGACTTCACACTTCTCAGTCAATGAGCTATCCAGTTATTTATATCGATCAGTGGTTGTCGTAACTTTCCCTATACAGGACTTTGCCCAAATTACAAAATCAATCCGCAGTGACTAGATCATAGAAATATAGTCTTTATTTCTATGGACTATATCACTAAAACAATTGCCAAAGATATTTTAAGATTTTCTCTGCAATAGATTCATTTTCCTCCTTTTGCATGGCAATTTTTGTTAACTTTTGGGCGTAGAATCGAAGAAGAGGGTTTGAATATACATATTCTGCCAGGTTTTGGTGAATGTTCATGATTTTGAGGCGGGAGTATACAAGACTTCAGAGGTTGGTTATGTTTTTGTGTGCACATTCTTTTCACCAACCGATAACACTAACTGTTTGAATGACAATGGATTTTTAGACAGTATGAAAAGTTGATCGTGTAACACCAAGCACAGGAATCTGACCTTCTATCCATGTCAGCCAGCAATCAAACCTCTGTCGATTCACTCAGATATGCTTTTTCTCCAATCCAGTCGTTTTGATTTGCATATATACTCCCACAAAACGATATCATAGCCACTTGTTTCTAATATTAAGTTGCCAACAAACAAGTTGCGAGCTTGATCGGTCGAATAGGTCGCTAGCCGAATAGGTGCTAATCTGTGTTCAGTGTTTTGTGTGACGTCAGCGCATGGAATTGAGGACAAAATGGAAATGGACGAAAATAATGTAAATATTGGAAACAAGTGGCTATGATATCGTTTTATGGGAAGTATTTATGCAAATCAAAACGACTGGATTGAAGAAAAAACATATCTGAGTGAATCGACAGAGGTTTGATTGCCTGACATTACGAATTGTTGAACAAAAACGAGCCGAAGCGAGAGCAGGTAAAATCGAGTCTTCATGTCAGACTCCTGTGCACCAAGCTAAATCCCCAGCAGGTTAAAGAGAGGGAAATGGGGTTTAACAAACTAGGTCATTTCGGGACCATTGCGCGTAGTTGTCTTTTGCAGTGGGAGGAAACCGGCGGACCCGCAGAAAACCCACGAGGTTGGACAGGCGACCCTACTCCTTGTCACGTACAACCCGGGATTCGAAACAATGACAGGCTTTATGGTACAGCCCGCTACTAAAATAAACATGTAAGAAAAGGTGCATGGGTCGTACGTAGGATGTGGCGAACGGTTTGACAGTAGTCCGTTCTGCACGTCTGACAGAAAGGCCCATGGTGCTACACTTATTCATTGTCACGTACAATCTGGGAATCGAAACCAGGCGCATGCACCGTTCTGCCCCCCCCCCCCCCCTGTTATCAGTGAGTCTATTCGTCGAACTACCGTGTTTTAAAACAGGAAAGTCTAGTAAGCCAGTCAAAAATAATATTTTCCTACATCTATTTTTTATTTGAAGTGTTAGGCCTATACAATTATCACAAACCATTATCAAATCGAGGATTTAAGCAACTTATAAGATGATAATATTTACTGAATTAATAAAATTAATATATACTAAATTACATTTGAAATAAGTCTAAAATAATCAGAAATGACTTTAATATAAAGATGACAAGTTAGAGAGTTAGGTTATATATGGTCTCTCACACTAGAATAATATATTAAATTTCTCTTGAAATTAAATCAACTAAACCTAAAGAATATAAGCTTCTCACATTTTGATCTGGGAATATAGCAATAAAGTCATTAGACTGTCACAAATTATGACAAAACTGTGATTTTAAAACGTTTAAAAGGCATTAAAATGATTATATCAAATATATAAATATATATACATGTACAATAATTGACATATTTTAAATATTAAAAAAATAACATAATAACAATTCATTGTATTCAAATTATATAGACGAATTGAGATATACTTCTGATAAGAATATTCTCTTCGACTTTTGATTTTCTATCGTATTTTGAATCTCACCCCCCTCTATGCAATAACAGCGTACCCGACTCTAATATCTCTCTACTCCGCCACCCGGTCGTCAGGATCCGAGTGATGTTAGTGGTAGTTTGGAATGTGTTACCAAGAGTGATGTAAGTGGTAGTTTGTAATGTGTTACCAAGAGTGGTGTTAGTGGTAGTTTGGAATGTGTTACCAAAAGTGATGTAAGTGGTAGTTTGTAATGTGTTACCAAGAGTGGTGTTAGTGGTAGTTTGGAATGTGTTACCAAAAGTGATGTTAGTGGTAGTTTGGAATGTATTACCAAGAGTGATGTTAGTGGAATGTGTTACCAAGAGTGGTGGAATGTTTTACTGGTAGTTTCGAATGTTTTACCAAAAATGATGTTAGTGGAATGTGTTACCAAGAGTGATGTTAATGGAATGTGTTACCAAGAGTGATGTTAATGGTAGTTTGGAATGTGTTACCAAGAGTGATGTTAGTGGAATGTGTTACCAAGAGTGATGTTAGTGGTAGTTTGGAATGTGTTACCAAAAGTGACGTTCATGGAATCTGTTACCATATTAAAGACAATTTTATAATCAGAAATTAGTTTCTTTATCTCCCAATTGCCTTTCTTGCGGTTTTACTTGTATTTCTGCAACTGTTTCTTTGTTGTTTCTTCCTTCTTTCCCCCCTTCTTCTTCTTCTTCCAGTTCTCCATCTTCACTAGGAACAAAACCATCGTTAGATTCACCACAGTCTATGCACATGTCGTCATGAGTGACGTCATCATCGAATAGTAAATCAACTTCTGGTTGTGTTAAATTCATATTTGAATATGTGGTGAATTCTAATTCTGCGTCAACAACTGGCCATCTCATCATAAATCTCAGAACTTTGTCTCGGAAAATATTCTGAAATCTGACATTAGAGGCATCAAGGGAAGGAATTGGCGCTTTTGTGAAAAAGAAAGAGCGGAGAAGAAGTGGAATTAGACCAGTTGCTATGGTAGCAAATAATTTACTAGTGGGCGATACGTAGAGTGTGTCTCCATACGCCAATAGTAGAATAAATAGAAAAAATAAAAATAGCACAATCCTTCCTAAATCCTTTAGGGCATCAATTACAGAAGATCTTAAAGTTCCGGGACATCCGGGGCAATTTATTTTCGTCATTTCCTGAAAGAAGGCCTGTGGAATATACGGTATATCATCTCTATCTAAAAATAATACAATTCCATTCATGCACATGCGTAGATAACCATTTTGTACATCCCATAGCGCTGGTGGACTTTCATCAACGAGTCCGTTCTCTATGGGATCGTAGTCAACAAAATCTGTGGCTGTGTGCTGAAACGCCATATTTGTTTGATCTTCGTATCTTTTTCTTGACTCTGCCACCAGTGACTCTTGTTTAGCCGCAGTGACAGCCAGTAACAGAGACTTGTGATACGCATCATACTTTCCAGTCAGACTGTTTGAAGTGTCCCGGACGTAAATTCCAATGAGAATACATAAAGACACAATACTCATTGCATCACTTAAGTTAATCAAGATATTGATGATACCGATACACACAGCATGTAGTAGAAAGTTAAATCCAATTGATAAAATTACAAACACTGATAACAAGGTCAAACATAAAAACAAGGATAATTTTGGTCCACAAGTAATTGGATTGGAGTAAAACTTCAAACCGCCAGTACAACATAGTTTCTTACATCGGCGAATTAACATTCGCATAACAGGTGACGCAAAAATGGCGAAAACTAGGAGAATTAAAGGGCTGAGGAGGAGCCCTAGTATAAAGAAAGGGACGAAAAATGTACCACATTTAGTGAAGGGTTTCGTTAAAAGTTCCAAAACTCTTTTAGAAAGTGGTTTGTGTTTTTTATGTGATTCATTAATGGAGTCGGTCATCAGGTCTGCCATTTCTTCGTGAATACTGTTGGACATTATCGCAATGACCACATACACTGTATACAGCAAGCATAAAATGGCGGTTATGACTTTACCTGCCACAGTTCCTATATAAAAACTAGATGTCTGATGTAGACCACATGATTCTATTTGTTGTCCTAAGACTTGATATTCCAGACCGTCAGCTGACATCAAGTAGAAGAATGGTATAGCTGGAAGAGCGAGTACAATATAGATGACTATAGTTTTAATTATGTTCAAACAGGATATGAGACGAATCGGCTTACTTGATCGCGACAAACAGACACAGATTGGAGTATCCAGACATTGCTTGATAGGTTTTGCTCTGCGGATTTTACATCGAATAATCATATCATACAACAGTTGGGTCAGACTAATAGCCTGGTCAGTTTCTGATAAAATATCTACTCTATGGATTAATAGATCCACAACTTTTATCTTGACTTGATAAACAGTATCACTTGCTAAAGCTGCACTCTTCATACTTCTTGTTAGTTCCCTCATCTGTTCAAAAATAACAGATGGAACTCGGGTTCCTTTAACTACGTATTTATCAGGGCTTTTTGTTTTAACAATTCGCAGAATCATTGGTGGAATAACATTAAACCTGAATATGGGACGTGCATATTTCTGAGGAAGGAATTTGGGGAAATAGAGAAACAGGAATATTGTGACGAAGAGAAAGAAGAGTCGCAAAATCCAAACTGAAGCATCTTCCACTATATCAACACAAATTTCATTCAGTTTACAACAATGATAGACTAATTTCCCAAAACCTAGCTCATCTTTGATAAACATCGAACACACCTCATTGAAATCTGTGCCAACAACTGACTGTAATAAACATTGTTCTGTTTCAGAATGTGTCTTATTTCCCAAGATTATGGTTTTGTTTTTTGTCAATGGAATAAACGATTCAAAGAAGTTATAGTAATAATATATCAGTAGAAGAAGACGATTTGACCTGTCACCACGGACCAGAAACCACCTCGTGGGTTTAAACAACGGACAATCATCTCTCAAGTTGGTTGAATTCTCCACATCCAGTTGAATTATTCTTTTATTGTCAATCAGTGCTGCATCTATGATGGAGTTCAGATCACGTGTGCAGTTATCTCCCTTTACTATTGGCAGGAGCACACTTATGCCAAATACGAATACAGCTTTCCAAAACATATCAACCATTTTAATTTCAGAGTCGTCCGTAACCAACCACAGAACAGTTTATATGGCGACTGGCTCTTCGGTGCTGGATGGTGTCAATGAGAAAGCTGAAAGATAATAAACAATATGTATATATTTAAAATGAAGCACGCGTTATTCAGATCATAAAATAACTGGTGATTTAAACCCTAACCCTGGAACTTCCTTGTTCTACAGCAGAGGATTGCAGGTGACAGCTACCTTGATGTTACTAAATGTGGTTGCTCTTTCACAATTCAACCAATTCTTTCACAATTCACACATAGTTCAAGACCTTAGCTATTTCTGATGAATGGCTTATACATAGTTCTGGAAAGTGGTAACATACGCCGACAGCAGTTAAAAATCATATATTACATATTGTTATTTTAAATGTAGTTAACCGTAAACTCCTATACTAGTCCGGGAGCTAGGTGGGTTTTATTCAACTTGAAAGTTGCGGAAGGTTTGGGATGCTAGTGGTGTATGACTGGGTTAGGAGACCCCAGAAACCCAATTCTTAAGTTGCACCAGTGGTGGGTGTGGTAGGAGGAGCCACCCATAGTAACCCCCCCCCCCCCAAATCGGTTTATTCAACATGGAAGGTGCGGAACCCTATTCAGTGACATTTGATAGAGGCTTGTGCCCTGAACCAGGAAATATAACTTAAGAATGGAATTTTTGGTGGAAAGGTCACTTAAAAAGAGGTCAAAGGTCACCAATTTGCAATTTTTCGATTTTACTCTGAACTATGTTTTCGTTATCTCGTCATCTATTTCAGGTATTTAACACAAAACTGCATGGACATGTTTTATACGGCTAGGAGCAAAAATATGACATATAAAATTAATGAAGTTATAGCTGTAAGTATCACATAATCTCAAAAATAACGAAAATATCACTTGGCCCCCATTGGTAATTAAAATTTTAATCAACATGAAAATTGCGAGTGTGAAACCAAGCTTAAATTGTACGGAAAGGTATCAGAAATCATTATCATCAACTTTAGAAAGAAATTTCTGGTGGCCAATGTACTTAAGAAGAGGATAATGCTGGTGTGCACTCAATGACCCCCTAATTAGAAATTTAATTTACATGAAAATCGCGACATTGGTACAAGGTGTAAAATGTAGGGAGTGATCATAGGATTCACAACCACTAACAATGATTTACGATAAATTTAATGTCGGTATATTCGATAAAACGGACAAATTTGGTTTTGAAGTAGTAAAATACCCGTCAGCTTACAGTAACATCCCAGATACTACACTATATAATGTTTTCTATTCACAGGCATTACGATTTTTAAAAATATGCAACAAGAAGGAACTGTTTCTCTCACGAATAAAAACTCTTAATTTTAAGTGCACGGCCAAAGGCGGATCACAATTACGCATTTTTAAAGAAATTTCTAAACTTCCATTTCTTCAACATAATAGATTTGACATTTCTTATAAATATATTACTGACTACATATTGGATAATGATTCAATATAATTTTTTATCTTCTATAAATGTCTAGTCCTGTTTGGATTATCGCCCTTATTATTATGCCTTTGTGAATACACTTATAATCTACGATTTCTTCAGCATTCCTGTTTTGCGTTTTTTACGTGGGTTATTATATGATATTTATGCTATGGTTTGTACAATGCCCCAAAAAATTCAGTGACAAGCAGTGAAATATGGCTGGAATGCTAAGTTTCTTCTTGACCTATGTCATGTTACTGCAGGCATCAATCAGGGCCCGGGGGGTTGGGATGGCCTAGTGGTCTAGAGTGCCGCGCTTCGACCTCTAGCTGGCCGGTCACCTCTGGCTTGCGGCTGTGGTTTCGAGCCCTGGTGTGAGCGTATGTGGCATGGAGATAGGGGCGCCTTCTCAACCTCGTGGGTTTCCTCCGGGTACTCCGGTTTCCTCCCACTGCTAAAAACCCCTACGCGCAAGCTAATTATTGAAATAAAATTAAACCATATGTTAGTCCCGAAATGACCTAGTTGTGTTGAGTGGACGTTAAACCCCATTTCTCTCTCTCTCTCTCAATCAGGGCCCAATCAATCAAAAACTAACATAAGAGAGGTATCCTGATTAGATTCCCCTATGTCCTCTTCAACCAACGACTCCCGGAGTTCAGGACCATTAATATGATTTCATACCACCCTTCCCTCAACCCCCAGCCATCTTTTAGCGCTGGGTGCTGGTTACTTCATGATTTGTCAGCCCTTCCCCGCATCTTTGCAACCAATAGTGCCCTTTTTGATCTGTTGTATAAAGAATAGTTTGGGTTTCGAACTTTGCATCCTCTTCCACGACTAGGAGTACAACTATGCGAACAGGTAGTGTCAGTCATATCCCTCGATTTGAAGTGGTGTCGCAGGCTGGTCGTAGAGGGCTTACTGCAAGCAACACACACTGTAACCGATAGGGGGGTTTAGACGATACCAGCATAATCACCGCAACTACCTAAAAACTACAACTCAAAAACAACTGTATTCTAAACAATATAACAGCGATACAAGATATTAGTGCAAATTCTACATTACACAGAAATATGTCTTGGATCAAGAGAGTTCTTTAGGTTGTCCCTCCCCACCAGAACAACCCTGTTTAACGTGACCAAGAGAGCTCTTTAGGTTGCTCCTCTTACCCAGAACAACCCCGTTTTAACGTGAACACGGGAGTTCTTTGGGTAGCTCCTCCACACCAGAACTGCCCTTTTTAACATGAACAAGAGAGTTCTTTAGGTCGCTCCTCTCACCCAGAACAACCCTGTTTTAACGTGAACACGAGAACAAGGAAAGAAACTAGAAGGAAAAGTTAAGCGTCTCACACTCAAATGATTATATTTATATATAATATACTGAAATATGTAAGATATATATACGTCCTTTAAGTTTTATATAGGCCATAGGACATGCATGAACTACTGTTACACATATACAATAATATAACCTTGATATAATCTACTACTTGATTTAAATATATAGTCAAGCTTTTCATCTACTGACACTATCCTATCATAATTTTTCTCGTCTTAGCCAAAATATGTTTACCTTTCAAAATAAATTGCGTATTACAGTAAAAATCAGACAACAACAATGAACACGTTTTGCATAAAGGTCTAGTAGCCTAGATGTTAAACTTTTCTACTGGATTGACAAAAATATTAAAATTATTTCGAAATCTGTCTAAAGGTAACTCCCCGTCAATAGGTAAACCGTGACGTCTAAGTTTGGAATTATAAATTTATCCAAACATTAATGTAAATATAATAGGAGAAGAATTAAAATAAGTACCAATCAGTCCTTCCTGGATACGTGATACCGTTTTAAATTCGAAATGGCCTGTTGTCAAAATTACAAGAATTAGGGTGTGACTACATTTTGTTTTATAGTGTGGGTGTCGATTCTTGCTGTATAATGGTTATTATGTTGGTTGGTGACCAGGAGAGAATCAGGGTCCTGATTTATACCAGTTTTCACAGAGTCTCAAACGATTCACTTTTACTTGAGAATTTTCTGTGGGATCCGGGATTCCGATCCCCGCATACAGTGTTCAGGCTGACTAGTTTAGGTTTTATATATTCAAGTTGTGCACAAAACAATAAATTAAACACGGATCGATATTTCTTAATTTGAAACTTTCCACCTGTTAGACCTACCAACAGACAAGCCAGAGAAAGATTTGCGATATATATCTTGAAAAATAATTAGATCAATGCTAGGTGTATGAAACATTCTAAAAAAAAGTTGAACAAGTCCCTAAGATTCTGACTCTCCGCTGCATCAACCCTCTAAACAACCACTAAAAAGTGTAGTGAGCGAGTCGGACATATTGGAGTAGTCATGTCTATAATTGCGATATAGATGACAGCAATGACAACAATATCACCTAAAAAAAAGTCGCAGAGTCAATTGTCCGATGTGGTGATTTTCTGTCCAATCATAATTCATTGTAAAGATATTAATTTTGTATACCATAATAAATAGATATAATTATATAATATATTTACCTGTTAAAAGAGTGTTTATGTTGATTATTAAATATTGATTGATTCTCCATGGTAACATACCATCTCAGCTATCGACTTTCCTACTGCCATGTTTCAAAACAATATGTCTATTTTAAGCAGGCGCATATCCTTGCGTTTGATTTATAAAATTCTGTTGTATGGTTGGCCTAGTGACAAGACTGGTATATGAGGTTGTAAGTTTGAATGAGAAAACAATGAAATCGAGTATAACGTCCTGTAGGTTGAATTGAAGCGGCTATAGGCTGGTTTTATATAATAGATAGTAAAATCCACTATAGAATACAGCCATATACGATTGTTTAGGTAATGTATTCACTCCTGTATAATATATTTCTAAAGGCGTTTATCATCCCTATACTATTTGTTTCACATACACACTGGTTAGACATTATGAAGCTATGAAGCAAAATATTCAAAATTACTCGTCGAATCTGCAATAAGATATTTTTATCATTTGCTGTTTTTAAAATAAAAGATAGGTTGCCAGGCAACGAAACTTATGCCCACAGCAGCTAAATCGTCCGGTAATGAAACATTTGTAATATACTAAATCCTGATTAAGAGTAACAACTCATTATGTAATTATCAGAAAATCACGAAAATATACGACCATATTTCAATGTGGGTGTATAAAAATGATAAAATTGTTCGAATTAATGTGGTCGGTACTAACGAATCTTTACGTTTAATAAATGTAGGCATACATGGTGAAATGTGTACAGGATCAGGGGCGGATCCAGGAATTTTTGCAGTAGAGGGTTTGCCAGAGGAGAGGGAGAAAGAAAAAAATTGGGTTTAACGTCCACTCGACACAAATTAGGCGATTTCGGGACTAACATGGTTCAATTGTATTCAACAATTTGCTTGCGCATAGGGGTCTTAAGCAATGGGAAAAACCTGGGGAACGCGGAAAAAAAAACACGGTTGGACAGAAAACCCTACTTTGTCACAATACAATCGTGGAATCGAAACCACACCAACTGACTCAATGAGAGACGTTGTGATACAACGCGCACGTTCTAACCAACCATTGCTTATGTTTGCTTATAGAAGAATGTTGATAATTGTAGAACTTAGTCAAGGTTTCACCACTATCGCCTTTCGTGTCCCACAGCGTCGCCTGATGTAATTGTAAAACCTGGTCAAGGTTTCACCACCATCGCCTTTCGTGTCCCACAGCGTCGCCTGATGTAATTGTAAAACCTGGTCAAGGTTTCACCACCATCGCCTTTCGTGTCCCACAGCGTCGCCTGATGTAAATTGTTTATCTCTACAAGGTATTCACCTGATACCCCAACTAGACCTTCAGCCTTGGAACAATAAACAGTTCGATCAGATAAAGAGAACTTCTAACCTGAATTCGTCGAAATATTCCTCCCCATCTAAAATACAGTCTTCAACTTTCTAGTAAATATGCAGGGGCGGGTCCAAAGGGGGTGGGTGACAGACAGGTGTCCATAATATACGACCATATTTTAATCTAACTGTTTAAAAGCACTGAAACATGCATTGTGTGACAGTTAAAGATTTAGAATCTGGGATTGCCGTGGGTATACTTCCTACTGTGACATATCCTATAGGTAATACCTGATGAAGCCATTACCCAATAAATCAGATATTTTCACTAGATCTCCTCTCCAACTACAATAACTTATTCATTTATCTTATAGAGATTTAATCAACTCCGTCCAAAGATAAAATTCTATTTATTGGAAGCTTCTCACATTATGATCTGGGAGTATACAACATCATTAGACTGTCAAATAAATTATAATATAGAGTATAAAGGCATTAAAATGATGATATCAAATATATAAATATAAATATACAATAATTGAGATATTTTAAATATCAAAAGATAACGTGAACAAAAAGCATTTGATTATATTCAAATTATATAGACGAATTTTTTTACTTCTGATAAGAAAAATCTCTTGGAGTTTTAATTTTCTATCGTATTTTGAATCTCATACTCCTCTATACAATGACAGTGTACCCGACTCTCCACCGCCACCCGGTCGTCAGGATCCGAGTGATGTTAGTAGTAGTTTGGTATGTGTTACCAAAAGTGGTGTTAGTGGTAGTTTGTAATGTGTTACCACGAGTGATGTTAGTGGTAGTTTGGAATGTGTTACCACGAGTGATGTTAGTGGAATGTGTTACCACGAGTGATGTTAGTGGTAGTTTGGAATGTGTTACCACGAGTGATGTTAGTGGTAGTTTGGAATGTGTTACCAACAGTGCTGTTAATGGAATGTGTTACCAAGAGTGATGTTAGTGGAATGTGTTACCACGAGTGATGTAAGTGGTAGTTTGTAATGTGTTACCACGAGTGATGTTAGTGGTAGTTTGGAATGTGTTACCACGAGTGATGTTAGTGGTAGTTTGGAATGTGTTACCAACAGTGCTGTTAATGGAATGTGTTACCAAGAGTGATGTTAGTGGAATGTGTTACAAAGAGTGGTGTTACCATATTAAAGACAATTTTATAATCAGAAATTAGTTTCCCCTTCTCCCATTTGTCTTTCGTTCGGTTTTACTTGTATTTCTGTACCTGTTTCATCAGTGATCTCTCCTCCATCTTCTTTTTCACTAGGAACAAAACCATCGTTAGAATCACCACAGTCTATGCACATGTCGTCATGAGTGACGTCATCATCAAATAGTAAATCAACTTCTGGTTTTGGTAAATTCATATTTGAATATGTCGTGAATTCTATTTCTGCGTCAACAACTGGCCATCTCATCATAAATTTCAGAACTTTGTCTTGGAAAATATTCTGAAATCTGACATTAGAGGCATCAAGGGAAGGAATCGGCGCTTTTGTGAAAAAGAAAGAGCGGAGAAGAAGTGGAATTAGACCCGTTGCTATGGTAGCAAATAATCTACTAGTGGGTGATACATATAGTGTGTCTCCATACGCCAATAGTAAAATAAATAGAAAACATAAAAATAGCACAATCCTTCCTAAATCCTTTAAGGCATCAATTATAGAAGATCCTAAAGTTCCGGGACATCCGGGGCAATTTATTTTCGTCATTTCCTGAAAGAAGGCCTGTGGAATATACGGTATATCATCTCTATCTAAAAATAATACAATTCCATTCATGCACATGCGTAGATAACCATTTTTTACATCCCATAGCGCTGTAGGACTGTCATCGATGAGTCCGTTCTCTATGGAGTCGTCGTCAACAAAATCCGCAGCTGTGTGCTGAAACGCCATACTTGTTTGATCTTCGTATCTTTTTCTTGCCTCTGTTAACACAGATTCTTTTTTAACATTCAGGACATTCAGCAACAGAGACTTGTGATACGCATCATACTTTCCAGTCAGACTGTTTGAAGTGTCCCGGACGTAAATTCCAATGAGAATACATAAAGACACAATGCTCATTGCAGTACTTAAGTTAATCAAGATATTGATGATACCGATACACACAGCATGTAGTAGAAAGTTAAATCCAATTGTTAAAATTACAAACACTGATAATAAGGTCAAACATAAAAACGATGATAATTTTGGTCCACAAGTAATTGGATTGGAGTAAAACTTCAAACCGCCAGTACAACATAGTTTCTTACATCGGCGAATTAACATTCGCATAACAGGCGACGCCATAATGGCGAAAATTAGGAGAATTAAAGGGCTGAGGAGGAGCCCTAGTATAAAGAAAGGGACGAAAAATGCACCACATTTAGCGAAGGGTGTCGTCAAAATTTCCATAACTCTTTTAGAAAGTGGTTTGTGTTTTTTATGCGATTCATTAATGGAGTCCTTCATGAGTTCCGCCATTTCTTCGTGAATACTGTTGGACATTATCGCTATGACTACATATACTGCATACAGCAAGCATAAAATGACCGTTATGACTTTACCTGCCACAGTTCCTATATAAAAACTAGATGTCTGATGTAGACCACATGATTCTATTTGTTGTCCTAAGTCTTGATATTCCAGACCGTCAGCTGACATCAAGTAGAAGAATGGTATAGCTGGAAGAGCGAGTACAATATAGATGACTATAGTTTTGATTATGTTCAAACAGGATATGAGACGAATCGGCTTACTTGATCGCGACAAACAGCCACAGATTGGAGTATCCAGACATTGCTTGATAGGTTTTGCTCTGCGGATTTTACATCGAATAATCATATCATACAACAGTTGGGTCAGACTAATAGCCTGGTCAGTTTCTGATAAAATATCTACTCTATGGATTAATAGATCCACAACTTTTATCTTGACTTGATAAACAGTATCACTTGCTATAGCTGCACTCCTCATACTTCTAGTTAGTTCCCTCATCTGATCAAAAATAACAGATGGGACTCGGGTTCCTTTAACTACGTATTTATCAGGGCTTTTTGTTTTAACAATTCGCAGAATCATTGGTGGAATAACATTAAACCTGAATATGGGACGTGCATATTTCTGAGGAAGGAATTTGGGAAAATAGAGAAACAGGAATATTGTGACGATGAGAAAGAAGAGTCGCAAGATCCAAACTGAAGCATCTTCCACTATATCAACACAAATTTCATTCAGTTTACAACAATGATAGACTAATTTCCCAAAACCCAGCTCATCTTTGATAAACATCGAACACACCTCATTGAAATCTGTGCCAACAACTGACTGTAATAAACATTGTTCTGTTTCAGAATGTGTCTTATTTCCCAAGATTATGGTTTTGTTTTTTGTCAATGGAATAAACGATTCAAAGAAGTTATAGTAATAATATATCAGTAGAAGAAGACGATTTGACCTGTCACCACGGACCAGAAACCACCTCGTGGGTTTAAACAACGGACAATCACCTCTCAAGTCGATTGAATTCTCCACATCCAGTTGAATTATTCTTTTATTGGCAATCAGGTTTGAGTAGTGAGCGCTATTCTTGAATGGCTGCCCTATAATGTGCTCTGTGGTTTTGTACTATTTATTCAAGTGTCCTGATCAACTTATGCTAGAATTTGTGTTATGCATGTGTATAATGTTGTGGTGAATCTGTGGATGTGAAATTTAAGAAATATTTTTGGATTACTTTGGAGAAATATACACTTTTTTGTATCCTTTGAAACCAATAGTGTTCAATGAAGTATGACAGTCAGTCTTTTCTAAAACAAACTGAACTGAGTTCATTAGCCTTTTGTCTTATTCTGATTATGTTCACTACACTATCAAGTTTTAAACAAGGTGTAATCACACTAACTAAGGATAAACTTCTTAGTAAATCACACTGTGATATTTTATTACCTGAACAGAAAACATTTCTTAATACATCTACTGCTTATATAATAAAAAAGTTCAAACCCACAAGACGTGGATGTGCATCTGGAACCAAAAAGAATCATAAGATAAATAACACCCCCGTAAATACACAAATTACACATGAGGAAAATGTGCATGTTTACAAACTAAAATCTGCCTATCAACCTAAATGTTTCAAAGTAGAACTTTGGAACACACAATCATGCCGTAATAAGACTACTGAAATCTTTGATCTGATTATTGAAAATAACCCAGATATTCTTGTTATCACAGAATCATGGCTTAGGCCATATGGGGATGAATCTCATATTGCTGCCATGACACCCCTGTCTTATACATGTACCCACCTTGCAAGATCCAACACAACTGGTGGCGGAATAGCCGTTATTCATAAACGATCTATTAAAGTTGAGACCACAAAGGACAGAGTCCAAGCCAAAACATTTGAACAACTATCTTTGAGAATCACCACAACAACCAAATGTTTTACGCTCATCTGTATTTATAGACCACCACCTTCCTCTAGAAATAAACTTTCTACGTCAGATTTCCACACAGAATTCTCTTCACTGTTGTCTGTACATTCTAAAATAAATACATTGATACTTGGCGATTTTAATGTTCAACTCAATAATTTAAACAAGAATGATTCAAAAAAGGTGTTATCTCTGCTTGATCATACAGGATATAATCAACACGTAGACCAAGCAACCCACAAGTCAGGAAACACTTTGGACTGGGTAATTACTCCTTGTGATTCCTCTTTGGTGCAAGATATCCAAGTTGAAGATAGGCAAATATCCGACCACTTCCTAATTACTGTTAATTTAAATTTGTGTAAACCTCGTAATCCACAAAGAAGTATTATTTGTAGGAATATAAAAGGGATTAACTGGGACATTTTGAAAAATGATTTGTGCAGATCTAAGCTTGTGTTGGAACCGTTGACTGATGTTGATGAACAAGTTGACCTCTACAATGACACTCTCCTTGAACTGCTTGATAAACATGCACCTGCTGTCTCTAAAACAATTACCATTCGAAATGCACCGTGGTATAACAGTGATGTCCAGCTGTCAAAACGTGTACGTAGACGAGCGGAACGGAAATGGCGTAAGACAAATCTAGAAATTCATCGTCAAATTTATCATGAGTCGAAATTGAACTCATTGAAAGCCATCCAGCACGCTAAGCGATTGCATTGTCAAACATACATTCAGAACTGCTACAAGGATCCTCGAAAAATACACCATTTTTTAAAGTCACTTCTGGGTTGCCCCAAAGAATCTAAACTTCCAAATACAGATTCTAACATAAATCTTGCAAATAGATTTAATAGCTTCTTCGTCGATAAGATAGAGAAAATTCGTCATGGGCTTAAATCATCCACAAATAACACAGATAATGAGTCGGAATTCAAGTTCTTCAGCGGTCAGCAGTTAGACTGTTTCAGGCCTTTCAGTGAAAAGGAAATAAGAGAAATCATCAAATCATCTAAACCTACAACTTGTCTTACAGATCCAATTCCTACTCCTTTAATATTTCAACTTCTGGATCAACTCATACCTTTCATCACTCAGTTGATAAATAACAGTTTAACTACTGGTGTATTTCCAGCAAAATTCAAATCAGCTGTGGTTTTTCCGCTTCTTAAAAATGACAGCCTGGATCAGGATGTGCTCAAGAATTTCCGCCCTGTGTCCAATCTTCCTTTTCTATCCAAGGTTCTAGAGAAGGCTGTAAGCATAAGGTTAAAGGAACATTTGGCTACAAATTCATTACTTGATAAATTTCAATCTGCCTATCGCCAAAATCACAGTACCGAAACTGCCCTGCTCAGGGTGGTTAACGATTTGCGTGGAGCTGTTGACAGTGGTAATATTGCCTCACTAGTAATGCTAGATCTGTCGGCAGCATTTGACACTATAGATCACAAGAGACTTCTGGAAAATCTATCCAAATGCTGTGGGGTTGTAAACATGCCCATAAACTGGTTTAGATCGTATCTAAAAGATCGGACCCAGTCCGTTCTAATCGGTGATGAGCTGTCGGACAAAACTTCCTTGAACTGTGGTGTTCCCCAGGGATCGGTGCTCGGTCCTATTCTCTTTGTGCTCTACACCAGCCAACTAGCATCTATAATTGAAAATCACAATCTTTCGCACCATTCGTATGCTGATGATACGCAAGTCATAGATGATTTTCCACCAGAGAGTAAAACAGATTCCTTTCTTAAAACAGAAAAATGCACACAGCAAATCAAAACCTGGATGACAGCAAGCATGCTTAAATTAAATGATGACAAAACGGAAGTAATGATAGTGGGTACAAGACATAATCTTCAGAAACTTGATACATCAACATTAATTATTGCCGACTCTGAAATAAAAACTCAAGATAAGGTTAAAAATCTCGGTGTATTTTTAGACTCAAGCCTAACAATGGAAGCTCATGTAACCAATCTATGCAAAATTTGCTATTTTCATTTGAAATCCATAAGTAATATCAGACACCTGCTAACAAAAGATGCTACTCACACACTTGTCCGGTCTTTAGTGTTTTCACGACTGGACTACTGCAATAGTATCCTTATCGGTCTAAAACAAAGTTTACTCTCTAAACTTCAAGTTATCCAAAACAATGCTGCCAGGATAGTTAGTCAAACATCCCGACGATCTCACATTAAACCCATACTGAAGGAACTACACTGGTTACCAGTTCACTCAAGAATCGACTACAAACTTCTTTGTGTTGTTTATAGATGTCTTCATGGTTCCAGTCCTGCATATCTATCAGAGCTAATAAATTATTACGTACCATCCCGTAACTTAAGATCCCAAGATATGTGCTTATTACGCATTCCAAAGTATAATCTACAAACTTTCGGCTCAAGAACATTCCAGTACAGTGCACCTTTTTTGTGGAATTCCTTACCCCATTATCTTAAAACAGCTCCATCACTTGAAAATTTTAAAATGAAATTAAAAACTCACCTATTTACCACCGCATTTTAGTTGGGGTGGATCAGGATTTTTGTGTAAATAGTGACCATAGAGTACATAGTACGCGCCTAGAGCATGCATTTGTGGATGAATTGGCGCTTTACAAATATACATTATTATTATTATTATTAATCAGTGCTGCATCTATGATGGAGTTCAGATCACGTGTGCAGTTATCTCCCTTTACTATTGGCAGGAGCACACTTATGCCAAATACGAATACAGCTTTCCAAAACATATCAACCATTTCAATTTCACAGTCGTCCGGTACGTGATTAGTAACCAACCGCGGAACAGCTTATATAGCGGTTGGACTCTTCAGAGCTGTATGGTGTCGATAAGAAATCTGAAAGATAATAAACATTGTTGTTATTTGTACATTTTTATAGCGCACAACTTCGACGAGTTATTAACCTAGGAACAGTTTATTAATTAGTGAGTAATTAAAGGTTATTACTTAGTGAGTTATTAATCTAACAACAGTTGATTACTAATTAAAATAACAACAGTTCATTAATTATTGAGTGATTAACCTAGGCACAGTTTATTAATTAGTGAGTAATTAACCTACCAACAGTTAACCTAACAGCAGTTCTTTAATTTGTGAGTAATTAGCCTAGGAACAGTTCATTAATTAGTGAGTAATTAAAGTTTATGATTTAGCGAGGTACAGTTTATTGATGAGTGAGTTATTTACCTAGGTACAGTTTATTAATGAGTGGGTTATTAACCTAACAACAGTTCATTAATTAGTGAGTAATTAACCTCGGGACAGTCTATTACTGAGTGAGTAGCAACAGTTTATTAATTAGTGAGTAATTAACCTAACAACAGTTCATTAATTAGTGAGTAACTAACCTAGGGACAGTCTATTACTGAGTGAGTAACAACAGTTTATTACTAAGTGGGTAACAACAGTTTATTAATTAGTGAGTAATTAACCTAGGCACAGTTTATTATAATAGTTTCACAAGTTTATTACCCAGACTCATCGGGATAAACAAATATATATACAATACAAATATACATGAATATACAATACAAATAACCATATATACTAATATATAAACACGATATTACAAACAAGAGTCATGATGATAGAGAGAGTAGAGTGACGGTATATTAACTGTTACTATTCCCTTTAATCTCTTCATCTCTTAGTTTATCAGAAAAATTGACCAAGGTTTACAAGTTCAGATACATTTTTAGTACATAAAAGATTCAATAATTTAAAAACACTGGGGTTCGAATAATAGTATTTTTTAAATTGGATGTTTATAAATTGGACAAATTAAAACAAAATGGTATTCATCTTCAATGTCTTCAACATTACACAATGTACATAATCGTTTACTTCTCTCAATATATCTATTACTATATCTTAACCTTTCTATATTTAAATTATGACTGGACACACGGATGATTCTTGTAATTTCACGTCCGTATTTTCTGTCTATTGGTTTAGTCAAATAATATTGTAAGCCAAAAGTATTCACAATATGCTTATAAATGATATATTTACTTGATAATTCAAATTTCTCAATAAACTCCTGTCTAAATATGTCTAGTATTCTTTGTCTGATAATATTGATACAATTTGTGTTTATAAGATGAAAAGGTTTTTCCCATTTAATCTCCAAAGCAAATTTTAAAAAGTTCTTTCTTAACACTCAGGACCCCCGGGTCATTATTTATTAACATACTACATTAGCAAGAATTATGTAAGACATTAGTAGAAGAACGTAATTTAATCCAGTATTTGAAGATCCGTAATTTTCTCGTAATAATTGAAGGGAAACGTCCAAGTTCATTAGTGGTTGTTCTTGTATGTAAGATTTTCTTAAGGTATCTTAAATGTATTAGTTCTATATCCTGTCCCGAATGAAAACCCCAAACTTCAGCCCCATAATTTAGAATACAAGATATAAAAAGTATCAAAAGTACAAAGTTTAGTTACACTATTAAAATAATTTTCATTACAAACTTTTGAGACTGAGAAGAGGGCTTTTCGACCCCGTTCAGCAATGTGTGTTTGTGTGATATGATATTTACCGTTAAAATTTAGTAGTAGTCCAAGATAATTAAAACTATTTACAACTTCAATATTACAACCATCAAGAGTCCAATTCTCATAACTTTTAGTACACTGTGGCTGCCTAGTTTACTGTGCTTCCATACACACCATCGTATAAAACACCTGTATTCCTGGCTCAAGAAGATGCAGTCACAGCCAATAAACATATATTCGGTTTTCTCTGAATTCAACTCTAAACCAGTTGATGGCATCCATGATATTATTTCCAATATACAGCTTTTAATATTGTATTTTGAACGGAATGTAAAGAACAGTGCAACCGTGTGCCATTAAACAACCACTATTTCAAAAATACGACTCGGGCGTAATATAATGAAATAGTACAGATATATGTCGATATGGGTTTATTAAATACGTCTCTGGCCCTGGAGAATTATTCCGGTTGTTCTACCCACCACCAAAACAAACAATATCTTATGGAGGTCAATCGTATTCAGAATTAGATGTTATGTACTTATGTCTAATACTGCTTTTGCAATACAAAATACCTCTATTACTTATGTCATGATACCGCTAATTCAAAATACAAATGTTACTTTACATAAAACAATCGACACAATACCTAAAATGATACGTGCAATGTCTTCACTTTCGACATTGAACATTGAACAAAGCATAATTGTCTTGGCATCTTCTACATTTCACTATCTACATTACATCTTCGTCTTAGTAACTTCTACATTACATTAGCGAACGTGTTTTATCTCGACTGCATTATCTTTTTATGACATGTGGGCGGAGCCTAAAAGAGGTATGAAATCATTTTGAAAATTGTACATTACATCTGTCGCAGTGCTTGAACTTAATAGATACAAGCTTAGAATCTGGTCAATCTCTTGATGAATCAAAACATCGAATTGAAAGTTCATGTAACATTTTATCTACACTAGATCTTTAATACAGCCATTTTAATTCTGAAAATTGTATCTATTAAGTTCAAGCACTGCGAAAGATGTAATGTACAATTTTCAAAATTAAAATGGCTGTATTCAAGATCTAGTGTAGATATATTTACATGAACTTTTAATTCGATGTTTTGAATCATCAAGAGATTGACCAGATTCTAAGCTATTAGCTATTACTCTGAATCTTCGACTAAGTTCTAATAGTATATTTTGAATTGACATCCTTAAGGTCCATTTTTGACTAAAAAAGGCACATAACAAGGTTATCAGAGTTGTCTTTCCTTGGGAGACGTTATTGTTGATGATTTCATACCTCTTTTAGGCTCCGCCCACATGTCATAAAAAGATAATGCAGTCGAGATAAAACACGTTCGCTAATGCAATGTAGAAGTTACTAAGACGAAGATGTAATGTAGATAGTGAAATGTAGAAGATGCTAAGACAATTATGCTTTGTTCAATGTTCAATGTCGAAAATGAAAAGAAATTGCACGTATCATTTTAGGTACGGTATTGTGTCGATTGTTTTTTGAATTAGCGGTATCATGACATAAGTAATAGAGGTATTTTGTATTGCAAAAGCAGTATTAGACATAAGTACATAACATCTAATTCTGAATACGATTGACCTCCATAATATCTAAGCTTTATAGACTTTCTTTAAGTTTTATATTGCTCTTAGGTCATATAAATATTTTACATACATGTACGTCTTAGGTCATATACATTATATGACTATGTTATTTAAGTTTGAAATATGCCTTTGGTTATGCATCAATAATTGCTGAACATTGACACTAAAAATAGCCTGGGTGCAACACATTAAAATGAATGATTGATTATAGATCACATGTGCTTATAAATAAAAACAGAAAGTATTGGGCGAATGGCTGTTGTATAAATATTTTGAAAAATAGTACGACCAATGTCAAGTGTATGGAATATTCTCAAAACGCCGGAATGAAAGTGAAAAAGTCGGATTGGGATAAGGATCGGTTCCAGCTAATTCCACTTCAAAGACACACCCCCGACCATACCCTCCCATCACGACCAGAGGTAAATAAACGTATGTTTTAAACCCAATAGATCAATGTCGAGGATGAAGACGAATGTTTAAATAAAAGTATGTTTTAAATACAACTGATTAAAGTTAGGGATAACCACGGATGTTTAAGACTGCGTGTAAGAAGGACGTATAAAAATGACAAAGATATAGACCTTGACCGGGGGCCCCTAGATATTGAGGCAATAGACCCTAGTCCGCCAAGCCTGTAGGTAAATCTGAGCTACTAGGCTTCAGTCTACCAAGTCCATAGCTATATCCAGTACTGGAAACTGATAAACAGGCCACAAGCACAAGGTTCTGACTGACACTCCGCTGTTTTTAATTTTGACACAAATTACAGTAGTGACAACGAAATCGTTTAATTTGATCGCAATAGCTAATTGCCCTTTAAAGTTTATCAAACGTTCATTGTAAAGATATTAATTTTGTATATCATAATAAATATATATAATATATTTACCTGTTACAAGAGTGTTTATGTTGATTTTTAAATATTGATTGATTCTCCATGATTACATATCATCTCCTGTGATATACGGTGTTTTCAAACAATCTACTAGTACTCTACGTGTAGGTCTATTTTAAGAGGAGCAGGCGCATATCTACGGTGGCTTGGAAAGGACACCCAAAGACTTTATTTCTCCGAAAAATGTTAAAAGATCCCGTGGAAGTTGGAATTTCATACAAGAGTAGGCTTTAGCACACTGTATGTGGCATTTGCCCGTCACCATTAGTCCAGTCGGGGCAGAACAGTTGGGTGTATAAAAAAACTCGTTTAATTCCTCCTCGCTACCGAGGACTACCCGGCCCCTGTGGTAATAGGCGTGTGTACGGGCAGCGTCCACGAGACCTGGGGTCAATCAAGTGAGCAGGACGAGTTCCTGTATCGGAGTTTGAGGCAGATACGGGGAAGGGGTGGACGGGGAGAAATTCCTAATGGCGACTGAGGGTTTGCGAGATCGTTGCGACGATGACAGTTCGTCTTAGCGATGGGACTGTGCTGGAGTGACTATGGCGGGACTTGGCATGGTTAGGTTTTTCCACCTGGTGGATTGATCTTTAGGATGAAATTGGATCAATCGAGATATTAAGATACTTTTAGAAAAATAGAATCGCTAAATGTCCTTTCTCAGTCACCGTACATTGCCTTGAGTACGCGTTTCAAATATCCTGGTACCAATTGGGCATATCGGTTGTTAGCTTGAATTGAAACGACAATTGCCTTTTATTTAGGTTATATCCTGTTTACAATTTCATTTGTGGTTGTGTAAATAGCCAATTTACTACATGTTACTTGTATAGTTAAAGGAGTTAAGTCTCTAACTCAATATTTCCATAATATTCGAAATTAAAAACATAAACGAATTAGAATTGAATATTGATATTGATGTTGTTATCCTGCCGTGAAACTATAGGATCATATTATACAATATTTAAGACACAATCAACATTTTATAATCAGTACACGATGTGCTTTTAGAACTATTTTTGTTTATTTCAAGAAGTTTAAAAAAAAGAAGAGCCGTACGCCCTTTAAGCATCCCCAAGAGTTTTGTATGAAGAAATCTCTAGAGTTCGTCATCTTATGACCCCATTGCTTCAGCCTTCAAAAAAAATCTGAAAAAAAACCTACTAAAACCTACTACCTTTAGCTTGGTGGAGGGGGGGTGTCTTCGAAACGAAAAGTCACGATACACTGAATATGGATAGGATGTGTTCGCTCACCACTACAGTGCTTCCAACCAATTTGAAAAGATTTCATCTAATAGTAAGTGCAGGAGCACCGCACTACACGAAAAACAAAAACCTATAAGATTAACCTGCGGAAAATATCAAATCAAGTGAATGGATCCGGGGGCCAGCCGTAAGCGTCCACCGCGCTGTACAGTCCCGGGCCTGTTATGGTACAGGCTTCACTAAAATGATTTTAAAAAAAAGATGTAACAGAAATAATGCGACCGATCTTGACAGTGGTCGTCTCTTCAATGGCGATAGTCTGCCAGTTAACGTCAGATGTTATAACTCTGAACAGAAATTCGCGGAAAGCTAAATATCCAATACTTCAAACCAAATTTGAAACGCTGAATATCACATGGGCCAATAAAATGATCCTCTGCAACAACTCTGGCAGCAATTATAACAAATCGTTGACATGAGAAAGAAAGGCTAGTTGCAAAATAATTAAAATATCAAAAATACCCGAAATTTAACACATTTCTACGTATAAATGGGCGGTCTGTACCCACAGAGACATTGATATTGTTCGACAATCAGGGAATCACACAAAATATGAAATAACAAGAAGAATGAATTCTGTTTTGTTCGTGTGGTTCTGCCCATTAGAGTACATAATAACTATATTTTTATTTTACAAACAGTCGGTTACCCAAATCTTTTAAAAATGTTCCTTTTGGTTTGTTGTCGCCACTTAAATCGGGAAACTCCATTGGTTGAATATGACGTAATGTCGGGGACATGTGACTGCCGTTTACAACCAATGGAATTACAATAGGTTGCTCTTGGAGCATGACGTCAATGGGATAGCTGTCTAACAGATGTTTGTCGTTATTTTTGAAAATACAAATTACAACAACATTACCAGACATTGCAGACAATAAAGAGTCATTTCTGCTTTGATAGGAAAATATGTCTTCGTCATTCATGGCCACTTTCAGACCTATTTCCGATAAACAGTTTTCAATGAAACCAGCCTCTTCATCCGAGGTTGTGGTATTATAAATAATTCGAACATCTGAATCGACTTCTTCTGTGTTGTAAGAATTGTCCAAGGCTCGCTTGAAGCAGGTTTTTACCAGGGCTGTTTGATCCATCTGATCAGCTGTTTGTTGGACAATGTCCATCATAACCTCGACAGCAACCATCTCTATATCTGGTATATCCGTTACCATCAGAATAGTCGCCAGGTCCAAACAATCTTGATATTTTTTCGACTCCAAATAATCATAGACCAAAGTTATAAATGCACCATTGACATCAGAACTAGAACATGCTTTATCAATATCGTTTTTGAACGTCAGACCAGATTTGAAAAATCGGACGATGCGTTTAAATTGGTCTAGGCTTGAATAAATGTTATAGAAAGAACGAGCTCCAGATCTATCATCGCGAAACAATTCTTTTACAGGAACCTTTTGACGTTGTCCACAACTAGATTCCGCCAGATATTCCATGGCTGCATTTAGGATACTTTCACGTTTACAATAATTAGCGTCAGCAAAGTATCCTCTTTTCTCAACTTGTGGTATACCCGGTCTTAAAGCTAATCCTTTATAGCAATTAATAGCACTCTCATTGCCATGCCTCCGCCACATATAGTTAGAATCTTCCATAAGAACTTTGAAACACTCTAGAGCCTGTTCGTATTTAGGGGGCGATAACTCCATGTACACTTTGCCTAATTCTTCAATGGCTGGTAGGTTTGTTCCTTGACTAAGTCTGACAGATTGTTCTAGCAAGTCTATGGCCAGTTGGTTGAAGTTTTCTACTTGTAGTTTTTGTAATACCAAAGCCAGATGATGACAATTTATACTGGTTGGTTGCATTGCTATAGCTGATTCTAAAACCGTTTTTGCTACTTTGAACTCCTTAATTACTCTCAGCATTCTACCAGTTTCCGATAAAATCATGGCATTTTCAGGTGCCTCTTCATTCGCTTTATCTAAATATTCAATTGTTTTCTCCAAAAGGGCCTTTGGTTGAAGCCCAAGCCCTTTAAAGTTCACCTTCTTAGCACACGGTCCAGAATGTAAGGCGGCCAAACCAATATATGATAAACCTCTCATCTCCGAGTCTTCGCTATTTTCAATGACCTCTTCGAACAGTTCTTTAGCCCGATGATAGTTTACTAAAGGGTCTTTTATGGACAAAAGGGCTATAATAGTTGGGTGTTGACGTCTACGTATAGTAAGGGCCATTCGATATTTCCAGCCATATTGGTCTGGGTATCTTTCAGTGACGTCATCATACAAATCAATGGCGGCATTATAATATAAAGGTCCCATTTTAGAGTAAGCATAAGCTTTTTCTGCTTTAGCTTCGGTCATTAAGTAATCGTCCTCACTTAATTCTTTAAGTTCTCTAAATTTATCGTCTGCCTCGGTGATCCTGTTCATTTTGCAATGAAGAACAGCCTTCATGACATTGGCTTGGATGTTGCGTGGTTTGTTTTGTAAAACCAACGTATTTTTAGATTCACATTCGTCAAGGTCTTGAAATAAAAAGGCAAGGAATGATGCAAGATTGTTGTTTTCTTTCATATCGTATTCTTCCTCATCCGAGTTTTCCAGTTTCGCTCTCGTGCTTTTTAGTTTTGCAGTTGGTATGCTTACAATATTCAAAGTAAACAAACTGGGAATGAAATTTAAACGTTCCAAGAATTCGCCAACATCCATTTTACTGCTTGAAAGGCGACTAATAACCTGAAACGACAAAATAAAGAAATAAAAATCTACAAAAATAATTTGGTAAATTTAATGGAGAATGTGCCGTAACCTGACAAAAATACCCAAGATACGTGGTGAATCAAAGAAATATAGACAGCTGAGGGTTAGGGTTGGGAGTCTTGTTAGTTTTAAATAGCTTTAGATTGTATCAGAACGCACCGGAAAGGTACATAATTAAAAACAATTCCGCGGGCTCCAGTAGGCCTATCCCTCGTTATTATATTCATTGAAGCGATTTTATATAAGCTGATAAAGCTTGTTATCGTATCCTATATTTCCTATATTCATTATATACATTTTTGTAAATTTAAATGAATAAAATATTGTTTAAATAAATATTCATTGAAGTGATCGAGCGCATAATTATTTTTTAAAGTACAATTAATCAATGAAAAGAATTTCTTAAAAAATAACAGTGCTACAAACTTGTTTTAGCTTTGTGAGAGAGAGAGAGGGAGAGAGAGAGAGAGAGAGAGAGAGAGAGGGGGGTATTACGTCCACCAATCTGAACGACAGACTCACCAGGGGCGGATCCAGGATTTTCAGAAAGAGGGGGCGTGCTGCACCAGCTTGGGAGTGCGAAGCCCGGAACCGTGATTTTTGAGTGTAAAAAATGCCCACAAGGACTAATTTCGTACTAGTACTGTAAATTACGATTTCCAACCTAAACTATTTTCGTTCTCCTTTCTCGCGAGAATATATGGAGCTAAAAATTGTTCGAATCCTCAAAAATAGAGGGGGCGTGCGCCGGGTGCGCCCCCCACTGGATCCGCGCCTGCTCACCCTACCAGCAGAGAAGTGACTCTGACACAATGAATAGCCATGATTTGACCATGATATCCATACGACGTTATCTAAACGTCACAGGTCATGAGGTCACATCAACAAACAAACAAATATCTACATATCATTGTGATCATTATCAACATTACAAAACACAATGTTACATTGTAAACAATAAACTTCTTGCAGTTTTTAGGACTATATAATCCGTATAACGTCTTATCGCTTCGTCACAAAAATAACATCTACAACTCTAGATTTGACGTTGGCATATTGACACTATTTTGTGCTTCGGTCGTGTCTGTTTCAGATATACACAATCAATTATATTAATGTTTTTAGCGTGGGAATTGACAAATAGTTCATTTATTTCAGTTTTAAACAAAAATGTAAAACTTTAACGCAATTTAAAAAAAAAAAATGCCAAATTCTGGCCATTCATTGTAGGCCTATAAGTCCAAAAAAACAAAACAAACAAGCCAACAGTGAGGCTGATGTCCCCCGCCGAAATCCCAAAATAAATAGATGACACATATTAATTAATCGCACATTTATTTTTTTCAAACGTATCGACCAATCAAACTGAAAACGAAGTGTCATCCAAAGTGTCTCTGCCTACCGTAAGAAGAAAATGCTCATCTTCGAACTCCATCAAGGCATTGACCTAATAAGCATATACCCCAAGTTTGAACATTTTAACTCAATTAGAAGGAGAGTTATTGTGTTCCAAATTCTCGACCAATCAAATTGCGTATAGCTCTGCTTACCCGGAGCAGAAAATGCTCATTATCGAACTTAGTCAAGGTATTACTATAATGAAACTATACACCAAATTTCATCAATCTCACTTAATTAGAACTAAAGTTATCGTGTCCCAAAGCATCAACCAATCAAATCGCTTATCTCTGCTTACCCTAAGCGGAAAATGCTCAACTTCGAACCCCATCAAGGCATTTACCTAATAAGCATATACCCCAAGTTTGAACATTTTAACTCAATTAGAAGGAGAGTTATTGTGTTCCAAATTCTCGACCAATCAAATTGCGTATAGCTCTGCTTACCCTGAGCAGAAAATGCTCATTATCGAACTTAGTCAAGGTATTACTATAATGAAACTATACACCAAATTTCATCAATCTCACTTAATTAGAACTAAAGTTATCGTGTCCCAAAGCATCAACCAATCAAATTGCTTATCTCTGCTTACCCTAAGCGGAAAATGCTCATCTTCGAACTCCATCAAGGCATTGACCTAATAAACACATACACCAAGTTTGAACATTTCAGCTCAATTAGGAAGAGAGTTATTGTGTCCCAAAAAGTGTGACGGACAGACAGACGGACAGACAAAAAAAACCCAGCTACCATTTAATTTTCATACGTTAGTTGTGTCCACTCGACACAAACTTGCGCGTAGGGGTCTTTAGCAGTGGGAGGAAACCGCAGTACCCGGAGAAAACTATATTTAAATAAATTTTACATTAGTGCCAAGATCTTGTCTTTTATATTAGCCCTGGGGACGCCGTAAGGCCAAAAGATCTTGGCACTAATGTAAAATTTATTTAAATATAGATTATTCCATCCAAATATTAGTATTTTTTGGTATATATATAGAGAGAGCAAACTACCTGTGCTGTCATTCAGTATCAATGTGTTCGTGTATTTGTTACTATTTATAGCACAACATTAAATTTGACTCTTATTGAGTCATATTATATACTAGGAACTCTTTCTCCAGGCACTGAGATATATTAGAAGACATAAATCGCCAAACAAAGTCCAAATCATGGATCTTATACGTAAGTTCCGGATTATTTTACATTTACAAAGAATCTCGTATACAATGATATGTTCAGTCAGACATAACGGTATAAAATAGGCTACATAATAACATTACGAAAAGAAAGTTTAAAAAGTAAGTAAGTAGCTTGAGTAGGGCTGATATTAAAATATATAACAGGTGGAAGGAACTCTTCCTGTCTTTATTTCACTTACCTGTTTCAACTTGTAATTCAAGCACAAAATAATGACTGCACTTTTCTCTTCCGGGAAACATCAAATTCATCGAAAGTGAAAGTGAAAGTAAACAACTATTTGTGGTTTTCCAACTTTTATTTAATCAGCCAGATCCCTTCCAGTTTGGGAATGTGACCTCAAAGATTTGTTGAAGAGAATCCTGTCCTCAACTTCTTAAAGACCATAAATTGTCACCCTATTATTATCTGGTTCAAATGGTGTGTTGTAAGTGTCATATTACACTCCTTTATATTTACAATGTAAAACTAAAGCTGGATGGGTTCTATGAGATTTTCAATTCAAATTTAATAAGAGAATAAAAAATAAACAAATTTAATAACAATTCAATATAATAATGTAATAATAGGTTTATTATATAGATGAGATAAATAGTACCTTGTCTTATAAGCCAGTGTATAAAATATCTTACACTATTTTATTCATTACATAGACATTGACCAATTTGATGTTAACAAATTAAATGATTTTGGAACTTTTGCCTGTGGGGATAAATATTCAGCAATTAAACAAGGTTTGTTGAGCACATTATGATTGTGTAACTCTTGCAAATTATATATTTATTTCCATAGAAAAGGTTCAATATCAAAATATGAACAGTTTATTGAGCCATCGTTCAATACTATTTAGCCTACAAACTGTGATCTAATAGCATCCATGTTGGTGCAAAAATATGAACATTTAGTTTACTGATTATTTACACATAGGGAAAAGGTCCCCCCAATATGCAAAGAATGTTGCTGGTTCCTGCATCTTATGTGAATGGTAATCGGCTGATTTGGACCAGATTCTTGCCTGATTCGGACCAGATTTTTGGCTAATTCGGACCATGACAAGGCTCATTCGGACCATTATTTCAATTACGAGAGTCGAGAGTGGACCTATTATGCTGTTGCCCCTGTCCGTCCACAATTTTTTCTGCATTCTCTACAGGTCACAATTCTTAACTGATTTTGACGAAACTTGAAATATAGGTTTATCTCCAACATATCTCGGCTGCTTTCGATATTGGCATATATCTTGATTATGGCCCTGATTGTCCGAAGAATCACGCGTTCCTTTCGATATTTGCGCATAAAGGATTGTAATTTACTGAATTATGCGGAATAAGTTTCTGAAATCCAGAAGTGGGGTCATTAACATCCACTCGACACAAGACCCCTACCCGCCATCGAATAATTGATTTTATTAAACCTTATGTTTGTCCCAAAATGACCTAGTTTGCGTAGAGTGTTATATGTTAAAGGGGACCTCTTCCTATGACTTTTCGTGGGGATCACGTGGGTAAGGTGATGGCTCGCTAGCCTGGAGGTCGGGTGTTCGATCCCTGCATTGGCCGATTTAGTTCATTTCTATTTAGTGGTGTGGTTTCCCCTGTCGGTGATGCAGAACGGAGGGTCTGACAAAGACGGCTTCCTCGTCGTTTGGATGAGACGAAAAACTGAGGTCCCGTGTGCACGTAAACGATCCCTTGGCAGCTGGAATTCGATGTAAGAGTAGGTCCCAGCCCCGTTGGCCGAGCAAAATTTCCCTCATACACACTGTATGGCATACACATAATAACACACATTGTTAATACATCAATTTGGCATGGTAATGCAAGCCAGTTCACAAAAATCGCCCATGTTAAGCCGCTACTGAAGAAACCAAATCAAGACCCAGATAACCTAAAGAACTTTCGACCTGTGTCTAATTTGTCATACATATCTAAATTAATTGAGAAAGTTATATCCACCAGACTAAAACTCCATTTTGTTATGAACAATCTTGACGAACAATTTCAATCAGTACACTGAAGCAGCGCTGCTGAGAGTATATAACGATATTGTTACTAACATAGACAATAAACAACCTGTTGTGTTAGTGTTACTAGATTTAAGGGCCGCTTTTGATACTATTGATCATGATGTTCTATTAAACCGGTTACAAACCCGTTTTGGCGTTGATGAGCTATGTTTAAAATGGATACGCTCTTATCTAACAGACAGGTCACAGTATGTAGTAATGGATAATGCAACATCGTCTCCAAAAACCCTGCGCTTTGGAGTCCCGCAAGGATCCGTTCTCGGTCCTCTTTTATTCACGGCCTACACAACACCAATTGGTGATATCATCCGAAAACATCGAATTAACTATCATATTTATGCTGATGACATTCAACTATATCTTGCTTTGAAACCATCCAATGACTCCAACGAAATCTGTAAACTTGAGGCTTGTATAGATGACATTAAAAATTGGATGATGATAAGACAGAGGTTATCTTGATCAGCAGAAAATCTCTTTCTCAAGCCATTAAAATCGGTGATTCAACAATAACATCCTCTCAATCAGTTAAAAATCTTGGAGTTTACTTTGATCATGATCTTAAAATGAAAAGTCACATCTCTACTATTTGCAAGTCTTTAAATTTTCATCTTTACAATATTGGTAAACTTCGATAATTTATAACGTCAGATATCGCTAAAATATTAACTAACGCTTTTGTTCTCTCCAAACTAGATTACTGCAATTCACTTTTATACCAATTACCAGCATCAGATATAAATAGACTCCAGAAAATTTGGAACAAAGCAGCACGTATCGTCTCTCTAACTAAACAATCTGAACACATTACTCCAGTACTTCAAAACCTCCATTGGCTACCAGTTTATCAACGAATTCATTTTAAGATTGGCCTTTTAACTTTTAATTGTTTAAAAAATAGCTGTTCTCCGCAATATCTGAACGAACTTTTAACCCCGTATAAACCATCTAGGAACCTGCGCTCTGCTGACAAAACTTACTACATGTTCCTACAGTAAAGATAGGCTGGCACTGCCAGGCAGGATACGCCCACATTTTCGAGAGATAGATAGAGAATAAGCAATATCGAAAGTGATTTTTCCTACATCATTAAGTTAGAATTTGATATGTGCAAATATCGAAATGAATTAAGGGTTTGGGTTATAAAGGTTCATTTCAGTAGGCTTCAAATTCGACTGGGAATCATGTTGCTAAGTGGGTAAGATGCTGGCTCGGTAGCCTTGAGGTTGGGTGTTTGATCCCTGCATTGGGTGACAAAGTTCATCTAGATTTTCTAGCGTGGTTTCCCCTTGTTCGTGATGAAGGATGGATGGCCTGACAAGAACAGCTATCAATTTTGGTCCGATTTTCGAGAAATTCGACCTCAACCTTCATTACGATGTAACGGTGATATAATCAAACGGTTTTTTAAATGGGATAATAATTCTGACCCCAGAGGGACCACAAGCTAAAAAAAAAGGTCATTTTTCGTACAATCAGGGGCCATAATTCAGGAAGTTACAATCCGATATGCACAAATATCGAAAGGAACTAAGATTGTTAAGTTGTAAACATGTGTTTCAAGTTTCATCAAAATTGAATGAAGATTGTGACCTCTACAGGGTTCACAACCTTGATATACCATATTTTTACACTCTTTGCGTACAAACGGCAGCCATTTTTTCAGGCAATTTTGGTCCGATTTTCACGAAATTCGACCTCAACCTTCATTACGATGTAACCGTGATATAATCAAACTGTTTTTTAAATGGGATAATAATTCTGACCTCCAGAGGGACCACAAGCTAAAAAAGGTCATTTTTCGGACAATCAGGGGCCATAATTCAGGAAGTTACGATCCAATGGGCGCAAATATCAAAAATGCATGTCAAGTTTCATCAAAATCGGTTCAAAATTGTGACCTCTATAAGGTCCACAACCTTGATATAACATATTTTCACACTAATCGCGTACAAACGGCGGCCATTTTGTTTGTCAATTTTGGGGTTATAAACATGCATGTCAAGTTTCATCACAATTGGTTCAAAATTGTGACCTCTATAGGGTCCACAAGCTAAAAACATGATATTTCGTACAATCAGGGGCCATAATCCATGAAGTTCCGATCCGATACATGCGAATATCGAAAGGAACCGAGATCTTATAGGGATAAACCTGTATTTCAAGTTTCGTCAAAATCGAATAAGAATTGTGACCTGTAGAGAGTCCACAAACAAATTGTGAACGGCCGGACGTCCGGACGGACAGGGGCGCGGACATAATTCGTCCACATGAAAATGTGAGCGTATAAAAACTAAAATGGGTGAACAGGCTTTTGTTTACGCCTCTGCTAACGTGTGGAATGCATTGCCTAGTAATGTAAAAAAACTCTGCTAATGTTGCTGTTTTTAAAACAAATCTTAAAACCGAACTTTTTAAACGAGCTTTTAAACTATGAACATGGTGACATTTTAATGTGTTAGAACTATTTGTTTTACCTTGTATGTATTTTAACTGTGAAGAGCGCCGTGGGGCAGCTGTTGGCTGGAGCATTCAGCGCTATACAAATTGATTATTATTAGCCCAGATTAGGTGTAGAAGGGTAGGACGTTAAACTCCATTTCATTTATCGGATTAATGTGACCTATAAGATGGTTCTAGTCCAATTTTAATGACATATTCGGAAGTGTGGGGGATCACGTGGGTAAGACGCTGGCTCGCTAGCCTGGTGGTCGAATGTTCTTTCCCTGCATTGGCTGAGGAAGTTTATACCGATTTTCCCCTTGTCTAGTTGTTCGGATGGAACGGAAAACCGAGGTCCTGTAAAACATCCCTTGGCAGTTGGAATTCGATATAAGAGTAGGCCGTATCGCCGCTGCCCAGACAAAATTCCCCTTATAGCACACTGTATGGCATATGCCCATCTTCCGTTAGCCCAGGTTAGGTGCAGAAGAGTAGGACGTTAAACACCATTTCATTCCACCTTCCTGCCTTAGGCTGCCTAGGTCCTATCTAGCGGGGGTGCAGTGGGTACATTGCACTCCCAGAAATATAAGGCTCCCGGAGAAATGGCGCCCCCTCAAAAAATTTGACAACCTTTAAGTTATGAAATAATACACTTGATTATGATCACTGCTCTCCGAGGCAGATAACCCCATAGACAGCTGCCTAGGGTCCAAGAAAAAAGAGGGCCCATACAATTCTTAATGACCTTTTGAAATTTGATGTTTTACATAATTTAATTCACTGGACTACGCTTCCAATGAATCTTACTTGATTGTGTCGGCTTTACATAGACTATGTCTGTTCCCCAATCCCATTCAGACATCCTGGATAAAATATTGTTTATAAAAAAAAACTCCAATAGCGCTCGAGATGAGCTTAAGAGGGATCAATCCAGGGGCACCGAAACCCAGGTACCAGGGTATAAAAATGGTACCCTGCCCATTCCATGCCCTAATGATGAACGTATTCAAACTTTTTACTACACTGTTCATTTTTAAAGCCCACATTGAAATTGTCGTCGCCCTCATCCATCGGTTCGGATGCTCTAGAAGCTAATTAATATCTGATTGACTTTAAATTTATACACAGTGTTAATGGTCATGAGACAAGAAGCCTCTTGAATTTCAGCGATTTCCGATAATTACTGCCAGAGTAATGGCCCTTGATCACTTCAAAAGGTGGACGCTGTAGAGGCCAGAGTTAATATCCGATTGAGTTTAAATTTTTATGCAGTGTTTAAGGTCATGAGACGAAGAAGCCTATTGATTTTCAGCGATTTCCGATAATTACTGCCAGAGTTATGGCTCTTGATCACTTCAAAAAAACTTGTGGAAGGTCAAGAGGTCAAAGTTAATATCCGATTGAGTTTAAATTTATACAAAGTGTTTAAGGTCATGAGACGAAGAAGCCTATTGATTTTCAGCGATTTCCGATAATCACTGCCAGAGTTATCTCCCTTGATCACTCTGAAAACAATTGTGATGCTCTAGAGGCCAAACTTATCACCCGATTGACTTCAGATTGACACACAGAGTTTAAGATCTTGAGACGAACAAGTATATTGATTTTCAATGAATTTTGATAACTGAACAGCTAAATCCATGATATTAAATGTTTCATATACTAAACGTTAGCTGTACTTTATAAAAGCCAAACAAAATCTAATGATTTTCTGATAATTACTTAATGAATTGTTACTCTTAATCAAATATATGCGACAACTCTTGTTGACTGCCCGGACGATTTAGCTCCGGCGCCCCTGCATTGATCTCCTGAGTCAATGAAAACCCGACCAACCAAGAGGAAGTGATTTCTGAAACAGTTCCGCAAAGAGCCCAGCTGGTCGAGCTGTCTAGGGCCCCTCAGAGCCTTGATCCTCCTCTAGATGCTCTTAAGCCACGGATCAGTTGGTCAGTTTTAAGGGCTCCCACACGCCATTGGGTACCTAATTCGTTTGCCCGGATCCAAACTTTCTTATATCACTTATGTGGAGGCTACGGGGCACCACCACATGCGCGGATCCAAGGTGCAAGGGCACCAGAAGCAAATGATTCTCCTAAAAAATCTTCCGTCCTGAAATATGGCGCCCCTGAAGAGAAAATCGACAATATAAATCAACTCTTAGATATCACCAGAAATGTGTTGCACCAGAAGCAAATGATTCTCCTAAAAAATCTTCTGCCCTGAAATATGGCGCCCCTGAAAAGAAAATCGACAATATAAAATTGACTCTTAGATATCACCAGAATCGTGTTTCCAGCAGCATTATTTTTCAGAATTTTCTAAGGGTAGACCCCAGACATGGTTGCCGCCTACACAGGCTAAGTGCAAATCCTATTACCCCTTTTCGGGTCAGTGCCTGACCCACCTTATGACTTTAGAGGGTTCATTTTGGTCACCCTATCCACATTTGATAGGGCCTTTGGGGGCGCCACATCTCAATGACATTAAAGCGATTCTCGTTCTGGTAGCCCTATCCACATGTTCTTATTGGTGTTTCGAACTAGTTCTAGTTTAAAGCTCCAATAGCATATTTTTAAGTTATATTTTTAAAATGTATTAAAATAAAGCCCTAAAATAGATTGTACCTATAAACAGTCCTACCTTGTTAAAGAATAATCATATTAATCCTATAATTCACTATTGCCAGTTAAGAAATTGGCACAAATATCATTTTCAACTTCAAATTCAAACGTTTGAAGATGGCCGTCCATGGAGAGGAATGGGAAAACAAGGGAGGTAATTGAGTTACTATCTCCTCAATAAGCCTGTCTCAACCATTTTAACCCCCATGAAATTTTGCCCATGATCGTATAATATTGAGTTGACAACATTTTGAGCAAAAGAAATAGAAATAATTATGTTTTGACTTTATTAGAAAATATGCTATTGGAACTTTAAAGAAGTTTCTCATTTTGGTGTGTTTAACATCAACTGAGAAATAGCGCCGCCGAATTGACACTCAGGATCACTTGCTATGCACGGCCCTGCATCCTGCACCCCTGACAACTGACAAGGAGAAAACACGACGGAAAACATATATGATTTGAGTTGGGATAATAGTAGATTGTTGATTATTTGTATGTGTTTGGGCAAACTGTGCTGTTGATGGTAATCAGTGAACATGCGTACAAATTCTCAATTACGATAGATATTGTGAACTCGTACATTAGAATACATATCAACATATAAAACAGACTCTCTTCAGAAATATAGATTCCTAATTTTATGGGTCGTTAGCTGCTAATTTAACCAAATAAACTTTTCAATCCTATGTGTGTAATGGTCAGGTGTAGCAAAACAAAATCAAATGCTGAATAAGTGCACCCTCGCCTTGTTGTACTAGGCTTCCATACTTAACCAAAGAATGCTTGCTCATGAGCAGTGATTGACTTCCTACACGACAAGTCGACAAAGTGAAATAATTGTATTTTGTCGACTTGTGAAGGCAACAAGTGAACAAAATTGACCCAACAAGTCGACAATGAGGGTGAAATTGTCAGATTAGTTTGTCGGGTTGATTTTGTCAACTTGTTGCCTGCCTTCACAACCCGACTAGTCGACAAAATACAATTATTTCGACTCGTCGTGCCGTGACGTGTTGCCTTCACAACCCGACAAGTCGAGAATGTTGAAAGGCCGCTAACAGCTACCATAGATAAAACACTAATGTTACTTCTCTTTTAATTGGATACCATGAATTGACTATTGATTAAAACATTTTGTCTGCAACATTTTTCGAGCATCCATAATTATTTGTGAATGCAGCTGATACGGTCTGATTGAATGGTTGGAATTCAGGTCGGCTTAGTGGGATTTCGGTTTCAAAACCATTGGTTACGTAGGAGTTGCTGATTGGATGGTTGGAATCCAGGTCGGCTTAGTGGGATTTCGGTTTCAAAACCATTGGGTAGTGCTCCTACGGTTAGGACTTTTTGTTATTCGAATAACCGTGGCTATTAACCGGTTACTAACAATTAACTGTTTGGTATCAAGTTTCAACATTAAATTACCACCACATCGCTGATTTAAAAGCAGGTGGTTTTTAATACATAATTGTACACGTCTGTCAATATCAAGTAATAAGCTTACCGGTATCTACAAATATTATAGCTTTGCTCCTCTCTAGTTAAAGGGACAATAACATTCTTGCTGGCTTGGTAGCTCCAGAAAATAAATAAATACCCTTATTCTAAGTACTAGATGTTTAAGTGTCCTACCTGTTGTGTAAATTATCCATTACAACCTATTTCACTTGTCCAGAGGGTTCGAAAATATTTTAAAATCCAAGTCACATTTGAAAAGGTTTACGTTAGACTTTTCAAATCAATTGGTTGAATTTTTCCAATTTTTCAAAATAGGTGTGTTAAGATGAAATTTATATCATCATTTAATTGGAATATTCTAAAAAAATACGATTTGTTGACCAGAATGAAGATTGGGACATATTTTTCAGTTACAACAAGAGTGTTATTGGGGCTTTAAATCCTATGTTTTTCCGCTTTATAAGTATTTGAAAGTACTAAAAGAAAACAAATGTCGATCATCGAATTCAGAGATTATCATGGCGGAAGTGTTGTACTATTTGGTGATCGAGTTTATTTCACCAGTTCCACAACTCCAATCTCCACCCTCGATGCTTTGTTGATAAAACTACTTTATTGTTATTGAAATTATTAAAGACTTATAATCAGGCAACTAGAATTATCTACAGCTTGTGTGTGGTCAAGATGTAATGTAACTCAACTCATAACAGTCGAACCGTATCACACGCCACGGCACGGCATGAAAACTGCACCAACTGACTGAGCGAACACGTGACCGACGCAAATTCTCTTCGGCTTCTTAAAATTAAATTGGTAGATTTTTGACAGTAATGATATTATGATGTCGCATTAATACAGGATGATTATTTTGTAATTGTTCTTGCCTTGCCTTCCCCCGATTATCAAGATTTTAAGACGTGGGTTGTTTTCTACCGGTCCAACAGCAACACGTACCTCTCGACTGCTCGGCGAAATATTCTGATTTCAAGATAAATACATCGTGAAATAAAGTGGAATAGTTATAAAGAAGAAAGCGCCTGACCTCAGTAACTAACTTCCTGTAATTTTTAAACAATAATATTTAAAACCCGAGAATAACATTTTTTTTTATTAAATTCCTGTAAAACAAACAGCTGCTCATTGACAGGTCATACACGTTATAATACTGGGGTAACGGGGCGTCTCAAGTTGACATACATTGTTCAATTTTCAAAATGGCGCTCTGTCGTCATGAAGACGTCTGTAATGGGAGATAACTCCATTTAATGGGGACATCTCCAATTAACCGTACCGCTCAATTCGAACCGTTTAACCGTCCAATTCTAACCGTTTACGGTTATCCGACTAACCGTAGGAGCACTACCATTGGGTTGCTTGACTCACGGGCTAGAATAGTAGAAAATAGTTAAATTTTCAAAATGTTCTCTGGGAAGGCGAGGCGCCCATACCCTGGTTATTTGGAATTCAGGTCAGCCAGCTAAGGTAGGCTATATTGAACATATTGAAGTTGCTGTATTTACGGGCTGGAACAGCAGGAAAACGTGTTTGCGGCTGTTAAATTTCCTCTGACTGTCACTTAGGATTGTAAACAATTGATTGGTTGATTGTAATTTGAATCAGCCGCCAGGCTACATGTACATCGGAAGTTGCTGTATTCACAGGCTGGAATAACAGGAAAACGCGTTTGCAGCTGTCCAACAAAATTGTTAACCATTGAAATCAGTCAAGACATTCACCTAATAAACATGTACATCAAGTTAAAACATTCTACCTCAAATTAAAAGCAGAGTTGTTATATTTCAAAGTCTTGACCAGTCGAATTGCTTATCACTTTTTAGTCTAAGCAGAAAATTCTCACCATCAAACTTAGTCAAGGTAATGACATTATGAATCTATATTCAGAGTTTCTTTACTCTCACTTCATTAAAACCAAAGTAACCGTGCCCCAAAGCATCAACCAATCAGATTGCTTATCTCTGCTTACCGTTACCAGATGAAGTTCATCATTGAACTCCATCAAGGCATTCACCTAATGAACGCCTACACCAAGTTTGAACATTCTAGCTCAATTAGAAGGAGAGGTATATTGTTCCAAAGTCTCAGTCAATCAAATTGCTTATCGCTCTGCTTACTCGGAGCAGAAAATGCTCCTCTCCAAAATCCATCGACCTAATAAACACCTTCACCAAGTTTGAACATTCCAGCTTAATTAGTAGAAAGAGAGGTATTGTGTCTCAAAAGTGTGACGGACAGACAGACGAACTGATTTGAATGAATAACTGTGCTGATGTACATGTTATAAAGAATTTATTGTGTTAAACATTAATATACATGTAGTTGTGTAACAACCAATGAGATTTAATATACTTCATACATAACACTCTATATCATACATGTACTGACAACAGAAAATTTCATCTGTACAAGTTCATTTTAACGTTATATCGCATACAAAATAATAAATAAGGAAATGGTATTTAATGGCACATCAGCACCAACCAGATTAAACTATACTATATTCATACAAAATAATTAGAAAATAAAAAGCCCTGCTCTAGACACAGTGATAAAGGGCAGATAGTTTATACATCCGACCGAGTGCGCTGATCGTAAGAGAGGAATGTTTATTCGACAAAGATTATCAGTCTTCACATGTTTATATATTAATATATCTTCTATACACCACTTGAACCTTGTATACAAATAACTTGTGCAAGGATTTTCACCCATCCGATATAACTTCCAGATTATCTTAGGCCAATGACTCTGGTTGCATGTAACGCCTTGTTTATTGGTATATGTAGGCTACCGGTATTTTAGAGTAAAATTAATTAACTGATAAAACAGTTGGCCAAATAAACATTTTCACACAGCTACTTTCATGACTCTTATATGTCCGATAATAAACTACAGGTAATATAGCGAGCGGAATGTGTATCTATCTACCAAGTTAAACAGCCACAAATCTTTCCAAATAATTGTTTTTAGGTAAATGGTTTTTTTTATCTAAAACACCATTAATTTTAAGTAAAATATTAAGTTGTATTGCGGGATGAGATGAGAATTCACCGATCACACATGTCGGATAACTTTTTCATTTACAGGATAGATATAAAAATAGGTGTCATTTTAGGGTATTCTTAACGCCTTCATTAAATAAAACTACTCTTTCAAAAATATCAATCAAGGCACATATTTTTCACATATAATTTTGTGTAGACATCTAATAAATATTACTTAATTTAAGTAGATGAATACAAAGATGGAAGTAGATCCGACTGTAACATTATAAATAAATAAATAAATAACCCTGTTACTTTAAATATCTCGACTTGTGTTCATTTAATGTTTAAATCTACATTATTTAATTTCATTCTATATTAAAGTTACATTATGGGAGATAAGATAAAGAGATGGCAGTTCTCACTACAATAGTTAAAGATAGGTTGCCAGGCAACGAAACATACGCCCACAGCAGCTAAATCGTCCGGGTAGTCAACAAGGGTTGTCGCATATTTTTACTTTTTTCGGTAATGAAACATTCGTAATATTCTAAAATCTGATTAGAATTTGTTTGCTTTTTATAAAGTTTTGCCCCAGGCTAACAATTGGTATACGAAACATTTAATATCATGGATTTAGCTGTTCAGTTATCAAAATTCATTGAAAATCAAAATACTTGTTCGTTTCAACACCTTAAACTTTGTGTATCAATCTGAAGTCAATCGGATGATAAGTTTGGCCTCTATAGTGTCACAAGATTTTTTGAAGTGATCAAGGGAGATAACTCTGGCAGTCATTTTTTAAAGTCGCTGAAAATCAATAGGATTCTTCATCTCATGACCGTATACACTGTGTATAAATTTAAAGTCAATCGGATATTAACTTTGGCCTCTAGAGCGTCCACAGGATTTTTTGAAGTGATCAAGGGCCATAACTCTGGCAGTAATTATTGGAAATCGCTGAAAATAAATAGACGTCTTTGTCTCAGGACTGTAAACACTGTGTATAAATTTAAAGTCAATCGGATATTAACTTTGGCCTCTAGAGCATCCACAAGATTTTTTGAAGTGATCAAGGGCCATAACTCTGGTAGTAATTATCAGAAATAGCTGAAAATCAATATGCTTCTTCGTCTCATGACCTTAAACACTGTGTATAAATTTAAAGTCAATCGGATATTAACTTCGGCCACTAAAGCACCCACAAGATTTTTTGAAGTGATCAAGGGCCATAACTCTGGCACAAATTATCGGAAATCGCTGAAAATCAATAGGCTTCTTAGTCTCATCACCTTAAACACTGTGTATAAATCTAAAGTCAATCGGATATTAACTTTGGCCTCTAGAGCATCCACAAGATTTTTTGAAGTGATCAAGGGCCATAACTCTGGCACTAATTATCGGAAATTGCTGAAAATCAATAGGCTTCTTCGTCTTATGACCTTAAACACTGTGTATAAATTTAAAGTCAATCGGATATTAACTTTGGCTTTTAGAGCGTCCACAAGATTTTTTGAAGTGATCAAGGGCCATAACTCTGGCACTAATTATCGGAAATCGCTGAAAATCGATAGGCTTCTTCGTCGTATGACCTTAAACACTGTGTATAAATTTAAAGCCAATCGGATATTAACTTTGGCCTCTAGAGCGTCCACAAGATTTTTTGAAGTGATCAAGGGCCATAACTCTGGTAGTTATTATCGGAAATCGCTGAAAAACAATAGGCTTCTTCGTCTCATGACCTTAAACACTGTGTATAAATTTAAACTCAATCGGATATTAACTTTAGCCTCTAGAGCGTCCACAAGCAATTGTGGACGCCGGACCGACGGACGGACGGACGGACGGACGGACGGACGGACCGACAGACGGACGGACGGACGGGGGCGACGACAATATACGACCACATTTCAATGTGGGCGTATAAAAACTAGATAGTGTAAAGATAATTTGCTGAAAATTTCAGTCAAATTGATTAACTATTAGCCGAGAAAAAAGCTTTTGAAATATTCATAGCCTCGGTCATCATTACTCAAATCATTAATATAAACAGCATAGTCTCGATTATCCACTTGATTGATTTAATTATCAACCGCCATTAAGCGGCATATACGATTTTAATCTGCCAACATCGAAGGCTAGTCTTGACATAAAGAGTTTATTATGGTCTGGATATGTTAATTAATGTCTAATTGATTATTTAGATAACATCTCAGGCTTAAAGAAAGACCTGTAAAAATCAGATTTTGCTCTTGCATAATGCTATTTTAAGTTGGTTCCCTTCAAGTAATTTCATATTTTACTTTTTCTTATCACTAAATATACAAAATGATCTCCTATTTTTTACTTTCCTTTTTTTCTGATCACCAAATATACAAAATGATTGCATGTTGTACAAATCACAACCTCATTACATAATTCTGTAGTAAAAATACAAATAGAGAAAAGATTTTAATGAAACTTAATACAGCTGATTGTTTAGGAAGAAATCTTTTAATCAACACAAATATTCGAAAAACGAGTGTAAGTCATAGAGCAGTCTTTGGATTTGAAAACAAATATTAAAATTGTAAGAAAATTAAAATATAACATTGATAAGAATATTTTGATAGAAGTCTGTTTTAACATTGTAGTTAAAATAAAAACACTTTCCAACATATTATTATATTCTTGTTTTTGCAGTAAGATGCAACTGATGCAGTTAATAATAGTACTGATAGGCCTTTAACATTGATCAACTGATACAAGTAATGTTGTATTGGGACTTGTTATATTTATTTTACCTCTATTTAATTACTATTAACAACTAAGAATATTAACCACCTATTTCTTGTAATTAACTCGAATTTACAGTGAGTAATCAAAAACGCATTATTTTTATGAAAAAAAACAAACATGTTTTGTGATACATATATTACTGATTCTAGTTTTACTGGCAAATGTTATGAAGTTTTCATAAAGAACAAGAATGATTTCTATGTACAAACATTTTATATACATATGAAACAAGTGAAAAAATAACCTTTACTTCTAGTATTATCTACTCATTGATCTCAACAGAAAGTACAATACAGATAGGTCAGCTAGAAAGATTGTTTAACTAACTGAAGGATAATTAACACTTTTTATATATTTCTTGTTAGAAAATAATAACACTGGAAGATCTTTGACTGTAGAGAAATATAGTGAAGTGCGTTGACTTTTAAAGAATTATTTAACTATTACAGAACATACCTTACAAATATATTTCAATCTAGTTCATTTTAAATTTTACACCGTTAAATGAGTAAAACCTTTTTGATTTATAATAAAATATCCATGTGAATACCTTTGTCTATAAGAGTAGATTCATTACATCAAATCTACTCATTGAATCTAAGAGAAATTACAAAAAAAAACATATCAATGGAAATAAAAAAGGTCATGTCCTGTAAGATATTTCTTTAATGTTTTGAATTCTGATAGAATATTGCGATATATCAAGCAATAACAATGTCAAAAAACCCCCAAACAGGTACAAAAAATAATACCCTTAATTAAAGATGAAGGATTAAGATCAGGATGTAATATTGGCTAATCTCTTTGATCTTCGGGTCACTTGAGCTACATCAGGATTCGTGTGGTTTGGAGCATGGCCATTAATTTCTTCCTCTCCTTCGCTTGTTTCTATACTATCTGAATCACTTCGTGAATCTCTCTGAAGCTGCAATGAGAGTTGTTAGTGGAAGACAATTATATCGAGTTGTTATATAGATAGTTCTATACTCATCTCGTTTTATATTACAAACATCTATAATGTCTACAATCCAGCTACACAGTTTATAAGTAATTTTAAGAAAATTCTTGACTGGTTTGAGAAGACACATAATTTTAAAAATGGGTTGCCAGGCAATGAAACATACACCCACACAGCAGCTAAATCGTCCGGGCAGTCAACAAGAGTTGTCGCATATTAAGTAATTATCAGAAAATCATTAGAATTTGTTTGATTTTTATAATCAAACGTTTTTTTAAATCAGGTAATAATTGCGAACTCCAGAGGGACCCATACTCTGCGCAGTGTTGCGTTTGATTAGAGGTAATCCAACTACACACTGCTATTATGAGAGGATATTGTTGTTTTAAATTTTGATTTGTCAGTAGTCCGTCTACCAACCAATCACTAGCTGCCAATATTGGACCAAATATGTTTACATAACGTTACGTCATGACTCACGATTTTATTATGCCTAATTAACCCGTGCATAGCAGAATACTGCAGTAAAACTAATTGTGTGACAAACGAGGCTATCAAGTCGAATGAAATGTAAACAATACTGTTTGGAAACGAACATACTTTCACCGTTTTGAATACTGTAAATCACTGTCCAAAGTTTTAGGGAAGACCCAGATTAAACGAAGGACTGTCATGTTGCTGTACTTAAGTGATAGCTTTCATTGAATGGAAAGAATAGACACACTCCTGCATAAGTTAAAGAAACAGACGCTATTCCAGCAATGGTCAGAGAGGGATTTCTCAGGCCATTGCTTCAGGAATATGAGAGGGACCACAAGCTAATAAAGGTGATTTTTCGGACAATCAGGGGCCATAATTCAGGAAGTTACGATCCGATGTGCGCAAATATGCAATGGAACCAAGATCTTTAGGTTATAAACATGTATTTCAAGTTTCATCAAAATCGAATTAAAATTGTGACCTCTATAGGGTCCACAATCTTGATATAACATACTTTCACACTATTAGCGTACAAACGGCAGCCATTTTGTCTGTCAATTTCGGTCCGAAATTCATACTCATTCTTCAATAACATGTAACAGTGATATATAATCAAACTGTTTTTCAAATCAGATAATAAGTTTGACCTCCAGTAGGACCACCAGCTAAAAAGGGCGATTTTTCGAAGAATCAGGGGCCATAATTCAGGAAGTTACGATCCGATGGGTGCAAATATCGAAAGAAACCAAGATCTTTGGGTTATAAACATACATGTCAAGTTTCATCAAAATTGGTTAAAAATTGTGACCTCTATAGGGTCCCACAACCTTCATATAACATATTTTCACACTATTCGCGTACAAACGACAGCCATTTTGTCTGTCAATTGTGGTCCGATTTTCACGAAATTCGAACTCAACCTTCATTACCATGTAACGGTGATATAATCAAACGGTTTTTTAAATCGGATAATAATTTTGACCTCCAGAGGCATACGATTACATCATGTGTACCTACTTCAAGAATACACATGATGGCAAATGGCCGCCATTTAAAATACTACGCCCGCCTCTTAGAGACGATAACTTAACTCGCTATAAATTGTAAAAAAATTTACTTCGGCTAGAATTAAAAAACACCTAAGATTAACATTTGCTAAAAATTTCTAAAAAACAACCTAAATTTATGGAAATGGGGCCAAATCAAATCAGGCAAATTACATCAAATAGTCCATGTTAAACGTATAGCAAAAATTTTAAACTAACGCGAGCACGCGCGTTTCTAGACAACGCCATAGCGGGTCATAGCAACCAGTGAGTATAAATTGGAAATCCCCAATGACGTAGATATTATAAATTGGAAAGCCGAGTCTGTCTTAAAATAAGTAGTACCGTCAGTAAACAAGATGGAAGCCATCTGCTATCGTGTTTGATCATGGAGTAGGCAAGCACAGGTGTGTCGTATGCTCCAGAGGGACCACAAGCTATAATTCAGGAAGTTACAATCCGATGGGTGCAAATATTGAAAGGGACCAAGATCTTTGGGTTATAAACACACATGTCAAGTTTCAACAAAATCTGTTCAAAATTGTGACCTCCATAGGGTCCACAAGCTAAAAACACGATTTTTCGTACAATCAAGGGCCATAATCGATGAAGTTACGATCCGATACATGCCAATATCGAAAGGAACTGAGATATTAGGGAGATAAACCTATATTTCAAGTTTCGTTGAAATTGGATAAAAATTGTGACCTGTAGAATGTCCACAAGCAAATTGTGGACAGACGGACGGACAAACAGGGGCGACGGCATAATACATCCACATGAAAATGTGGGCGTATAAAAATTGTGTAATGTGGCAATAAAGAACTTGTGCTAGTTACAGTTAGTTCCCTTAGTACATTGTTCACCCAGAATGTACTGAAATCACAGAATTGAAATCCAGTAACACTTCTGTCAGTCCCGACAACCGAGTTGATGTGAGTAGAATCGTAATGTAATTAAACACATTGAATCCTGAATTCCACCTTTTTACTCAATTGTCAAAACTTTTTGGGCATTGAGAGAATTCAATTCCCGAATGTTCAAATCAGTATTCCTCAAATCACCTTGAATACCTCTGTGGTCTCCCCCACTGGACCCATAATCCACCAACAAGAGAGAAATAACAGCCACTAACAACAATCAATTACCATCCATGACATATATATATATAATACCCTCATCACCTAGCAGGAAACAAATTACCGATGGCAAACCAACACATATTCACATGTTACTTTTGATCTATTTTATCACCTACCTGTCCACTGTTCATCTTCTGAACACAAACACGAAGTATAAAAAAAGTCCACATAACATGTAGAATTTGTAGTAATACCAGCAAACATATAAACACTCTATGCATCATGAAAGGTTTAATATAAATTACTAACTCAAAAATAGAACTGGCTAATGGACTGAAAAATAAGAAAACAAATTCATTTCAAAATAAGGACAAGCTACAGATATCACAGAGAGGGGTTTTACCTAGGGAGAGGGGTTTTCTTCACTACTTTCCCCTTTTTCACAACCTCATGGCTCCAGCACTCTTGGTGCCAGCACTTTCCCCCTTTTTTCACACACTCTTGGAGCCAACACTCTTTGTCATAGCTCTCTTTTTGTTTCAGTAGAGATGATTTTTAAGTGTTTTATTTATTATCTAGAAGAATGAATATGTATAAATAACTTACATATATGGATATATACCAGTTCTAGTAATTATCCAGACTACAGCAAACATAGTAAAGGCACCTTCACAGATAGTCTGATGGTTACTATATTTAGCCAATTTAGCCAGCTACAAGAAAAATAACAATAACTATAGAAACATATTGATATAATGAGGATATGTCATGTCTCAAGTCAAGTATTGTATAAATATACTTACAGCTAACCACCAATCTGCTGCATCATGTAGAACTAGAATATACGATCCAACACGTGAAAAACATAAAACCCAGGATAAATATGTCAATGTTAAAGTAGCAAAATGATGTATCACCATTTCATAAAAATCCTGAAAAATATAACAAATATATAATGTAATAGTAGTATTTATAACATTAGGTAGTTATAATAAGGTAGTTATAATAGTAGGTAGTAATAATAGTAGGTAGTTATAATAAGGTAGTTATAATAGTAGGTAGTAATAATAGTAGGTAGTTATAATAAGGTAGTTATAATAGTAGGTAGTTATAATAGTAGGTAGTAATAATAGTAGGTAGTTATAATAGTAGGTAGTAATAATAGTAGGTAGTTATAATAGTAGGAGGTAGTAATAATAGTAGGTAGTAATAATAGTAGGTAGTTATAATAGTAGGTAGTAATTATAATAGTAGGTAGTAATAATAGTAGATAGTTATAATAGTAGGTAGTAATAATAGGTAGTTATTTATAATAGTAGGTAGTTATAATAAGGTAGTTATAATAAGGTAGTTATAATAGTAGGTAGTTATAATAAGGTACAGTAGAATCCGTATGAGCGGCCACTCCTATTCAGCAACATCTCCTTGTAAGCGGTCACAATAAATCCCCCCCCCCCCCCCCCCCCCCCCCCGTAAAAATTCTATTGTTTCATCTCTTTATTCAACGGTCACGCCTCTAACGCGGCCAGCGGCCACCATTTTGTTAATAGATTTAACAAAACATCGCCCATTCAACGGCCATTTTTGAAAAAAGAAATATGAAAATAACAATTAACCAAGGATTATCTGTTAATCAATCTTTTGTTTTTATTAAACGACAAACCTGATCATTGTTTTCACACGTAACGGAACATTATTTGATACTGACTGAATAAACTGAAAGTACAGACTAAAAGCCACTTTGTTGTTAAATAGACATTTTTAGCGCCACCTATAATATTACATACATAGTTACACCCCCTGTGAATCGGTAGCAAAATCAGCGATGTTTTTGGTTCATGTGCTTATTTGATAAAATAAAATTAATTCATCGATTTTCTTCATAGAAATGGATAAATATTATGGAATGCATGACAATGATAGACAGTAGTATTGAAGGTTGGTACAAAATGACAAGTTTACAGAAGTTATGTCCGAGATTCAGCGACGGCCAAATTTACCGATGCAAGTGAAGTATTGATGTTTGCTTCCAATGCATTCAAGCGTAATATTAATTGATGTCAGCCCCCAAAAAACATGGGATTTTACAAAAATGGATAAACATTATCGAATGCATGATCACTATGATAGACAGTAGTATTGAAGGTTGGGACAAAATGACAAGTTTACAGAAGTTATGTCCGAGATTCAGCGACGGCAAATTTACCGATGCAAGTGAACCCAAGCGTAATATTAATTGATGTCAGCACAAATAAACACGAGATTTTATTAAGAGGTCACTCCCGTTTAGCGGCCAATCGTAAAATTTCCCATGGGTGGCTGCTAAATGCAGATTCTACTGTAGTTATAATAGGTAGATAGTTATAACAGTAGTTAATATGTGTGCTCTCTATATTTTCTTCATGTGGTACGGTATTTCATGTTTGTGCCAGTGTTCAATATAATAAAATTAATGATTTATTTTCCATATAGTGTCTTACAAAAAAATCACTAATGAAATACCAAAATCAACAATTGTTGTGTAAATGTATGTTTGTAATTTTGTTTTTCAAATGCTACTAAATTTCTTGAAAATATGCATAGAAACAAGAATAACGACAATGTGATACGTGGTAAATAAATGTTGTGATTACCTTCCTTTTAACATCTGTAAATAATGAAAATACTAACGACCAATAGAATCCCATCTCCACCAAATAATACCAATAAACATCATTGGTTACAGGCTGAAATTAACGTCAATATATCATAACCAACCAATCACAAACAATACCAATCTCGTTTTCTTCTCGTTTTATTATAGTTCAAAATTTCATTTCCTTATCTTTACTCCACTAGTTATATAACCCATGGTGTTAGGGATTAGCCAATAAAATAGTCTGTTATGGCTAGTTTTTGGTGTGATGTGCACAGAACATCACTAGAAACATCAACACCGACCACTAATTAAATGTCTAATGTCATAGGGTCAAAAATAGGTTGCCAGGCAATGAAACATACGCCCACACAGCAGCCAAATCGTCCGGGCAGTCAACAAGAGTTGTTGCATTTTAAGTAATCATCAGAAAATCATAATTCAAACTCACCCATAACTACGGTGTAACTGTGATACAATCAAATGTTTTTTTTAATCAAATAAGAATTGTGACCTCCAGAGGGACCACAAGCTAAAAAGGGTGATTTTTCGTATAATCAGGGGCCATAATTCAGGAAGTTACGATCCGATATGGGCAAATATGCAATGGAACCAAGATCATTAGGTTATAAACATGTATTTCAAGTTTCATCAAAATCAGTTCAAAATTGTGACCTCTATAGGATCCACAACCTTGATATAACATATTTTCACACTATTCCCGTACAGACGGCGGCCATTTTATCCCACTACTCTGGTCCGATTTTCACGAAATTCTTATTCTCTCTTCATTACCATGAAACGGTGATATAATCAAACGTTTTTTTAAATTGGATAATAATTTTGACCTCCAGAGGGACCACAAGCTAACAAAAGCGATTTTTCGGACAATCAGGGGACATAATTCAGGATGTTACGATCAGAGAGGCGCAAATATCGAAAGGAACCAAGATCTTTGGGTTATAAACATACATGTCAAGTTTCATCAAAATCGGTTCAAAATTGTGACCTCTATAGGGTCCACAACCTTGATATAACATATTTTCACACTATTCGTGTACAAACGGCGGCCATTTTGTAAGTCAATTCTGGTCCGATTTTCACAAATTCAAACTCAACCTTCATTACCATGTAACGGTGATATAATCAAACGGTTTTTTAAATCGGATAATAATTTTGACCTCCAGAGGGACCACAAGCTAACAAAAGCAATTTTTCGGACAATACGGGGACATAATTCAGGAAGTTACGATCCGATGGGTGCAAATATCGAAAGGAACCAAGATCTTTGGGTTATAAACATACATGTCAAGTTTCATCAAAATCGGTTCAAAATTGTGACCTCTATAGGGTCCACAACCTTGATATAACATATTTTCACACTATTCGTGTACAAACGGCGGCCATTTTGTCCGTCAATTCTGGTCCGATTTTCACAAATTCAAACTCAACCTTCATTACCATGTAACGGTGATATAATCAAACGGTTTTTTAAATCGGATAATAATTTTGACCTCCAGAGGGACCACAAGCTAACAAAAGCGATTTTTCGGACAATACGGGGACATAATTCAGGAAGTTACGATCCGATGGGCGCAAATATCGAAAGGAACCAAGATCTTTGGGTTATAAACATGCATTTCAAGTTTTATCCAAATCGGTTCAACATTGTGACCTCTACACTGTTCACAAGCTAAAAAACAATCAGGGGCCATAACCCATGAAGTTACAGTCCGATACATGCCAATATCGAAAGAAACAGAGATCTTAGGGTGATAAACCTATATTTTAAGTTTCATTGAAATCGGATAAAAATTGTGACCTGTAGACTGTTCACAAACAATTGCGGACGGACGGACGAACAGGGGCAACGACAATATACGTCCATATGAAAATGTGGGCATATAAAAACTGCTTGTATGACTTCCAACACGACCTTCCACTACAAGCGGTCCGATCTTCATTAAGTGTGGGCTATCGAAAGTATAAAATAACGAGATGAAATATAAATCTGTATTTTAATCAGATTGGCACAGCCTATACGTGAAATCAGTGCTTTCTATCCCGGTTGATAGTATCCATGGGTTAAACATGATTATATCTCAATTTACAGCTATAGTTTCAGATTGAATTCAACTTGTCTACTATTTCATAAATAAGGTTTGCATGGTAGTCCGGACCCAGTACTTATAAATATTAAAGCATGCAACAAACCTGCGGCCAATTTTTCCAAAACTGTTTTGAATCCCACATCCATTCTTTCTGTAGATGAAAAATTTTGAATAATGTAATGATTAAAACTTATTGATTGTTTGAGCAGTGACTGGATGAGAATAACACATGACACAATTATATAGAATACTTAAAAGATTTATTTCTGGTGATGTTAAGTTAGTACCTAGTCTTACATCCAATTGAAAGCCTGGGAACAATGAGAAATGTTTAGAACTATAGATTTACTTACATCATATAGAATGACACAACCATATATAAATATTGCTAAATAAAACAAAAAATGCCAACTGAAAATAGAAATAAACAACAGTTAGTGTTCACGGGAAAACAAATCATTGCATCTCTGAAAACAAAGTTTGTGTACTTAGGCAAATTATATGTCAAAATTCTGTCAAGGCGCAAAAATTGTTATATAATTTCAAAAGGTGCGCAAGGGCAATAATTGTTTAGAAGTCATTTATAATATTCTACAAACTAAACCTGAACAATAACTCTAGAAATAAATATTGGAAATTATTGAAATTCAAATATTCTTCGAAACACTGTATAAAGTAGGGATAATAATTCCAAAAGGAATTTATTGAAACTGTTGAAATTCAATATCATCATACAGTCCACATTGTACAACTTAACTTTTGATGAAAAGTGAATAAGAGCAATAACTCTGAACACATTATCCAAAATTAAATTAACCTAACCTTCAATATGTATGGGTAGAGATATTTTATCGGATAGCCTTTACTACCATGTGTGTTATATACAGGGTTTACGTTACTACCATGTGAGTTATAGTTATAGACAGGATTTACTAATTATAAATTATTCTCACACACTCTCACATACATCTACCTGCATTCACAAAATTTGGCCATAGCTGTTGGATTATTTTGTCTTCTGCGGATCATCATCCATTTCTGTATGTCTTGTTCTCTCATATCTGTCTGTTTAGATAAACCCTGAAATAAAGTATAATGTAGTACAGGACACAGGAGCTTCATAATTTATATATAATTATCTTTTTCTTTCATCTAATCTGTAGATACACATACTCACCTTCAGTACTGATTCAGGTAATTTTATATTATATTTAAGAAAAGCAGATTCTAAAACAGCATTTGGTTTCACTCTTCGTTTTCTTTCTTTTATTCCAATCCATCTTGCAATTGGCGTTACAAAAACTCTAAAAGATAAAAAATCTGGGCATGTGAGGTGACATCTGTGCTTACTGCACTAAAAATCTGCCCAAACATTAAATGTTTCATCTGTTTGGTACATATATTTAAATATTTCATTAATTCGTTTAGTTTTTTACTCATCAGTAATCACATTACACACATGTATCTGAGGATTTATGTCCACACAAACAGGATGCAGAAACATGTATGTACATTGCACTTGATAAAATATTTAAAAATCTGTCAAAGATGATCTGCGAACAGGAACTTAAATCTTATTCGTAGCACACACACTAATTATGCAGTGATATTGAAAATTATTTGTAAGAGTAGCTAAAACGTTGAGATATACTGATTTGTTTGTTTTTAGTTGCAATTGGATGCCTTTACCTCCAAGTGGCAAACTCAGTTTCTTTATTAATGCACATAACATCTTAAAAATAAGATGATTTTATACTATTATGATCAATCAAATGGCTTAACACCTAGATTTTAAATATGACGATACCGGTTTCAGGTAGGATTATATGTTTAGTTGAAATCCGTGGCAAAAATATTATAAATAACAATAATCAATCGTTGTTTTGGTGAAAAATATTGTCAATGTTACTGATGCCAGATGCAATTCGTGTTGGCCATTGCTACGTGGAACTATATTATAGTATATAAGTCCATTTCCTATCTCGAAACACAGAGATTTGATTTACTTTGATCCTTAAAGCCCCAATAACACTCTTTAATGTTGTAACTGAATAATATGTCCCAATCTTCATTCTGGTCAACAAATCGTATTATTTTAGAATATTACAATTAAATGATGATATAAATTTCATCTTAACACACCTATTTTGAAAAATTGGAAAAATTCAACCAATTGATTTGAAAAGTCTAATGTAAACCTTTTCAAATGTGACTTGGATTTTAAAATATTTTCGAACCCTCTGGATAAGTAAAATAGGTTGTAATGGATAATTTACACAACAGGTAGGATACTTAAACATATAGTACTTAGAATAAGGGTATTATTTATTTTCTGGAGCTACCAAGCCAGCAAGAATGTTATTGTCCCTTTAAAAACATTGAAGAGTAGGCTAATCAGTGCAAGTTGACTATCTGCACACCCGCTTGATACTCGCATATTACAATCATCATACGCAGGGTAAAATCTTTGTGGAGAAAGTGCAGTTTGCAATGGGTGTAAGGGGTGAATATTTGGGGCTAAACATGTTAAAGGGACAATCCCGATAAGAACAGAGTCTCAAAAATTAAAGTCCGAGCATTTATGAAATTTATGGACCAAAATATAGAGGCATGGTATATATACCTTGGCTCAATGTTTCAGCTCAAAATATTGAGTCGTTTTGACGTTAACGTCAACACTGCTTATCCGGACACGTAACCCTTTTAAGATTTCGGGTCAAGTTTTTGATTGGGTGACCTGATAATCGATTCTCGTTTCTTGAGAGGTCTATACAGTGAATGACCCATGTACTGTACTGATAACAAAAGGTAAATTTCACCTACGTATCATTTTTATAGAAAAAAGTCTGGTTTTATCCAGATACTGTATAATACAACGATCTCCATTTCCAGATGAAGACTGTCAGGTTTAAGTTATTTACAAGCGAATCACAAATATCGGGTTAGTTGGTCTGTCTTAGATAATGGGTTATAAGGGATTTTAACACAAAATTAAGCAGTTTTATTCCCCAAAAAGTTATCGGGTTTGGCCCTTTAATGTTTAATGTTATCATTTTGGGAGTGTTTTCAGAGACTGTCCACCATTTTATTTTCTTATCCTCCGGGCTAACTGAATCCTAACCCTTGTGTAATTTTTTTTGGATAGTCTAGACCTAAATTTATCTGTAAATACCATGATTGAAATATGCGTTAATTTCTATTCGACTAACTACGGTTAGAGTAAAAGTGGAGAGTGTGTCAGAGACCTGTCACTGTCAGGAAGGAAGACAAAAAAAACACTCACTTCTCATAGACATAACGTATTACGAGAAAACACAATCCCACCACAACACACCAATGAATATCTTTTGCCCGTCCATAGTAAATATTTGGATCTTTGCTTTCTAAATCGCTCCATGACATTCCTTCAGGCAACCAAAAATATGAATCCCAAACATAATTGTAAATTCTTAGCAGAAAATCCTCCATGTTGTGCACAATACTGGATCTTCAAAAGTTTACAGAATATTTTTATAGTAACGGTTATCCAGTACCGCCGAGATAACGTACTCTTCTTCAACTTCAACGTCAACTCCAATGAGATACTTCACAAAATCCTCTGTTGGACATGGCGTGAAGGTGCTGGTGGATTGTACATGCGTGAGGTCGGATTTCCCCAAAGCCTTAAAATTTAAAAGATCAACTTGTTGTATGTACACATTTGATGACTGATACTTGAATGAAGTTATTTACAACTGTACTTCTTATAAAAAAATATGATTTTTACGTATGTTAGATTTACAGTTCTGCAGTTTCAAAACGTTTAATCATTAGGCTAGCACATGTTCAAAGGCGTAAGGCTATTGTGTTCTTATATTTTTATGATCTAATAGTAAGTGCAGGAGTTTGGTATAAATGTAAAGTTTAAATTTATTATATGTACTTTGACTTACAACTTATATAATAATACTAGCCTTTTTTACTACATCATTTCATGAACAAGCTAAATATTTCTTTGCTGATATATTATTGGGTCTATTATAAATTATAGCACTGCCAGAACAGTGGCAGTAGTAGTGTTTGTGCAGTACTAATAACTAAGTTTATTACAGTAGGCTACTATATATAGGCTAATCTAGGCCTAGTGTACATGTATATAACTAGCAGTAGTATAACCTGGCAGTATTGTAGGCCTAGCAGCTAGTACTACACATAGGTTTAGAAACCACATACATTGACTATATTTAAGACATTTAGTTTAAATAATATATTAATATTAATATTAGGCCTCTGGGCCTGGCCCTGTCTCTTTCAATGCGTTTGTGTCACAAATTACAGCCATCGACACTATACAGCACTGGTAACTTTTTATGCCTGGGTCAATTTTTATACTACCATGATAGTATATTAGTTAATTAGTATTAGAATGAATGATCTAAATACTTTGGGAAATGAGCTTGAATTATTTGCAGTAGCTATATAGATAGGCCTAGTAGCAGTAGGCCTAATTGGTTAATATTTCCAGGATCACAGGTTAACAGGATAGGTTTAATTTCTAATCTTATGAAAATATAAGAATATTATCATATACTGTAATAAAGCACCGAGTCTAGTTATATTTAAATAAATCAATAAATAAATGCCTCTTTTTTTCTATTTCATCAACATAGGCCTGCGGCCAAAATTTCTAGCATGAAATTCCGCTACAAGGTCCTCCCTAATAAACAAAGTATACATTTTTGGAAAGCTTATAAAACCTGGAACACAAATGCAAAGAGTTCTAAGCAAAATGTCTGCAATAACTCGATTTGGGGCCAGAGGAAAAATGTTATCCCTGCATTGGCTAGAAAGTTCATCCTGATTTTCTGGCGTTTCCCTTAGTCAGTGATGCAAGACGGAGGGCCTAACAAGGACAGCTGTCTAGTCGTTTGGATGGGACGAAAAACCAAGGTCCCGTGTACACATTGGCGTGCACATAAAGGATCCCTTGACAGTTGGAATAGTAGTGTCACTGTCCGGGCAACATTTCCCTCAGTTTCCCTCATCGCACAGTGTATGGCGTTTGCCCATCTTCATTACCCCAGTTTGGAGCTGAGCAGTAGGGTGTTGAACCATAGGCGTACGGGAAAATTTTTGACTGGGGGGGCGGTGGTGGTTGGTGCCCAAAAAATATAGTTAGGTTCTTAGTATGTTACACAATAATAATCATAGGCATACGGGCTCGATAACAGTTAGGGGGGGGGGGGACAGAACCCAAATTGCCCAAAAAATTTTCGGGTTTACAGACACATCCCCCCCTCCCCCTCAAGAAAATTTTGGAATATTGAGGGCTGTTTTCCTTCTATTTCAACCCGTGAAAAAAGCAACTTCAAAGTCATCAAATTTAGCTTAATTAGGGTAACTTCAATTTGGTCAAATACAGCCCACCTGCTGACCCGAATTCTAAAAACAATCAATCGTGGCAGGGTATGGGGTCTCACCTTCGGAGGAAATTTTGAAAATTTAACCACCGTAAATGCGTTTTCTGATATTCTAGTCCATGTCAGTAACTCCAAAAGTATCCAATGGTTTTGTAACCGAAATCCCACTCCGAATTCCAACCATCCAACCAGACTGTTGTAGCTGCATTTACAAATACTAATCAATGCTCCAAAACTGTCGCACAAAGTAGAATGGCTCCAGACAAACTGTTTTAATCCATAGTCAACTCAGTACAAATTCGTGGTTGTCAATTAAAAGAAAAGTAAAATTAATGTTTTAGGGCTCAAGGACAGTTAGGGAAGCAAAACTAAACAGAAATTCAGGTTTACAGACAGCTGCGCCTGTTTTTTTCGACAGGCGAAGAAGCGGAGTTGACCTTGATAGACTTCCCAAGAAAATTTTGGAATATTTGACGGCCGCAAACGCGTTTTACTGCTATTCCAGTCCGTAAAATTAGTGTTTTATTATGTAGGTGAAATTTTTTTTCTCACTTTATCTGTCTGCCCGAAAAAGTCAGCTTGCCCGAAAGCTAGGGGGTCAATGTTGATTTAAATTGACAAATTATTCGTGTTTTCAATGTTGAAGATTTTGGATGATATTGAGTTAGGGACTTAGCTACTTTTAATATTATTAATACAAAATATAGGTTCACGTACCAGGCCTGTAGGATGGAAACGAAGTGTGCAGATTCTTTTACAAAGCTAAGGGACCGAGTACCGACCCGAATGCTGCTAAGGGTTTCTGTGTTTTTATTTAACCAAATCACGTATGAATAAATATGCATTTTAAGTGATTCTAAGGAGTTTTTACCAAATAAAAAAAAATTTTATTTGAAGGCCCATGACAGGTTCTACAATATCTCTTTTGCGATGAATAAGTTCTTGATTTCTAAATCATCAATAAAAGAGAACTAAATTTTATTTACTTGTAATATACACAACTAAAAACAGTTGTTTATGTAACTGTAACTCGTGACTTACTGTACTCCAAACAAAAGAGGGTTCGAGTCATAAGATTTCTATTTAATTGCCTAACTATAGACACTCTGAATTTAAATTCGCTGTTAAATTGGACACATTCAAGAACACAATATTTTTTTATACAACTTTTACAAAGTACAATTGTGTGCCCAAATTTTCCCAGCATATGGTGCCCAAAATGGGGGGGCGGCCGCCCCCCCAGCCCCCCCAGCTCGTACGCCTATGTGTTGAACCCCATTTCATTTCATTTACTAGTCTTTTTTACCATTTACGTTATAAAGCCTTCAAGGTATGCCAGTGGTTATACACGTGACACAGGTCACAAGACTAGAAAGTCCTTGTTCATTGTTGAAAAGGGGGGGCGGGGATAGATGGTTGAATTGTATTGTCCCTTTAATAGTACATCTTTAAGCTGGTCAGAAGTCTCTTTTCAATATGAAATAGGCCTAATTAAGTTATTAGTATATTTCTATAGAATTCCTATAATTATATTTGAATTTTTAGAATATCATACTTTTAATTTATTAATATTGTTAATTTCAGTCTTGTATTACGGTGTTTGTATGGTAGTCATATTAAAATAAGCAACCTTTTTATAAACTCCTCTTTTATAGGGTATTTATATATTATTGATTCACCATTTTATACATTCCTTTGTTTCAGATTAATGATTTCCCGCCACTATTTTAAATATATGTATATAATGTAAACTCTGTTACTATTTTTGATTTTTATACGCCCACATGGAAATGTGGTCATATAATTGTCGTCGCCCTCTCTGGCTAAGAAGCTAAAGTTAATATCCGATTGACTTTATATTTATGCACAGTGTTTAAGGTCATGTGACGAAAATCCTATTGATTGTCAGTGTTATCCGATAATTACTGTCAGAGTTATGACCCTTGATCACTTTTAAAAATCCTGTGGACGCTCTAGAGGCTAAAGTTAAGTTTATATCCTATTGACATTGAATTTATACACAGTGTTTAAGGTCATAAGATGAAGGATACTAGTCATTTTCAAGGATTTCCAATTATTACTGTCAGAGTTATGGCCCTTGATCACTTTGAAATATATCTTATGGACCATTTCTAACCATTTCTGATACTTAATGGGCTATTACTCGTAATAAGATTTTCATGTGTTATAAATGTTCTCCTTACTGACAGGAGAAAAAAATATGCGATAATCCTTGTTGACTGCCCGGACGACTTGGCTGTTGTAGGCTTATGTTTCGTTGCCTGGCAACCTATCTTTATATATTTCTTTATGTCTTTCAGAGGTTTTGTTATTGTAAATATTAAATACAATCTGCGATAAATTTCGGAACCTACGACCTGGTGTTTTGTTCCTTTTTTGAATAGAACCCTGCTACGATAGGATCACTGGCGTCCTTGCTTCAACAGCGAAAAGGGGGGCATATTCTGTTTCTAGTCTGTCACCTTCACAGTTCACACCAATGCAATATGTGGCAATCCATTTTTATTTTTAGGCCCTTTTTGGAGTACCCGGCAGACTAACATTGTATTCATCTTAGGTGATCCCCTGTCCACAAGCTAACAAATGAAATGGGTTTTAACGCCCTAATGTTCTGCTATGACTGGGCTGATGAAGATGGGAATACGGCATATAATGTGGTATAAGCGAGATGTTGCATGCACAGCAATGTGTACATGGGAACTCGTTTTTTTCGTCACATCCAATCCACTAGGCAGCTGTCATTGTCAGGCCCTCCGTCCAGCAACACTGACAAGAAGAACCTCACTGGAAAATCCTGATAAACTTTCTTGGCCAATGCAGGGATCGAAAACGTGACCACCAGGCTAGCAAACCGTGGCTAACATTAACAAGTGACTGGGAGACAAAACAGGTGGAAATAACAACCAATTTTTCAGTTATTAACCATATCAACTGTTTAAATTGTTTACATTTTTTTATTCAACAACAAGTGATAATTATGCTCAACTGCAGCCGCATCTCATTCAGACCCAACCTTGGAGTCACTCTTTGATTGCTCGTTCTCCTCATATGAAATGTAAGTTTCTGCCACAATAATGGAATGGCTTTAAATCATTGGTCCATTACTAAATACAACGGTGCAGATAAACAAATTAAATTTTTAAAATGTAAAATGGTGATTGGAATTGAGGTCCCTACAGGTCTTCCATACTAGCGCACTCACAGTCACAAAATAAACGTTGCAAAGATACAATAGCTCATGATCATTATATTAATCTATGAAATGACTACAATTAGCTCTGCTTGAGTACTTATAATATGCTGGTTGAAGGACATTTTAATTCTCAAATCGATGATTAGGGTTGAAAACACACCTTAATGTGAACAACAGATGTGAACCAGAGTAGGACTGCAATACAAAACAGTATACTAATTGTTGTACATTTATATCACAGCCATTTTGGGCAGATATCTTTTTGCAATTTAAAGTTGATCGCTTTCTGTGTGCAAAAACTGCAGATTGAGGGCTGTCTATTTATAGGCCTTGCCAATGTGAACTTTGTGATAACTATTTGCCCTTTTTAAGGTCTATTCTGCATAATATCATAGTTCGTACATAAAACAGTATTCCTCCCACTTCTACAATGGCAGTTGACGAGCCATGAAGCCATGAGTAAAATAACGTTACTTCGTTTGATCTTTGTGATACTAATAAAGAGAAATTACAATTTACATTTTATTGATTTAACTGTTACAATGAATATCTAAACTGATTTAACAGTTAAAATGAATTTTTAAAAGTAGGTGTGGACATCATTTCAATCAAAGTAAGCAATCAGTGATACTGTGACATCAACAATATACTGTACGTAGTTGACTTCGCTGTTAGACTTGTTGACATTGGAACACCATCATCAATTTAGCAAAAAGGCTAAAAATATTAATAATCTCTACCAATTTAGTCTATATACCTTAGTCTATATGGAGGCCTATAATTATAACAACTACCAAGTAGTAAGTGATCTTGTTCTGGGACCATTACAATATCACAATTCCGCTATATTTTGAACACATTTTGAAAACCAGTATTCGATCTCTGTGGTCTGAAAATAATTAAAAAGAACAAGCCATTAGTGAGCCTGGTGTACCCTGTCGGAACCCCAAAATAAATAGATAACACATTAATTAATGGCACAATCAAATTATACACATGTTTCATCATTTTTCTATCAGATAGAATCAAGATTATCTTGTCCCAAAGCATCTACCCATGAAATTGATTAGCTCTGTTTAACTTTAGCTCAAAATGTAAATCATTGAACTCAGTTAAAACAATCACTTAAAGCGGGAATTTCATATTTTCTAAGAAAGTCAAAACATAATTTTTTTTATGTCTTTTGCTTAAAAGGTTGTCAACTCACTATTATACGATCATGGGCATTATTTCCCACGCATTAAAATCAGTGACACAGGAAATAATAAAACAATTACCTCCCTTGTTTTTCCATTCACCCCATGGAAATGCTATCTTCAAACATTGGAATTGGAAGTTGAAAATGATATTTTTGCCAATTTCTCAACTGATAATAGTGAATTATAGGATTAATAGGATTATTCTTTTACAAGGTAGGACTGTTTATAGATACAACCTATTTGATGGCTTTATTAATACATTTTAAAAATATAATTTAAAATATGAAATTGCAACTTTAAACATGCATTATGCAAGAGCAAAATCTGCCTATTACAAGTCTTTCTTTAGGCCTGAAATGTTATCTAAATTATCAATTTGACATTAATTAACTTATCAAGACCATAATAAACTCTTGATGTCAAGGCTAGCCTTCAATGTAAGCTGGATTGGATTCAAATATGGCGCTGAAGGGCCATTGTAATTAAATCACAACATTGGATAATCGAGACTACTCTGTTTATATTAATGATTTTAGTAATGATGACCGAGGCTATTAGCAGAGATTTTTTGTACTTCGTTCACAGCCTTTAGTAGATCAATTTAACTGAAATTTCCAGCAAATTACCTTTACAGTATATAGTTTTTAACTATTATAGCGAGAACTGCCAACTCTTTATCTTATCATCCATATTGTAGCTTTAATGAACATTAAATCTTGACCAATTAAATTGCTTATCGCTCCTTAGCCTAAGCAGAAAATTCACACCATCAAATTTAGTCAAGGTAATGATATAATAAATCTATATTTGGAGTTTCAGCACTCTCGCTTCATTATAACCAAAGTTATTGTGCCCCAAAAGCTTATCTCTGCTTACCATAAGCAAACAATGTTCATCATCAACCTCTATCAAGGCATTCACCTAATGAAAGAATGAAATGAAATGGGGTTTAATGTCCTACTCTTATGCACCTAACCTGGGCTAATTGAAAACGGCCTAATGAAAGAGAGTTATTATGTCTTAAAAATTCTGAAGACAGACAGACGAACCCATTTTAATATTCCCCTGTTTTCTTTGTAGGTGGGGGACAAAATACTTGTACCAACTTCAGATTTACACACTACAACTTGTTACAAATTACATAGATCACAATGTGAACTTACAAATGTACTCAAATGACAATTTGATAGAGACAGAGAGAGAGTTTAACATCCACTTGACACAAGCGAGATCATTTTGGAACTTACATATGGTTCAACCTTTTTTAAATTATTTTCTTGCGGTAGAGGTCTACCTATCTTCAACCGCATTGAAAGAGACAGGGCCAGGCCCAGAGGCCTAATATTAATATTAATATATTATTTAAACTAAATGTCTTAAATATAGTCAATGTTCAACCTTTTTTAAATTATTTTCTTGCGGTAGAGGTCTACCTATCTTCAACCAACTTCTAATTGTAAAGACTGGGATGATCCGTTAATAAACATTAAACCTTTTTATGAGATGTTAATAAGTTTGCCAAGTATGAGGAAGCATAACATGGTGTCAGAAGTAGAATTCGAACCCAAGCCTACATTCACTTGTCTCATTGACAGACCTTCTGATCATCCAACGCATTAACCATTCGGCCACCCCCATGAATGAAATGAAAATTTGCAAGTTACACAAGAATTGTTAAAAAAAGATTTACTTCAAGATAATAAAACTAGAAATACTTTATAAGCTTTCTGAAAAATCAAAAGAAATGTTTCTATTATCAAAAAAAAACATGTACTACAAATGCATATAATTAATTTTAAAAAATGAATACACAGATATTTGCATTTTATCAGCAAACAATACATTTACTGGACTGGTAAAATAAATCTATTATTGCATTAAGTAATCCTTCAAAAAGAATTGTAAATGGACCTTTGTTGACCAGGCAAGCGAGTTCCATAAACACTAACTTCAGACTTTGAAATGATTATGTGACTGAACCGCCAGCATGATACCCTAAAACAATATAAGTTTAAGAACATAGAAGAAACCAAACATGATAGCGTTTTGTAGCTTTTAGACTTGAGCTTTGACAGAGGGAAAACTCTTTTAAAATACGATATTATGTTATCAAAAACAAAATAACCTTAGGTCCTATCACACGAACAATATCTTTTTTAAGAATAACATAGAAACCATACATCAAAGGGTTTTCAGCTATTGAACAGAGCTTTGACAGAGGGAAAGCACCTTTAAAATACAAAAAATATGTCATTCAAATATAATTATAAATAACCCTACAACCCTATCTGCATATTACAACTGGCAGAATTTTATTTTACAACTATTTTGTAAAGCTTATTAGAGTATATGTAACTTGCTCACCTGGTTTATTTCTTTAAGTTATTCCGTACTGGATAGATCTTTTTAACCAATTACTGGTATCGTTGTTAAAACAGTCACTAAACCAAAAGTCACAAAATCAAAACCACTATGTTGATGAAATAGAAAAAAAGAGGCATTTATTTATTAATTTATTTAAATATAACTAGACTCGGTTCTTTATTACAGTATATGATAATATTCTTATATTTTCATAAGATTAGAAATTAAACCTATCCTGTTAACCTGTGATCCTGGAAATATTAACCAATTAGGCCTACTGCTACTAGGCCTATCTATATATATAGCTACTGCAAATAATTCAAGCTCATTTCCCAAAGTATTTAGATCATTCATTCTAATACTTATTAACTAATATACTATCACGGTAGTATAAAAATAGACCCAGGCATAAAAAGTTACCAGTGCTGTATAGTGTCGATGGCTGTAATTTGTGACACAAACGCATTGAAAGAGACAGGGCCAGGCCCAGAGGCCTAATATTAATATTAATATATTATTTAAACTAAATGTCTTAAATATAGTCAATGTATGTGGTTTGTATACCTATATATAGTACTAGCTGCTAGGCCTACAATACTGCCAGGTTATACTACTGCTAGTATATACATGTACACTAGGCCTAGATTATATAGTAGCCTATTGTAATAAACTTAGTTATTAGTACTGCACAAACACTAGTCACTGTTCTGGCAGTGCTATAATTTATAATAGACCCAATAATATCATATCAGCAAAGAAATATTTAGCTTGTTCATGAAATGATGTAGTAAAAAAGGCTAGTATTATTAAGTTGTAAGTCAAAGTACATATAATAAATTTAAACTTTACATTTATTTTATACCAAACTCCTGCACTTACTATTAGATCATAAAAATACAAGAACATATAGCCTAACGCCTTTGAACATGTGCTAGCCTAATGATTAAACGTTTTGAAACTGCAGAACTGTAAATCTAACATGCGTAAAAATCATATTTTTTGATAAGAAGTACAGTTGTAAATAACTTCATTCAAGAAGAAGCTAAATTCGCAACCCAGGTATCGGCGATAGTAGCCGAAAAGGGAGATCCAAATACTACATCCACTGGCTGAAATACTTCACGACCCAACATCATCATATTGGCAGTGAATCCAGTACTCCGGTTTACCATTGCATGCAAGGACATAGCTAATATTGGCAAATCCTTATCCCAATCCTTATTTCTTCCCTCGATATAACAACGAATCATCTGGAGGATAATACGGTTAAATCTCTCAACCTGCCCATTTGAAGACGGGTGGTAAGGAGTGGTCCTGGTTTTGGCAACCTGCAGAAGCTCACAGAAGGCTCCGAACAGAGAACCGTCAAAGTTCCTGCCCTGATCTGTATGTACCTCCACAGGACAACCAAAGGTAGTGATGAAATGAACCAAGAATTTCTGAGCAATAGACGATGCTGACTGTTCCGGAAGAGCCGCAATCTCAATCCATTTGGTGAACTGATCTACCATAACCAAAATGTACTTATTTCCCTGCTCACTCACCTGAAATGGACCAAGGATGTCCAAGTGTACCCGTTCCATAGGAAACCCAGCATGATACGTGGACAGAGGTGCTCTCGCCTTCCTATTAGCCTTTTTGTTCAGGTTGCAGACGGAACAACTGATTACAAAATATTGACAGTCTATGCTCATTCGGTACCAATAGAAAGATTGCTTCAACTTATGATAAGTCTTGTCCTGTCCCAAATGACCTCCTACTTTAGAATTATGACAAAACTTTAATACTTCAGGTCGCAACGCTTTGGGAACTACCAAACACATCCGGCTATCCGAAAACCTCTCCCACCGATAATACAGAACGGTGTCCAGAATTTCCAACTGAGCCTTGTTTGCCCACAAAGCTCTAACCGCTGGAGAACAAAGCTTTAGATCCGATTCAAGAGGAGTCGTTGCTGAAGAAATCCAGGTAAGTATAGGCATGATTTCTTCATCATCTTCTTGCATGGCTCTTAACTGATCCTTAGTGTATAGTTCACACCAGTTTGTTATGATCTCGTTAGTTATGTTTTGTGATGTTGAGTTAATTGTATTTTGTGATTTTGAGTTATTTATATTTTTATCTAATACTTTACCTACTAACACTGTTGAGCATCCTGTTTTATTACTAACATCTAGCTTACCGGGGGAATGATCCAACTTACTGGTGACATGGTCCAACGAAGAACCTAGAGCTAAGGGTACGACATCATCTACATCTTCACAGAAACGCTCCCAATTGGAATGAGCCTTTCTACAGAAATGACATCCGGCACAAGGCAGATCCTGGACTCGCACTCCAGCTTGATAGCAATCGCATGGAGCATCACTAATCGGGATCCGGGAAAGTCCATCAGCATTCTGATGTTTATTACCAGGTCGATGAATAATTTCCATATTGTATTGTGACAATTCTTCAAGCCACCGCGCCAGCTGCCCTTCTATGTGTTTGAAACGAGTCAACCAGACAAGACTATTGTGATCCGTCCGTACAAGAAATCTTCTACCAAGGAGATAGTGACGAAAATGCCTACAGAATTTCACAACGGCTAGTAGTTCCTTGCGGGTGGTGCAGTATGTCCGTTGTGCTTTTATCAATACGTGGCTTGCAAAACAGATTGGCACTTCAACACCATCCTGAACCTGAGATAGAGCCGCCCCTATGGTATTATTCGAGGCATCAGTATCTAGAATGAATAGATCGTGAGGATTCGGATAACATAGACAAGGAGCCGAAGTTACAGCTGTCTTAAGATCTTCAAAGCTTTTCTGATGGTCAGATTGCCACCTATATGGGTCCTTGCTATGATAGCGCTCATACAAATTCGCTGCTAGACTTGCGAAGTTAGGTATGTGATCCCGATGATAGTTCACAAAGCCCAGGAATGACATGAGCTGATCACGGTTAGCTGGCACTGGCCACTTTAACACAGCCTCAGCCTTGGATGGAGCAATTGATATACCCTTATCACTGATGAGTTTACCCAAAAAGTCACACTCCCTCTTGAATAGAAAACATTTCTTGGGCTTTAACTTAAGGTTATAGCGCCTGAACCGAAGGAAAACTTCTTCAAGATTTTTTAGTGTGTCATCGACATTCTTCCCTAGGACAACTATATCATCGATATAGACAAGTAACTCCTTCCAAGTCAAACCACGGAGTACAAGTTGCATAGCCCGTTGAAAAGTTGCTGGGGCGTTGCACAAGCCGAATCCCATCCTAACATGCTCGAAGAGACCATAACGGGTAATAAAGGCTGTCTTCTTTCTTGACGATGGGTCCAACTGGATCTGATAATAACCAGAAGCCATATCAAGAGTACAGAAGAATTTGCTTCCCTGCAAAGTGTCCAGACAGTCCTCGATTAGTGGCAGTGGAAAATTATCTTTCACAGTCCTATCGTTTAGCGCCCGATAATCCACACAATATCGACAAGACCCATCCTTCTTACGCACGAACACAGGTGGGGAACTCCAATCTGATGTAGATGGCACTATCACACCAGCAGCTAATAGTTTCTTCAGATGTTCCTCCTCCACCCCCTGAAAACCTAAAGGGGTTCTTCTAATTCTTTGCTTGATGGGTGCATTTGAGCCAGTGTCAATCTTATGCTGGACTGCTGTAAGACACCCTAAATCCAGATCGTGCTTGGCAAAGACATCTTCGTACTGAGCAAGCAAATTTGCTAAACGAGAACTATCATTAGGTGATATTTCGTCACATGATCTCTTGAATAAGTCCTGTAGATGAGCAGGAACCCTCCTACAGTCCTCATTTGAAAAAGATGGTTTAACATCAGCAGAATTAATTTTAATAGGAACCTCCTGATTATTCGCCAGAATTTCCTGTACCTCCTCTGCATTGGCAACATGATCACCAACTTTGATCTTAACAAAAGAATTTGAATCATTCAAAATGTTAACGTAGCCAGTCGCATTTTTACCAACAGAAGCAGAAATTAGAACCTCCGAAGGTCTGACAATTGGCTCGATAACATATGCTCCTCCAAATGGATCTTCAATATGAACTTTTACCACAGAGATGCTATTTGGGGGAAGTGAATAGTTTTTGCAAACAAAAACTTTGCGAATATCCGAAGAGATTCCAATTGAGTTTTTTAATTTGGCAGATATAACATCATCACCCACTATGACAGTGGAATTTCTGAGATTTACAATGCATCCATGAGCCTGCAGAAAATCTAAACCCAACAGTAAAACATCATCAATAGGTGCAGAACACGCATTAATGAAGCAAAGTTTGGACCCAATACGAACCGGAACATTATTTACCATCTGTCCTTCAACCAACCCAGATCCTATTCCTTTCAGTCGAACAGATTTCCCCAAAGTAATTCCCTTAAACCTATCGACATATGATTTTTGAATCAGAGATATCATGGCTGCAGTATCCACAACGGCATCAATGTCCGTATTGAAGACTGAAACAGGAACAACTAAACTTACGCCAGATGTTTCACGAACAGTTACTTCTTGTGCAATAGGGCTATGGTTTACAACTGAAGGTTTGCCCCCAACCTCAGTTGCTAGTAGTTTAAAGTCTCCTCCTTACTAAGTCCTGCATCCCGACGATGTTGGTCTCTACTAAACCTATCTTCCTGCTGGAAATCAAAGTTGGTGTTAGAAACATCAGACATAGTATTCCGTAAAGGACTAGTATTCCGGGAAGGACTTCCAATTGGAAAACGCGATGGACTATCCCTACGATACATGTTGCTAGTTTGAGATCTTTGTGGACTATTGGAATATGTCTGAGGAAACCTATCATTAGAACGAATCTGGTTACGGGAGAATCTATTTTCATACGTGTGTGGACTTGAAGAACGTGGATTATTGAACTGAGGAGAATCATAACGACGATAATTTGATGAGGAGCTGGGCAGAGGACTTGAGAAGCGGGGATTACTATTTTGTGAAGAATTATTGCGTCTGTAATAAGATGGGGAACTGGGCGAAGGCTGATAATTATATGTTGGACTATTTGAACGTTGCCTTTGATAAGGGAGATAATTGCGAACGGTATCAGCAGTACGAGGCAAATTATTTTGTGTCTGTTGCTTCAAGATCTTTTCAATGTTTAACAATACGTCTTTCATAGAAGAAATATCTTCTCTGCAACAATTGTCTTCTTTTGAAAATCTTACCTCGTAATCTTCTTCACAAGTCACCTGCCTTTGATTATATGAAACTGATTTCTGGGATCCAAAAATAGCCTTGGCGTTAGCTTGTGAGGACTTTATGTATTTCACAGCCTTATAGATGGTTTTAGGCGACTTCTCCAGTGCAGATTTTGCGGCATCCTTATCCTTGCATCCCCGCAGAAAAGCTTCCACGGCAATATAATCCACTGTGGAGTTGCTGGCATAAGGAGACCCGTACCCATCTAGTGCTAAGAAATGGACCCTTTGGGCGAAATCGTCTAAAGTCTCTCCCTCCAATTGTTTAGCATTCTGTAGTTCCCTGCGAGAAATAACAGGGGCATCCTTCCTGCTAAAACGTCGCTTTAGTTCCTTCACTAACCCCTGGTACTTACGGATGTTAAGCCGGTTAACGTATTCCAGGGCAGACCCACGGAGACAGTCGGACATCCGCTCAAACAATTTCTTCTGGGACCAATGACACCTTCGTCCAATGCGGTCAAACTGGTTAAAAAATGATTCCCATGAAGTCCTGTCATCCCCGGAAAATAATAGCATTTTGGGACGATTGGGACTATACTGTCGCGAATGCTCATCCTCTGACTCTGATTCGACTTCAGAAGAATCCTCCTGAACGAACGAACGTTCAAGAGAACGATCAGAGGATGAAGACGATGAATGCCGACGTCTTGGGGTTAATTTTGACTTAGGATTTGGATCATCAGCTACTTCATTCAAGGTATTTTCTTTTTTAATTGTTTTTTGCAAATTAGGCGTAGCCCATTTTTGTCGTCCATTAGAAAGCGACCGCTTTCTCCTAGGATTTGTTTGTGACTTACCTTTTTCGCTTCGTTCTTTACTTTCTGGTCTTCCTTTTCCAGTATACAGACCATCTTCAGGAATTACGTTGATGATCCGTTGTAATTCTTCTTCCTGTCCCTTGATGTTTGCGGAAGATCGAAGAGGAGCTTGTCCAGAAGACTGAACCCCCCTATCAGATGGGACAATGGCATTAATAACGGGATCTATAAGCTTGGACATTGAAACGGAAGCAGGTGGCTTAGTGGTAAGTGATGATTTAGATTTGCTTTTGACTGGACTTGCATATAGGGCAAATTCCGCTCGTAAATCGCGACCCAATGTGTCTAATTTTTTATCAAATTTATCGGATAAATTATCTATTTTAGAGTCCATCGAGGTGCTGAGGTCCTGAATAAGTCTTATCACATCAGCAATAGAAGCAGTATTAGGATCCAGTGATGGTTTGACAACTGCACCACCTACAGCACCAAGTTCCTTACCGACAGTAGTGTCTTCCGGAATGTCAAAGGAAATGACACCTTCTGTTACCCAATCCTGCCAGTCAGTTTGCATACCGACAGTTTGCACTAGATGTTCGATGGTCAATGGTCCCTCCAAAGTTCGCAATGCAACTATTTTTTCTGCCCGTGTTTGGCCAATGCGAGGGATCATCATCAGTTCATCAATAGTAGCTGTTTGTATGTTTATTGCCATACCGATAAGTTATTAATTTGACAACAAATATTAATAAATATTCTACTCTTTATTTGATAAACAGTGTCACAGATAGGTTATTATTCCACGTGAACCAACAAAAATAATTTGTCAGCGATGGAACAGTCCCTTTAAATTAATGATGTGCACTGTGTTTATCACGTGATCAACTATAAATTATTTGAGATTTTAAAACGATAAATGTTAATGCGTGAATCAATAAATAAATGTAAATTAATGAATTCTATAAATGTAATTATGCACTAATACAGATTTACTTTACAGGTTAACCAACAAGAACCTCCGAGATATCTCAGAAGCAAGATGGCCGCTGTAACCAGGGATGTCACGTGGTGACGCTAACAGAAATCAAATTTTCACTAATGTTTTAATTTCGATGTAAATCACAGATATTATTTAGATAAATGTATATATATGATATTATAAATTAAATTTTATCAATAGACTTGTATGATTTATGTATTTTAAGCTCTAAGTAACGGAACTATTTTACTGAGCAAAAAATGGCACGAAATTCAAAACAGTAAATATTTAGATATAGTTATATAACTAAACCTGGAGATTATCCTGTATTCCACAAAGGTAATGATTCCTCTAATCGGCGACGCCAAATGTCGTGATCCAGCCGGGGGCGATCAGCAAGACTGTTGTCAACGAGAATATAGACTTCTTACCTCAATGGTGTTTATGTATCTTCTGACCTGCTGTCAAGTAGTCCCGGCTGGTTAACCGGGCTACAGTGACAGCGGTGATAAGGTTTCCGGTAGTCTCGGATACCATGTTTCTATATACTGATTTTAATAGTACAGAGTAGCAGTTGACGAGAAGTAGTGCGGTCCGTGCAGTTCTTACTACACAAGTAATCAAGTATCAGTCATCAAACGTGTTCATAAAACAAGTTGATCTTTCAACTCTTCACGCAGGGGGAAATCCGACCTCGCGCATGTACAGTCCACCAGCACCTTCACGCCATGTCCAACAGAGGATTTTGTGAAGTATCTCATTGAAGTTTAAGTTAAAGTTGAGGAAGATACAGCTCTATGGGAAGAGTACGTTATCTCGGCGGTACTGGATAACCGTTACTAAAAAAATATTCTGTGAACTTTTGAAGATCCAGTATTGTGCCCATGTTGTACCCAAAACAAGAATGCACTTGATTGACAACCGGTGAATAAAACGAAAAACGAAATTCTAAATGATTGAAAATAAAATCATTTAAAACGAAATAAAACCTAATTTAATAACAATTATAATGTAACTGTTTTTAGTCTACTTTCTCGACCAGATTTTAAACTTTTCGTCACTATATTTTAGTGGTAGAATATTGGAATACATTGACCAATTCTTTTGGGCCAATTTTTGGATCTTACTTACACTATCGCTAAGACCTCAATCTCCCAAACGGAGTTGTCTTCCCTTGCGAGACTTCTATGGAGAATGCAAAGACATATATGTCTTGATCTGTTAATTTGGAAGGCGTAGGCCTATACAGAATTTTTATTCGTCTTTAAATAGGTGTTGAAACCACCCCAATGTACCCTAAACCACCAACATCTCAAGTCAGAGCAAATATATATATATTTTTTAATGACATTGTATAGTGCCAAATTAATGTTATATTTGGTTAAGATTATAGCGCTTTTGTGAATCATTCAAGCTCTCTTGATACATAGAAATGTATTTTTATGGCTTATAGTCAAAAGACATAATTCATGCATAGTTTTGTAGTTATCGGGCACTTTGACCTCACCCCTCCCTGTCAGAAAATTAACAAGCGGTTGCCATGCGAGGTATGGCTACACTTACATTCTGCAATAGATGAGATGGACGGAGACCAGAAAAAACAGCAGGGCTCATCTTCTCATTGTCCCAATGTTGTACAGCGAATAAGAAGAAAAAAGGCCTTTTAAAAACTGTAGCCTCAATCGCATATACATGGTCTCCAGAAAAGGGGGATAGCCTTTAAAATGAGTTTCACGAATCGCTCGGTAAACCAGTTATTAAAGGGATATTATTGGAGATTATATAAAGCGCTGGGCATTGTTGCTATAAAATAGTTAAACAATAGATACTGAAAACAAATATGCTGAAAAAATTCAATCAAAGTTGCGTCATCCAGAACGAAGATAGCCATTGCATTTTAGACTATCTCGGCCGTCCTTACTGACGTTGGGGGAACAAAGTCTATAGATTATCCAAAAGGTATTCAAATCCAGTAAATATCGCAGTCTAACGATGGCAGTTGATTATGGTCTGGATAAGTTAATTAATATCCAGTTAATAATTTATATAATATTTCAGGCCCAGCCGCCCAGAGAAAGACCCACAATAGGCAGATTTAGCTCTCGCGTGATGCATGGTTAAGTGACGTATCTATCGACAAAAGGAAAACGGAAAGTGTGGAACCCTGAATATCCCTCGAGTTAAGAATCCTTCAATACAGAGTTCAAATAAGGTTCAAGGTTTTCCGATAAGATAACTCAGATTATCGATAGTTTTCGTCCTGCCAGGAACCAAATCCTGAAATCCAATTTGAAATAAATCTGTTGAAAACTATGGCCTGTGTCGTGTTCCGATACCTTTGATCTTTAAAAATTTTGGCCTTTAGGCGTTCCAAGACCTTTATACATATTTCACATTTTGCGTTTTGATTCTTAACACAACATTGGTATATGTATCCTTTGCGACTATGTTTTATTAGAAAGTTACGCATGATACGTCATCCATAGTTCTAAGGACGTGCACTTTGCTGGTGCCTGGCTGAAACTCGCAAGCTATTAGTCAGTGTCCTTATGTAAGCAGGGGTTCCTAAAATAGTACAGGAACACAGTTAACTGATATGAAGTATTTAATATCCAGAATAGAAGTGATATCTACATACATATAAACATACAATTATAAATGTGATAGTTATATATATTACACAATATATTACATTGATATATAATTCAATAATTACATAGTATTGAGAAATTAATACATGCGAGTGACTCACCTAAAATAGTACAGGAACACAGTTAACTGATATGAAGTATTTAATATCCAGAATAGAAGTGATATCATATTCTGGATGACTGGGGTATATATACTAATTTTGGTTACCATGTACATAAACTAATTAATCGTATAGAATAAAGTATGCTTATCTATAAAAAGGATTATAGAGATTACCCAGTCAATACTTCATTGCTAACTGATATCCTAGGGATTAAGTCGTTATAGTTTAACTAATTGCTAATCCTTTGGAGTCTGGTCTGATCATGAAATGTAAATCAATCACTATAACAACATCCCCACCGACCGAAAAAGAAATTTTTGGCCTCAAAAATAAACATCTTCCTATGCATATACATGGACAAGTTCAATATTAAACAATATATAAAAGGTGAATGTAAAAATAAAAAAAGAAATAAATATGTATTAGTTTTCATAATCATTAGCATTTAAAGCTTGATAAAGTCCATGGTGAGAAATAATTAGACTCGCCCCAAATGGTTGACTAAGAATGGATCGTATTTTTCTAGATTTAAGAATGGACACACGTACTGAAGTTTGTATATGTAGAGATTGAAATGTAAATTTGTTGGTTATTTTAAAACCAGGCCATGATACCGATAACGATGGTGCTAAATAACCTTCGACGTAAAGGTTCTTAATTTGTGTTGGCGCTTGTATTTCCCAGTAAGATGGACATAATGATAAAGAGACTACCGGTATAATTTCACATAATGAACCAGTGGTGAGTTCTAGATATATAATTGTATGATTATTTTTGGTTTTAAATAATTTATATAATACAAATAGTAATACAACAAAGCATAATAATGAAATAAAAATAGGAATATACTCCAGAAAGAAGGAATAATCATACGACATAATCATTGGTGACTGAGTCTGAGTAGGATAGTGATACTCAAATGATGGTAATGATGCGGATTTGACTTGCGTTGAATTTGAAAGAATTATCATTGCTGCCGTCAATGACCGAATTTTCAAAAACATCCATATGATAATAAGACTTAATACAATTGAAATGCCCATGGAAATTACAGGGATAAGATTACTGATGTCCAACCACGAAGACTTCAAGGGAATTTGTCCTTCTAAAAGTGCATCAATTAGAGCAGGAAAAATCGTTTGATTGTTTTTGACACTTTGAGCAATACGTTTTAGACTGAGATCAGTTTCCTTATCGTGAGCGATAACATTTTTGAATTCATGAGAATAAATTGTGATATTTGGAATTGTTATGCTTAATCGATCTTGAAATAAACTATCCCCTGTAATGTTAGCCAGGGCGGCGTCATCAAAAAAATTTTGAAGTAAGGCCAAATTGATAGGATGTAGGATGGTGGCCCGAGAAACAGTTTTATTTTGACAAGAGCCCAATAACGCTGGAATGAATAGCTTTAATATAGATAAGGAACATAAACAAGGTAAGGTTACAACACAATAAGAGCATCCTTTAAGAATCTTTTGATCAGAAGGACATGTTAGTGTCATAGAATTAGCATTGTGTACAACAACTTGAGAGTCTGAAACACGGAAAATGTTTGATGGAATTTGCTGCGGTAAATACCTAAATTTACAAAGATTACCAACTAAATTTCGATTGTTCTGGAATAATGCTAGTTCACATGAAGGAAATGCTGAAATATTAAAAGTTAGTCTGAACGGACAGTGCAGGGTGTCTGAACCATAACATTGTGCAATGTGTGCTGAACTCATAAACGTATAGTGTTTTTCGTCATCTGAGATTACAAAAAATTCAGCTAAATTTAGAAGTTGTGTAAAATGATGATTTGATTCGTTAATAGGTACTGGAAAGGAGGAAAGTTTATAAACATAATATGATTGGTGCAACTGTGCGATGGGAAATTTGATTGTGACGTATAATTTATCATGAATTGTTCGGGTGTAAATGAATTTTCCATGATTATAATAAAAGTGTGGGTTTGTTTGTAAGAGCTGAAAGTTGTACTCTTTTGTTAATACTCCTTGGATGTGATGGATTGTTGCATGGAGTATCTTAAAGGAGATCAGGAATGGCGAGAGCTTCCCTTTAGTTAAATCACCTACGCCGAGTTTGAATTCCTCTACTTTGTGTTCGATAATTGATGCTTGTTGTATTTGGTCGAGCAATAGGCTTGTTAGCGACCCAAATGTCTCTTGTAGACTTTGATATGTTGCCTGGATGCTAAGGGAAGCATGTTTGATTGCTTCGTGGTTAATTTGTATCCCCCGTATAGCGTTATCAAACCTAGAGTCAACTTTTGACATAAAGGATGATAGTTTGTGGCTGTGGGTAAACACTGTGTTGGCCATGTCGATATTCTGCTTGGTTAAAGCATTGATGTGTGTAGCCAAGGTGTTGACGTCATCGGTTGTGGCTGTTCCGAATAAGGATTTGCTCATCTGCCCGATGAATCCCAATATCGCACGTTTGGAACGAGGTGTTGTTTTATCGTTAGTAGGGTTACTTGGAACGGTGTCAAAGATCTGGGTTCTTGTTTCATTAATCATTACCGCACACCTTGTCTTCATTGCATTGATCTGAGTTTGGATCATGCGGATTGTGTCGCAGGTCTTGGTGTTCAGATGACAACCCTCAATAGCCTTGGAGTTTACTGCCGTTGGGATATCGATTTCGTAGGTATGCAGCCAGTACTCATCTGAAAACCGAACTGGCGCCTCTTCTTGAAATGTTATACCATAATTTAGTCGTTGAAGGTTTTCTGCTCCGACCTCTCGTGATTGCGATAGTATGTAACCACAAAGGATGACCCATGCTACGTAAATACCTGTAATTAATGAATGGGGATAAAGACGATGAAAGGTAGGGCTTTGACGACAAATAATCAAATAATGGAAACAGTTTGTTCAGTACGAATGAATATTCAGTATTAAGTATTTGTAATTATGGTGTAATTTTTTTTTTTTTTTTTTTTTTTTTTTTTTTTTTTTTTTTTTTTATTGAAAATATTTTCTGTTCCGCTTTTTCCTTTTTCCTTGGTTGGTATATTTGTTGTGAAATTCCCTCTTTTTATTATCGGAAATTTTTGATGCTTGCACCCATGCTCGTGGGTGATGCTGTCTTTTGATTAGGTATTCTACGATTCCTTTATTCGTTCGCTTTCTAAGAATTCTGAAATCATCCTGTTTGGGGTCATTGTTGTCTGGTCTGTTTTGGGGAATAGGGTGGGCAGTAGGGTTTGGTGACGCAGATGATTTCTGGCTTAAAGCAGGTTTTTGTGATACAGATGGCCGATACGGTTGGTCCCATGCTCGATCTTGTCTTTGATGATAATCCTTGAGTCGGTTGTGGTTAATCAATCCTGCTTTAACTTTGAAGGTATCACAATCTCGCAATTGGTAGGTGTTGTTTGGGCCAATTTTCTCGATAGCATATGGCCCTTGATAGCGTTTAGTAAGTTTTGGACTCAACCCCTTTTTGACAGCTTTGTTGTGAAGTAGCACTGTATCTCCTTCCGACAAAGTTGGATTTGTTGCCCGTTTGTCATATGTAGCTTTGGACTTTTGTTGAGCTTGTTGGACATTCTGGTTTACGATCTCCTGTGTCCGCTTCAAGGTATCGACCAGATGCTTGATGTGGATTGATGCCTCTTTTCCTAATGATTCCTTTGGTGTAAGATTGACGTCATAGGGCAATGTCATTTCTCGACCAAATAGCATGAAATGTGGGGAATAATCGGTTGACTGGCAAGGCGATCTTCTTAAAGCCATCATTGCAAATGGTAAGAATTCATCCCAATTATCATGTGCTTCGTTGACATAAGAACGCAAAGTCCTGGCAATATCCTTATTCCTCCTTTCTACAACTCCGTTAGTTTGTGGGTGGTATGGGGTTGTCTTGTTATGTTTAACGCTGAAGAGCTCACATATTGCTGCAATCAACTTTGAAGTAAACTGCTTACCTCTATCGGTTACTAAGGATCTTGGAGCGCCATACCTTGTAAAGACTTCTTTGACCAAATATGTTGCCACTTCTGAAGCTTCTTGTGTCTTCATACCAAATGCTTCAGTCCATTTGGTGTAGGAATCGATAGCTAATAGAACGTACTTGGATCCATTTTTGGTTTGAGGTAGAGGTCCTAGTATATCCACATGGAGTCTTTCAAATGTGCCTTCGATTGGCATTGGGACCATAGGGGCCGTTTTGGTATGTCCTGGTTTACATCGTTGACAAATGTCACAGGTTTTAATGTAATCCTCTATATCCTGGTACATGCTGGGCCAGTAATATTTCTGGATGATTGAATACCTGGTGGCATCACGCCCAAAATGACACCCTCCTACCTTCGAATCGTGATAAGCTTCCAAGAGTTTATGTCTTTCTGATCGTGGAATAGCAGTTTGGTCAATCTGTTGTGGTCGGTATTTCTTTGCTCCTCTGTATTTGGGTTGATAGTGATGAATTAATAACTTATCTATTATACTGTATTCCTTTGACCTACCGACGAGACCTGTTATCTGTGAATCGGTCAGATTTGGTGGTATTTCGCCTTTTTCTTTGTAGTTAATGATGAGTTGATAATCGGGGCACTGTCTCTGAAGTTCAATAATATTCTTTGGCAACTCCGTTTCGGGCACAATAGCTGATACCGTATGCAAGGAATCATCGAGATGTATTTCAGTGTATTGCAATGTGTCGTTGGATTCTGTAAGACAGACCACTTCTTCTAGATCAACTGCTTTGGGTGATGTAGGTGGGTATTCGCGTCTAGATAATGCGTCTGCGTTTTGATTTTTGATTCCTGCTCTATGTTCAAACCGACAGTCATAGGCCTGCATGGCTAGTGCCCATCTTTGAAGTCGGCCCGTGGAGTGATTTTTGCAGGTTCGTAAAAACGATACAGCTTTGTTATCTGTGACAACCGTGAATTTGCTGTTAGCTAAGTATGGTCGGAACGTTTTTATCCCTTCAAGCACTCCTAGGCATTCAAGTTCTGTTATTGACCATTTCTTCTCAGCAGCGTGTAGTGCTCTTCCTCCGTAGCAAATTACATGTTCACGATTTTGATCGTCCAATTGACCTAAGATATATCCAATGGCATCGCCGCTAGCGTCTGTTGTCAAAATGAACTGTTTGTTAAAATCTGGATAGATTAGGACCGGTGCATTGGTGAGTGCAGCCTTCAGAGCTTGCATTGCGATGTCACACTTCTCAGACCATTCAAACTTTACATCGTGTTTCAAGAGATTCGTTAATGGTGTCGTCATTTTAGAGTAGTCCTTGACAAATTTTCTGTAATAGTTTGCTAAGCCTAAGAACTGCCGAACCTTTTGTTGGCTGTTTGGTGTAGGGAACGATCTTACTGCGTCGACTTTAGTTGGATCGGCATGGACACCTTCTTTCGAGAATATATGCCCCAGGTAGACCACCTCTTTGGCAGCGAAACGGCACTTACTTGGTTTTAGTGTTAATCCAGCATCCTTTAGTTTCTGGAAAACTTCTTTCAAATGGACCATGTGTTCCTGGAAGTCTTTGGAGAATATAATGATGTCATCTATATAAATTAAGACGTACTTCCAGTTCATGGCTCTGAGTGCTTTAGCCATAATGGATTGATAAGCCATTGGGGCGTTTTTGAGACCGAATGGTAGCCTGTTGAATTCAAAAACGCCCTCCTGGGTGATAAATGCCGATTTATGTTTCGTTTCGGGATGTAACGGTATTTGCCAAAATCCACTAGCACAGTCTAGCACTGAGAAAATTTGGGCTTTAGAATTCCCAATGATATCAGTTACGTCATCAAACCTTGGTATGGGATAAAAGATAGGCTTAGTAACATTGTTCAATTTACGATAGTCTACTGCGAAGCGATATGTATTATCTTTCTTTTTGACCATCACAACAGGTGAGTGCCACTGGGAATCACTTTCTTGAATAATTCCGTTCTTAAGCATTTCCTGCACCTGCTTTGAACATTCCTCTTTCATCTTCATGGATTGTCTATAAAATTGCATCCTTATGGGGTCAGCATCTCCAGTATCGATGTAATGTTCATGGAGATCCGTTTTTCCTAATTCTTCCATCGATGATGCAAATACCCCCCTCTGCGATTGAAGGAAATAAAGCAGTTGTTGTTTTTGTTGAGCACTGAGGTCACTTTCAGATAAATCAAATTGAATGTCGGCTGTATTTGACGTATCTAATGTATTTACCGAAGATGGCTGTATTTCATTTTGAAATTGTGATGGCGGGAGCATTTGGATTGAAGCCAAAATATAATTTTTAGGTATAAAAGCTTTTTCATTTGATGTATTTATAATGCGTAATATACTGCGATTGGTGGCTGGTTTAATAATACATCTAGCACTAATGATAACTGAATTCTTGGATATAATTGGTTCTAATAATAATACTGAATTTTCATGCACTTTTGATAGTTTGATGGGTAAATCACATTCCTGACCAGGATGGAGTGTACATGATACTCGTGATCTTGCTGTTCCAGAATTGGATTCTACAAGTGGAACGTGTATGAGTCCATCTTTTAGTGTAATTGTGCGACTAGCAAAATTAAGGTTAGCTTCATTAGTTTGCAAAAAGTCAATGCCTAATATAACTGATTGGTGCAATTTAGAACATACATGAAACTTCTGATCAAAAGCTACGTTGCCTAATCTAACTCTAATGACTTTAGTACCTAATACTGGGTGGGTCTCGCCTCCTACACCAACAATATTGTCAAATTCTCTTGCATTTAAATCGTGTTCAGAAATGCCAGTCTTTCTTAAGTATTGTAAGGCTACACAAGATATAGAGGCCCCTGAATCGACAAGAGCGTTAGTTTTTCTGCCATTTATGCTAACAGTCACAGTATTACGCTCTAATGGAGCTATTAATTGGATTGTAGCGTTTCTAGGCCCAGACCGGTTACCCAGCCTAGGCGCCTTATTTCATTGTGACAAGCCCTGGTCTCTTTTGCGTCGTTGACATGCCTCAACGCAATGACCAATATAGTGACAGTAACTACATGTAGTGTTATACTCCTTGCATGAGGACTTAGGAATACACCGTGTAGCGCTATCACAACCTAGACAACGATTATTACCTGAATAATACGGCTGTTTAACGTATTGGTTAAACTTCTGCCTCTGTTGCTGTTGCTGTGGCTGTTGCTGTGGCTGGTGTCTACTGGGATACTCCTGTCTGTTGATGCGCTGTAATTGTCTTCTATCACTATGTTGGTGTTGAGATCTTGAGGCTGGATTCCTGTTGGGATGCTGCCAGTTCTGCTGATGTGGCATGGAATCACTGGCGTTTAATTCAAATTGTCTCTCCGCACTGAACGCATTAATTCCATTATTCTGCTGGAGCGAAAGTGATTGAAACGTGTTTCTCATTTCCTCCTGGAGAGTGTCTTTAATAAAGGCGACTAAATCACGTGGTGCCACACTAGACACTGTGGTAGAATTGGAGGACAGCTGCATTCCTTCAATGTCTTTAGCCACTGATCTAAGTTCATCAAGGTTTAGTGGTTTCTTAAATTTCACCCACTGGATTAAATGTTCCTTTAAACCCTTTATAGCGTAGGATACTTGTATTTCGTCACCCAATTGGTATCCAGAAATCTTATTTTCAAATCTATCCAAATATTCATCAACACTTTCACATCCATTCTGAGAAATGTCTAAAATTGTGTGATCGAATGGCTTCTTATTGGAGAATCTTGTCCTTAGTTTGTTGAAATAAGTTTCGGCACTTGTGGTTAGGAACGGCTCCTTTAGATTGTTGAAAAATTTAATGGCTGCTCCCTCCAGTAATGAGCACAATTGTTCTTTCTGTTGCATGTCCGTGAGCCCTCTTGATGTGAATATAGCTCTAGTTCGTTCCTCCCATATGTTGAAATTTTCTTCTGACTTCCCACTGAATTTTCCAATATTTATAGCCATGTTGTTCTGCACTGTACTTATACTGCAACCGGTTAATTGGCTGTTTGTACTAACCACTCGAGTCCGATCTCGTTCGTCTACAGTTACAGTACCACTCCTGAGGTTAGGGACATTCAATGTTGGTGACGCTCCTTTCGGCATTTAAATTTCTTTGGGGGCCCAGAATCGACCAATCTCCACCATCTAAGGACGTGCACTTTGCTGGTGCCTGGCTGAAACTCGCAAGCTATTAGTCAGTGTCCTTATGTAAGCAGGGGTTCCTAAAATAGTACAGGAACACAGTTAACTGATATGAAGTATTTAATATCCAGAATAGAAGTGATATCTACATACATATAAACATACAATTATAAATGTGATAGTTATATATATTACACAATATATTACATTGATATATAATTCAATAATTACATAGTATTGAGAAATTAATACATGCGAGTGACTCACCTAAAATAGTACAGGAACACAGTTAACTGATATGAAGTATTTAATATCCAGAATAGAAGTGATATCATATTCTGGATGACTGGGGTATATATACTAATTTTGGTTACCATGTACATAAACTAATTAATCGTATAGAATAAAGTATGCTTATCTATAAAAAGGATTATAGAGATTACCCAGTCAATACTTCATTGCTAACTGATATCCTAGGGATTAAGTCGTTATAGTTTAACTAATTGCTAATCCTTTGGAGTCTGGTCTGATCATGAAATGTAAATCAATCACTATAACAGTTCTGACTGCGAGTCTTTCAATATTACCTGTAATACGCAATGCTGCAGACTTTTGAGTACGACTATCATAAATATGCCATTCAGGGTTTTGTGTTTCGGCCGTGGGTAGTTTAGGTTACGGGGATTGTCTAGGCCACAAAAGAATACATCGAATGGGTTGAAACAAATTTTTGCCACCATTGAATGAATCACAGACATAAGAACTGCTTTGGTAGTGTTATTATTGTCTTCGTACCAGGCTGTCTTGTGAACCTATCCATTGAAATCACTAGAAATTGACAAAACTGGCTATAGGGCTGTCATCAAGTTTCTGCAACTGAAAGGACTAACGCCAACACAGATACACGCCGACATTGGTTCCACTTTCAGGGATGATGCCCCATCCTTTTCAACAGTAAAGAAGTGGGCAAAAAAATCATTAAAACCCGATTAATGACATAGTGATAGCTGATGCACGACGACTGAACACTCGACATATTGCTAGTGTTATCACAATTTCTTCACATTTTGGCGTTTGCTTTACAGATTTATATCCTGTGTAATTTGGGATTGCCTCTTTAACAAGAGCATTAAATTGTTCGTTTTAGTCCCAGGTAGTGTTTACATTTATAGTCACGGGTTGTTTTTATATTTACCTTTATAGTCTCAAATATTAAACTTATTAACGGTATTCCAAAAATGGACTAATCTCCTACCATTATGACGTTCGAAGTTTAACTCTAGACGAAAACTTTTCTTCATATTTACGATTTCCAATTAAAAGAGAAAATAATTGTAGGCGCTTAATGGTAATGTTTATTGACCCGGGGAGCACCAACACCTGCGATATTTCTATAGTATATATACGATACACCGTTAATGGCCAATACAGCCTTTTACAAACAATAACAACTTAAAGCTCCAATAGCATTTTTTTAAGTTATATTTTTAAAATGTATTAAAATAAAGCCCAAAAATAGATTGAACCTATAAACAGTCCTACCTTGTTAAAGAATAATCCTATTAATCCTATAATTCAGTACTGCCAGTTGAGAAATTGGCAAAAATATCATTTTCAACTTCAAATTCAAACGTTTGAAGATGGCCGTCTATGGAGAGGAATAGGAAAACAAGGGAGGTAATTGAGTAACTATTTCCTCAATCACCCTGTGTCACCCTTTATAATGCCCAAAAAATTTTGCCCAGGACCGTATAATAGTAAGTTGACAACCTTTCGGCAAAAGACATAAAAATAATTATGTTTTGACTTTCTTAGAAAATGTGAAATTGGAACTTTAAATAGTGGGTCGTAAATGAATAAAACCAACAAGACACCGTGAAGCAATATTAACCACGTCATATGTTCGAGTCACGTCCTACTGTAAATGCTGGGAAGAAAACTAATTTCTAGAATGCCTTATGGTAATATTGACACTCTTTGTTTAAATGGAATAAAGTCAACATTGGAAAATCCTTGTCTCGCGTCTCGTTTTTACCACTCTTTGTGTAAAGATGGCCGAAGTAAGGTAACAAATCACAAAATACCCGTAAAATAAAATCACCTGACTTAAAAGCAGCTAAGTAACACCCGAAGTCTTCGTCATTGAAAACACGAATTACATGTATTTGTCAATTTAAATCAACATTGGTGTTGTATGGTGTTGTGATGTTACCGGGAATATTCAATATTTAAGACATAATAAACATTTTACCATTGGTACACGAATCGTGTATACCATAACGCGTTTCAGCGATATTTGTAACAAGGGACTCGAAGAACCGCTAGACTTATTTCCACAAGTCATGTCAAACGGTGACGCCATATTTTTATCCGGAGAGCATGCGTAATAAATAGCCTACAGACGCTAGAGATAGCAATTCGATTGCGACATTTGTGTCAATTTTACGTCCCAAATATGATCGATTTAGCTCGATCCATCTAAATGAACGTGGGTAATAATTTCACTGGATCATCTATCGCATATATTGCCCTGCCCCCGCCAATATTTTCTCCCATGTTGGAAACCAATAGGGAAATGACGTAAGAAATGAAATTTGGCTTAATGTCAGCACCGACCCGACTAATGAAGTCGCCATGCAGTGTGCAATCAGGTAAATTTTGCCATAGTGTGCTGTACCGTACATCGTTGTGTCCGCCATATAGTGTGCTGCACCCGGACATCGTTGTGTCCGCCATATAGTGTGCTGTACGCGGACATCGTTGTGTCCGCCATATAGTGTGCTGTACCCGGACATCGTTGTTTCCGCCATATAGTGTGCTGTAACCGGACATCGTTGTTTCCGGCATGTAGTGGGCTGTCTCCGAACACCGCTGTACCCACATAGAATTCCAATTATCGATGGTGCTTTTACGTGCCAACATGTACATATATAGGACTTCGGGTTTTGGCCCTATCCGAATGACTAGACTTTGTTCTTTGCTAAGCCCTCCGTCCTGCATCATTGACACAAGGTCCGTATCCAATTGTCGTCTTTTTAGACGCTGAAATGTTGTATCATAGCGGTTTTTTTTATGTATCTATGTTTATCTTAGAACAAATAGGTGTATATTTGGTGTGAATTTTATCCTAATAATGAATGGAATTTAATCATTATTTTTGATGGGTTTTTCTCCGAATTTTCACACTTTTCCTGTCTGTCTGTCTGCGCGCTGGTTGATCTACGCGCTAGATTTAGGTAGATATGTAAATGAGGTGATTGTATAAAGGAATGTTAATGATAAATTAGTGAAACCAAAAATTCCTGTAGAGTCAAAGTCAAAGATTTTTTTTTAATAAGATGCGACATTAATTTTTTTAATAGATCAGTGACTGTCGAGTGACTTCACGCACTCCGAGAAATTGTAGGCAAGGCACTTGACTAGTACTGTAGTCTCGGTCACCCAGAACCTCCTAGTCTTCAACGCACGGAGGGTCTGGGACGGTTCTCAATTTTTGACGAAAATTACTGGATAATCTACCCCATAAAAAACCAAACATTTGGTTACGCATGCGCAATGGAACCTTTTGGCTAAAGTCTCGGGTAAGTGCTAGATCTTATGAAGCCGGGCCGATTTTGCTAGATTCTATAAAGCGTGGTTGAAATATATCCCACAATTCACTTGGCACATCTATTATTAGAAACAAAATAGAGACGATGAAGAATTAAGAAGATTGTGAGAAGCCATACGTCTGATTCATGACGAGAGAAAATTACCATTTCAATTGAAACCTTTACAAACAAAATTTTAAAGAGTGTCATTGTTGACAAACGAACTGTTTTGATAGATTCAGTGCGTGGTAACTTAAAAGACTGGATAATCCAGACAATGACCTATTTTCCGTCAAATTTTGAGGACCCATCCAGACTAATATTCGTAGAATATTTGTGTGGATGATAGAGACTACTAGTACTGATGGTGATCTTGGTAGATAACTGCCATCATGCTGTACAGAACTAAGCTCAGCTCAGTGACGCATACGTACGCGGTGCAAGAATCTGCCAAAACTCTAAAGCTACTCTGACGCAACGTGTGACGTATACTATACGGATACGTGATACGGATAGGGAAAATGCCACTTGCCAAAAGTCTCTAATATTGTTCTGGCCTCGACGCATCAACAACACAATATTCATCTGTTCAGTTGTATGACGTAACACCACTGAGATGATAATCTTCGTATACATTGACACTATATACATCGGTGATTCTCAAACACTAAAGAAGCCAGTCTCCTCTTGAAAAAAATCAAAGAAGTTGAACAAATAAAACTGGAGAAAAATGCTAAAGCCGATGAGAAAGATAGGTTGCCAGGCAACGAAACATACGCCCACAGCAGCTAAATCGTCCGGGCAGTCAACAAGGGTTGTTGCATATTTTTACTTTTTTCGGTAATGAAACATTTGTAATACACTAAAAACTGATTAAGAGTAACAACTCATTATGTAATTATTAGAAAATCATTAGAATTTGATTGCTTTTTATAAAGTTTTACCCCACGCTAACAATTAGTATATACATGAAACATTTAATATCATGGATTTAGCTGTTCAGTTATCTAAATTCATTGAAAATCAAAATACTTGTTCGTTTCAACACCTTAAACTCTATGTATCAATCTGAAGTCAATCGGATGGTAACTTTGGCCTCTATAGCGTCACAAGAATTTTTGAAGTTATCAAGGGAGATAACTCTGGCAGTAATTATTTGAAATCGCAGAAAATCAATACGCTTCTTCGTCTCATGACCTTAAACATTGTGTATAAATCTAAAGTCAATCGGATATTAACTTTGGCCTCTAGAGCGTCCACAAGATTTTTTGAGGTGATCAAGGGCCATAACTCTGGCACTAATTATCGGAAATCGCTGAAAATCAATAGGCGTCTTTGTCTTATGACCTTAAACACTGTGTATAAATTTAAAGTCAATCGGATATTAACTTTGGCCTCTAGAGCGTCCACAAGATTTTTTGAAGTGATCAAGGGCCATAACTCTGGCACTAATTATCGGAAATCGCTGAAAATCAATAGGCTTCTTCGTCTTATGACCTTAAACACTGTGTATAAATTTAAAGTCAATCGGATATTAACTTTGACCTTTAGAGCGTCCACAAGATTTTTTAAAGAGATCAAGGGCCATAACTCTGGCACTAATTATCGGAAATCGCCGAAAATCAATAGGCGTCATTGTCTTACGACCTTAAACGCTGTGTATAAATTTAAAGTCAATCGGATATTAACTTTGGCCTCTAGAGCGTCCACAAGATTTTTTGAAGTGATTAAGGGCCATAACTCTGGTAGTTATTATCGGAAATCGCTGAAAAACAATAGGCTTCTTCGTCTCATGACCTTAAACACTGTGTATAAATTTAAAGTCAATCGAATATTAACTTTAGCCTGTAGAGCGTCCACAAGCAATTGTGGACGCCGGACCGACGGACGGACGGACGGACGGACCGACGGACCGACGGACGGACGGACGGACGGGGGCGACGACAATATACGACCACATTTCAATGTGGGCGTATAAAAATGAAATGTACCCTAGTTAGGGAGGGCACTAAAGGCAGACAAAAGGGCCCCTCGTCTGACAAAGGGGCCCTCTGGCCAAGGGAAAGGGCCCCCGCGTCTGAGTCAATCGTTTTCTTTACACTGTTACTGTCGAATCCACTACTGAATGAGGATGCAGTCATATAGATATACGTGCCCGTTCATCTACCGTTTGTGATTTGAAAAAGGGCTGTAGAGTAATTCGAAGTTGAAAAGGGACACGTGTTTTCATTGTTTCTACATTAGAACTCTGTATTATAAAAGGATTCAAGATTTTTATAAACTACTTTCAGATTACGTGTCACACGCAAAACTGACTGTCAAGGCGCTTCAAGTCTTTATACACAGTCGCACCCCCATTACCGATACCTGTTGTACAAGTTTCAAACGTTTCAAAACTTGTTGTACAAGTATTTTTAAACATCATACAAACATTCTACATTCTACCCATACCACATATTCTAATAGTAAATGTGAAATTTTCAATCAATTTAATTGTTTTGCTTGAGATGGACTTTTATTTTAATTGGTTAAGTTGTAGGATATTTACAACAACTATAGGATAGTAACAAGTCAGCTTGCCCGAAAGTTAGGGGGCAGCTGCCCCCCTCCCCCCTGGCTCGTACGCCTATGAAATGCAAAGTTTACTGTTTAAACACCTGTCATTACCTGTATATAAAATCTGTATGAAAAAACTAAATTGTGTTTTATTATGACAATAAATTGTCCATTAAAATTTTCTGTAACATATGGTTTTGTAATCTAGTCATATAAAAATACAATATAATTTGATGTCATACACAAAGTTTATGCCGATTCCTCGTTTATTTCAGGATGTTAGTTACATGTTAAAGGGCTACAGCTCTATAATATTATTCTACAGACCATTATTTCATTTTATTTTATAATTTCAACAATTATTTACGCCCTGTAGAAAAAATGTCTATAAAATATCAAAATAAATTTTTTATTAATTCTGTTATTAAACTTTGTTACAACTATGTATGTGAATTTAACAATTAAATTAAATGTATGCTTCACTACCGAGAACAGTTAACAAAATCGCTCATAATGACCCAAGGTTCACTATTATACTAATATATTTCAATAAAACAATATGCTGTACAAATGTTTTAGTTGTGTCTGTCTATATACATATCTTTCAAGACTTCACATAGCTTTATTAATTATTCGCCTATAGGCCCGGTGTTCGATTATAAACGATTATTTGCATAAATATCGAATGTTTTGAAGACAAAGGTTTGTTGCTGTTTAGATGAACAGGTGGAATCATAATATCTAAACTATCATTATATTTTACTATGATATACATCGTGGATAGGTATTATCGATTTTAAATCATTATAGTTCGAGATCTCATTTAACTCGTGCCTTAGGGTGATAACAGCTATAATTAATTACATATGAAAGGCATTTTAAATGTCATTTTGATCTTCGGGCAAGTGGTCATCATTTATGTCATCATTTTTAATTCAAAAGAGTCAATTTATATTATATAATAATGGCTTAAAAATATAAATCTGAAATCGACTCCTGTCTCCCTCTAATAATATAATTGCCCTTGCGGCCAAATACCACGTGTACGAATGCACGTGGTCGGGGGCTATTATTAGATTTCCACCAACCAATCAGATGAAAGAATTTGAGCTACCGGTGTATATTTTGGCTGTCGAGTTCACAGTCCGCCACGTCGAAAATAAATAGAGGTGGACTCGATAAATATCTTAACACAACTTATCTGGGATACATAATCTCTAGATCGTAACTTTCTTACATATCCAACTGCTAATAATACTCTCAATATGGCGTCGTTTAAACTGATAGGACTGCTTTTAGCGTGTGTGTGTCTGTCTTTTGCTGAAGATGAATTAAAGATAGATGTTCTTGAGAAACCTGAGAATTGTGAACGTCTTAGTAAAAAGTTCGATATGCTACAAATGCATTATACAGGTACACTAGAAAAAGATGGTTCTAAATTCGATTCTAGGTAAGTTTAATATTTGTTCCTGATGTAGTAAACATATGGATGATGAGTTTCGTCCAGAATGTAATTTATTTTTCATGATTTCATGTCTTATGTCAAGGGGGAAGGGGGTTGACTGACTGCCACTGGGGTAGCGGGGGTTGACTGCATGTAGCACGATTTACCAAAACCACCCAGATGTACCCAAATCTGAATCTAATACAATGATTTATATCGATAATTGATACTAAAATTACTATATTGTTCTTTATACCAAATTATCATTTTTGATTTACAATCGTAACGGTTTGTGTCAATATGCCCTCAAAATGCGATTTCCAGTTTGGAAAAATCCCTATAATTATTATTAATATAACTGATAATATCTATATTTGATAATATATGTCGTACTTTATGGTAAATTATTTTAAATCGTAACATTTTTATGTCAAAAATCCCTGGCCAAAATGTGATTTTCAGGCAAGTTTGAAAGAACGTAACTTGTGAATTACATGTAATTATACGAAATCGCTCTCTTAGAAATTGCATTTTGAGGGAAATGTTTGAAACAAACATTATTTTCGCTATAAATTATGATTTAAGCTATAAATGCATAAAGAACAGTATTTTTTATATTTCTAAAGAAGTTTAGAGATTTCCAATGTTTTTCCATTAACTTTTCTCATTGCAACAATACTAGTAATAAACCATGAGAATTATCATATTCGAGGGGTCTGTCAATCAGTATGGTGGCTTCATGACCCAGCAATTTTTTTAAACTTAAAAATATTTGCAAGTAATTTGTTGATTTGAAAGGTGTGATTGTCTATCTAGTTCCAGAGTAAAATCTTGACTTGGACTGTTCCATGTCTTACAGACATTACGGCTCTACAAGCCATTGAATTGTGACTAAAATCCTGATAATGAATATCTAATAATAAATGCCTCTAAAAGATTAATATCTAATACCAAATATCAGACTGCAATCTTATAATAGTCTCTAGTCCCGAAATAATCTAGTTTGGGTCGAGTCAACGTTAAACCCCCATTTCTCTCTCAATGTTTCAAGCTAGAGTCCTACATGTCACAGGACATCATAACTTATAGAGGTTTTAGTAAATTAAATACCAAAATATGACTAAATGAGGCGTTATGGGATTCCTTTGTGATGATCACTTTCTGATATGCATCATACCCAGATGTTTACGCACCAAGTTGGCCATTGTTAATGTTATTAAACTTTGTTGCCTTGATAAATAGAATACTTTATACTAATATCTTTTAATTATCATCTAAACAAAATGATTTAACAGTTTTAATCAGTAATATATCTGTTTTTTTCTTTTTGTAGCAAAGATCACGGGCAGCCCTTTAGTTTTCAACTTGGTGTAGGTCAGGTTATTAAAGGCTGGGATCAAGGTTTAACTGAGATGTGTATCGGTGAAAAACGTAAATTAGTTATTCCATCGCATCTTGGTTACGGTGAATCTGGAGCAGGTACGTTTTATTCTTCAACTTTCACATTAACAACATATTAAAGGCACAGTAAACCAGGCTTAATTTATGCAGGGGGATGGATGGCCAGATGGTTAACTCATGCACACTGTACAGTGTATGATAAGATCTGTCATTGAGTCAAGTGGCGTGGTTTCGATTGCCCTGTTGCCCGGTTGTATGTAACAAGGAGTAGGTTCACCTGTCAATCTCGTCGGTTTTCTCTGAGTCGTCCCGTTTCTTCCCACTACTAAAGACCCCTACGTGCAAGCGAATTATTGAAATAAAATTAAACCATATGTTAGTCCTGAAATGACCTAGTTTGTGTTGAGTGGACGTTAAACCCCATTTCTCTCTTCTAATTGCTGTCCTGGATATTTTTTTGCTACATATTGAAGAACAATGTTGTAACATTATATTTAATTTATCCATGTTATTTCAGGTGAATCTATTCCTCCCAATGCTAATTTATTATTTGATGTTGAATTAGTTGATATCCAAGATGGTCAACCACCACCCAATGTTTTTAAAGAAATTGATACCGATGGAAATCAACTGTTATCTGTAGATGAGGTAAGTCAATCATTTGTCTTGCCTCTTCCGTATCTGTTCATGTAATGGATTAGCTAATGAAACGGTCTGTTACAGCAATTACTTGGTGTGCGATGCAAGGAACTGTGGTTAATAAAATCTCTGATGTCATAGGGTCAAAAGCCACTCATATGACCCCTGACATGCCCCTCCCCCACTACACCTGTTTAGGCCCCAAGATCACAAAACATTCTAGACTTAAGTTAAGAATTTTCTCAAAATTGTTCGCTTCATTGTACATGTAGCTAAGATATAGCCCTTTATAAAACTTTTCTTGTTTCAATGTACCGGTATCAAATACCCTAATAAGAAACTGTATGCAAAGTTTTGTGTTTTTGGATCAAAAATATTTCTTATAAACAGCGATTGAAAGTTGAGTAAATTCTCAACTTAAGTCTGAGAATGCTTTGTGAACTCGGGGTCAGATCTTTATGTAGTTAAGGCCATCGAAAGTATAAAAAAACTAAATATAGATCTGTATTTAAATTATATTGCCAAGAATATAGGCGTGACTTTAAATTTCAGTGGAGTGGATGGTGGTAACGTTTGTCATCAGGATAGACAAATTAAAGTCAGATACAATTCAGATGTGGAACTTGTTTGTTATTGTTAAATTATTAAAATATTAAAATTATTTTGACTTTTTTCAGATTGCTACATATTTGAAAGAACAAGCATCAAAACATAACGTAGGTGAAGAGAATGTCGAGGAACAACACAATAATATGATAAAAGAAATCATGGCTCATGAAGATAAAGATAAAGATGGGTTTATTTCTCATGAAGAATTTAGCGGACCAAAACATGACGAATTATAAAAACAACCTTTGTTAATGTTTTAGGATTTTAATCATTAAATCTGTGTGCAGGAATTAAATCACTTAGAAATTTCATCAAATTAAAATTTGATTTGTGAAAGATAAAAATTAAGCTATTTTTTTGAGTGAATATAGTTTCAAATAGAAGGTAAACTGAACCCAATTTATGTGAAGAAAAGCATCTTAAATACCCACAAATAATATACTGAAATTGATTCAAATCTTGCACATAGATCTATATTGTTTTCATGCACAGTCATATTTTTGTTATTGCATCATGTCATTAAATTATATAATGGAATATTTTACTTTAATTAAAAACTTAAAAAATAGATGGCATTATATTTCAAATGAGATAGTTTCTATTTACTTTTAAGAAAATACCAGCCAGGGTAAAAATTGTTATATAAATGTTGTTCAAAAATATAATTTGGTTCTAATTTTAGTCACCACAAACTTTAATCCAGAAATGCAAAATGAACACAAATTTTAAGTTTAGAAATAAGTATATGATTATTGTTTGTGAAATGTCTCATTCGTGTCTATTTTCACACAATGCCTTACTCTTCATAACTCATGCCTTACAATATTTAATATAGATCTGTCATTTTTATAATCAATATTCTTTATAAAATAATCCAAATCTGCCTTTTGGGGATAATTACTGTTATTGTAATTTGTTTACAGTTATAAGAAATGAATTTACTTACATTTAATGGTAATCTGTTATGTATCATGTGATATCTCCCTCTATATTCATCTAGTCAACGTATATTACTAAATCAAAGGTTTACTTTATCAAAAGGTCAAACATAACATGAATTATATATTCTGTATGTGGCATTTTTCATGATAATATCTGTCATGAATAGCTCCCCATTCCATGACCAAGTCCACCTACTCGTAAATTGGGTTGTTTTTTTTTTTAGCATCGTATCGTTAAATATATAGTAGTCTGTGCTTTAGTAACTTTATCTATATACAGTATATCATGCTAGAGGAAAACTACGCCAAATAATGAATGCACAAATCACGAATAGAAATTGGTTGAAGCGTGTATTAAATGCATTTTGTAGTTTTTGATGAAAGAATAAGCTTTTTTATATATGTACTTACTGCTACCAGTTAAAGTATGATTTAACTGATCAAGTATCTGATGTCTAGTGGAGTTAAGTTTTAAGTAAAGATGATTGCTCGTCAACATACATGTACTTAGATTATTTTTTGAAATATTGATACTCAATATTGGATTATTTTGTTCCAGTAGGGTAAAGTCTCTTTAGTTTAGTTCACTTTATCATGTCTTCCATTGTGCTTAGCTATCATACTTAAAAAGATTTATATATTTATGTGAATGTTTAATTTCAATCGGTGTTGACAGTTATATATTTATCTGAATGATTAATTTCAATCGGTGTTGACAGGACAGTTATGATGTGAATTAGAGAGGTTGTCAGTTACCATCTGATGATTTCGTCTCAGGTACCAAAAGGTTGTTTCATTATGTATAGTGTCATATTTAATCATGTTTTCTATTAAAACAATCTATTCTCTCAAATATATGTCAAAAATTGTTCAAGCTGTTTGATCTTTCATTAATTGTAGATTCCAATAATAAATAAAAAATATTTATTTTATATTTTCTTAATGAATGGTTTTTGTGCCCTGCCTTTCAGAGGAAGCAGTGAAATGTTAAAATGGGTTTGTTCGCCATACCTTTTGGAACACATGATACTGTTTCTTACTGTGGTAGAATGTTTAGACATGTGTTGATGCACCTTTTAGTGAATTATTTACTCAGTTCAATGATGAACATATCTCTGATTCTATAAATGGAATTGACTGGCTGAGGTAATTTTTAATCTAATTGATTAAGAATGGTAAAAGTTGTATTGTTTCGTTATGTTAATTCCTTGACTACCTGTTTTAGTTTTGTGGATACTAGCAACCTTTTTACCAAGAACTGGTCCCATTGGGGAAAAATCAGCTCCCCTCTAGAAAATGTCGTCGCTCTATTGGGGACAAAATTGGCTCCTCTATAGAAAATTGTGTAGGCCATGATGGGCGCCAAAGGCACGGTTTGCGCATTAGGGAAAAAATCAGCTCCCGCAATGGGCGCCAAAGGCACCCTTCCCAATGGACGCAATACGAGGCCAACAACCAACGTTCCAAAATCAGTATGGGTGCCACATAGAGCTGAGTGGCATTGGTTTGGCGCCCAAGTCGAGATTGGCGGGGTTCCTAACCAATGTCACTTGGTTTTATGTGTGCCTCGCAAATCATGTCGTTATATATGAGCCCCCTCCCCAAATGGTGAGGCGCTTCATAATGACTTACATGATTAACACCACAGATGATGAGGCACCCAAAACGACTTAATGTTCGGGTGCCTTATCCCGGAGAGGTGCCCATAATGACTCACACGACCACAGCTTGATCTTTGGGTGCCTTATCCCGGAGAGGTGCCCATAATGACATGATTGATGGGGCGCCATATAATGACAATATGATTATTGGGCCGCACATATAGGTGGGTAAAGAGTGCACGTAAAAGATCCTTTGACAGTTGGAATTCGATATAAGAGTAGGCCGTAGCGCTGCTGCCCGGGCAAAATTTCCCTCACAGCACACTGTATGGCGTATGCCCGTCTTCCATTAGCCCAGGTTAGGTGCAAAAGAGTAGGATGTTAAACCCCATTGCATTTCACTTCATTTCTATTCTTGTCGCCTTTTAACAGATGGTAATACATTTGCTATAAGGGATATTTTACCATTGGTACACGAATCGTGTACCATAATGCGTTTCAGCCCCAGTTCTAGCAAGAGACTCGAGGAACGAGGCTAGAAACATTGCACCAAATCAAACGGCGTATGTAGACTGGAGTAGCCAGACGATAGAAATTTGCATTCGATTGAGACTGTCAGCTTACTTCGCCGAACATAACTGATTTGAAATTAGAGTGAAAACGGAAACCATTAAATGTAAATCAGTTTATATACATTCATACTACAGTATTATATGCGTTGCGACCCACTTGTGTCAATTTCTAGGTCCCAAATGTTAGCGATTAAGCTCCTTTAAATTGCACGCCAATGTGTACACGGAATCTCGTTTTTTCGTACCACACGAAGGACTATACGTTGTCCCTTGTCAGACCCTCTGTCCTGCACCACTGACAGGGGAGAACCACGCCGGAAAATCCTGATGAACTTTCTTTCTCGGCCAACGCAGGGATCAAACACTGAATCCCAGATAAGCAAGCTAACGTCTTACTCACTGAGCTACCGTGGCTCCCGCTATAGATGAACGATGATATATAGTTACAGTTTGGGGGAAGACATGTTCTTTTATACAAATTATACAGCGGTTCGTGGTTTCCAGCAGTTTTCCGAGCGCAGTTACAATTAAATTGGATAATGACGTCACAACGAGCAAGACGTAATGCCATCAAAATGACGTTACAATAAGGTCGGAGGAAAAAAATATCAGCATTTTTGAACGCGCAGGTATCGATTTCCTATAGGTCGGTAATACATTTATCTGCACTAAAGTCAATCGTTTTGGAGATATCAGCGATAATTTGGTCCACTGGCCGCCATCTTGGATTTATGTTAATTATGCAAATTTTCCCAAGACCAATAATGGCCGCTTTTGTTATGGGAGTACTAGAGACCATAACGGAACAATTCCCCAAAAAATGATTTTTGTTGCAATTTGTTCTAGGTGCATTTTTATCTTTACCCGCCTAATAATGCCGAGTTAGATAGGTGGATGCCCAAGACTTGATCAATGGGGTGCCCAAAACAGCATAATCTTTGGGTTTTCTCATCCTGGAGGGGCGCCCATAATGCCGAGATTGGTGGGCAACCCACGGTTAGGTGTCCACGAATGAATTGGGCGCCCAAACAGAGTGATAATCCTGAAAATTCACCATAGGCTATCTGACGGGTAAAGTGAAAACAAAAAGGCAGGCGTATCCACGGTACTGGTTGTTGTTGACAGTCACGTGTAGGTGCATCGGCGCCCAGAGAAACCTTTGCCCCCCTAACAATTTTGGGTTGTGGACCGCGCTTGTGGAACAACTTACCATTAGAGATACAGAGTTCTCAATCATTAGCTGTGTTCAAGTCCAAACTCAAAACTCATTTGTTTGTGACATATTATCAGGATTAGCCTTTATCCCCGCGCTTAGAGCATGCAATATGGATGGAGTTAGCGCAATTACAAATGTACATTATTATTATTATTATTATTATTATCATCTTCTTGGGGGCAACCTATTCGCAAAAAGCCTAAGGCTCTGCTAATTTATGCTAAATTGCCATGAAACTTGACATCCTTGGACAATAATTGTGTAAAGATTGACATGACTTGGAATTTTGACATCAGTCAGAACTGGGTTCACAGTATGACATCAGTCAGATCTGGGTTCACAGTATGACAGCATGGTCAGAACCAGGTTCACAGTATGAAATCAGTCAGTATAGTGGTGCTCATTAAGTTATCCTTGGAACACAGGAACTCTATGTCCGATTAAGGTAGAATGTCGCCCCTGGACACTGTACAACAGAAAACTTGAGTCATGATATATTTAATCCTTTAAACTTCCAACCGTCAAAGGTTCTTTTACGTTTATTTCAACAGATACACAAGACCTCATTTTTTTTTGCCAATGTGAAGGACTTAAGACACTGTTCCTGGCCTGAACCTGACTAGTGGAAACTACGCTCAAAAATGCCTGAAAAGTTTCTTGGACAAAATTTGAGTCAAACCCCAGAACACCTGGTTAGTGAACCATTGCCTCACTGAGTCACCATGGATATCAAGTTAATCTGCTATCAGCCTTACTCACCGAGTCACCGTGGCTACCAGGTGAACCTGCGATCAGTCTTACTGAGTCAATATGACTCCACTGATTTGAAGAAATACAATTAACAGTTTCTACATAAATATACCTTTATTGCATAGTTGTACACAAAAATAATTACAAATACATCCAAGAAGATGTATTAAGTCGATTGGGTGCATTAGAGCATACAAAATAATATACATTTAACTATGTGCATTGGATTCATGGCCAATTCCAAAATACAATTCATCCAGTCCTTTAGTATTTAAGAGAATTTCAGAAAGTCTGGATGATCAAGATCTATATATATAAAACCTTGATCATCAAGAGTACAATACTGGACTATTCTAGTCCATAGAAAATTTACCTAGTTACAGTTTTCAATGAAATCTTTTGATGAGGCCATTTAATATCTAATTGAATCCAAGTCCATAGATTATTATTCTAATTATTTTGATTGGCATATTGGATATTCACTGAGACTATAAGAACTACCTAATGTATTAAAACGTTGGAGACATTCCTGACATCTGAACACTTTTAGTAAAAATAACCCACCCCACAGACATACAAAATGAAATAAACTGGGGGTTTAATGTCCTACTGTTCTGCTGCAAATGAACAGCGCTATGGCCTACTCTTATAGCGAATTCCAAATGTGAGGGATCTTGCTAGTACATGTATGTGCACCGACAGACATACATTAGACTTGGATCTTAGTCATGATTCAATATAAAGCCCATTCATCCAGTTCAAATACATGTTGTATATAAAAACACTGTAAAAATAATTTAGGGGTTTTTTGGGGGGGGAGGGGGGAAATCAAAAATAAACTGGTCATCGATTTATATCCTGATTAATTAAATCAAGCTTTATAAGGAAATAAGGAAAAATAACTGGCTTTAAAAAAACATCACTTTCTGATGAGATCTCAATATAAGATGAATATGTACATGTAATACATATTTGATATAGAGTGAAAATAGATACATGTATATTATTACTTGTTATCTGCTGCCTTTTATTCCTTTTCATATATAACTTATTATAATACATTATCAATACTACGGAAGCCCATTTATACATAAAAAAATATCCAGTTCCAATTTAAGTTGACATTATTTTTACCTCAACTAACATTAAACCTAAAACATAGACAGAATCAGAAATAGAGAGAGAGAAATGGGGTTTAACGTCCACTCAACACAAACTAGGTCATTTCAGGACTAACATAAGGGTTTTTAATTTTATTTCAATAATTCGCTTGCGCGTAGGGGTCTTTAGCAGTGGGAGGAAACCGGAGTGCCCGGAGGAAACCCACGAGGTTGAGAAGGCGCTCCTATCTCCATGCCACATACGCTCACACAGGGACTCGAAATCAAAGCCGCAAGCCAGAGGTGACTGGGTCGAAGCGCGGCACTCTAGACCACTAGGCCATCCAAACCCCCAGAATCATAAATAACCCAATACCAAAACCAAAATTATTTTTAACAAAAAGCAAACATTTCATTGATTAAGACCATGTAGAAAGTCTGAAATTATTACTAATAAAATGATGAAAAGAAGCAAAGTTGAAGATAAAAACAATTGGTACTACTTCATTATGTTCCATATGAGACAGTATTTATATGTACCATATTAAAGTTTGGTCAATATAGCAAACAGTTTTACTTAATTTTGATGATCCTGCAACTTTAAATCAACTTCTAATAATATGTAAACATGGTATTTCTATATCATCTATTATTTCATTTTAATATTAACAATCTCATAAAAATATAGATTTTATATCATTCAAGATACATTATGGGTGATGAGATAACGAGTTGGCAGTCCTCACTATAATAGTTGAAGCTGGATAGTGTAAAGGCAATTTGCTGAAAATTTCAGTCGAATTGATCCACTCTGCATGGAGATTTTCGCGATTGAATATTGAGGTTAGCCTCGATCATCATTACTAAAATGGATAGTATAGAAAACATAAGTCTCGACTATCCATCTTTCAATCTGATTAAAACACAGATCCAATTTCGTTTCGTTTTTTTATAGTTCAAAATTTCGTTTTTACTTGTCTTTACTACTCTTGGATCTGGAAGACTTGTTATTTAACTCGTGTTCTGCCTGAAATGAGGGGTCAGCCAATCAAATGGTCTGTCGAATCGACCATTTGACCTTTTCATGTGTGGAACTGTGGGTAGATATTACCAGCGGATAGAAATCAAAACAAAAGAAAAGTAGATTTTAAAAAGCATGGCTGTCGCTAATTGGTTAATTGAATGACTGACGTTATCGGGTCAAATGTCCCGAGCTCCCACTATAACTTGTTAGATCTACATGAGTTTAGGCCATCGAAAGTATAAAAAACGAAATATAGATCTATATTTTAATTAGCTTGTCCATCTTTTGATTTAATTATAAATGGAAGTCAAACAGCAAATTATAAACATCACAGGCTAGCGATGGCATCGAGAGTTGATTATGGTCTGGATAAGTTAATTTATGTCTAATTTCAAGCCAAATACGTAGATTTAGCTCTTGCATAATGTATGTTTAAATGTAATTCAAATATTTTATATATTTTTTTTTTATAACTGTACAATTTGTGGGCTTTTTTTTATATTAGTAAGATTTGTTTTTTTTATAACAGTAGGATTTGTAATGAGTTTAATTAAATTTATATGCTTAGCTGCTGAAAATGTGTCAAGAATTCTGGGAAATACCTGTAGAACAGAGAAAACAAAATAAGTTTAATAAATCGTGGACATCGAACAATTAATGAAACAAAATTAAGATCAGTATATTTATAAGGACTATAAAATTGTGATCAAAATTCAAATTAAGGATGTTGTTTGGCTGTGATGATAATGTCAGAAATCATTTACTTCTTGTATTTACAATATTTACAGTGGGTGTGGTTAATTGTTTTATTAACTTGTGTGTAGTATAAGGCACATCTCGATTGGCAGTGAAAATGGAAATCTTTGGAAAATTGGAAGAACGCAGATAAAAAAAACACAACATAAAAACAAAGGAAATGATTTGTTTCATGAAGATGTTATATCTGTTAGAACACTATATTGGTATAGATCAAGACAAGCTGATACCCAGGAGGAGGACAGATAGACCTGATTTGTTGTCACTGTGTGTAATTAAATTAGTTGATACTGGTGTAGATGTCAACAAGATGAATGATGACAAGAGAGAGAGATGAAATGAGGTTTAATGTCCACTTGACACAAACTATGTCATTTCGGGCTTCACATAATAATAAAGTTTAAATTTTTTTTCAATAAGTAGGGGTCTTTAGCTTTGGGAGAAAAAAAGAGGACCCGGAGAGAACCCACGAGGTTGGACAGGCAACCCTACTCCTTGTCACGTACAACCGAGGATTCGAAACCATGCCAGTTGACTCAATGACAGACTTTATGATACAGCACGCATGTGCTAACCAAACAGCCATCCAATCCCCGAATGATGTGAAACACCTATAATGATAGCTGCTAGAGAAGGGTGGTATATGAAGTTGTGATGTATCTGATACAACACAGAGTAGATGTACATCATATTGATAAGTTTAAACCCAACATTCTTCACTACTAAAGGCTTGTATGAAGTTATGATGTATCTGTTAAAACACGGAGTAAACACGGAGTAGATATACATTATAAATCTAGTATATAAAATCATCCAATAAAATGGTATTTTGATAAATCTGCATAAAAATTTGACTAAATGAGTATGATGCTACTGTCAGTAATGATGCTACAGTCAGTAATGTCTGGCAGAGTATGATGCTACTGTCAGTAATGTCTGGCAGAGTATGATGCTACTGTCAGTAATGTCTGGCAGAGTATGAGGCTACTGTCAGTAATGTCTGGCAGAGTATAAGGCTACTGTCAGTAATGTCTGGCAGAGTATGAGGCTACTGTCAGTAATGTCTGGCAGAGTATGAGGCTACTGTCAGTAATGCAGTCTAATATGGATGAATAGTAGAGTAGATGTACATTATATTGATAGGTTTAAACCCAACATTCTTCACTACTAAAGGCTTGTATGAAGTTATGATGTATCTGTTAAAACATGGAGTAAACACGGAGTAGATATACATTATAAATCTAGTATATAAAATCATCCAATAAAATGGTATTTTGATAAATCTGCATAAAAATTTGACTAAATGAGTATGATGCTACTGTCAGTAATGATGCTACAGTCAGTAATGTCTGGCAGAGTATGATGCTACTGTCAGTAATTTCTGGCAGAGTATGATGCTACTGTCAGTAATGTCTGGCAGAGTATGATGCTACTGTCAGTAATGTCTGGCAGAGTATGATGCTACTGTCAGTAATGTCTGGCAGAGTATGAGGCTACTGTCAGTAATGTCTGGCAGAGTATGAGGCTACTGTCAGTAATGTCTGGCAGAGTATGAGGCTACTGTCAGTAATGTCTGGCAGAGTATGAGGCTACTGTCAGTAATGTCTGGCAGAGTATGAGGCTACTGTCAGTAATGTCTGGCAGAGTATGAGGCTACTGTCAGTAATGTCTGGCAGAGTATGATGCTACTGTCAGTAATGTCTGGTAGAGTATGAGGCTACTGTCAGTAATGTCTGGCAGAGTATGAGGCTACTGTCAGTAATGTCTGGCAGAGTATGAGGCTACTGTCAGTAATGTCTGGCAGAGTATGAGGCTACTGTCAGTAATGCAGTCTAATATGGATGAATATGGATGAATCTTTACATAACACAAACTTGTTAACAAATCTCAATGATCATCATCAACTCTCCATGATCATTTTATGGAAGACTAGTGTTAATGAATTAAATACTATCAATACGTAATAATGTACATTTTACCAGCTATTCAATCATAGTCTAAACCAGCCCCTATTAGTTAGCAGTTACATAAACCTTAATTGTCAAGCTGGTTGGATTATTATATAAACATATTTTATCAAATTATAATTAGCTATATACATTGCACTGAAATTTCTTCTTCACCTAGAAGCTTATTTTGATTTAAGAAGTAAATCTTTTACAAAATCCATCAGTGAACCTTTTTCACTTTGATCTGTGGGTAACCTTGTAGAAAGAGATGCCTGAAAACAAGAACAAAACAAGCCAACAGTGAGGCTGATGTCCCCCGCCGAAATCCCAAAATAAATAGATGACACATATTAATTAATCGCACATTTATTTTTTTCAAACGTATCGAGCAATCAAACTGTACACGAAGTGTCATCTAAAAGTGTTTTATAAGAAAAATGCTAAAGCCGACGAGAAAAATGAAAATGTACCCTAGTTAGGGGGACCCTAAAGGCAGACAAAAGGGCCCCCAGATTTGACAAAAGGGCCCCTCTGGCCAAGAGAAAGGGCCCTTGTGTCCGAGTCAATCGTTTCTATACACTGTTACTGTTGAATCCATTACTGAATGAGAATGCAGTCATTGTATTGGCATAAAAATCATCAATCAAGATGAACCTAAGTTATCTTGTCCCAAAGTATCAACCAATCAAATTGATTATCTCTGCCTACCCTAAGAAGAAAATGCTCATCTTCGAACTCCATCAAGGCATTTTGACCTAATAAGCATACACACCAATATTGAACATTTTAACTCAATTCGAAGGAGAGTTATAATGTGTTCCAAAGTCTCGGCAAATCAAATTGCTTATTGCTCTGCTTACCCCTAGCAGAAATGCTCATTATCGATCTTAGTCAAGGTATTACTGTAATGAAACTATACACCAAGTTTCATCACTCACACTTAATTAGAACTAAAGTTATCGTGTCCCAAAGCATCAATCAATCAAATTGCTTATCTCTGCTTACCCTAAGAGGAAAATGCTCATCTTCGAACTCCATCAAGGCATTGACATAATAAGCATATACACCAAGTTTGGACATTTTAACTCAATTAGAAGGAGAGTTATTGTGTTCCAAAGTCTCGACCAATCAAATTGCTTATCGCTCTGCTTATCGCTCTGCTTATCCTGAGCAGAAAATGCTCATTATCGATCTTAGTCAAGGTATTACTGTAATGAAACTATACACCAAGTTTCATCACTCTCACTTAATTAGAGCTAAAGTTATCATGTCCCAAAGCATCAACCAATCAAATTGCTTATCTCTGCTTACCCTAAGCGAAAAATGCTCATCTTCGAACTCTATCAAGGCATTGACCTAATAAGCATATACACCAAGTTTGAACATTTTAACTCAATTAGAAGGAAAGTTATGTGTTCCAAAGTCTCAACCAATCAAATTGCGTATCGCTCTGCTTAGCCTGAGCAGAAAATGCTCATTATCGAACTTAGTCAAGGTATTACTGTAATGAAACTATATACCAAGTTTCATCAATCTCACTTAATTAGAACTAAAGTTATCGTGTCCCAAAGCATCAACCAATTAAATTGCTTATCTCTGCTTACCCTAAGCGGAAAATGCTCATCTTCGAACTCCATCAAGGCATCGACCTAATAAACACATACACCAAGTTTGAAAATTCTAGCTCAATTAGGAAGAGAGTTATTGTGTCCCAAAAAGTGTGACGGACAGACGGACAGACAGACAGACAGACAGACGAACTCATTTTAATAGTCCCCCAACTTTCTTCGAAAGGCGGGGGACAATAACAGTTTGAGTTATTAAAGTTTATAGCAAACAATACGATAAATTCAACAAGATCTTACAAGTCAATATTCTAGTGAAATATATCAACGCTCTGCAAGATGATCCTTTAGAGGCATTTGTTACTGTGCTTGCTTGAAAACATTGAGAGAATACTTTTCAAAACGTCACCTAAATAAATCAGTAATTGTTATTGCTCTGCAAGATGTTTTAATCTTTTTATAAGGTTATAAGATCTAATTTATAACCCAATAATATGGTACAAGATCCAATAACCCAATAATATGGTACAAGATCTAATTTATAACCCAATAATATGGAAATGAATGACAGTGATCAATCTCTTAAGAAATAAAATCATACAACTATTTTATTCCTCAATACTGTCCTGACTCCTGACATGAAACAACACAACTAATATTTGTTTAATTCTATAAGAACATGTAGTGAAATGTATTTACTTGTATTTTATTTATATATGTTTTTGCATCCCTCCATTCTTCTCCATAATCAACTATATCGAGACTACCTTTATAAAACTCTATCAACTTTTTCTGTAAAACAATTATTTAAAACAGATGTAAGCAAGGTAACTGGAGGATGTGTATAATCAACATTTTTGCCTTTTTCGACTAATAATAATAAATTGAAAAAAAATAAATAAATAAATAAACTAATAAGAGATGCCTGTCCCAGTTTCCTCCCGCTGCTAAATTATTGGAAATAATCCCGAAATGACACAGCTTGTGTCGAGTGGATGTTAAACCCCATTTCTCCCAATAAACTATACACTTTTAAAAGAATCAACAAGAACTTACCATTTCCGATAGTAAATCTTCACTAATAGATTCATTCTGACTGATTGAATACTTCATTAACATAGGAACACCATAATCACTGGGTCGGTTCTAAATCAAACATATCATTACTATGTTTAATATACATTACTTACTCATTCATACAGTAGTAAATATCACCGCTTCAGTTCCCTTATTACACAATTAAATAAAGATTTTAAATGTTTATAATAAAACGTTACTGAGTATCAGAAATCTATTTTATGTTTTTAAAAATAGTTATTCAGTTATTTATATTAAATGTATTTACCTCTGGTGGGGGCATCACCCAGTATGCCTGAACAGATGAATTATCTTTGATCTTTTTTCTATCATACGGTGCTGATGAACATAGTGAATATAGAAAGAGATACAAGACAGAGTAAACTTAAATCAGAATCATACATCTATGATAGCCTAATTCTCTATTATCAAATACATGGTTCATGATCATGATGATCCACTTCCAATTTGATTATTTAACCTATATTTACTGTATTATTTAGCATATTTAACATATACTTTCTAATCAACTTCTATTTACCCTACAATTTCTTATCATAATTCTATATTATAATTAATGGAGCGTTTTATTAGATACAACCTAACTTTTAAACTGCCAATCGTAGTAGAACTGTCACAGTTGCTTTTAAATATAATAAGAGCTTAATATATTCTTCCTTACCAACAATAAAACCAAGGCAAGGGAGATAACTGCTACCACTTCCTTTCATCTTAAGTTGATAGGACATCTGACAACCAATGTCTTTAAGGGAGGGATCAGCTTGACTATGAGGATGACTATGATACCAACCAACCAATGATAAACCCGCATGTGACATTTGTCGACGGATCTAAATAAAAGGATCAAATACAATGCTTAAATGATCTATATATAGATTTTAGAGGATCTAACGTAATATCTTGCAACAAATAAGTAGCAACCAACTAAAATTGGAATACACAACCCTTCCAAGGCCCCTATGATCTTTATACACATATTCATTTGGGTACATTGTAGTAAAAAAACAGAGGAAAGTGGAATGTATGTGGACCTACCTCTTCCTCTATAAGAGGAGCTTTCTCTTTATCTCCTAGATGACATCTACAAGGATATATCTGTCTAATACTCATATCTATAATACATGTAATAATAATACTATAGACATCTACTACTACAAGTTTATTATGACACGCCCATAACCCAATAAGAGAGATGTGTATAATAATAAAAGAGTTGTGTTAAAAAAACTTACGTTGTGATTTAGAATCCCATTTACCACCTAGATAACCAACTACTTCCGAATGAGTCAAATGACAATGGTAATCCTTAAATACAAATACAAAATAATGTTCAAGGCCTACAATATATAAAACAACAATAGGTGAGAATGCTTGTATTTTATCACCCAATATCTTATTTGACAGTAGATATCGCTTGTATGATAAATTACATAATCTACTGCAGTCAAACTGCAGTCAAAAAACTGATGTATCACTATGCAGTAATGAAACATGAGTTGGAGATTTTATTTATCACCCAATCCTTTCTTACATGCAGAAATAAATAAATATAATTCTTTGGTATAAATTTCACCTTCACTGGACCTAATTTCATTACTGCATAGTGATACATCAGTTTTTTGACTGCAGTTTGACTGCAGTAGATTATGTAATTTATCATACAAGCGATATCTACTGTCAAATAAGATATTGGGTGATAAAATACAAGCATTCTCACCTATTGTTGTTTTATATATTGTAGGCCTTGAACATATTCCCCAAATGATAGTATGACTAGATTGAAACTTACCATCAGAGAGCCTCGTTTTTTTTACTTTATCAACTTGTGTTGATATTTTTTTATATCAAAAAACACTCGTAGGAGATTCTCTATATATCTGACTTATAGTGTGCAACACTATAATTAAATGCGAGTATATTCACCAAATGATAGTATGACTAGTTTGAAACTTACCATCAGAGAGCCTCGTTTTTTTTACTTTATCAACTTGTGTTGATATTTTTTTATATCAAAAAACACTCGTAGGAGATTCTCTATATATCTGACTTATAGTGTACAACACTATAATTAAATGCGAGTATATTCACCAAATGATGGTATGACTAGTTTGTAACTTACCATCAGTAAAACAGCATTAGATGTTATTGTGATAGTAAATGGTTGTAATTTACCATAGGAACGGAAGAATTCACATTCTACTAGCGTGTTTGGATCACTGAAATAAAGATAGGTTGCCAGGCTACGAAGCATACGCAGACAGCAGCTAAGTCATCCGAGCAGTTGATAAGGGTTGTCACATATTTTTGGATTTGTCGGTATTGTGATCATTTACAAGACATCGATATCAAGTCTATACAGACCGAATGATGAATTTTGTCATTAGAGCTTTCACAAGGTTCAAAAGGGGGAAACAAGGACCATGACTGTATAAATTATTAACAGAAATTTATTGATTTAAACAACATATAATATAAATTTCAAAATGATCATATAATGAATGTAGTATGTGGAGTGTTCTCAAGAAATTTTAGACGACAGACAGTTGCAGGGATGGACGGAGGCAACGGCAATATATGATCACAATCAACCAATACTTTGGTGAAAACAATTATTCAAATATATTAGTTCAGCCTTAGTCATGAACATTCAACGTTTAAACTGGTTTTCATTGATTTATGTATATGAATATACTTACATGTCAAGACTTCTCTTTCCAATACTTTCATATTTCACTGATGGTTTGCCTCCATTTTTATCAAAAGTAAAACATTTTCTTTCTGTTATAACATTTTTATTCTCATCTGACTCATGATGTAAAGATAAATTGCCTGAACCTGACTAGTGGAAACTACGCTCAAAAATGCCTGAAAAGTTTCTTGGACAAAATTTGAGTCAAACCCCAGAACACTTGGTTAGTGAACCATTGCCTCACTGAGTCACCATGGATATCAAGTTAATCTGCTATCAGCCTTACTCACCGAGTCACCATTGCTACCAGGTGAACCTGCGATCAGTCTTACTGAGTCAATATGACTCCACTGATTTGAAGAAATACAATTAACAGTTTCTACATAAATATACCTTTATTGCATAGTTGTACACAAAAATAATTACAAATACATCCAAGAAGATGTATTAAGTCGATTGGGTGCATTAGAGCATACAAAATAATATACATTTAACTATGTGCATTGGATTCATGGCCAATTCCAAAATACAATTCATCCAGTCCTTTAGTATTTAAGAGAATTTCAGAAAGTCTGGATGATCAAGATCTATATATATAAAACCTTGATCATCAAGAGTACAATACTAGACTATTCTAGTCCATAGAAAATTTACCTAGTTACAGTTTTCAATGAAATCTTTTGATGAGGCCATTTAATTTCTAATTGAATCCAAGTCCATAGATTATTATTCTAATTATTTTGATTGGCATATTGGATATTCACTGAGACTATAAGAACTACCTAATGTATTAAAACGTTGGAGACATTCCTGACATCTGAACACTTTTAGTAAAAATAACCCACCCCACAGACATACAAAATGAAATAAAATGGGGGTTTAATGTCCTACTGTTCTGCTGCAAATGGACAGCGCTATGGCCTACTCTTATAGCGAATTCCAAATGTGAGGGATCTTGCTAGTACATGTATGTGCACCGACAGACATACATTAGACTTGGATCTTAGTCATGATTCAATATAAAGCCCATACATCCAGTTCAAATACATGTTGTATATAAAAACACTGTAAAAATAATTTAGGGGTTTTTTTGGGGGGGGAGGGGGGAAATCAAAAATAAACTGGTCATCGATTTATATCCTGATTAATCAAATCAAGCTTTATAAGGAAATAAGGAAAAATAACTGGCTTTAAAAAAACATCACTTTCTGATGAGATCTCAATATAAGATGAATATGTACATGTAATACATATTTGATACAGAGTGAAAATAGATACATGTATATTATTACTTGTTATCTGCTGCCTTTTATTCCTTTTCATATATAACTTATTATAATACATTATCAATACTACGGAAGCCCATTTATACATAAAAAAATATCCAGTTCCAATTTAAGTTGACATTATTTTTACCTCAACTAACATTAAACCTAAAACATAGACAGAATCAGAAATAGAGAGAGAGAAATGGGGTTTAACGTCCACTCAACACAAACTAGGTTATTTCAGGACTAACATAAGGGTTTTTAATTTTATTTCAATAATTCGCTTGCGCGTAGGGGTCTTTAGCAGTGGGAGGAAACCGGAGTGCCCGGAGGCCACGAGGTTGAGAAGGCGCTCCTATCTCCATGCCACATACGCTCACACAGGGACTCGAAATCAAAGCCGCAAGCCAGAGGTGACTGGGTCGAAGCGCGGCACTCTAGACCACTAGGCCATCCAAACCCCCCGAATCATAAATAACCCAATACCAAAACCAAAATTATTTTTAACAAAAAGCAAACATTTCATTGATTAAGACCATGTAGAAAGTCTGAAATTATTGCTAATAAAATGATGAAAAGAAGCAAAGTTGAAGATAAAAACAATTGGTACTACTTCATTATGTTCCATATGAGACAGTATTTATATGTACCATATTAAAGTTTGGTCAATATAGCAAACAGTTTTACTTAATTTTGATGATCCTGCAACTTTAAATCAACTTCTAATAATATGTAAACATGGTATTTCTATATCATCTATCATTTCATTTTAATATTAACAATCTCATAAAAATATAGATTTTATATCATTCAAGATACATTATGGGTGATGAGATAACGAGTTGGCAGTCCTCACTATAATAGTTGAAGCTGGATAGTGTAAAGGCAATTTGCTGAAAATTTCAGTCGAATTGATATACTCTGCATGGAGATTTTCGCGATTGAATATTGAGGTTAGCCTCGATCATCATTACTAAAATGGATAGTATAGAAAACATAAGTCTCGACTATCCATCTTTCAATCTGATTAAAACACAGATCCAATTTCGTTTCGTTTTTTATAGTTCAAAATTTTGTTTTTACTTGTCTTTACTACTCTTGGATCTGGAAGACTTGTTATTTAACTCGTGTTCTGCCTGAAATGAGGGGTCAGCCAATCAAATGGTCTGTCGAATCGACCGTTTGACCTTTTCATGTGTGGAACTGTGGGTAGATATTACCAGCGGATAGAAATCAAAACAAATGAAAAGTAGATTTTAAAAAGCATGGCTGTCGCTAATTGGTTAATTGAATGACTGACGTTATCGGGTCAAATGTCCCGAGCTCCCACTATAACTTGTTAGATCTACATGAGTTTAGGCCATCGAAAGTATAAAAAACGAAATATAGATCTATATTTTAATTAGCTTGTCCATCTTTTGATTTAATTATAAATGGAAGTCAAACAGCAAATTATAAACATCACAGGCTAGCGATGGCATCGAGAGTTGATTATGGTCTGGATATGTTAATTTATGTCTAATTTCAAGCCAAATACGTAGATTTAGCTCTTGCATAATGTATGTTTAAATGTAATTCAAATATTTTATATATTTTTTTTTTATAACTGTACAATTTGTGGGCTTTTTTTTATATTAGTAAGATTTGTTTTTTTTATAACAGTAGGATTTGTAATGAGTTTAATTAAATTTATATGCTTAGCTGCTGAAAATGTGTCAAGAATTCTGGGAAATACCTGTAGAACAGCAAAAACAAAATAAGTTTAATAAATCGTGGACATCGAACAATTAATGAAACAAAATTAAGATCAGTATATCTATAAGGACTATAAAATTGTGATCAAAATTCAAATTAAGGATGTTGTTTGGCTGTGATGATAATGTCAGAAATCATTTACTTCTTGTATTTACAATATTTACAGTGGGTGTGGTTAATTGTTTTATTAACTTGTGTGTAGTATAAGGCACATCTCGATTGGCAGTGAAAATGGAAATCTTTGGAAAATTGGAAGAACGCAGATAAAAAAAACACAACATAAAAACAAAGGAAATGATTTGTTTCATGAAGATGTTATATCTGTTAGAACACTGTACTGGTATAGATCAAGACAAGCTGATACCCAGGAGGAGGACAGATAGACCTGATTTGTTGTCACTGTGTGTAATTAAATTAGTTGATACTGGTGTAGATGTCAACAAGATGAATGATGACAAGAGAGAGAGATGAAATGAGGTTTAATGTCCACTTGACACAAACTATGTCATTTCGGGCTTCACATAATAATAAAGTTTAAATTTTTTTTCAATAAGTAGGGGTCTTTAGCTTTGGGAGAAAAACGGAGGACCCGGAGAGAACCCACGAGGTTGGACAGGCAACCCTACTCCTTGTCACGTACAACCGAGGATTCGAAACCACGCCAGTTGACTCAATGACAGACTTTATGATACAGCACGCATGTGCTAACCAAACAGCCATCCAACCCCCGAATGACGTGAAACACCTATAATGATAGCTGCTAGAGAAGGGTGGTATATGAAGTTGTGATGTATCTGATACAACACAGAGTAGATGTACATCATATTGATAAGTTTAAACCCAACATTCTTCACTACTAAAGGCTTGTATGAAGTTATGATGTATCTGTTAAAACACGGAGTAAACACGGAGTAGATATACATTATAAATCTAGTATATAAAATCATCCAATAAAATGGTATTTTGATAAATCTGCATAAAAATTTGACTAAATGAGTATGATGCTACTGTCAGTAATGATGCTACAGTCAGTAATGTCTGGCAGAGTATGATGCTACTGTCAGTAATGTCTGGCAGAGTATGATGCTACTGTCAGTAATGTCTGGCAGAGTATGAGGCTACTGTCAGTAATGTCTGGCAGAGTATAAGGCTACTGTCAGTAATGTCTGGCAGAGTATGAGGCTACTGTCAGTAATGTCTGGCAGAGTATGAGGCTACTGTCAGTAATGCAGTCTAATATGGATGAATAGTAGAGTAGATGTACATTATATTGATAGGTTTAAACCCAACATTCTTCACTACTAAAGGCTTGTATGAAGTTATGATGTATCTGTTAAAACACGGAGTAAACACGGAGTAGATATACATTATAAATCTAGTATATAAAATCATCCAATAAAATGGTATTTTGATAAATCTGCATAAAAATTTGACTAAATGAGTATGATGCTACTGTCAGTAATGATGCTACAGTCAGTAATGTCTGGCAGAGTATGATGCTACTGTCAGTAATGTCTGGCAGAGTATGATGCTACTGTCAGTAATGTCTGGCAGAGTATGATGCTACTGTCAGTAATGTCTGGCAGAGTATGAGGCTACTGTCAGTAATGTCTGGCAGAGTATGAGGCTACTGTCAGTAATGTCTGGCAGAGTATGAGGCTACTGTCAGTAATGTCTGGCAGAGTATGAGGCTACTGTCAGTAATGTCTGGCAGAGTATGAGGCTACTGTCAGTAATGCAGTCTAATATGGATGAATATGGATGAATCTTTACATAACACAAACTTGTTAACAAATCTCAATGATCATCATCAACTCTCCATGATCATTTTATGGAAGACTAGTGTTAATGAATTAAATACTATCAATTCGTAATAATGTACATTTTACCAGCTATTCAATCATAGTCTAAACCAGCCCCTATTAGTTAGCAGTTACATAAACCTTAATTGTCAAGCTGGTTGGATTATTATATAAACATATTTTATCAAATTATAATTAGCTATATACATTGCACTGAAATTTCTTCTTCACCTAGAAGCTTATTTTGATTTAAGAAGTAAATCTTTTACAAAATCCATCAGTGAACCTTTTTCACTTTGATCTGTGGGTAACCTTGTAGAAAGAGATGCCTGAAAACAAGAACAAAACAAGCCAACAGTGAGGCTGATGTCCCCCGCCGAAATCCCAAAATAAATAGATGACACATATTAATTAATCGCACATTTATTTTTTTCAAACGTATCGAGCAATCAAACTGTACACGAAGTGTCATCTAAAAGTGTTTTATAAGAAAAATGCTAAAGCCGACGAGAAAAATGAAAATGTACCCTAGTTAGGGGGACCCTAAAGGCAGACAAAAGGGCCCCCAGATTTGACAAAAGGGCCCCTCTGGCCAAGAGAAAGGGCCCTTGTGTCCGAGTCAATCGTTTCTATACACTGTTACTGTTGAATCCATTACTGAATGAGAATGCAGTCATTGTATTGGCATAAAAATCATCAATCAAGATGAACCTAAGTTATCTTGTCCCAAAGTATCAACCAATCAAATTGCTTATCTCTGCCTACCCTAAGAAGAAAATGCTCATCTTCGAACTCCATCAAGGCATTTTGACCTAATAAGCATACACACCAATATTGAACATTTTAACTCAATTCGAAGGAGAGTTATAATGTGTTCCAAAGTCTCGGCAAATCAAATTGCTTATTGCTCTGCTTACCCCTAGCAGAAATGCTCATTATCGATCTTAGTCAAGGTATTACTGTAATGAAACTATACACCAAGTTTCATCACTCACACTTAATTAGAACTAAAGTTATCGTGTCCCAAAGCATCAACCAATCAAATTGCTTATCTCTGCTTACCCTAAGAGGAAAATGCTCATCTTCGAACTCCATCAAGGCATTGACATAATAAGCATATACACCAAGTTTGGACATTTTAACTCAATTAGAAGGAGAGTTATTGTGTTCCAAAGTCTCGACCAATCAAATTGCTTATCGCTCTGCTTATCGCTCTGCTTACCCTGAGCAGAAAATGCTCATTATCGATCTTAGTCAAGGTATTACTGTAATGAAACTATACACCAAGTTTCATCACTCTCACTTAATTAGAGCTAAAGTTATCATGTCCAAAGCATCAACCAATCAAATTGCTTATCTCTGCTTACCCTAAGCGAAAAATGCTCATCTTCGAACTCTATCAAGGCATTGACCTAATAAGCATATACACCAAGTTTGAACATTTTAACTCAATTAGAAGGAAAGTTATGTGTTCCAAAGTCTCAACCAATCAAATTGCGTATCGCTCTGCTTAGCCTGAGCAGAAAATGCTCATTATCAAACTTAGTCAAGGTATTACTGTAATGAAACTATATACCAAGTTTCATCAATCTCACTTAATTAGAACTAAAGTTATCGTGTCCCAAAGCATCAACCAATTAAATTGCTTATCTCTGCTTACCCTAAGCGGAAAATGCTCATCTTCGAACTCCATCAAGGCATCGACCTAATAAACACATACACCAAGTTTGAAAATTCTAGCTCAATTAGGAAGAGAGTTATTGTGTCCCAAAAAGTGTGACGGACAGACGGACAGACAGACAGACAGACAGACAGACGAACTCATTTTAATAGTCCCGCAACTTTCTTCGAAAGGCGGGGGACAATAACAGTTTGAGTTATTAAAGTTTATAGCAAACAATACGATAAATTCAACAAGATCTTACAAGTCAATATTCTAGTGAAATATATCAACGCTCTGCAAGATGATCCTTTAGAGGCATTTGTTACTGTGCTTGCTTGAAAACATTGAGAGAATACTTTTCAAAACGTCACCTAAATAAATCAGTAATTGTTATTGCTCTGCAAGATGTTTTAATCTTTTTATAAGGTTATAAGATCTAATTTATAACCCAATAATATGGTACAAGATCCAATAACCCAATAATATGGTACAAGATCTAATTTATAACCCAATAATATGGAAATGAATGACAGTGATCAATCTCTAAACACTTAAATGTTAAGAAATAAAATCATACAACTATTTTATTCCTCAATACTGTCCTGCCATGAAATAACACAACTAATATTTGTATAATTCTATAAAAACATGTAGTGAAATGTATTTACCTGTATTTTATTTATATATGTTTTTGCATCCCTCCATTCTTCTCCATAATCAACTATATCGAGACTACCTTTATAAAACTCTATCAACTTTTTCTGTAAAACAATTATTTAAAACAGATGTAAACAAGGTAACTGGAGGATGTGTATAATCAACATTTTTGCCTTTTTCGACTAATAATAAATTGAAAAAAAAAAAAATAAATAAATAAACTAATAAGAGATGCCTGTCCAACCTAGTGGTTTTTTCCCCAGTTTCCTCCTGCTGCTAAATTATTGGAAATAGTCCCGAAATGACACAGCTTGTGTCGAGTGGATGTTAAACCCCATTTCTCCCTATAAACTATACACTATTTAAAAGAATCGACAAGAACTTACCATTTCCGATAGTAAATCTTCACTAATAGATTCATTCTGACTGATTGAATACTTCATTAACATAGGAACACCATAATCACTGGGTCGGTTCTAAATCAAACATATCATTACTATGTTTAATATACATTACTTACTCATTCATACAGTAGTAAATATCACCGCTTCAGTTCCCTTATTACACAATTAAATAAAGATTTTAAATGTTTATAATAAAACGTTACTGAGTATCAGAAATCTATTTTATGTTTTTAAAAATAGTTATTCAGTTACTTATATTAAATGTATTTACCTCTGGTGGGGGCATCACCCAGTATGCCTGAACAGATGAATTATCTTTGATCTTTTTTCTATCATATGGTGCTGATGAACATAGTGAATATAGAAAGAGATACAAGACAGAGTAAACTTAAATCAGAATCATACATCTATGATAGCCTAATTCTCTATTATCAAATACATGGTTCATGATCATGATGATCCACTTCCAATTCGATTATTTAACCTATATTTACTGTATTATTTAGCATATTTAACATATACTTTCTAATCAACTTCTATTTACCCTACAATTTCTTATCATAATTCTATATTATAATTAATGGAGCGTTTTATTAGATACAACCTAACTTTTAAACTGCCTTTCGTAGTAGAACTGTCACAGTTGCTTTTAAATATAATAAGAGCTTAATATATTCTTCCTTACCAACAATAAAACCAAGGCAAGGGAGATAACTGCTACCACTTCCTTTCATCTTAAGTTGATAGGACATCTGACAACCAATGTCTTTAAGGGAGGGATCAGCTTGACTATGAGGATGACTATGATACCAACCAACCAATGATAAACCCGCATGTGACATTTGTCGACGGATCTAAATAAAAGGATCAAATACAACGCTTAAATGATCTATATATAGATTTTAGAGGATCTAACGTAATATCTTGCAACAAATAAGTAGCAACCAACTAAAATTGGAATACAAAACCCTTCCAAGGCCCCTATGATCTTTATACACATATTCATTTGGGTACATTGTAGTAAAAAAACAGAGGAAAGTGGAATGTATGTGGACCTACCTCTTCCTCTATAAGAGGAGCTTTCTCTTTATCTCCTAGATGACATCTACAAGGATATATCTGTCTAATACTCATATCTATAATAATAATAATACTATAGACATCTACTACTACAAGTTTATTATGACACGCCAATAACCCAATAAGAGAGATGTGTATAATAATAAAAGAGTTGTGTTAAAAAAAACTTACGTTGTGATTTAGAATCCCATTTACCACCTAGATAACCAACTACTTCCGAATGAGTCAAATGACAATGGTAATCCTTAAATACAAATACAAAATAATGTTCAAGGCCTACAATATATAAAACAACAATAGGTGAGAATGCTTGTATTTTATCACCCAATATCTTATTTGACAGTAGATATCGCTTGTATGATAAATTACATAATCTACTGCGATATCTCCTTAGAAGATATCGCTTTACATGAATTTGATTGGTCAATCAAAAAGGAACTACTTTCTTTTATTTTAAAGAAACCACTTATTTTAAATAAAAAGTGACTTTTTTTTTTGTTAAAAAGAAACTGTTTTTATTTAATTGACTTTGAAGGAAATACTGGGTCAATATATAGGACTTTGCAATAGCTAAACTGCAGTCAAAAAACTGATGTATCACTACGCAGTAATGAAATTAGGTCCAGTGAAGGTGAAATTTATACCAAAGAATTATATTTATTTATTTCTGCAAGTAAGAAAGGATTGGGTGATAAATAAAATCTCCAACTCATGTTTTTTGATATCAAAAAATATCAACACTCGTTGATAAAGTAAAAAAAACTCGGCAGAGCCTCGCTTTTTTTACTTTATCAACTTGTGTTGATATTTTTTGATATCAAAAAACACTCGTAGGAGATTCTCTATATATCTGACTTATAGTGTACAACACTATAATTAAATGCGAGTATATTCACCAAATGATGGTATGACTAGTTTGAAACTTACCATCAGTAAAACAGCATTAGATGTTATTGTGATAGTAAATGGTTGTAATTTCCCATAGGAACGGAAGAATTCACATTCTACTAGCGTGTTTGGATCACTGAAATAAAGATAGGTTGCCAGGCTACGAAGCATACGCAGACAGCAGCTAAGTCATCCGAGCAGTCGATAAGGGTTGTCACATATTTTTGGATTTGTCGGTATTGTGATCATTTACAAGACACCAATATCAAGTCTATACAGACCGAATGATGAATTTTGTCATTAGAGCTTTACAAGGTTCAAAAGGGGGAAACAAGGACCATGACTGTATAAATTATTAACAGAAATTTATTGATTTAAACAACATATAATATAAATTTGAAAATGATCATATAATGAATGTAGTATGTGGAGTGTTCACGAGAACGAGAAATTTTGGACGACAGACAGTTGCAGGGATGGACGGAGGCAACGGCAATATATGATCACAATCAACCAATACTTTGGTGAAAACAATTATTCAAATATATTAGTTCAGCCTTAGTCATGAACATTCAAAGTTTAAACTGGTTTTCATTGATTTATGTATATGAATATACTTACATGTCAAGACTTCTCTTTCCAATACTTTCATATTTCACTGATGGTTTGCCTCCATTTTTATCAAAAGTAAAACATTTTCTTTCTGTTATAACATTTTTATTCTCATCTGACTCATGATGTAAAGATAAATTTAAAGCTGCAATTGTCATAAAGTCATAAATAAAATTTCCATGGAATGAATACAAGTTTGTGGTCTAAGGGGGGATAATAAGATTCAAGGGTCAATGGAGGTAGATCACCATTAAATTTTAAGTTGAGCATCAAGTCTTAGTTCACTTGTCATATATATTTGGAGTTTAGCATCAATTTAAAGTTTTGCAAAGAAATAAAACCAAGTTTGTCATAGTGATAGAGTTTATCGTATATATTCCGAATTGACAATAAAGTCGCAATTGACAACCCATGAAATTTCTCCATAAAAAAAACGCTGTCATTATCTTGCAGTAAAAATTATTTTGTTTATTAGTCAATATGAGGATGTCATACAGTCATACAGTTGACCTAGTTATCCTTTAGGGAATCTATTTTTAACCTAGAACATTAATCAAATTACTTACCTTCCTCTTGAATTTCATCACAATAAAGATTAAAAAATGGCCTGCAAAATATAAAATACTTCTTTCAATTCAGTTCCATAAATTGGCTGTATGTACATGGTCTGGTGCCGAGGAGAATCGATCCCCATCCACTACAAGAAATCTTATTTCCATGCTTGATGTACTTCAGCTGTTTTTTGATTTCATGATTACTTTATAGTTACATTATGGGAGATTAGATAACGAGTTGGCAGTTCTCACTACAATAGTTAAAAACTAGATAATGTAAAGGCAATTTGCTGAAAATTTCAGTCAAACTGATCCGCTTATAACTAAGCGAATAAAAGTTTCGCTTAGTCTTGATCATCATTTATAAAGTCGGTAAGACAAAACCAGTAGTCTCGGTTATCCATTTTTATCGGTAAATCAGGAAGGAAATATTTCAGCGAATTGAACTACAATCCAACAAAAATCTCATGCTAGCCTCGACATTGAGAGTTGATTACTGTCTGAATAAGTTCATTAATGTCTAATTAATAATTTTTATAACATTTCAGGCCTATAGAAAGACCTACAATAGGCAGATTTTGCTCTTGCATAATGCATGTTTCAGTTAGATAGTTTGAAGTAAAGTGAAAGTAGAACATTATATAAATAAACGAGATGAAACCTACTTGTTTATTGCTGTATTGTTACCATTATATATAGTTAATGGTGAACTTGTTGATCGCGGTGAATCAATATAACGTGAATCTGATCGGGAATCATCAAAACCTCTTGGTGTTGATACACGACTTCCATTCTCACCATGACCATTTTCACCTGATACTGATGCCGGGGACTATAATATAAACACACAACTTTCATTCACATGTATAATATACAAGTATTATCTGTTTCATAGAATTAGTTCAAATGACAGAATGTAATACTACAGTTGATTAACAATTAGTAATATTTCTATTATAAATAATAAACAGATGATTACCGATCGATTATTGCTATATGGACTGTGTGGTCTCTGTTTACGACACCAAATAGATTTCCATGTATCTAGTTTTTTACCACCATATTTTACCTATAAGACAAAAACCATTCAATGAGCATTTACAGTTTTAAAATTCAATAGCAATAATTACCACAAAATATTTTCATCATCTCTTATACAGTTCTAATATATTATTGTAATGTTCCCTTGATGCCAGCAATAGAGGGACCAGAACAGTGGTTTAATGCAGTTGTTAACTATGTGAACTTGTCAAACAAGGAATGGTTTCAGGTATTCTCTTAACTCTAACAATAATTAAACTTACTGAAGCCCATCCACAACCTGATTTTTTATCAGGATTTACTATACGTTTACAATGTGTCGCCCAGGCACTTGGTGTATTGTACAAATTATCATGGGTTTTTATTTTTCCATTATCTAACAGATCAGCTACAAACTGTCTTCCCTGAAGAAAAAGAAAATATATTTTTTATGGCTGTTACGATTTTTTTTTAATATCAAAAAGCTACCTGAGTAAATGTTCACGTATCTGTAGAAATTAATTGTAGTCTGCCTACCGAAAAATCTGGTATCAAAAATTAATTAGCTGGGTGAATATCCGTAAATAAATGACATGCAAGACATATACTATGTCTGTTGCACACCCGTTGTCACTTTTAATTACAGATAAATGGTCTAATAGTTAAGAGTTGGATTTGAGAAGTTGAAAGGACTGTAGACGATAAAATCATCTTGAGAATCACATGTTTAACAGCGTAGTAAGATGGAGGAATGGTAAATATTGTTAACATACCAAATAGTCGATACTGAGAACTCGTTTTCCCGGTTTGATCATTCCATCAGACATCAACATTGATAACGTAACACCACGACTTTTATTCAGAGCATACCAACGTTTCTCGTGAGATGAAATTGATGACTCTTCATCCGATGTTCCAGCGTCTTCTTCCTCATCATATTTCATGTTGATATCTTGTGATATATTACTACTATCCTCTACTAGTTCTGTAGCTGAAATTATCGTCTGTTTAGTATAATATCATTCACTATATAACCATGGATATAGTATCAGATTTTAACAGTCAGATCAAAGAACAGACTGTGATATAGAAAAGACACTTTGAAAAAATACATTATTTATTAAGATAAAAATAAATGTGTATCATCTCCACGAAAACATAGTCTTATAAAACCAACGAGCCCATGTTTGATTAAATTAACTAGGTCTATGGTTGACATTATTCTGAAAACTGATCATACATTCTATAATAAAATAATTTTACAAGAACTTTAACTGCAGACAATGGAGAACTATTAATTCCAGAACGAAGTTGCTGATGTCCCCTGCCGAAATCGCAAAATAAACAAATGACACATTTTAATTAATTGTGCATTAACTTTTTCAAAAGTCACGAGTTATCAAACTGATTATCTATGCTTAGTCTAAGCATAAATGTTCCTCGATCAAACTCAGTCAAGATTTAGAAGTACCTGGTAGTGAGTGAAACTATACACTAAGTTTCATCACTCTCCATCTGTTAGAATCAAAGTTATGTCATAACATAATCATCTTAACATATCAACTACTCATCACATCCAATTAAAATGCTCTTTGATATCTCTTTGAAAATAGTTACATAGTATTAGTGGTGATTAAGTAGTAATGAATCCCTAATTACTAAATTAGGTATTTCACACCCCTCTAATCTGATTTGGTAATTTGGGCTAGACATAAATCATTTGGGTTTTTTTACCTACAGTAAAGTATTAAGAGAAAATGCTGTAAATAACCCATTTATACCAGCCAATGACAAAATAAGTAAGAAAAATACTAATAAATTCTCTACTAGTTCATTAACCTCTCCAATCTAAATAATCTAATAACTTACATATAGGTATACTCAATAAGTTAAACACAAATAAATACTAAAGGTCTCGGACCACCTATGACAAAACTGAACCACCTTATTAACAAATCCCAAATTGAAATATGTATACAGTAAACAAAATTAGGTCCAAAGCAGAAACACCTAAAAAAAACTGGCCGTGTTCACATTTTTGAGGGAAGATATTAAGAGTTATCACTCCGCTGACAGTTTCTATAACTTGCTATCTAGCTGCAATATCAAAGTATGGTAATATACCGCTCTTCCCCACCTCTGTTCTCAGGTTATTTTGAAACCCTTACCTTCTATTTTTCACCGTGAATGTTTATTTTCACATATCAAATCATTTCTCGTCATATCTGACACAAATTTATAATAATTCAACCCTACGTTCAAGTAAAATTTAGCGAATAAATAAACATGGGTCTTGTAATGATTGTTCAGTTCAAACGTGTTTTGTGTATGTTTTCCATCGCAGAATTCTACTTGAAAATAGTGTTGAATTAATATGACTGTGTGTCAGCTGTGACAAGAAATGATTCCTTTGTCAAACAAAGCAGAATCTGGGTGAAAAATAGTCGGTAAGGATTCAAAAATAGCCTTAGACCAGAGGTGGGAATGAGCAGTATTTTCAATTTGCAGCTATATAGCAAGTGATAGGAACCATCAGTGGACATTGTCCGATCAGTGGCAGTTCCTAAAGGAACAAGCAACCTACACTGCTACTACAGGCTGGCAAGCCTGCATTTTACTTCCTTAGCCACCATAGCTCCAATATCCAGTTTGAATATTCTAGCTCAGATAGAAGCAAAGTCCCAAAAAGTATGATGACAGACAGATGGACAGACCAATTCTAATAGTCCTCTGCTTTTCTCCAAAGGCTGGTAACAATAACGGCCTGGTGGTCCAATACAACTGAAACTTTCAATCCAATTTTTCAATAATTTAAAATTTTAGATGCCTCAGCTTTAACCCAAAAAAGGGCCTCAACTCGAAAATTGGGGATTCTGCCAACCTTGACAATAAAGAGGTTATCTTATATCCACAACTATAAACCCAAAATCTACATGCAATCGAAGCTCCTATCGACATAACCTTATTTACCCATTTTATTTCGATTCAATATTTTTACAAGTTTGTGCACTTTTTGACGTCTTTGTTTACATGTGCTTCCTGTAGGCGACAATTGTTCAATCGGACGATTCTATTGGTCAAATGTTTTAGCAGATATCTATTGTATTTTATTTATGCTTTGATTGATCTTTGATGGTTTCATATTTTTGTTTCGATAGATAGATGTAACACAAATTTTGTAATTGAATTAATTGATCAATTTACCCAAAACTATTTTGTGCGGACCTGTAGTTTCGGAAGTAAGATGGCTGTACATGGAAGAAAAACTGATTTCCGCAGATTGGAAAGGGATTTAGAGGCACAAGAATTGGAGGTATTTTTCAAAACAATGTTTTACCGGCCGTGGAAAGTAGGAAGGGACATTTTGTTTCATAATTTATAAAAATGAAGGGGAATTTTCGCTGAAAAATTTAAAATGTTATGTAGCTGGGTAGACCGACTAACATAACTTAACTATTGTCTGAGTCATGATAAATAATAAACGGATTTCTACGATTATGAACAAACTACTCTACTTTGGTTATTATGAACTTACCTGTGGGTTTGAAATGAACTCCCGTTAAAGGGACAATAACACTCTTGGTGGCTTGGCAGCTCGAGAAAATAAATAATAGCCTTATTCTAAGTACTAGATGGTTAAGCGTCAGTCATTATTTTTTGAGGCGCGCGATAGCTCGCGAGTGCCTGCCGCGCACCTGAATGTCGACCATAGGGAGGTTTTTCTCCCTCGCCTTAAAATTGAAAATCGCTCTCCATGTTTGTAAATCATGGACATGTATTCGATCTCCGCCATACTGTCATTGTGAAATTAAATTAGTATGTGATCGCACATGGTAATAAAATTCTGATGAATATGCTGCTAAAAATAGATGGCGCCAATGCGCCATTGGTTAATTTAACTGAAATCAAAAGTAGAACTCTCGCGAGACGTGAGAAATTACGAGAGATGGCACGTAAAAATTTCCAATGCGAATAATTTCGAAAGAAATAGATTAAATATTTTGATGGAATTTTCAAGCGTTTATGATTATATTTTGAATGGGGGTTATGTTTTCTAAAAATAATTATACAAGCTAAATATATTTAGAAATTTCGACAAGTATTTCTATTGGAATACCATAAGTAGTTAGCCTATAGACGATAGCAGAAGTTTTACTTGACCGTACGACTACGAACGAATGATATTATTTAGCAGACGATGTATATTATCAATTATGTAAACAGGAATGACCCCTTGCACCAAGTTATTGATCTTAAGAACCATTTGCCATATACAGAAAACTAATCACTATCAGATCACTCTCCTTAACTCCTAAATCACTCTTCTTATCGAAACTGGGAGAGCTTTTTTAAGAGAGCGATTTTTTCAATTTTTTTCATTTAAGGGGAGCTTTTTTCCACTCTCCTCTAAAATACAAAAAACAACGACTGAAACGTCCTACCTGGTGTGTAAATTATCTATTACAACCTATTTTACTTGTCCAGAAGGTTCGAAAATATTTTAAAATCCAAGTCACATTTGAAAAGGTTTACGCTAGACTTTTCAAATCAATTAGTTGAATTTTTCCAATTTTTTAAATTAGGTGTGCTAAGATGAAATTTATATCATCAATTAATTGGAATATTGTAAAATAACCAGAATGAAGATTGGAACATATTATTCAGTTTCAACAAGAGTGGTATTGGGGCTTTAAATAAAATCCATTATACAACTAAATATAACAACGGAAAAAAGGGGTTCTCTCTTGTAAAATTGAACTTCTCACAAACTTTGACACCGAGAAATTAAAAAATGGAAACTTATTACGTCACTTATCGGAATAGATCATTTCGTATAAGGGGGTCAAAGCAAGGCTATTTTAAGACAATCCATATTTTGTGTTGGTGCGTTCGATTACTGACTAGCGCCGGGCTTACTCTAGCCACCACGAACACGTTCGGGTTACCGATGATGTCATTTGAACAGCTTACTTGCGACAGGCCGAAGTAACCTGCCCAAAGAGCCGGTTACTTGTGGAGGTATCCCATGGATGCAATTATTTGATCGAAGTTATATTTGCAGATTAAGTTTAGGCGACGGAAGAATTATTGTTGACACTTTTCTCGGATTAAAAATATCATATTTACGTTTCACAGTAGTGTTTTAGTGATTCTACATCTTGGTGTAATGATTCCAAGAATTAGAAAAGGCCACTCAGCGTCCTTTCAATTGCCCAAAGGCACGTTCCATCGCAGAACTGAGATGTTTTTTAAATATTTTTTTTTTTGATAACGGGTCAGTTTCCCCAAATCAATGTATGGAGTCATAAGCCATGGCTAAAGAGGGCAGACTGGGTCCCCTAGTAGGAATTCTTCCTACTGAATTTGGTATCTGATTGGAGGAAAATACAAGAATTCTTTAAAACCCTAGGGTACACCCAGACCAGTAGATGTTAACATGAGTAAATAGAATTCGATGATCACATAGCCTACAGCCTGGAGTATGAGCGAGTGACCTTTTTGCGGTTTATGTATGATATTCGATTGTCCTTAATCTTGGGCGCCATAATTCGAATATGACAGCCATCCATACCTCCAATTATTCCGGAAAATTTACAATATTTAGAAAAACCGTTATAAATTTCTTCACGTTTGTGGGGTAATGGGCAATTGTAACACAGACAGGAGATTGTTTTACCTCTACTTAACTCACTGGGGCGTAACTGTGCAATAATTAGACATGTTAAGTGTTATTGCACACTATTTCTGGTTTACGCTAGTTTTAGTGGAAACCATATAGAGAAGTGGGATGGGTTTTCCATGCAATAAAAACGATCATGTTGAGCAGGTGTCAGTATTACAAGTCATCTATAGCACGCTTCATTCGCTACCAGGTTTAACACCTCGACCTGCAGTCTCTGTGCTATAAATATAACTTGTTTTCATTAGAAACTGCGCGACATATACAGTGCATTTGTTGAATTTTATATTCCAAATCTGGCAGATAGTGAGCGAAATGAATCTATAGTGTGCGATCATAACCTTGCCCTCCCAATTGCAATTCTGGTAAGCTATGGAGCTCATTAACAAAGCTAACAAACGTTACATTGGTGATTTAAAGTATTTTCTGCATAATATGGGCTTTATTTCGCTTCTCTGGATTTAATAGTTCCAATGAGATACCAATGAAAAGGTATAAAGTTTGTTGATGGATTATTGTCTGCGCATTATTTATCAGAACATCGAGCATAATTAATTGTTTGGTGGCGTTTATCTTCCATTTTGATACCCGAAGAAAGCACCGCGCCGTTCGATTACCCATTCCCACTGCGCATGTCGAAACGTACTCGAGGATCCTTGCCGAGTAAGCACGGAGCAAGTAATCGAACGCGAGATGAGTTTGGGCGTTTACAAACATAAATATGCCCATAGTCCGATATTTTGTTTCCGCCTTGTATTAATTTTTTGGTTAGAGAGTCGGTGGGATTTTTTCTTTTGAATTACATTTGTTTTACTGGCCTTGAATCTCACCCTTGAATATTTATTAATATTTCCTGGAGAAGAACTTAAGCAGTCCTGCCAATTAACCTCAGCAATCTGCTGTAGCCGAGGTAGGCCTAAATTCCGATTGATTTTACATTTTACCTCAGCAAAATTAAAAGCCGGGGCCATTGAATTATTGAATAGGTATATAACGTTTTTGTCCCCCGCCTTTCAAAGAAAGTTGGGGGACTATTAAAATGGGTTCGTCCGTCTGTCCGTCTGTCTGTCTGTCCGTCACACTTTTTGGGACACAATAACTCTCTTCCTAATTGAGCTAGAATGTTCAAACTTGGTGTATGTGTTTATTAGGTCAATGCCTTGATGGAGTTCGAAGATGAGCATTTTCTGCTTAGGGTAAGCAGAGATAAGCAATTTGATTGGTTGATGCTTTGGGACACGATAACTTTAGTTCTAATTAAGTGAGATTGATGAAACTTGGTGTATAGTTTCATTATAGTAATACCTTGACTAAGTTCGATAATGAGCATTTTCTGCTCAGGGTAAGCAGAGCTATACGCAATTTGATTGGTCGAGAATTTGGAACACAATAACTCTCCTTCTAATTGAGTTAAAATGTTCAAACTTGGTGTATATGCTTATTAGGTCAATGCCTTGATGGAGTTCGAAGATGAGCATTTTCCGCTTAGGGTAAGCAGAGATAAGCAATTTGATTGGTTGATGCTTTGGGACACGATACCTTTAGTTCTAATTAAGTGAGAGTGATGAAACTTGGTGTATAGTTTCATTATAGTAATACCTTGACTAAGTTCGATAATGAGCATTTTCTGCTCAGGGTAAGCAGAGCGATACGCAATTTGATTGGTCGAGACTTTGGAACACAATAACTCTCCTTCTAATTTAGTTAAAATGTTCAAACTTGGTGTATATGCTTATTAGGTCAATGCCTTGATGGAGTTAGAAGATGAGCATTTTCCGCTTAGGGTAGGCAGAGATAAGCAATTTGATTGGTTGATGCTTTGAGACACGATAACTTTAGTTCTAATTAAGTGAGAGTGATGAAACTTGGTGTATAGTTTCATTACAGTAATACCTTGACTAAGATCGATAATGAGCATTTTCTGCTCAGGGTAAGCAGAGCGATAAGCAATTTGATTTGCCGAGACTTTGGAACACAATAACTCTCCTTCGAATTGAGTTAAAATGTTCAAAATTGGTGTGTATGCTTATTAGGTCAATGCCTTGATGGAGTTCGAAGATGAGCATTTTCTTCTTACGGTAGGCAGATATAAGCAATTTTTGGATGACACTTCGTGTTCAGTTTGATTGGTCGATACGTTTGAAAAAAATAAATGTGCGATTAATTAATATATGTCATCTATTTATTTTGGGATTTCGGCGGGGGACATCAGCCTCACTGTTGGCTTGTTTTATATATGAATACCAATAATTATTATCAACAAATCATACGGCGCATCGGTTTAATTATCGGTAGATAGTTCCATATCTTTCTATTTCTCTTTGAATATTATTACTGGTGTGTTCAGAATTTTATAATCGTGAAATTCACAAGGCAATTTATCCATATGATTGTACTCTCAGTTGTTACCTATTTTGAAATCCACGGAGAATGGAACTTATCACGAATGTTTCGATTTCGATGAACAAAAAATTAATTTAATCAGGAACATTAATGATATGAACAGTCGGAACGTGAATAAAATATGGAAATAATTGAGAAGTGGTGGTCGTCTTTCATACGAAATATGATCAATTAAAATTATGAAATAAAGTGTGTTTTTTTATATATGTTAGCCACAAAGTTGATAATAATTGACTGGGCTGTAATGTGTTTTATCAGAATATATATAATATACACTGGTGAAATTATGGGATGAAAAGCAATATTATACATGTATTTACGAGTATTTGTATAATCGATAAATAAAATTTAGTAGACTGACAATCAATTGGTTCAAAATTGATGTCATTGTCTCCAGTTGCTATTTTCTTGCCCAAACTCAAACGACCGAAAAGGCTGTGTGCTGTTTTGATTAGCCTACAACACACGTGGTTGTCACAAATTACCCCTTTTAACACAATTACGATGGTTTAGCCCTTAACGTCACGTGTAATGTTGTGATGGACACAGACGAAAATACAAGCAAAAACATTGACTTTTCAAGAGAGAACCCCTTTTTTTCGTTGTTATATTTAGTTGTATAATGGATTTTATTTAACGGGAGTTCATTTCAAACCCACAGGTAAGTTTATAATAACCAAAGTAGAGTAGTTTGTTCATAATCGTAGAAATCCGTTTATTATTTATCATGACTCTGACAATAAGTAACATGTGATCATTATCATTACAATTACACGATTACATGAGTCACTTAGTTAGTCTAAATAAATAGTCAGTCACAGTGCATGATCATACAACCTGCAAGACAGAGAAATAATTCGAATTGACAATCATTACATGATAAATTCAATTACACATACCGTAGTCATAGTCATAGTTGCATATTTGTGATGAGAAAATCAAAACATGCGGTAATTAAGATACCTTATATAATATATGTAAGATTTAGCAAAGACATTTTGAAAGAGCTGTCCTTTCCTTCTGTAATATAGTTCAAAAAACGATAATGCGAAATAATATATTAAAAATTTCATTCAAATTAGTTTATTCGGGGCAAAGTAAACACTGTTTGTAGTTTTGATTTTTGTAGATTATCATAGCACGTAATCTCTTGTTTCAATTTCAAATGTCAAGGTTTCTTTTACATGCTCTCCAATGAGTAAGCTTACACAGGATCTCTGCGCCATCCACAATATCACCCCACAATGCCAACAAAATACTGGCTACAACAGTAGATTAACAGAGATCATGTTCATATTGCCTATATAGTTGTTCATCAAGTCTGGAAATAAGGCACCTGTCATTGACAATGTCAGACACGGTTATGACCCTTGATCACTTTGAAAAATCTTGTGAATGCTCTAGAGGCTAAAGTTAATATCCGATTGACTTTGAATTTATACACTATGTTTAAGGTCATGAGAAACAGAATCCTATTGATTTTCAGCGATATCTGTTAATTACTGCCAGAGTTATGACCCTTGATCACTTTAAAAAAAATTGTGAACGCTCTAGAGGCTGAAGTTAATATCCGATTGACTTTGAATTTGTACACAGTGTTTAAAGTCATGAGACAAAGAATCCTATTGATTTTCAGCGATTTCCGATAATAACTACCAGAGTTATAGCCCTTGATCACTTTGAAAAATCTTGTTGATGCTCTAGTGGCCAAACTTATCAACCAATTGACTTCGGATTGATACACAGAGTTTAAGGTCTTGATTTTCAATGAATTTTGATAACTGAACAGCTAAATCCATAATTTGAAATGTTTCGTATACTAAGTGTTAGCATGGGGCAGAACTTTATAAAAACCTAACAAATTCTAATGATTTTCTGATAATTACTTTACGAGTTGTTAATCTTAATCATATTTCAGAGTATTAAATATGTTTCATTATCGAAAAATGTAAAGAATATGCGACAACTCTGGTTGACTGCCTGGGCGATTTAGCTGCTGTGGGCGTATGTTTCGTTACCTGGCAATCTATCTTTTTCAATTTTAAAAGAGTTACTATGACACTGTGCAACTTGAAGGAGTGAGGGAGAGGGTATTGGGGAAGCTTCTCCACTTCTCCCTCTAAGAAAACTTTAAAAATTTGAGTCAGCATTCTTGCTTTTGGGGTCATACATTGCTGGGAGCAAATTCTTGTGAACAAGAGAATAAGAAATGGGACATAATCTCGAGGCCTGTATGTTAAATTTGCCTGTTTTTGTGAGAGTTGACAGAAAACTTCACGGTTTTGTCGCCTTACGACCAACACACTAGTGGTACTACTAACTGGGCAGTTCACTATAACTCTGAAAATGATAGTTATTAGATAGTATAATACCACAGATAAGGATTGGAAGAATTATGACATAATGGAATCGAGTGCCATATACAAGTTATGTAACTGATCTTTTTGCATCATACATGTAGATGCCAAAAAAAATCCTATATGTAATTTGTGAGTGGGTGTGAGGGGACTTTGTCTGATGGTCAAGTGTTGTACATCTACTGTGTATGATATTTGATGGTCATAAAATAAATATAGTTTATGGATAGGAAACTCTTTAGAAAGAGCATCATGTTACATTGTACATATATTCAAACAGACATTTTATTTTGCAGTCACCTGGTGGTGTTGCAGGAAGTTATGTATATAGTCAACTACTATCGATTTATTTAGTACATAATGATACGTAAGTCAAATTAGATGAATATTATGTATTATACTGTACATGTAATGCCATGGGGTTACGGTTGGCATCAACTTTCTACATGGTTTACATTAAGTGATGTTTATACACATTTTGTTATAAAGTAAGACCTGGGCGTAGTTAGTGAATCCCAGTGTATGTTACATAGTGTAAATAAAACTGATATAAATTTATGAAGAGTAGAAAAAATGTAATTGTGATAATTTTCAATAATTAGTATGTATTAAGTGAAGTTATTAATTCCTTCTTGATATTTCAGAGTAATGCTAAATTTCTGAATGTTTTAATTGAAGTTATAAATTCCTTATTGTTTTTTTCAGATGTAATGCGAAATTTCTGTGGAAAAGAATACCACAAAATATAAAAACAGTAAGTCAGGTTTTAACGTGTAAATGTCACAAAGATATTCCAGTTTTCTAACTATTCAAAACTTTTAACATTACTTGGTTTTTTTTTGCAATGTCTATTTTCTGTCTTGTTCGCAGGTTTATCTTGTAGATTTTTGTTTTGCATACAGTGCCGTCGTCCTGTACTTACTAATACTAGTAATACATGGAGAATAAATTTTGTACATGCTTTAGGCAGACGTTATTGTCTTAACTGAAGTTTTGCGCTATTCAAGAATCCTATATTATTATTAAAGATGATATAGAATTAAGGCAGTTATATCCAATTCCTCATAATTATTGGAAATTTTCAATTTTAAACTTTGTGAAATTATGATTCTTTGTGATTTTACCATATAAACAAAGAGAAACAAAGTTTTTAGATTTTTAGTTCAGTGTGTTGTAAATTCTTGTTCTTTATACAGTGGTCTAAAGCATGCAATATATAGATAGTAGTTCTGTTGCATCCATTCTGTAGTATTATTTAATTGTAGAAATTCCAATTTTTTCTAGAGTAATACAGAGTTAAATCAGATATGGGCTGTAGGACAGAAAATGTGGCAGAGAGACTATCCTGGTGTATATGAAACTTTAAAATATGATTGGTCAGATCGTATTAAACCTATTATGAATTCTTTAACAGGTAAAATATTAATAAGCTTACCGATCATATTTATAATTGCTCTTCATTAGTTGGGTGCCTGGCTGGGTGAGGCTCGTCTTCATTAGTTGGGTGGCCTGCCGGGTTCAGCCTGTCTTCATTAGTTTATTTCATATTGATCATTTGCAGCTAAGATGTGTATTTGTTCCACTGATGATGATACATGGATTCAGTGCCACTTAAAATGAATGTGGTTTGTTTCTATTTAAAGAGATGTTTATATAATGTTTTTGATGTTTGTTTTGTAGAATCTATACGACAAGGAGCTTTCCGTTTAGTGTCTTTAGCTTATTCATCCATAAATAGCGAAGAATTTGCAAGTTTTGTGGGAATGCCTGTTAGCGAAGCTATTCAAGGTGAAATATTTTACAATGATAATTAAATGAAAGGGCAACTCCCAGCTTACTTGTATCCTGATAGCTGTATTTATTCCTCATAAGCCCCGTTTACACCTGGCCGCGATAAGCGTGCAATACTGGGCACGGTACTAGGCCGCAATAAATTTCAAGAAATTGACCCGTTTACATTACCGGTCTTGGAACCGTGCCAAGCACGTCAAATGTTGGGACTCTTCACAAAAAAGTTAATTTCGGTCCCTATGCAAGTTACCCGGATGAAAATAATTATGGCGGTTGATTTTGGTACGTGTAGCCATTTTGACAGAACTGATGACAGAGCTGTCAAAGTTCGCGGGAAAAAAGTCAAGGTTCATTTGGCGCATGCGCAGTAATCGGTGCTCGGACTGGTTAGCGTTTACACTACGAAAATTTAAACAGGGCCGTTCTTAGCACGGTTCCGAGATAAACTCACTTCAGTGGGCCAGATTGGCACGGTACTCAGTGTGGCACGCTTGTGTTTGACCCGTTTACACTACAAAAAAATTAACGGTGTCGTACCAGGAACGGTACCTGGCACGCTTAAAATTTGTAATGTAAACGGGGTTATAGTCATCTTATCAATATCCTCAAAATTAGCAGACATTAAAATATCAATTGCCTTATACTTAATCTATACAAAATGGAAGTTTGTTATTGTTATTATAGTAAATGGAAGTTTGTTATAGTTATTATAGTAAATGGAAGTTTGTTATTGTTATTATAGTAAATGGAAGTTTGTTATTGTTATTATAGTAAATAATTTTGGAGATTGTATGGTGTTATGGTTGAAAATTCTATATTTTGTTTATTCATTTTATTTTTCTTCTAGCTGCTGTTGCTAAAGGTTGGACAGCAGATGCTCAAAGTAAAATATTAACACCTAAAAAAGCAGGTATTAGCATATTATGTTTGTAAAATCATCAAAAATAATTAGATTGGTATATATGAAACCAGCCATTGATGGCAACTTGGGTAGTTTTGATGTTTAAGCAGGAGTTTCTGTTTAATGTTTAGTTTCAAACCATTGATGGCAAATTGTTCAAATTATTTGATTGATGTTGGGTTCGTACTCAGACCATTTTAAACTATGTGATAGTAGGAAGTTGCGAGTGTCAAATAGTTTAAAATGGTCCATCTCGATCAGATAATGAGATTTGGGTAGACTATTGAGGTTCTCAACACTAACTAATTAAATATGTGAAATGGTAGGAGACGACAATTCTCGTGAGGTAGGTCTAAAGTAGCTGGAGACTAGTAGTCGGAGAACATCTGAACTGGGATCTCAGTGATACACTAGGTAGGTCTAAAGTAGCTGGAGACTAGTAGTCGGAGAACATCTGAACTGGGATCTCAGTGATACACTAGGTAGGTCTAAAGTAGCTGGAGACTAGTAGTCGGAGAACATCTGAACTGGGATCTCCGTGATACACTAGGTAGGTCTAAAGTAGCTGGAGACTAGTAGTCGGACAACATCTGAACTGGGATCTCCGTGATACACTAGGTAGGTCTAAAGTAGCTGGAGACTAGTAGTCGGACAACATCTGAACTGGGATCTCCGTGATACACTAGGGGTTCAGGAGGTGGATAGATGAAATGAAGTAGTAACCCCTATAACCAGTGAAGCCAGACGAACTCCTTGTTGGTGGTAGATAAATTTATTTTAAAACGTTTTGGACTGAGGTAACCTCCATCAGTTAATGAAAAAATGAGCGAGGCGTGTGTTGTTGTTCTTGGTGTTTAACGTCCGCTTCCACCGAAGGTGATATCGCAGACAAGTCTTATTTTTTCCATTTTCATTATCTTAGCGCACGCGCAGGGGTCTTTGCTGTGGGAGGAAACCGGAGTGCCCGGAGGAAACCCACGAGGTTGAGAAGGAGCCCCTATCTCCATGCCACATACGCTCACACCAGGGCTCGAAACCACAGCCGCAAGCCAGAGGTGACCGGCCAGCTAGAGGTCGAAGCGCGGCACTCTAGACCACTAGGCCATCCCAACCCCCCTGAGCGAGGCGTATGGTCTTTAGGTCTTTATAGGATAAGTAATTGTGACGTCATGAGAACGATTATGATCAGTAATGAATGAGTTGGACTAATCCTGATCAGCTAGAAATGATCAGGATTATTCTAGAATCTAAGATGGTTTTTGAGAATAGTAAATATGTTTATGGATTGTGAGACCAGCACCTGGATCAATCTTCATGGTCTAAGATAAATTACCCTGGTTTATATTTTTTCTCCGTATCATGAAATGTTAACATATAACTGTTTTAAAAATGTTGTAGAGAAAATAGGAGATCCACCTTTACCAAGTGAACGACAGTTATCAGTATTAACTGATTATGTTTCCTTCTTAGAGAACTGATTTATACAGGTAACATAGTTTTACTTATCATATGTACAATCTATATTCACAACTATTAATCTTTTCATATTCAATTACAACTCAAGCAAACTATTGTTAAACTTTAAAGCTTAACATTTAAAGGGACAATAACATTCTTGCTGGCTTGGTAGCTCCAGAAAATAAATAATACCCTTATTTTAAGTACTAAATGTTTAAATGTCCTACCTGTTGTGTAAACTATCCATTACAACCTATTTTATTTGTCCAGAGGGTTCGTAAATATTTTAAAATCCAAGTCACATTTGAAAAGGTTTACGTTAGACTTTTCAAATCAATTGGTTGAATTTTTCCAATTTTTTAAATTAGGTGTGCTATGATGAAATTTATATCATCATTTAATTGGAATATTCTAAAATAATACGATTTGTTGACCAGAATGAAGATTGGGACATATTTTTCAGTTACAACAAGAGTGTTATTGGGGCTTTAATAAACCATTATTATATTATAATTTAACAATTACCCAAGCCTGACAATGTCAGGCACAGATCCAGGATTTATCGGGCACAAAACCTCTAGTGCCTGTCATTTTGTCTTTTTCATTGATATTATTAATACATGTCCGGCATTAACTTTAAAATATCAGGTACTATTTCATTAGTGTGCCTGATATTTTTTCAGGTACATCTTAAACCATTATTACCAGTTAAAACATCAATTGAAGGGTTCAGTTGATGAATATGGATTTAACTATGGTACATGTGTGGCACCAGTACAAGTATTATGTACTTGGTTGTGGTTACATATAATAAATTTTATCACCCAATAACATATTTGACAGTAGATATCGCTTGTGTGATAAATTACATAATCTACTGAGATATCTTCTTAGGAGATATCGCTTTACATGAATTTGATTGGCCAATCAAAAAGGAACTACTTTCTTTTATTTTAAAGAAACAACTTATTTTAAATAAAAAAGAAACTTTTTTTATTTAATTGGCCTTGAAGGAAATACTGGGTCAATATATAGGACTTTGCAATAGGTAAACTGGTGCCAAAAATGAGAGAGAGAGAAATGGAGTTTAACATCCACTCGACACAAACTAGGTCATTTAGATACTAAAATATGATTTAATTTTTATTTCAATAATTCGCTTGCACGTAGGGGTCTTTAGCAGTGGGGGGAAACTGGAGGACCCAGTGAAAACCCACGAGGTTGGACAGGTGACCCTAATTCTTGCCTTGTACAACCAGGGATTCGAAACCACGCTAGTTGACTCGGTTTTATTTTTACTTTACCAACTTGTGTTGATATTAGGAGATTCTCTGTATAAAAATTTAAAGTTTTTTCTGATTTCAGACATTCATTGACTAGAAGTAATAAAGGATTTATAGTGCTAACAGATACAGAGACAGTAAACAAAGTTTTTTAATATTCACAGAGTAAGTGACCTAAACCTGATTTGGGTATAAAAAAGAAGAAGAAGTGTTGAATGTGAAATGTGGTTTAAGATTAATCTGTTGTTTTTCATCTTTTAGTTTATATGTCAACAATGGCTTCATTTCTTTACTTTAAATTTACAATCATACCCACTTTGCAACAGATATCAACAAATTCAAGCAGCAAATGAGATGGTTTGTTTTTTGAAAGCATTTGTTAAAGGTTAAGTTAATCTGTAAGATTTGATGTATAAAAGATATGTTAAAGTATGATTGGCAGTGATGTAAGAGTTGTCTTGACATGATATATCACAAGATATTCAAATATATTATATTATACCACTTGGTTATCACATTTCATGTTGTTTAATAACTTATTATATAACCTGTTTAATAACTTGTTATATAACTTACCTGTTTAATAACTTGTTATATGACTTGTTTAATAACTTGTTATATAACTTGTTTAATAACTTGTTATATAACTTGTTTAATAACTTGTTATATAACTTATTATTTAACCTGTTTAATAACTTGTTATATAACCTGTTTAATAACTTGTTATATAACCTGTTCAATAACTTGTTATATAACTTACCTGTTTAATAACTTGTTATATAACTTGTTTATTTGAATGATTAAAGGGATATTGTTAGTACTCTTTATGTTAGACTAGATTCTCCTGTAACTTGTCTGTATTCATGAACAATCTAGGCTGGATTTTTATAATTTATCTATATTAAAATGCTGATAAAATATAGTCATTCTTGGTTATTATTGAGTAAGAAAAGATGAACTTTCCCAATGATTTAAAACATGGATTATAAAATAAAGCCATCAGTTCAAAATATAATGATTGATTGAGCTCTTTAATTCTGGAAACATGGAGTTCAAACTATAACCAACCAATTAACTGATACCGGAGTTTAACTTTTATTCTAGCAACATGGCACACCTTACAAAATTTTTTGTTGAGCAAAATGATTTTTATGACCCGTCACTCTGAATTTAGTAATTGAAATATTCACATATTGGTCCATTTAGGAGTCAAATCTCTGCAGTGTCCCAGGCACCTAAGCTTCATGAAGTCATGAATTGTTATAATTGTCCACTGGATCCCATGGAATTATGAGCTTGAAAATCTCGTCTCTATTGTGTTTCAACTGTTTGAGACAATTACTGTCTGTCAAAGGTTTGTACATGGGACCTCGTTTTTTTTCAACCCACGGAATACAGTACCCACCTATATAAATTAGTAAATTCAGTAGCGAAACTCTCCGTATTATATCCAACTTGATGACAATGATAAAGGCTACATACAACTAGGCCGTAATACTTTTCTCATAAAAAGTGTAGCTTTACAAATGTTTTATATAGCTGAACATTATTATTAAGCCCCAATTCTTGGGAACACTCTACATACTACATTTATCATCTGGTTGTTTTGAAACTGATACATGTTGTTTACATCAGTCAGTTGAAGAATCCTATTTGATTTAAATAATTTCCGTTAATTTCTTCTGGAGTTATCATCCGATCAGTATTGAATTTACATGCATCATTTAAATTAGTGAAACGAAGACCCCTATTTGGCTTCACCAATTTCCGTTAATTACATCTAGAATTATGGCCTTTGGTTCACTTTGTGTAACCCTGTGAATGCTCTAACGACAAAAGTTAGCATCTTATCTATATGAAATTCATACGCGTCATTTAAATTAGAACAACGAAGAAGCCTATTTAATTTCAGCAATTTCCGTTAATTACGTCAGGAGTTATGAACGCTCTTACGACAAAATTTATCACACGATCTATATGAAATTTACGTACTTCATTTAAATTAGTTTAACAAAGAAACTCATTGAATATCAGCATTTTCGGTTTGTAACGCCTGGAGTCGTGGCCCTTATTTCGCTTTGTTGAACCTTGTGAACGCTCTAACAACAAAAGATATCATCCGATCGGTATGAGGTTCATATGCATCATTTTAGATTACTGAAACAAAGAACCCTACAGAATTTCCGTCAATTTCTCTAAAGTAATGGTCCTTGTTTTCACTTTACTATGGCCCTCATGCAAATTAGAATCTGAGTTGTATGAAATTGCCTTCAAAATGTCCTCCATTACCCACATAACATAAGAATAAATTTACGACAACCCTTGTCAACCGCGCGGACCATTTAGCAGCTTTGAGCATATGCAACCTATCTTTAAATTCAAATCAAAATATGGCTGATGGCACCGAGAGTTGATTATGGTCTTGACATGTTAATTAATGTCTAATTAATAGTTAACATAACATTTCAGGCCTAACGAAAGACCTGCAATGGGCATATTTACCTCTTGCATAATGTATGTTTAATTAGATTGTAACTTCGACTTCTGTGAACGGCTGATACCACTTCCCGTGTTCTACTTGTGCATAAACAAATAACAAACGGCTTTAATATCAATACACTAATACAATAAACTTTAATAATAAATAGGACAACTTATAATTTATACAAACAAACACGGAACGACGTCGAATTACACAGTGTCTTTACAACTAAGCTTTGTCCCAACAAAACAACGAGTTGGTACTGAGGAGCGGGGGTTGGAGGGATGGAGGCGGAATGTAGATTGATGAAATGGTGATGCCAGATGTGATATATAATGTCAAGAAATATGTTAACGATTTGATAGGAGTACCAAAGGCCTAATCTACAATGAAACGGTTTCACCAATGAAAGTATAGCCACGTTTATATACCCGTAACAAGTCCGTCTGGTGATTGTTCTATGTAACATTGGGTCATGGAGCTGGGAAATAAATACAAACACGCCAATCAGGTATCGTCTACTGGCCCTACAGATTTTATAGATATAATACTATAACGCTTATATACAGTAGAGGTTATCTGAGTTCTCTAAAAACGTGGTCTGGTTAATGTATTGACGTCGATAGCTAGTACCAGCAACAACGTGTACTAGCTTAGCAAAGATAAGTCTGGTAGGTTACAATCGGGCAATAACATGATAGTCTGATAAACCAAATATGGAAATCCCATGCTTTAGACTCGCGGGCAAACATTCCCTTGAGACATCATCCAGCGATCCCAGAGAAGACATCATTCGGAGTTCAGGAGAACGTCATACTCACAGCCTCGTCGGCTTAGAGGCTGGGGAACACCGCGGCATAACACACACTAGGGGTAGAGAACTTATATTTAGCTTATTTAATGCCATAGCTGTGTGTGTAGTTTCCTGTATATAACAGTTGTATTATGGATGTTACAAAGATATAAAAACATAGTTAACCAAAAAGTGTTCCAGAGTTAGTTGATCATATGTAGGACATGAAGTCAAAGTTAGTTCCTGACTGGATAAGTGTCTTCCTAGTGTCACGGGCTGTTTGCTGGGTAATCCTGATTGGCCACATCTGTCTTGTCTCTGTAGTGTCATACATAGCGTCACGCTCCAGATACTATATCCATATCCTAGTGGCACGCTTTAGACACTATTACATGTATATGCTCTAGATACTATATCCATCAGAATTCTTGGCGAAGTTCGGGTGGAACATTTTTCATTCTATCTTTCAGGATGTTTTCAAAGAAAAACAAACCACCATCATGGTAGCGTGTTGAGGTATAGCAATCCTGTAAGTATGGCGGACAAGATATATATTGATGCACATATGCCATTTCTGCTGATAACATAATTCTGAAAAATACAAGATAGATAATGTCCTGTATATATTTCAAGATAATGTATGTAAAGATAATGTCTTTGTATAAAGCAAAATATGCTATAATAGAAGGTAAACAATGTCCAATATAGACTACAACAGGTTGCATCTCATCTTCCGTAGAAGAGTTGATCTCGCCTTAACTACGTACATCTTATCAGCACGTAACACCATGCATATTTCGGCACTAATTATCAGCTAATCGAGTTGCAAAGTCCACGGTTCACCCAATGGGAAGGTTTCCGTTGGCAGAGACGCCCCCCCTAATTTTCGACAGTGCCCTTTTTTACTGCATCACTGAACAAATATATTTCTCATCAATTTGAATGTATCTTTCAGTGAATGGTTATGTGTATTATATGTTATAAGCATTTGTACGTACCGTTGATAGTAATATTGTGGTACAACATGGGTGTGAGTTATTTCTATGATTCTACCAGGAATATGAACTGATCTCGTATTACTCGTATTTAAAGGAGTTCTCTGTAGATATTGCAGATAGAAGAGTTGATTATCCGGATCCGATTTATTCCAATCAGTTATAAAAGTTTTTACTGGGAAACTGAAGCTGGATGCCTGTTGATATTCTACCCTGAGACGATGCTAATAGATAATACAAAAATAAGTCATTTGTTATATAAGTAAACTTGTGTTATCCTCCTTTAAGATGTTTCTAAGTCCGTAATAAAAGTAAAAACCAGATAGAGTGACAATTCTTACTGAAAGATTATTCTCGGGAATATCAACTTATTGAAATTTAGAGCTAATAAGTATCCCCTCACCAACAGAATCCACCAGTTTGAATTAATAAAAAAATTATCCTTGCTTGTCATCATTAAATGCTAATGAATTATGTGGTCTATTTATAACCTACCTCTAATAAATCATACAGATTGGCTATCTGTCCTTTTGGTATAATAATTTCATGAAAACCCGTGACCATCATATATCTATACCCATGTAATCTTTCTTTACAATCCAATAACGGCATCTGAATATCATTTAAATATTGGGCAGGCCATCTTTCATTTAATTCAAAACCTCTGTCAGGTTTGGCTGTAAAAATGAAATGAAATGTGGTTTAACGGACGAACTTCGACGAGTAACTTATCGCAACAATGGGAATTAAATGTGAACGGATGGGCAAAAATCATAAATTGCAACTACGAACTCCATTTTGGCCCAGAACGGCCAATCACACCATGGGGGGGGGGGGGGTGCTATAACCATATAAAACGGTATAACCATAAACATTGTCAAGCCATGTATATCACAGGTATCAAGTCTTTATTTAACTTATAATAAACACACCACCCATCCCCATCCCCAAAACATTGGTGGGTATTCATAATACACCTCGCAGTGTTTCTTTTAAAATTAGACCGTAAGGAAAGCAAATTTCTATTCCAAATTATGATTGATCAATAGTCCGATTAACAACCAATACCTAATCGTTTCCCTTTTAATGTACATGTAATATCGCGTTGTTTATATACCCCACCATGAATAATAACCTATTTAATATCAGGTTGTGTATATATACCCCAACATGAATAATAACCTATTTAATACCAGGTTGTGTTTATATACCCCACCTCGTATAATAACCTATTCAATACCAGGTTGTATATATACCCCAACATGAATAATAACCTATTTAATACCAGGTTGTATATATACCCCACCTCGTATAATAACCTATTTAATACCAGGTTGTGTATATACCCCACCTCGAATAATAACCCATTTAATATCAGGTTGTGTATATACCCCACCTTGTATAATAACCTACCTTTAATAATCTGTGGAATATCATACGGAATTATCTCTAATATGCCTTCATTCTCATAATATTTCAACACTTTCGTCGAATCTCCATCTAAATTGTATGTGAATGTCACAACTTTTTCCACTCCAAGAATCTTCTGAAGTTCAAACCATTCTGTTAGTTGTTCCGGTATCAATCTTCCATACGCTACTCCTGTGCAAACGGCTAATTGATCAACGGCTTTTTCTGAATATTTTATCGCTGAATAATTCAAACCGGTTTCGTCACAAGAATGGTCAGTAAAAGCTACATGGGTCGGCTTTAATCGTTCTGCATTTACGAGACAGTTAAACTGCGTCGCCCGAAACGGACTCTCCACAGAATATTTATAGAAAACATGCGGCATCACCCTTATAACGTCTCTATCTGCACGCAAGCAACACACAAAATCGGGCGCTGTATACGTTCCATCCCATGCGTTTACGACAACACTGATTACAGTAGATCCCGGTTCCTTATAACTAGCTATAACCGACTGTATATAAATACACTGCTCTCCTACTTTAGTTAAAACACCATCCTGAAATATTTACAGAACCATATACACAATATAATAAATTTCAAATTTACAAATAATTTTATTTTAATTCCAATCGTATACGATTTATATGCAACTATTCATACATTAGAATTTGTCAGTGTGCACCATGGAACAGGCCACTTCAATAAGCGGTAACACAAGGAACACAAATCCGAGATTTCCAAGAAACATGTTTGCTATAACTTGATTTAGAGCCTGATGGAAATCGTCATAATTCTCAAAATAAATGCTATAAAGTTATTAAAATACTGAAGTTGGCTATAATACTAATGATCGGAAAACTAAGATATCTTGATACACCCACCCCAAGTATCTGTCGATGATATCTCTTCTGGCACAGAATGTAAGTTATTGATGAAATAGAAAACATTGTATACACATATTCTATAAAATGCTCCCACCCCCACCCGTTGCACCCGCTCTTATGATGAAGGTCGTATTAAAAATTGAATGCTGAAAATGTGCGTTATAGAAGAACGGGTCGCGAAAATACAATTTGTACAATCATATACAGGTCACAATTCTAGTTCAATTACACAACAAACGCCAACGAATACCACTTGCTCCTCTGTTGCACAGGATATATAAATTTACGTCGCAAGTTCTTGCCCTTTCCTTCTTTACATACACATGTGAATTCAAATATATTTTAACGAAAACCGAACATAAATATTTAAATAATTCAGGAAAATTTCTATACCAAAGTAAGAAATTACGTAATCAACTATTAAACACCGAAAAATGAAACTGGACACTTATTGTGAATCTTGTTTGTATACTTGTATGTTTTTGTATTATCTTCGTGGCATGTATATATAAATATTTATCACCCAGTAACACATTTGACAGTAGATATCGCTTGTATGATAAATTACATAATCTACTGCGATATCTACCTAGGAGATATCGCTTTACATGAATTTCACTGGTCAATCAAAAAGGAACTACTTTCTCTTATTTTAAAGAAACCACTTATTTTAAATAAAAAGTGACTTTTTTTTGTTAAAAAGAAACTGTTTTTATTTAATGGACCTGGGTCAATATATAGGACTTTGCAATAGCTAACCTGCTGTCAAAAAACTGATGTATCACTACGCTGTAATGTAAATTGATTCAGTAAAAGTGAAATCTATACTAAAGAATTATATTTATTTATTTGTGCATGTAAGAAAGGATTAGGTGATAAATAAAATCTCCAACTCGTCTTTTTCGATTCCAAAAAACACTCGTAGAAGATTCTCTCTCCCTATATATATATATTGAAAATACTTTATATACATATATATTATATATATTTGCAATTATTTATTTTTTCTTCTATTATAATTATGTCTCTTATCTGTAGTGCAATAGGGGTAGCGGGGGGTGTGTGTGTGTGAATGGACGAATGGTTAGCACGTGGTCGCTGTATCACAAGCAAAACCTGTCATTGCGTCAACTGGCGTATTTTCGAATACCCGGTTGTAAGTGACAAGGAGTAGGGTCGCTTGTCTGTGTTTTTTCTCTGGGTCAAGTGCATTATTGAAATAAAATTAAACCATATGTTAGTCCCGAAATGACTTAGTTTGTGTCGAGTGAACGTTAAACCCCATTTCTCTCTCTCTCTCTCTGTGTTGTGTATTAATCACCGTAAATATCCCATGTAGGCCTACCTATGTTGACTACAACAGGTGATATGCTTAATCCTGTAATAAAGTAAAGTTGTAAAGATGTCGGTCGACGTGTGTTTATTATTGTTTATTTTATTTCATATCATTCTGTGTATCAGAATCGAGGTTGTTGGGGCGTTAAGCTGAATAATATGTTGTGTAAATGTATATCAAGGACACTTAAATAAACAAAGACCTATAGCCATTAACTGTCAATCTCAAATCTAAATGGCTCTTCAAGTAGTTTCCTTACAAACAGTTGCCTGCGATATTACCCTACCTGAAAGCGGATGTTACGTCTGAAATCAATATCAGCCCTACGACCGTCACTTAATGTAAATCTGTGACAACGGTTTATTTATAGACCTAAATATATATTGTACATGTAAACTATGACCACTAAATCACAGCATATATTGCATTTCAATACTTAGCTCAGAATTGGAGCATAATAGCTTACTATAGTATATAGTTAATATTACGTTTATTAACTTACCCGAAATGTCAACCGCAAAAAAAACAAACTTTATAAAATATAACATGTCTGAACCGGTGATTATTGACAACTTGTTTTAGTTAATAATATTATATCTCATGTAGAAATGAAATGAAATGAAATGAGGTTTAACGTCCCACTCTTCTGCTCTTAAACTGGGGTAATGAAGAAGCGCCGACCAAACATGATTCTAGATCGTTTAGGAGTATTGAGAAGAGGACAGGGGGAAGAGTTTCTCCTTGCCTTGCATTACTATAACTTATGTTAATAGTTAAAACTTTTTGATAAAACGTACTACATTATGTCGCCTAAATTATAATTTAGTTCGGTTTTCAGTTTGAACATAGAGTACCCAGCGTATGTAAGGCATGTTGATTAAATATAGGTCACAAATTGAACAATAAATGCTCGTATTTTTAAAACAAATACTCACGGAATCTGGTGGAAGACATTCCCTGGTTTCACTGAAATTCTGGATATTTTGTTGTTGAAATATCTGAAAGCTTGGTGGTATATGAACCCATGATTTAGAATTGAGTGCTATGATTGCTATGGTAGTTAACAATAAGGCTGAAAAAAGTCCACCAATGGGTTTCCGACAGTTATGATACTGTCTGGCCCTTTCTCTTCGATAAACGGATAATATCGTCCCGCGATTGCTCATTTTATCTTGAATATTGTCGTTTTTCTACAGTATTTACCATGTGGTTCAAATGCTTTAAAACTCCTTTAAATTTCTTGGCTTAATATTGAAGGTAAATAACCCAGAAACCAGTCTTGAAACGTTTGGTATACGAACAGTTTCACTCTTAATACATATCTTCGTTTCCACGCTCGTTTCAGTGAACATATATATCTACCGTTCGGTGTTCATCTCATTGACTAACTTAATCTTATAGATTGTAGAATCCAACATAGTCCATTATCCAACTCATTAAGCTTTAACCCTATTAACACCTTTCAGGACCACGTGTGAAATATTAGCCGTCAGTGTTGTTATCACCATAGCAACAAGACAGGTAGATCTTAACAAGTGTGTTGATTTCAACGGGCACATTATTTATATATATATTTGGTTAACTTTACAAATTTCTATATCTATAAATAAATGCACTTTAAAATCACAAGACTTAACTTGATTTTAAATTTTAGTGTATTGGATGGTAAGTCAATGTAAGATATAAATTTTGATAAATGAAGTTCATAAAATTTGTTATTTTAAAATAAAAGTCAGATGTGTGACTCGTGTATAGACTATAAGATGAACTTTGCAATAATTAACTTGACACGAGGTGATTAGCAAATTTTGTCAATTATTATTTTTAAAACAAAACAGAAAAGATCAAATAAGGGACCTTGCTGTATATAATTACTATATCTGAGAATGTAAATGATTATTGTGCACTAACTTTCAAGTGTGTTTCAAAAAGAAATATATCAACAAAGATGTAGTTTTGTCACATTCAAGCCTCCTAATGCGCCAACCAGATGCAAAGTTGATTGCATTGATTTTACCTAAATGTGCAATCCGACTAAGTTATAAAACATTTCGAACAGCTACCATGGTAACCATGCGAAACAGCTATCGTGAAAACAGTTATCGTGTAAAACAGCTATCATGTAAAACAGTTACCTAGCTATCATGTAAAACAGCCTTCACGTCAAACAGTTATAATTTAAATGGTAATACAATGATAAAAACTCCACAATTCACGTTCCAAATATTTATTTGCCAGTCCAACATCGTGGGGTTTTTTCCGGGTCCCCCGGTTTCCTCCCACTGCTTAAAGCCCCAATCCCGAATTTCATAGAATCTGAGAATTACAAGTTCGAGTACGCCAAAATACAGACGAATTGTGTATTTACCTTGTCTGAAAAGTTCAGTTCAAAATATTGAGTCGTTTGGGCGTGAACGTCAAAATCCCTTATCCGGATACTAACATTTTTTATTACGTTTCGGCAATCTGTTTCACAGAGAATTACTTAGCGGCCAAGCGAATATTCACTGTGGGATCAGTTTGACGTTTCGGGTCAACCATTTCGTTGGCTACTTGATAATCGCGGGTTTTCTATACCGATTTAAACCTTAATTGAATAGAGAGCTTTGATTTTCTCATCGTGTTGGCGAAATCTGATTGGATATTTATTTTTACACAGCCAATCGCTGTAGTTTAATGAGTCAATCGGGTAAAACTGAAAGTAGTGAGTTTTGTCTTGTTCAATTCATCATGCATAACCCTGGAAAGCGTCAGAGAGAACGAACAGTTACAGATACTGCGAAGAAAAGAAGAAAGAAATAGTAAATGCTTGGTTACAGGGCACATAAAAAGACGAATGTGTGTATCTATGCGGAGAAGTAGCGAGATAGAAATTGGAATGATTTCAATTTCAAGTTACAAAGTAAAGTAACAAAGCCTACGAGGTGGGTAGAGATAACAAAATGAGAGAGGTGACCTAGAACAAACTGCAACAGAAATCATTTCTTTGGGAACTGTTCGGGTGTGGTCTCTAGTACTCAGGCGCGGATCCAGTGGGGGGCGCACCCCTCTATTTTTTGAGGTGTCGAACAATTTTTAGCTCCATATATTCTCGCGAGAAAGGAGAACGAAAATAGTTTAGGTTGGAAATCGTAATTTACAGTACTAGTATGAAATTAGTCCTTGTGGGCATTTTTTACACTCAAAAATCATGGTTCCTGGCTTCGCACTCCCATGCTGGTGCAGCACGCCCCCTCTTTCTGAAAATCCTGGATCCGCCCCTGTAAACTGGGCTAATGAAGACGGACATACGCCATGCAGTGTGCTATGAGTAAAATTTAGCCCGGCCAGCCCGGGGGGGCGGGGTAGAATAGTTAGCGTGCGCGCCCTCTATCATACGGCCTGCCATTGAGTCAACTGGCGTGGTTTTGAATCCACGGTTGTACGTGGCAAGGAGTAGGGTCGCCGGCCCCACCTCGTGGGTTTTCTCCGGTTTCCTCCCACTGCCAAAGACCCCTACGCACAATCGATTTATTGTAATAAAATTAATCCTTATGTTAGTCCTGAAATGACCTAGTTTGTGTCGAGTGGACGTTAAACCCCATTTCTTTCTCTCCAACTGCCAAGGGATCTTTTATGTGCACGCCAATGTGTATACGGGACCTTGATTTCCGTCCCACCCAAACGACTAGACAGCTGTCCTTGTCAGGCCCTCCGTCCTGCATCACTGACAAGGGGAACCACTTTTGCGGCCAATGCCAGGCCTGTATCTAGCGGGGTGGGGAGAGAAGTTTATTTCATCTTAAATATTGAATACCATGCTCATCGTTTTCTGGCACGATCATAGCATCAAGTTTGGGGGTGGGGATCACGTGGCTAAGTGATGGGTAAGGCGCTGGGTAGCTAGCATTGGCTGATAAAGTTCATCTTGATTTTCCGGCGAGGTTTGCCCTTGTCAGTGATGCAGGACGGAAGCCTGACAAGGGCAGCTGTCTAGTCGTTTGGATGGGACGAAAAATCAAGGTCCCGGGCAAAATTTCGAGCTAGCCGAACTTTAAGGCGCCACATAAAGCCTAGTGACATTGACTGGGCGCCGACAACAAGATTGGCGCCCAACCAATGTCCCTTGGTTTTATGGGCGTCTCACCAATCCTGTCGTTATATACGAGGCGCTTCCCGAATTTCGAGGCGCCTCATAATGATGCACACGATTAACACAACAACTGAAGGGGCTCTCAAAACGGCTTAATCTGTGTGTGTGTGGGGGGGGGGGCTTATCCTGGGGACGCGCTAATAATGATATGGTTGGTTGGGTGCCTTATAATTTTGGGCCGCACATAGATTGGGGGGGGGGGGGGCATATAGACAATCTGACTTTTCGGGAAGATGAGTAAAGTGAGAACAAAAAAATATTTCATCTGGTTGACAAGATAAAGTGCCCGAAATCTAATAAAACACTAAATTGACATCGGATTAAAACATTTTGTTTGGGGCCACTCTACTTTGTGTCAGATTTTTCGGGCATCGCTTTTTATTTGTGAATGCAGCTACAACACTCCGATCGTTCTCCTTTTCCGCGAGAATGTATGGAGCTAAAAATTGTTCGCCACCTCAAAAAAAAAAAAGAAAAAAGAGGGGGATGTGCTCCGGGTGCGTCCCCCCCCCCCCCAGGATCCGCGCCTGTAGTTACTATCGCAACCTTGGCGCTTTTCTCACTCTTGAATTCCCGCTATTCTATCTATACATTAGCCAATCAGTGCGCTTTATAAGAAATGGGGCGTGGTTTAATATTTCGGACAAGTTCACGTTATCAATTAATTAACACGAAATTTTATCGAGCATTCCGGGTTCTGCCCCACCCCCAACCTGTTTCACAGAGAATTACTAACGAAATATCCCTGTAACGGATGGCTGTCTAAAACACGTGCGTTGACTTGCACGCCTCGTAGTCATTGGCTCAACGGCTCGTGCAATGTTTACTTAACACCTAACTGCTTCGGGCAAAATGATGCATTTTACTCATTTTAAAACCCATTTACACTAAATAGGAAATATTTTTTAACTACAAATACTTCAAACGTCTTTATTTATTTTTCTTTTACCTCAAAAAAATGTTTGAGAATTTAATTTGTCGGAATAAAAAAGTTAATATGCCGTACTCATTAAGCCTCGTCAATGTCATGCTTATCAGTGATTGTAGCGGCCAAGCGAATATTCACTGCGGGATCAGTTTGCCCCACCCCTAACTGTCATCAAGCACGATATATGCTTGTCAAAATACCATCAAAACCATTGAACAATTTAACTTGCAAAACACAAACCAGTTCAATTTCACTCAGATGTATAAAGATCTCGAGATTCCAAACCCAGCCCATACGTGTACATTTTATGTTGATTTTCTACAAAGGGGGCTATTAATTAGTTAGCGTCATAGAACTAAATTAGTTCTATGGTTACCGTCAATCACACTGCCAAGACTTGGTTAACATTGAAAATATTCTATTCGGGAAATTGTGGATAAAAATGTAAAATGTCTATAGCCTAACTATTAACGTTTGTGGTGCTTCGGTGAGTAGGACAATAATGGCTCCACAATCACGGCACGGGACCTGAAAAAGAAAAGTGAAATTGCCGAAATTTTAAAGTGGGGCAGCTGCTTGAAATTGCGATTTCCTAACCTACAACGAGCCGACGGATCGCTAATAGTTCTCCGTTTTGCCGGGCTAATTACGCCGAGCATGCGTCTGAAGAGTGACATTTCAAGAGGGGAGTCTTGTACAGGTCACATACAGACAGGAAGTGCTGAAGATTGTTGACAACACGTGATACAAGGTGATTATTTATATCTCGAGTTATAATAGTTTAGAAATCCATCATTAAAAAAAGGTTTCGTGGCAAGTTCAAGTGAGGCCACCAATAGTTTTCAGCCAATATTCGAAGTGGATATTTTAAACGTATGCGACAATTTTAGGAATTAATAATAGTCTTTCTGCCTGGCCAATTAACGCAAGAAATAAAATGGAATGTGTTTATTAACGTTTTATTGTTCTGTTCCTAACCTAAACTGGGCTAGGCTAATGAAGAAGGGCTTATGCCATACAGTGTGCTAATTTAATATGATTGAAATTTTGCCCGACCATCGGCAATGCGGCCTACTATTATATAGAATTCCAACTACCAAGGGATTTTTTCGTGCAATCCAATGTGTACTGTACAACTACACATCTGTTCTTGTCAGGCCCTCCCTCCTGCATCACTGACAAGGGGAATTACAACACTGGAAAATCTGGATGTACTTAATTTTCGGCCAATGCACGCAGGTATCGAACACCCGATCCTCTAGGCTAGCATGCAAGCCAACGTCTTACCCACTTTCGCCGTGATCCCCGCCTGACAAGGACAATGGATGGTCCAAAAACGCAAGGACGTGTACACATGGCGTGCAAGTAAAAGAATTCCCTTTAGGTACGTGCAAATTAAGGGAGATTTCTGGTTTGTCCGCATTTAGTATATTGACTTGTGTTACTTTTATATGCCCACATTTTCATGTGGACGTATATTGTCGTCGCCCCTGTCCGTCCGTCCACAGTTGTTTGTGAACAGTCTACAGGTCACAATTTTTATCCGATTTCAATGAAACTTAAAATATAGGTTTATCCCCCTAAGACCTTGGTTCCTTTCGATATTGGCATGTATCGGACTGTAACTTCATGGGTTATGGCCCCTGAATGTCCGAAAAATCACGTTTTTAGCTTGTGAACAGTGTAGAAGTCACAATTTTGAACTGATTTGGATGAAACTTGAAATGCATGTTTATAACCCAAAGATCTTGTTTCCTTTCGACATTTGCGCCCGTCGGATCGTAACGTTCTGAATTATGTCCCCTGATTGTCCGAAAAATTGCTTTTTTTAGCTTGTGGTCCCTCTGGAGGTCAAAATTATTATCCGATTTAAAAAAATGTTTGATTATATTATATTGTGAAAATCGGACCAAAATTAACGGACAAAATGGTTGCCGTTCGTATGTGAATAATGTGAAAATATGTTATACCAAGGTTGTGGACTCTATAAAGGTCACAATTTTGAACCGATTTTGATGAAACTTGAAATACATGTTTATAACCTAAAGATCTTGGTTCCATTGCATATTTGCACATATCTGATCGTAACTTCCTGAATTATGGCCCCTGATCATACGAAAATCACCCCATTTTTATATGCCCCCATTGAAATGTGGTCGTATATTGTCGTCGCCCTCGTCCGTCAGTCCGTCCGTTCGGCGTTTGGGCCGTCCGGCCGTCGGTCCGGCATCCACAATTGCTTGTGGACGCTCTAGAGGCTAAAGTTAATATCCAATTGACTTTAAATTTATACACAGTATTTAAGGTCATGAGACGAAGAAGGCTCTTGTTTTTCAGTGATTTCCGATAATTAGTGCCAGAGTTATGGCCCTTGATCACTTAAACAAATCTTGTGGACGCTCTAGAGGCCAGAGTTAATAGGGGGGTTGGGATGGCCTAGTGATCTAGAGTGCCGCGCTTCGACCTCTAGCTGGCCGGTCACCTCTGGCTTGCAGCTGTGGTTTCGAGCCCTGGTGTGAGCGTATGTGGCATGGAGATAGGGGTGCTTTCTCAACCTCGTGTGTTTCCTCCGAGCACTCCGGTTTCCTCCCACTGCTAAAAGACCCCTACGCGCAAGCGAATTATTGAAATAAAATTTAAAAAACTATATGTTAGTCCCAAAATGACCTAGTTTGTGTTGAGTGGACGTTAAACCCCATTTCTCTCTCTCTCTCCAAAGTTAATATTCGATTGACTTTAAATTTATACACAGTGTTTAAGGTCATGAGACGAAGAAGCCTATTGATTTTCAGCGATTTCCGATAATTAGTGCAAGAGTTATGGCCCTTGATCACTTCAAAAAATCCTGTGGACGCTCTAGAGGCCAAAGTTAATATCCGATTGACTTTAAATTTATACATAATGTTTACAGTCATGAGACTAAGACGTCTATCAATTTTCAGTGATTATCAATAATTACTGCCAGAGTTATGGCCCTTGATCACTTCGAAAAAATCCTGTGGAAGCTCTAGAGGCCAAAGTTAATATCCGATAGACTTTAAATTTACACACAGTGTTTAAGGTCATGAGACGAAGAAGCCTATTGATTTTCAGAGATTTCAAATAATTACTGCCAGAGTTATCTCCCTTGATAACTTCAAAAAAATCTTGTGACGCAATAGAGACCAAACTTATCATCTGATTGACTTCAGATTGATACACAGAGTTTAAGGTGTTGTAACGAACAAGTATTTTGATTTTCAATGAATTTTGATAACTGAACAGCTAAATCCATGATATTAAATGTTTCATGTATCTACTAATTGTTAGCGTGGGGTAAAACTTTATAAAAAGCAATCAAATTCTGATGATTTTCTGATAATTACATAATGAGTTGTTACTCTTAATCAGTTTTTAGTGTATTACAAATGTTTCATTACCGAAAAAAGTAAAAATATGCGACAACCCTTGTTGACTGTCCAGACGATTTAGCTGCTGTGGGCGTATATTTCGTTGCCTGGCAACCTATCTTTTAGTTTGTGGATCCTTTGGAGGTCACAATTATTAACGGATTTAAAATAATGTTTGATTATATCACTGTTTCACCGTAATGAAGGGTGAGTTTGAATTTCGTGAATATCGGACCAAAACTAATGGACGCGAATACTATAAGAATATAGTATATCAAGGTTGTAGACCCTGTAGAGGTCACAATTTTTATCTGATTTTGATGAAACTTTAAATGCATGTTTATAATCCAAATATCTTGGTTCCTTTCGATATTTGTGCATATCGAATTGTAACTTCCTGAATTATGGCCTCTGATTGTACTAAAAATCGCCTTTTTAGCTTGTGGTCCCTCTAGAGGTCACAACTATTATCCGATTTTATAAAACGTTTGATTATATCACTATTTCACTGTAATGAAGGTTGAGGTCGAATTTCGTAAAAATCGGACCTCGGACCAAAACTACTGGACAAAATGGCTATACTAACTCGCGAATAGTATAAAAATATGATATATCAAGGTTGTGGACCCTGTAGAGGTCACAATTTTAATCCGATTTTGATGAAATTATAAATGTAAGTTTATAACCCAAAGATCGCGGTTTCTTTCGATATTCAGGCATATTGGACCATAACTTCCTGAATTATAGCCCCTGATTGTACGAAAAATCATGTTTTTTAACATGTGGACCCAATGGAGGTCACAGTTTTATTCTGAATTAAAAAAAAAACTTTGACTATATCCCCGTTACACATTAGTGATGGTTGAGTGTGAATTTCGTGAAAATCCATAATTGAACAGTTAAATCCATAATATTAAATGTTTTGTATACTTAACGTTAGCATGGGGCAGAACTTTATAAAACCAAACAAATAATGCTAATGATTTTCTGATAATTACTTAATATGCGACAATTCTTATTGACTGCCCGGACGATTTAGCTGCTGTGTGGGCGTATGTTTTGTTGCCTGGCAACCTATTTTTAGATTTTATCATTGCTTTGATAACAACTAGAGAAGCCTAGTCGAAACGTCACTCAGTAATAAGCAGTAATTGTATTCCATAGAATTGTGACCTGTATACCCTAGTTCATTTACTAAATGCCATTGAAACAGTTCAAGTAAAAGAACCATTGACAGTTGCAATTTGAAATGAGTGTAGGCCGTAGTGCTGCTGTTCCAGGGAAAAATTTCCCTCATATCACACTGTATAGCATACGTCCATCTTCGTTAGGATGTTAAACACCATTTTATTTCATTTTACTGAACGCTTGTTGACATGTATTGCCAGTGATCATCCTTCAGTGTCATTGCAGAATAATTGGCTTGCTTTTTGTATAAGGCCTCTTGTTTAAATTGGTTACAAAACCTTATTAGCACCATTATAGTTTGTAATTATTAAATTTATATTGGTTGTCTATCCTATTGAAAGGATTTTGATTTTCAACATTTTCCTATGATAACTTCCTCATTGACACGAAATCTTCAATAATTATTCAACGCAATAGGTTGCGTGTGGGCATATGTTTCGTTGCCCGGCAACCTATAGCCTACACATAACTTGTAAGAGACTGTTGAATTCAAAATGCTGGTGCAGTTTTTCAATTAATCAATTCAAGTTTAAAGACAACTTAAAAGTAGGTTGATCCCTTATAAAATATTTTAAGCAGGGGAGGATCCGGAGGGGAGGGGGGGGGGGGGCAAACCTCACCCTGCTCAGCTACATATAACGAATTCAATGCCTTGCATCAAATTAAATCACAATGTGATCCTACACTGTACATCATTATAAAAATGATTTCTCTCTTTAAAAAGCTCAATTTGTTTGCATTCCTATTAGAGCTGATGATGATATATTTCCTTGACAGGAACCTGGCAAACCCCCTCCTGCAAAAATTCCTGGATCCGCCCCCTGTTAAGATATTGTTCATGTCTTTGTTATAACAAGTAGATATGGAAATCCCACTTTATTTTCTAGTCTGGTTATCCAGATAAGTCCCATATGTTTACACAACATACTGGTAGTCAAATGGGTTGGGAATTTTAGAGTCTATGCAAATGAATGTTCACCATTAAAGGTTCAATACCACTCTTGTTGTAACTGAATAATATGTCTCAATCTTTATTCTGGTCAACAAATTGTATTATTTTACAATATTCCAATTAATTGATGATACAAATTTCATAATTAACACACATTACTTAAAAAAATGGAAAAATTCAACTAAATGGTTTGAAAAGCCTAATGTAAACCATTTCAAATGTGACTTAGATTTTAAAATATTTTCGAACCCTCTGGGCAAATAAAATAGAATGTAATGGATAATTTACACAACAGGTCTACGGACAATTAAACATCTAGTACTTAAAATAAGACTATTATTTATTTTCTGGAGCTGCCAAGCCCGCAAGATTGTCACTGTCCCTTTAACGGAAACAGTTGCTCCAGAGAAACTGCACTTCGCCAGATCACCCAAGGTTTTTTTGTGCTTGAGTCCCCAACTGCGATATAAATGGAACATCCCCACAATCTCACTGTCTACGATGTCATCCCTTGGTGGAAGTGGACGTAAAACTCCAGGAATGAACGAACGAACAATCTCACTTCAGACTGATGAGTTCGAACTGAACGAAACTAGTCGCTTCATAGGAAAAATCTGGGACAGCTACTCACCACGCGCAAGCAAATTATTGAAATAAAATTAAACCATATGTTAGTCCCGAAATGACCTAGTTTGTGTCGAATGGATGTTAAACCCCATTCCTCTCTCTCTCTCTTTGTCCCTGTCGGGCTTTCCATCCTGCACCAATGTCTTAGCCACCCCCCAAAACCAAGATTCAACTATGTATATGTTAACAAAAGAGTAGAAGAGTACGTGTTATATAAAAAAGCTAACAAAATGAACTAAAATCGTAATCAGATATCGAAGTATGGTCAATTTATCTATGAAATGTATGCCCTACAAAAGAGTTTTGTCCTGCTGAATTTCTAAACGTGTAAATGGAGTTGTCTCCCTTGCATTGTAAGATGACTACTACAATATCGGACAATCTGAATTTTTGGGCAGACGGGTAACGCGAAAAAAAAATTATTTCATTTAGTTGACAAAATAAATTGCCCAAAATCTAATAAAACACTAATTTTACTTTTCTATTAATTGAATACCATGAATATGTACTGAATTGACTATGGATTAAATATTTAGTCTGGAGCCACTCGACTACTTGGTTTCTTTGGAGTTGTTTGCCTCATGGGCTAGAATAGCCCAAAAACGCATTTACGGTAGTTAATTTTTCAATATTTCTCCGGGGTGCGATAGTATAAAAAAGTACACGGGTATTGAACATTATCTAGGGGAAAGTACACCCATTAGGTTTCAAAAAACGAAAATCGCCTATAGAGGGCTATTCCATGGTGAGCCAATAACTATTTTCTTTTATTTTTACAAGACTATAGCACATTAAACACGCTCGTTGTTTTTGTCGCATTTGAGAGACATAAAGTTTTCAGAGCAAAACATATTAAATGGTCATTTTTTTTCAACTGTACATGTAGTTATATTAGGTCATTTATACGACCATTTGTTTCAACAAATCTGACGTCATTCACAGAAAGTCACTCATTCAATTTCGTAAACATTTTGATATCAAATATAAGGAGAGTAATAAACAATTATTTGTGTTTTACTGCGTACTTTGAGTGCTTCATATCTCGTTTAAATTTGTAGCCCCTGTTCTGTCGTAGTGTCTTTAAGTTCCTGTGAACAGACTAAGAGGACTGTTGACTTCAGTGGCCAAGTTTGTCTCTCCACACACTGGTCGATATGGTAAAATATAGCATGAGCTTTTGTTCCTTACTGGAATTCCTACTTGGGACACCAGTGAAAGGCCCACCATGCATTTCAGAGCGACGAAGGCTCAATGCATCAAGGTGTTCATGGCGACGGTTGTCTACGGTGAGAAGGAGATGTAGTTCCATCACTGGAATGAAATCGATCACAAGCGTCTCGTCTGAAAGGTGATAGACTTCATTCTGGTAATGGAACTGCATCTCCTCACCGTAGACAACCGTCGGCAGGATCACCTAGATGCAATGTACTATTGATAAAAACGTCCAACGCACTTGTTCCGGCAACAAATTGGATGGTGGTTTCAAACAAGCGATAAATTCTTTCAAAAGTTCATTTAATGAGCAATAATTCTAGTGACGGCCAAAAGTTCATGCTATGTTTGACCATATCGACCAATTTCTGGAGAGACGAACGCCTGAACCAAATCTCGATACCGGACCAAATCTCAATACCGGACTTTCCCAGAGCAAAACACCATTCCGGGAACTTAGCCAATATAGTGAACAGGCCTCACAGGGACTTAAAGGCACCCTGGGAGGCCGAGGGATACAAACGGGTAACAAAGAACCTCGAGTATGCAGCGAAACTACTAGCATGCACAATTGTTTATTGCTCTCGCCATATTTGATATAAAGATGTTTACGAAATTGAATGAGTGACTTTTTGTGAATTACGCCAGAATTGTTAAAAGAAATGATTGCATAAATGACCTAAAAAACAATGATCATTTAACATGATTTGCTCGGAAGATCTCATGTTTACCGAATGCAACAGCGGTGGATAACACACTGGCTTGCTAGTCTGGGGGTCGGGTGTTCGATTGTCTGAGAACGTTTATCAGGATTTTCTGACATGGTTTCCCCTTGTCAGAGGTGGAGGACGGATGACTTGACAAGGACAGCTGTCTAGTCGTTCCATGGGACGAAAAACCAAGGTCCCGTGTATACATTGACGTGTACGTAAAAGATCAGTTGGAATTCGACATAAGAGTCGGCCATAGTGCGGCTATCTGGGCAAAATTTCCCCCAAAGCACGCTGTTTTGCGTATGCACGTCTTAATTAACTGAGTCGGAACAGAACAGTAGGACATTGAACCCCTTTTCATTTCATTCATTCAGATTGCGACCAAAATAACGAGCGTGTTTCATGTACTAGCCTTGTAAAAATTTAAGAACATAGTTATTTGCTCACCATGGAAAAAGCCCTTTATAGGCGATTTTCGTTTTTTGATATTTTTGATGCCTAATGGGTGTACTCTCCCTAGATAATGTTCAATACCCGTGTACATTTTTTATACCCTGCCGGCAACTCACCAGGGATGTGACGGGTTAATTAGGCATAATAAAATCATGAGCCATGACGTAACGTTATGTAAACATATTTGTTCCAATATTGGCACTCGTTTTAAATCTAAAGCTTTTGTAGAACAACAATATCCACTCATAATAGCAGTGTGTGGTTGGATTACCTCTAATCAAACGAAACGCATACTCCTCGCAGCGTTTCGTTTGATTAGAGGTAATCGAACTAGACACTGCTATTATGAGTGGATATTGTTGTTTTACATTTTGATTGGTCAGTAGTCCGTCTACCAACCAATCACTAGCTGCCCTATATACAAAAGCTTTACATTTAAAACGAGTGCCGATATTGGACCAAATATGTTTACATAACGTTACGTCATGGCTCACGATTTTATTATGCCTAATTAACCCGTGCATAGCAGAATACTGCAGTAAAACTAATTGCGTGACAAACGAGGCTATCAAGTCGAATGAAATGTAAACAACACTGTTTGGAAACAAACATACTTTCACCGTTTTTAATACCTTAAATCACTGTCCAAAGTTTTACGGAAGATCCAGCGTGTTCATTCCCTGAATTGGCCGAGAAAGTTCATCGGGATTTAAGGGATTTTCCGATTTTATTGGTTTCCCCATGTCAGTGATGCAGGACGGAAGGCCTGACAAAGACAGCTGTCTAGTCGTTCGTATCGGACGAAACACCGAGCATCCGTGTAAACATTGGTGTATACGTAAAAGATCCCTTGAAAATTGGAATTCCCTCATAACACACTTTATGGTTTATTTTGTCTTCATTAGCCCAGTCGAAGCAGAATGACTGCACGTTTTCCCTTGTCAGCAGCCCCGCCCCCACCCCCAACACATTCACACACCCGTCCTGTTGATTAAAGCCCCGTGATACATTATATTCTGAATCACGTTCAAACGTCTAAAATTCGAACAGAATGTAGCTGCTGCTCGAATACTTCGAATATACTTAAAATGTAACACGAATTTATTCCGAAAGCAATCGATGCATCTGAATGCTGCTTGGTTGCGGTAAGTATTTTTAGAATGCAGTCACATTGCGTTTAGAATACTCTTCGAATGGCGTTCGATAGTTCTCCATGTTGAATGAACCTCCAAATTATTGAGCGTGAATGGGCCCGAATATTTTATAACACACTTGGAATGTGCAATGAATGTTCCTTCAATATGCGACGAATATTCCAGCATCTTGAGTGAATAAAGCACTGGTTAGACAACGTTTACTCACTGAATCACCACGGCAATGGTCTATGGTGTAATAAAGACGATGTAGACTGAAATAACCAGACGCTAGAAATCAGCATTCGATTGAGACTTCTGGCTTATTTCGCCGAAGATAACTGATTTAAAATTGGCGAAAATATTAGCGATTTAGCTCCTTTAAAGTTTTTCCACTGAACTCGGGGGCATGTGTGGAATTTTATGTTTATTCTGATGGGCAACTGTCAAAGTTTGGATATCCTGAGAATTTTCAATTGGTTTCCGTCTCGGGGTACACTATAAATTAAACCTTTCGATAGTTGGAGATTTCTGAAATGGTTTTGAGTAATATCATTAAGAATCGAACGATTTTTCACTGATCAATAAAGAGTCATTTAACCATGTAAATTAGACATGCGCACTCTTTTCATTGTTTTGTAATCAATCGAATGCCCGCCAGTTATGTTAGCCAATCACAGTGCATGTTTGTAGCGCGAACACACAGGTTGCTCATTCTTTACAGGTGATTTGTATTATGGAACGCCAAACTAACATTAAATCTATTTATTACCAATGGATCCCGTCAAATAAATGAATATTTGTAAATCTGTCGTTCCATACAACTAGAGACGCCGACTCGATCACCCCAGTCACTTGGTAATCTGTGAGTACTTTTCAGATTCAAACAAAGAAAAACAAACATTCACCAACCAACCTTCAATTTGAATTTGAGCGGGCTTGTGAAAGCATCTCTTCACATTGGCCAAATATATGACAAGTCTCTCGTATCAAACAGGTCAGTAAACTTTTAAATTTCTTTTTAAAATTTTATTCAGATAGGTTGCTATATTAACAAGTCGACAGAACTGTAGGACTTAAATCTCCGGTAGGCCTATATAGTATATTCCCACTGTTAAAGACACCTACGTACAAGCGTATAAAACTTTACCATATGCTAATCTCTAAATTACCTAATTTGTGTCGAGTGGAATAAAAGTGTTTTATTTGCAATAAACTGGAACTACAAAATGGCGCCAAGAAAATTATCCGTCATTTCCTTGCATCTGTAGCCATTCCAAGAGCTATTTGGCTGATATTTTCGTCTTTTAGAAGAAAAGAAGGGCACTGTCGAAAATTAGGGGGCGGGGGCGTATTTCGTCTTATATTTACAGACAGTCGCTATCTGTGGTATTCCTATCGGTCACATTATTACAAATCAAGGGACAAAATGTGAAGAATTTTTTGATTTAGGCCTATCGGCCAGCTCACATAAACAATGAAAGTTTGTATTTCTTTGGCACAGCATCATAAAGTTTTAGGTTATTGTATAGGCCAAGGATAGAATCTTTCATTACAGAATTAACCAGTGTATTTACTCCCATATTTCTGTTACATATTACAGACATATCTCCTGTTACGGGTCGGACGATAGCGGCATGGTAGTTCTTTGGGTAAGCTATCCGTTTCTTTTAAATAAATGATCTTCACCATATTACAATATTTTCGTCAAACTACGTAGAATAATTTCCGTCCTTTATCGGACTAATCTGGGACAGGTCTAGTCCAATGTTACCGACATATTCGTATGTGTAATCCTTTAACACCAATGAATTTGTCAATGGATGCATATATTTATTTGAGTTTAGGAAAAGAGTTAACGCTGATATTAATTCATGTTTTTTTATCGTCAGATTTCTCTAAAGGAGACAAGAAGTTTATGATATCATAGAGAGGTCCACGCACGTTATCATTTATCTTGTACTGGGTCTGTCTTTATATTTTGGTTTGTTGATGTTGTATAAGCTTGGCTTGTGCACCAGATTCGTTTGTAAATATCATGTGAAGTTTTCCATGATGTATTATTAGGTTTTTTGGTTGAAAGTTGTAGACATGGGGAGTAACTAAATAGGAATATATTAATATGGCATCGACTAATCCCACATCTCCTTTAGGCAACTAATATTTTTTTATTTATTTATTTTTTGCATGTTTTTCACCATTTTGCATTTGCTTGCTAAGGGGTGCTGTATTTAATATATTCTGATATTTGGTTTATCTTTGATTTCGAATGCCTTTAACGTATATTTCAAATTTCTCCTGAGAGTCCAGTAAAGATAATCTCGTATAACGTGTTTCTATGATTAGCGTAGATGTGTATTGTTGATAGTGGGGTCTAGAGAGTTTACGGATACAGGTACGTTATACATCACCATAGGTAGATTTTAATATTTTTTTGTATGACAATAGACAAAAGTAAACGTGCTTTTTTTTAAAATTAGTCCATGAACAGACTGTATTTTATAGGATTGTTGTAAGTTTGATAAAAAAAAATAATAAAGGTTCTTGGAAGATCTAACTAAACACAAAACATTTTTCTTTAAAAATAGTAACGTCGCCGGTTAATGTACATAAACTGAGATTAGATGCTGTCTGGTAATTTAGAATGTACAATACTTAATAACCCTCCTCTCCTTTACAGGGTCGTGGAGATATGTTTGTAAGAGACGTATGAAGACGGTGATAGTTGTGGATGAGCAGGACACACAGAATATTATATACATGGCGGTATTAATGTACAGGCATTGTACATGCAATTGTTATGCAATTGGTGAGGTAAGCATTAATATCAATTTTTTTTTCTGTATTTCTAAAACAAAATCGGAAGTGTTATTACCGTAATACAAAATTTCCAACATTATTTATGGGTTTTATTTAGAACATAAAATGTCGTATAATGTAACACGATGAACCGTCATAGTTATGGTTATTCATAGGAATTTCCATACTCCGCACAGTGTTTCGTTTGATCAAGGGTAATCCCACTACTCACTGCTGTAATGAGTGGATATTGTTTTAAATTTTTATTGGTCAGTACTCCGACTACCAACCAATGACTAGATGCTCTACAAAAGCTTTACATTTAAAACGAGTGCCAATATTGGACCAAATATGTTTACATAACGTTACGTCATGGCTCACGATTTTATTATGCCCAATTAACCAGTGCATAGCAGAATATTAGAAAAACTAATTGCGTGACAAACGAGGCTATCAAGTCGATGAAATGTAAACAATACTGTTTGGAAACTAACATACTTCCACCGTTTTTAATACCTTAAATCACTGTTCAAAGTTTTAGGGAAGACCCAGAGTAAACGAATGACTGTCATGTTTCTGAACTTAAGTGATAGCTTTGATTGAACGAGGAGAATAGACATACTCCCGCAAATGTTCAAGAATCAGAAGCTAGTCCAGCAATGGCCAGAGAGGGATTTCTCGGGCCATTGCTTCAAGAATGTGAGGAATTTCACGATTGAGGGTAGCTAATTGTGTTAGAACATTCCATTTCACTTCTTATCTGGAGTTCAATATATATTTGTACATCTCTAATAATTTACTGTTTTCCTTATTTTAAAACATTGAAAAAACACACATACTTGTAAATTACAACTTCTATAGTTCTTGTAGACAGCAAGTTTGTCTTTGGCTATTGAAATGTGTCTGTTAGCGTGCCAAGATACTTCCCGATCTTATAAACACAAAATATATGATTGTTGTATATTTTACAGGACCACAACAATGTTAAGGCATCGAATGATCAATATGATGATGATTACCACGGGTTTTGGAGAACAGACAGGGTAGGCATTAATACCACACTTTACTTATTTCTAAATCATCCCTAATATTTATAAAGAATTCAAATTAAATTCCATGATATACGTAATTTCATAATATGGTGGTCTTTGAATCAAATTATACATATTGACTATGGAGATATTCCTGGAAATAGAAATTACACCTTCAAAAATGTAACATTTCAACTGAACATTTCACTTGGTCACCATAGGTTTTCAGTAGTGGTTCAAAGATGAACTTACTGTAATGGTTTACTTTAAACAAATCATACTTCAGCTGCAAGCTGAGGTTTTCTAGTCGTAAAACAATACCGCATGAAGTTAGGAAACGTCCGATTGTATTTTTCGAACAAATTTGTCTTTGGCTATTGTAATGTGTCTGTCAGCGTTCCAAGATACTTTCCGATGTTATAAACACAAAATATATAATATTTATACGTCCACATTGAAATGTGGTCGATATTGTCGTCGCCCCCGTCCGTCCGTCCGTTAATATCCGATTGACTTTAAATTTATACATAGTGTTTAAGGTCACGAGACGAAGAAGCCTATTGTTTTTCAGCGATTTCCGATAATTAGTGCCAGAGTTATGGTCCTTGATCACTTCAAAAAATCTTGTGGGCGCTCTAAAAGCCAAAGTTAATACCCGATTGACCTTTAATTTATACACAGTGTTTAATGTCATCAGACGAAGAATCCTATTGATTTTCAGCGATTGCCGATAATTAGTGCCAGAGTTATGGCCCTTGATCACTTCAAAAAATCCTGTGGACGCTCTAAAAGCCAAAGTTAATATCCGATTGACTTTACATTTATACACAGTGTTTAAGGTCATAAGACGAAGACGCCTATTGATTTTCATCAATTTCCGATAATTAGCGCCAGAGTTATGGCCCTTGATCACATCAAAAAATCCTGTGGACGCTCTAGAGGCCAAAGTTAATATCCGATTTTCACACACTGTTTAAGGTCATGAGACGAAGAAGCCTACTGATTTTCAGCGATTTCAAACAATTACTTCCAGTGTTATCTCCCTTGATCACATCAAAAAATCCTGTGGACGCTCTAGAGGCCAAAGTTAATATCCGATTGACTTTAAATTTTCACACACTGTTTAAGGTCATAAGACGAAGAAGCCTACTGATTTTCAGCGATTTCAAATAATTACTTCCAGAGTTATCTCCCTTGATCACTTCAAAAAAACCTTGTGACGCTGTAGATGCCAAACTTATCATCCTATTGACTTCAGATTGATACACAGAGTTTAAGGTGTTGAAACGAACAAGTATTTTGATCTTCAATGAATTTTGATAACTGAACAGCTAAATCCATGATGTTAAATGTTTCCCATACTAATTGTTAGCGTGGGGCAAAACTTTATAAAAAGGACATATATTCTAATGATTTTCAGATAATTACATAATGAGTTGTTACTCTTAATCAGATTTTAGTGTATTACAAATGTTTCATTACCCCAAAAAAGTAAAAATATGCGACAACCCTTGTTGACTGCCCGGACGATTTAGCTGCTGTGGGCGTATGTTTCGTTGCCTGGCAACCTATCTTTGTATATTTTACAGGACCACAACAGTGTTAAGGCGCCGTATGATCAATATGATGATGATTACCACGGGTATAGGAGAACAGACAGGGTAGGCATTAATACCAAACTTTACTTATTTCCAAATCATCCGTAAAATTTATAAATAATTCAAATTAAATTCCATGGTATACGTAATTTCATAATATGGTGGTATTTGAATCAAATTATACATATTGACTATTGAGATATTCCTGGAAATAGAAATTACACCTTCAAAACTGTAACATTTCAACTGAACATATCACTTGGTCACCATAGGTTTTGAGTAGTGGTTCATAGATGGATTTACTCTATCGGTTTACTTTGAACAAATCATACTTCAGCCCAATCTGATTTTTTCTAGTCGCAAAACAGTACAGCATGAAGTCAGGAAACATACGATCGTAGTTTTCCAAGACGTTTCAGATTTGCCCAAATATTAATCGTGTTGTACAGATGGGCACATTTTCAATTACCTCCTTTTTTAAGAAAAAAAACGGTATTGTTATTCATGTGGATATTTTAATTGTCATAGTTTACCTTTTTTCCAGCTGTGATTTGGATGGATGTCAAGCGGCAGTTTATGGTACTCGACTGGGAAATGGAAGTTGAAAGGGAAATTCTAGTTTAGCAATAACTGGTTTATGTATGTACTGTATTATTTTCTAAATTTTCATGGGTCCGTCTAATAGGTTACAGTAAAGAACATTCTGTTGACAAGTTTGAAACACATCTTAAAATAGAGACCCCTTGGACGCATTGACTTTTAGTTGGGCTTGAGGTGTAAAACTACTTGAGGGATGAGTTTATCTGTTATGTCTAGGCTAACATATCATAACTTCAACAACAAGGATCACACCGAAGAAGTATTTCTCTACTTCAACAACAACGATCACACCGAAAATGTATTTCTGTACTTCAACAACAACTATCACACCGAAAATGTATTTCTCTACTTCAACAACAACGATCTCATCGAAGATGTATTTCTCTACTTCAACAACAGCGATCACACCGAAAATGTATTTCTCTACTTCAACAACAAGGATCACACCGAAGATGTATTTCGCTACCGGGAGAAAACACCGACAGTCAGATGGGACGGACAGTTTCTTCACACATACATAAAATTAACACCTTCTCCTGACCAAGCAGTTTCTTCCATGTCTGAAATATATTACCGACTTCTGACTCGCTTCTATGACGTTTTCTGTCGATTCTGGTGTGCGCACCACATTCATCGACAGGGCCAGTTATCTTTGCAGACTCGTGATTGGCCACCCTGTTATTTCTGATATCCTCACAGACGAGGATATATGCAGTTCGCTTCGTTTCACTAGAACATAACATTTGGGCTTGTCTCATCATGTAGTTTAAACCGATCGCCTCACTAAAAGTCTATCAAATCACTTCCCTATGCAAAGGTGTGTCCAAGACCTGTTAGCGCATGTTTCTTTACTGTAACATTTTGATTCATATATTGATGGGGTTCGTTTGCAATTTGGATTTAACTACTGTTATATATCGCCAACGGTCATCAGTTTATCTAAATAAGCTTGTTATTGCCAAACTAGTTTTTTTCTTATGGAGTTGTCTACAGATATCGACTGTTATTTTTTTCATTGATATTTGCATGATTATGTTTATTTACAATGTCAGAAACGCCTACAAAGACAGAATGTTTAAATTTGGGTAACATAATACTTTATAGACGTTGGGTCAACATTTAAAAATTTTCATTGTCTATACGCAACATAAACCTTTTTGGGATTCTTAATGGGGTCAAATTACAATTCTTTTGAAACTTTCGGCCGAGCATTAGTGTTTTTGGGGTAAAAGAGATGTTACCTTTTCATATTTGTAATGTTTTTTGAGAGGAGGTTTTGATTAAGGTTTATTTCTGTAATTATCTTATATTACTCAAATAATTACCTTAGAATGATATCTTTAAAGACTGTATGTAGGCTTTTCTGACAGAATATATTTTTTTTTTGGAAACAATATTTACATATAATGTGCATTATTGTTCTTGTCGTTGGTAACTCAATACCCCATTAGAAATAACCATTTCAAAATTACAAATTTTTCAAAACTTTCGACAAACCAACGTGATTGTTTTTGATTTTTTTTTATCTAGATTAGCTTGTTATTGCCAAAGTAATATTTTTCTAATGAAGTTGTCGTCAGATGTCTGTTATTATGTTTTATTTATATTATACCTTATGCATAATTATATGTTTATTTACAATGTAAGGTCATCAGTGAGTAAACACTTCCAGTTGATCACAGCACATGGAAAATCGTACCTCCCCCTTCCTAAATGGGAGTTAGGGTTGGGTAGCCGCTGTCAACACCGACCACTGATGTCAGAAACGCCTACAAAGATCAGAATGTTTAATTTTGGGTAACATAATACTTTATATGGACGTTAGGTGAACATTCAAAAATTTTCATTGTCTATACGCAACATTAAACTTTTTGGGATTCTTAATGGGTCAAATTACAATTCTTTTGAAACTTTCGGCCGAGCAATAGTGTTTTTTGGGGTAAAAGAGATGTTACCTTTTCATATTTGTAATGTTTTTTGAGGGGAGGTTTTGATAAAGGTTAATTATTTTCGTAATTCTTATATTACTCAAATAATTACCTTAGAATAATATCTTTCAAGACTGTAGGCTTTTCTGACAGAATATTTAATGGGTTTTGTTAGAAACAAATAGTCACGTAATGTGTATTACTGCGTTTGTCGTTGGTAACTTAATACGCCATTAGAAATAATCATTTCAAAATTATATTTTTTTCGAAACTTTCAACAAACCAAGTCAAATATCTTCTAATTATAAATTTTGGAAACATTATTTAGTTTTTATGCACACATTATTTTTTTTTTTTCATTTTCTAAACTTAGACCATGAAACTTGATGTGATTTTAAATGAGGTCAAATAACGATTATTTTATAATTTGACATACCAATATGATTTTGTGATGAGGGGGGAGAAATGGGAAGTTATGTCATGATGCATAAGATGTTTTTAATTTGTATTTGTATACTTGGGGTCATATCAACGACATAATTTTTTTTTATTATAATCGTGTTATATCTTATGTTAAATTAATGCACATTATATAGGTTGCTTTTTGTACTCCCATATTAAACAATATTTTTTTTTATACGCCCATATTTCATGCCTATCGGTCTGTGAAGCTACATGCAAAACTTCTAAATTTTATATTTTTATAACCTTGGAACATAAACTTTTATGTAAATTTAAATAGGGTCAAAACTATTTCGAAAATTTCGGCATACCAACATTACATGTAGTCATGGGTGCGAGGTGGATATGTTTCTTAGGACGACCGCATTTCATAGCTTTTAAAATATTGTTTAATATAGACCAACTGATACTTTATCAATTAAAAGATATTACATTATTGTTTCTTAAATAAATTCTCATACATGTAGTTAAAAGTCATTTACAAATAAAATATTTCACCATCGCTGTGGTTTGAATCTGTTAAGTTAGAGGTGGAGGAACACCCGACTTGTAATTTTGCTGTGAAAAGCCAGCGAAATAAGCGTCTGAAATCCATGTTCACGAATGAAACTCGAGGCTTATTTATCTGAGCAACAATTTCACAGATAACAGTTTTGTTTAACTTTTGAGCATAGCACATTTAATGCAAAGAACGCATTTTTTTTTTAAAATACTACCACTCCAACGTTTCGGATATTCCAGCTGCAAAGTGTTTCATTTTGTTCTACCCGAACTAGGCATATCTCCATATCGGCTCCCAAGATGCTATAGGCGTAGATTCCTCTCGGCTGATTTTGTTTAACTATTTGATGGCTATATTCTGATGATTAGTGGAAGATATTGTTACATCTATTGCACGAATATGTGTTGAACCCACGTCGGAATATTCAACGAAAATTAGACTAGGTCATTTCGTGACAAACATGTGGCCAAAGTATATAATTTAAATGATTTGTGTGGAGTGGTCTTTAACCGTTGGGAGGGAATGAAATGGAGTTTAACGTCCTACTGTTCTGCTCCTAAACCAGGCGCGGATCCAGTGGGGGGCGCACCCGGCGCACGCCCCCTCTATTTTTTGAGGTGTCGAACAATTTTTAGCTCCATATATTCTCGCGAGAAAGGAGAACGAAAATAGTTTAGGTTGGAAATCGTAATTTACAGTACTAGTATGAAATTAGTCCTTGTGGGCATTTTTTACACTCAAAAATCATGGTTCCTGGCTTCGCACTCCCATGCTGGTGCAGCACACCCCCTCTTTCTGAAAATCCTGGATCCGCCCCTGGTACTCCCATAACTAAAGCGGCCATTATCGGTCTTGGGGAAATTTGCATAATCAACATCATTCTAAGATGGCCGTCAGTGCACCAGAAAATCGACTAAGTCTCCGAAACGGTTTGCTTTAGTTCAGCTAAATATATACATGTACTCACAAGTTTAAAAATGCCGACATTATTTTCCAACGACCTTATCGTAACCAAAGTCCTATATAGGGAAAGTCACGACAACTCGTTTCCAGGCGCCATTTTGGCTCCCAACTATGACGCACAAAAACAATGGCATCATAGGCCTACAGCTTTACTTAACATTACAAAACGTTTTATTTACTTCATGCAGTATTATGTAGGTGGGAGAGTTAACGTTCTACCTTAAACAAACTGCACCAATGCAGTTTGGTTCAATGATAAATATGTCAGACAAAATCATACTCAAAATCGGCTGAATTCGGCCAGGCAAAATGACGCGATTAACATAATTCAAAATGGCGGTCTTCAGGAATTTCTGGAAAGAGATATCTCGCAATCAGTGTGTTTTGGTGGTGGAAGGATAAATTCCTCAAACACAGAGCGATAATGCAAGCGAAATGTGCCTAAAAATCGAATTTGACAAATATCAATTTAAAAAATTTATTTTTCATATGGTGCCGGGCAATTAAAAGGGCAGCGATAATCTCGTAAGATTTGACTTTTGCAATGTCTTTTATATGGGTTTCGATATCCGAATTTAAAGATAAGTTCCTAAAACCCATAATGGCAGCAACACAAATCAGCAGATGTTAATTTAATCGTCATTTCATTTTTCCCTGTTGGATATTACTTGTAACATGTCATTTACACGGTTTGCGATGTCGCCGGGTTCAATACTGATCTCAAAAATGAATCCATGGTGGCAGAAATTCCAATCACAATGCTACACAATATAGTATACCCCTCCCACTTGAGAATTGTAATTAAAGAATGTAATGATATCTTATGTTTATATGTCTTTGAATCGACGTTGGAGGTATGTGCAACCGTATGACACCTTAAATTTTTAAATATGATTATTTCTAGAAAGATCCAATAAAAGTCTTGAATTGCACCAGACATTGTCGCTTCAATGACTACATTTAGTTTGTTCAGTTCGACTTAAGATTTAAACCGAATAGATACAGTTTTCTTGACTTGAATGTTGCATATATATCTCCTTTCAGTTGAATCATATATCATTTGTTATATTCATATCGTCTTACGTATTACACCAAGGTGACCTTGTTCTATTATTCCACTTGCCTGTTCAGATTTGTTCAGATGAACGTAGTACTAAAATGTCATTTTTATACGCCCAAATTTTCATGTGGACGTACATTGTCGTCGCCCCTGTTTGTCCGTCCGGACATCCTTCCACAATTGTTTGTGAACAGTCTACAGGTCACAATTTTTATCCGATTTCAATGAAACTTGCAATGTAGGTTTATCACCCGAAGATCTCGGTTCCTTTCGATATTGGCATGTAACTTCATGGACTGTAACTTCATGGGTTATGACCCCTGATTGTATGAAAAATCATGTTTTTAGCTTTTGAACAGTGTAGAGGTCACAATTTTGAACCGATTTTGATGAAACTTATGGACAAAATGGCTGCAGCTAGTACGCGAATAGTGTAAAAATATGATATATCAAGGTTGTGGACCCTGTAGAGGTCACAATTTTAATCCGATTTTGATGAAATTTGAAATGTAGGTTTATAACCCAAAGATCGCGGTTCCTCCTTTCGATATTCGGGCACATTGGACCATAACTTCCTGAATTATGGCCCCAGATTGTACGAAAAATCATGTTTTTTAACTTGTGGACCTATGGAGGTCACAATATTATTCCGAATTAAAAAACCGTTTGACTATATCCCCGTTACACATTAATGGTGGTTGAGTTTCTTGAAAAACGATAATTGAACAGCAAAATCCATAATATTAAATGTTTCGTATACTAAACGTTAGCATGAGGCAGAACTTTATAAAAAACAAATAAATTCATAGATTTTTTGATAATTACTTAATATGCGATACTCTTGTTGACTACCCGGACGATTTAGCTGCCGTGGGCGTATGTTTCGTTGCCTGACAACCTATTTTTCCGAAAAGATGTGACTTTTACTATGTCTTATAAATGAATGTCGATGTCTTTGAATTAAAGGTCACCGTCGAGTGCAGAAGTCATGAAACACGCCGTCGGGGGATTTGTTCTGGCCTGTCTCTCCCACAAAATTCATGAAAATTACAAGCCGGAAAACGCGTTGTCTTGCTACGAATTTCGGGCACGAATACAGCAATCTGCAGATGGCCCATGTTAACGAAGACATCTGAACTCCAATCAACAAATCAATCAGACTGTTGTCGTTGCATTCACATGTCACCAGAAATTTTCACTGATGAAACAAATATTTCCGAAACTTGGCGATACACACTTTTTTTAAAATTTAAATAATACTGATTTTAAATGTTTTATATTTTGGACAATTTAAAGAAATTTCGATTACCGAAATATTGAGGATACAATAATATTAAAGATCGATGACCCAAAACTGCAGTCACAAATTTTTTTTTCCTCCGACCTTATTGTAACGTCATAACGTCATTTTGAAGGCATTATCAAATTTTATTGTAACTTCGCTCGGAAAACCACGAACCGCTGTATGATTTGAATAAAAGAACACATCTTCACCCAAACTGAAACTATATATCATCGTTTATCTATAGCCTTAAGCCACGGTGGTTCAATGCGTTGCAGGAAGTGGCCAGAGAAAGTAATGACAAGTTCTTCACCTACACAAGTATAGTCCCTACGTCCAACTGAAGATGCTACACAACAGTCAGGTCAAAATACAGTTTAACCCTCAAAAGATTGCTACAAAGGGGTTCTCACGTGATTCTGGTAGGCTTCATTGTGTAGTTTTTAACATACTAAAAACTTACCCAAGTAGGACCCCCCCGGAAAGTTTTTTTTTCAAGATTACGCCCAAGCGGACACCGAAACCAAATGATCATAACTCTGTAACTATCAACCCAAATTTGATGATCTTGGTGTATTGTAGCACCATGGGCCTTTTTGTCTGACGTGGAGAGCGGTGGTAACCGGTCCGGTCGCCACATCCTACGTATGACCCATGCATCTTATTTTTGCTACATATTACCGTTAGCTTTGTGATCGTCTAGGATTTATCTCTGATCGTCTTTTCTTCTCGTTCACGTTGTGTGTTTCTTCTTACTGGTTTCTTAAGACGTTTGTCTTCTTCAGTTATAACAATGCAACAGTTCGTTTTTACCTTTTATGTAGCATAAGTATACATACAAGCATATTACAATTACAGTCAATGCTACCTAAACTCTTCTCAACCTAGACACCTCGCGGTGTCTAGGACTCTTAGATGGTAACCCTCTGGAACCTAATCGAAGTCTGGAATCTAAATGTCGTCTCACGAATTCGCGCAAGTATCATAATTTTGTATCAACTGGTTTTGGACATTCAATTATCTAATTGGTCAAACATGATGTAAATAATTAGAGAGATTGGTTAATTGAAGCCAAATGATGCAATAACCCACCCTTATATGGTTATGGAAATTTACTCTAGAAACTGCGCATGAGATATCTGTTATCATGTTATTGACTTGTAGAACCAGCTATGTTTTGTTTGTATAACCCTTTTTCATATACCAATATGTCAATCAAATGTTAGTTGAATTCAGTACACACCAGCATATATGTGAATATGTTTAGAAACATAAAACTATATCTTATCTCCCCATTCCTTGTCTATATTGCTACAGTATATCCCTAGGTTTTTGGGAGCAGAGAACACATCAAAATCATTAAAAATAGTGTTGGCCTTGAAAATAATCCATTGCAACTGTTCGGTGGGATGCAAAGCTTTTCAATGCAGCAGCAGATGCAATGGACACTCCTCTACTACTGTATGTGGCCCATGCCAAGCTGGAAACTGTGACAAGCCAAACAACACCCATGAGGTCCAAACAGAGGAGGATGACACTTAAAACTGAACGCTCTGAAAGTTATTCTATGGACAAAGGTGTTTGTGTATTGAATGGTAGTGGACAGCTGGAGGTCATAAATTCAATTTCACAATGATTCAACAGCTAAGTGATAACCAAAGTTTTCTTAATGTGTTTCTTGTCCCCCCAAACTGGACATAGACATCCTACTTTGGTAAACTTTTAGTACATTGTATGTTATAAAGTACATTAAACCTTACCAGAATCAATTGAGAAACTTTCTGTAGCAATATTTGGGGAGTTGAGGGCAAATTTCCATATATCGACTGGGTTACAATATCACAGGTACCTAGTGTACCAGCAGGTTCAAACCTGGACTAAAGTTGTCACAGAACTAAATCGAGAACATTTGGGTTGACAACTTTCTAACAAAAAATACGTTTCGAAAACGATGGATAGCCCCCGTGAGCCCGAATCACTGCTGAAAATCACACGTTGCAACTGCAAAGGGTGATGTAATTCCAAGCGATGTAGGCCGTAAGCATGGTCTGGCTTGCACTGCTGGATGTGGAAAATATATGGATATATCTCCGAAACAGTGATAATTTAAGCCTTTGAAGATGTGGGCGATATTTTCTATTTTTGGGTCTCCTAAGTTGGCCCTGGAAACATCTGATTTGTTCTATTTCATTAGCCCCGTTTACATTTGGCCGCGATAAGCGTGCCGTACTAGGTACGGTACCAGGCCGCGATAAATTTCAAGAAATGGACCCGTTTACATTACTCTAAAAAAACCGGTCTCAGAACCGTGCCAAGCGTGCCAAATGAGGAACTCTTCACAGAAAAGTTAATTTCAGCCCCTGTACAATTTACCCAGATGAAAACAATTATGATGACTGATTTAGTTTGAGCAGCCATTTTGACAGAACTGTCAAGGTTTGCAGGGAAAAAAGGTCAAGGTTCATTTGGCGCATGCGCAGTAATCCGTGCTCAGACCGGTTAGCGTTTACACTACGAAAATTTGAAGTGAGCCGTTTTTAGTACGGTTCCGAGACCACATCACTTCAGTGGGCCAGATTGGCACGGTACTCGGTTTGGCACGCTTGTGTTTTACCCGTTTACACTACAAAAAAAATTAACCGTGCCGTACCAGGAACGGTACCTGGCCCGCTTAAAATTTGTAATGTAAACGGGGTTAATGATATTTCTAAATATTAAGATGCCGATTTTATATATTTTGGTTTTCATATTCTAAGTAGGTGGATTATTCTTGTCGGCTTTTAATAGATGGTAATAGATGAAATGGGTTTTAACGTCCTACTGTTCTGCTCCAACTGGGATAATAATACATGTGCTATACGTGATTACGGCCTACTCTTATACTGAATTCCAACTGTCAAGGGAACCGTAAATTGCACGCCAATGTGAACATGGGATCTCGGCTCTCCGTAACTATCCGAAGGACTATACGTTGTCCCTTGTCAGACCCTCTGCCCTGCACCACTGACAGGGAAGAACCACGCCGGAAAATTCCGATGAACTTTCTCGGCCAACGCAGGGATCAAACACTGAATCCCAGATAAGCAAGCTAACGTCTTACTCGCTGAGCCACCATATGCCCCGCTATAGATGAACGATGATATTTAATTTCAGTTTTGGGGAAGACGTGTTCTTTTATACAAATAAAACAGCGGTTCGTGGGTTCCAGCAGTTTTCCGAGTACAGTTACAATAAAAATTGATAATGACGTCACGAAAATAACGTAATGCCGTCAAAATGACGTTACGACGTTACAATAAGGTCGGAGGAAAAAAATGTCGGCATTTTTGAACTCGCGAGTATCGATTTCCTATAGGTCGGTAATACATTTATTTGTGCTAAAGTCAACCGTTTCGGAGATTTCAGCGATTTTCTGGTCTTCTGGTGGCCATCTTGGATTTATGGTAATTATGCAAATTTCCCCAAGACCGATAATGGCCGCTTTTGTTATGGGAGTACTAGAGACCATACCGGAACAGTTCCCAAAGAAATGATTTCTGTTGCAGTTTGTTCTAGGTGCTTTTTATCTTCACCCGCCTATACATCAAGAAGACGTTGCCAAATTGTTACTTGGGACTTGGGTGGGTTTTTTTAAGGTACCGGTAAGTGTAAATTAGTAGTACTGGTATAAACTACAAAAAAGATTTTTTGTCCCCCGCCTTTCGAAGAAAGTTTGGGGACTATTAAAATGGGTTCGTCTGTCTGTCTGTCTGTCTGTCTGTCTTTCATCTATTGTTGACGTTATTAGATGAATTAGATGATGGTGTTATTACACAGTTATCTCTTGCTTTAATGGTTACCGAAACAACGAGAAAAACATTACCTTGTACGTATTACACTTTTATTGTCCCCCGCCTTTCGAAGAAAGTTGGGGGACTATTAAAATGGGTTCGTCTGTCTGTCTGTCTGTCTGTCTGTCTGTCTGTCTGTCTGTCTGTCTGTCTGTCTGTCTGTCTGTCTGTCTGTCTGTCTGTCTGTCTGTCTGTCTGTCTGTCTGTCCGTCCGTCCGTCCGTCCGTCCGTCCGTCCGTCACACTTTTTGGGACACAATAACTCTCTTCCTAATTAAGCTAGAATGTTCAAACTTGGTGTATGTGTTTATTAGGTCAATGCCTTGATGGAGTTCGAAGATTAGCATTTTCCGCTTAGGGTAAGCAGAGATAAGCAATTTGATTGGTTGATGCTTTGGGACACGATAACTTTAGTTCTAATTAAGTGAGAGTGACGAAACTTGGTGTATAGTTTCATTACAGTAATACCTTGACTAAGTTCGATAATGAGCATTTTCTGCTAAGGATAAGCAGAGCAATACGCAAATTTGATTGGTCGAGACTTTGGAACACAATAACTCACCTTCTAATTGAGTTAAAATGTTCAAACTTGGTGTATATGCTTATTAGGTCAATGCCTTGATGGAGTCCGAAGTTGAGCAATTTCCGCTTAGGGTAAGCAGAGATAAGCAATTTGATTGGTTGATGCTTTGGGACACGATAACTTTAGTTCTAATTAAGTGAGAGTGATGAAACTTGGTGTATAGTTTCATTACAGTAATACCTTGACTAAGTTCGATAATGAGCATTTTCTGCTCAGGGTAAGCAGAGCGATACGCAAATTTGATTGGTTGAGACTTTGGAACACAATAACTCTCCTTCTAATTGAGTTAAAATGTTCAAACTTGGTGTATATGCTTATTAGGTCAATGCCTTGATGGAGTTCGAAGATGAGCATTTTCCGCTTAGGGTAAGCAGAGATAAGCAATTTGATTGGTTGATGCTTTGGGACACGATAACTTTAGTTCTAATTAAGTGAGAGTGATGAAACTTGGTGTATAGTTTCATTACAGTAATACCTTGACTAAGTTCGATAATGATCATTTTCTGCTCAGGGTAAGCAGAGCGATACGCAAATTTGATTGGTCGAGACTTTGGAACACAATAACTCTCCTTCTAATTGAGTTAAAATGTTCAAACTTGGTGTATATGCTTATTAGGTCAATGCCTTGATGGAGTTCGAAGATGAGCATTTTCCGCTTAGGGTAAGCAGAGATAAGCAATTTGATTGGTTGATGCTTTGGGACACGATAACTTTAGTTCTAATTACGTGAGAGTGATGAAACTTGGTGTATAGTTTCATTACAGTAATACCTTGACTAAGTTCGATAATGAGCATTTTCTGCTCAGGGTAAGCAGAGCGATACACAAATTTGATTGGTCGAGACTTTGGAACACAATAACTCTCCTTCTAATTGAGTTAAAATGTTCAAACTTGGTGTATATGCTTATTAGGTCAATGCCTTGATGGAGTTCGAAGATGAGCATTTTCCGCTTAGGGTAAGCAGAGATAAGAAATTTGATTGGTTGATGCTTTGGGACACGATAACTTTAGTTCTAATAAAGTGAGAGTGATGAAACTTGGTGTATAGTTTCATTACAGTAATGCCTTGACTAAGATCGATAATAAGCATTTTCTGCTCAGGGTAAGCAGGGCGATAAGCAATTTGATTTACCAAGACTTTAGAACACAATAACTCTCCTTCTAATTGAGTTAAAATGTTCAAACTTGGTGTATATGCTTATTAGGTCAATGCCTTGATGGAGTTAGAAGATGAGCATTTTCTGCTTAGGGTAGGCAGAGATAAGCAATTTGATTGGTTGATACTTTGGGACAAGATAACTTAGGTTCATCTTGATTGATGATTTTTATGCCAATACAATGACTGCATTTTGGATTCGACAGTAACAGTGTATAGAAACGATTGACTCAGACACGAGGGCCCTTTCCCTTGGCCAGAGGGGCCCTTTTGTCAAGCGTGGGGGCCCTTTTGTCTGCCTTTAGGGTCCCCCTAACTAGGGTACATTTTCATTTTTCTCATCGGATTTAGCATTTTTCTTTATAAAACACTTTTGGATGACACTTCGTGTACAGTTTGATTGCTTGATGCGTTTGAAAAAAATAAATGTGCGATTAATTAATATGTGTCATCTATTTATTTTGCGATTTCGGCGGGGGACATCAGCCTCACTGTTGGCTTGTTTATTATCTTTTGGAATCATCAATTTTTGTTAGAGACGTATGTACTCATAGCTTTCATTTTTAACAATTTATTTATTTTCTATTTTTTAGTAGTACCGGGTATTACATATAGTTTCAATTTCATTCAGTTAATTTGATCTTTGTCTGTGGTCGATAGAGAAAGAAATAAAAGTGCCAGGGCAAGATTATTTTCAATTTATTATTCTGATGTGTGGAGGTTACCTTCTCGTTTATTTCAATGCGTTAATGTACTGAACTATAGGCCTACAAGTACATGATGTAAACATAGGAAAAAATAAACATCAAATGCAATGACTTCTTTATTTTACAGGCACACAGGAAATATCAAGTTTATATCCCAAAGCACCAGACAGGATATTAGGCTACACCCATCATTATTCCTTTTAATATGGAAATAAAATCGTGTGTGTGTGTTGGGGGGGGGGGGGGTATCGCTTGACTGTAATGTTCTTACTCTGTGCACAATTAAGTATTTTTTTTAAAAAAAAACCCAAAAAAACTGCGATACCCTTTCTGTATGTGCACCTTTAGGTTCGTCACCCACTGTTCCTTGTGTCCACTGTCAAGCGTCAAGCTTCCCCATTCATTACCAAATACATTCGGCGTTAATTGGTGTTAATTGTATTCGTATACGACAATGAATCAGCAGACAACGTACGCGATAAACTAGAAAACAAGTGGTTTATAATTGATTTTATAGAAAGTTTATGTTTTACATTCAGGAATTTGACAGTATTTAGGACAGAACGCCTTGGCATCAACTGGATCATCACAGATACCATTTGATTGGAGAAAGGAACAGTCATACCCAGGAGGATCCACACAGGAAAATGTTGTAGTTGGTAATGGTGTCGTCGTCGCAGGATAATCTAAGAAAAACATAGCATGATTATTTTTAATGTCGTGTTTTTTCTGAAATAAATGACCGACCCATGTTTGTCCGTACCTCGCAGATTGTCACTTGAAATGGGAGTTAACTCTAATCAACCAGGCAGATGAAGACTTGCAGTGGCACATTTTTTTCTCCGACAGCGACTACGGTGTTATTTTATTTCAAATTATCAGTGTACATGAGACCTAGGTTTATCGTCTCCTCCGAACGACTGGAAGTTGTAGTTTATCAGTCGTCCTAGCTGCACCACAGACAAGGGGAAACTAAGCTGAAAAACACCCAAATGAACTTTCTCGGTCAACACCGGAGCCCGGTTAGTCGTGACCCGGTTAGTCAGGTTAATGTAAATATTTTTACGATCTCTGGCTGCTTATAGTGCACAGAGGAATATATTTAGGAGATAAACACTTCCTGTTTCGCATTTAGAGGGTATAAGTTAAATTTCAACTGTCAAGGGTTCTTTTAAGGGCACATCTATACGGAGCCACATTTATTCATCGCTCCATCCGAACGCTGTTTCTTGTCAAGCCCTGACTTGCTTGGAAACAGTGTGGCCGGGTTTTGGGCCTTCTGTTTCGTGAGCCAGAGCCTTCTCATTGAGTCACCATGGCTCCCCTGTAATGAAGGACTGGATATTAAAGCCTATAGATATATATATGTATATCCAGACTTACCACATAATCCACAGTAGTTCTTACAGTTTAATTTCGCCCATTGAGAATATGTTTTACATGTTTGTTGAGTATGTAGATGACAATTATCTTGTTTATCTAAACACCCTTCATCTGTAGAATAAAACACCCAACAGTCATCAATCAATATATACCCCGAACACATGGTTTACCACGGAGCCTAAAGGCGGGTACGGGCTGTTCTCCCCCAGAAAATATCGAAAGTTTGCAATCGATTTCCTTGCATCCGAGGTCATTTTTGAATGACATTTACTCTCTACTTGGTCTCTCTTGTGTGGGCCACGCATAAGCAAAGGGGGGCGGGGGCGGAGTGGTGTCTTAATTATTTTGTTTTCAAATTGCAACGATTATGAACGATAGTAATTATTGGGGACATCACCGTCGTAGTATATATTGTAATCATACGGTACCCATTGAACATGACTATACTTTAATTAGGCGACATAAAAAATGTTCATCATAATAACATTTATTTTCATGAAATTCAAGAAACAATGAATAAAGAGAAACTACCACAAAATCCACAAAACCTTCGACAATTGTCCCTTGACCAATCTGAGTAATGGTTACAAAGATTTGGATTGGTTTCATTGTATTGTTTACAGTCAAGTATATTATCCAAACATATACGATGGGATAACTCTACAATAAAATATACAGTAAGATTTAAACACACATTCTTTTTCTTTTCGTTTTCTTATAGTTCACAATTTCGTTTTACTTGTCTTTACTACATTTCTTATATAACCCGCGTTCTGGTTGACGTGTGGAATTAGCCAATGAAACGGTATGTTGCAACGAGTTCTTGGTGTGCGATGCATGGAACTCTGGGTATCCTACTAGAAACATCAACGTTGATTGTTTAATCAAATGTCTGATGTAACGGATCAAAAGCCACTCGTATGACCCCTGACGCGACCTCTTTATTAATTAGTAAATTTGTCTAAATTATACGTTTAGTATCAATAAAATGCTTTGAACTTGTAGGCCCATTCGGTCTTGTATGGCCGGTACAAGCTTTAAAGTAAATAGTTAAAGAACAATACAATGTATTATGACTAAATCCATACCTTCCCTTCCACATATAACTAACTTCATTATTTGTTTATCGTGTTCAATCCAACCAGTCTGGCAAAAAATAATAAAAAAACCAGAAATAGTTCTTCTAAAGTTATAGGCTATATAGATTATTGGACATATTTATATGCACCCCGCCCCCTAAAAAATGTGATCTAACCTCCACTCCCTTGAACCCATCCGATTAAAACAAAAATCCAATTTCGTTTTTTATAGTTCAAAATTTCGTTTAACTTGTCTTTGCTACGCTGATTGCATTCTCCACACAAGTCAGGCTACCCAGCATTAAGTGTCGACTTCAACTGAAGACAACTTTGTTTGGGAGAATGCGCGGATAGGTTGGTTAATCGAATGTCTAACGTCATAGGGTTAACGCCGCTCGTATGACCCCTTACGCGATCCCCACTACAGCTGTAGTGCGGGCCATCGAAAATACATAAAAAAAGAAACGAAATATAGATCTCTAAATTTTAATCAGATTGTCCTTGAACCCACCCTTACGAGTAATCTCACCCCACCCTTACAAGTAATCTCACCCACCCTAACGAGTAATCTTACCCCACCCTTACGAGTAATCATCTCGAGCCCTCATCAAGACTTTAAGTTTGGTCAAAATAAAGTCGTAATAACGTCGATTAGCAGCTATACATATAGATTCCATTTTTGAGAAACAGTTAGCACTTCCCACTTGAGAATTTACATACAGAGAAAATGTGTGTTGTGTGTTTGTATTTCCAATGATAAAGCATCAATTTAAAAAGTAACCCATCCAAAGATTTGTTTTATATCGTGGTTACAGCAATCTGATTATAACACAGATCCAATTTCGTTTCGTTTTTTATAGTTCAAAATTTCGTTTTAACTTGCCTTTACTACTCTTGGATCTGGTAGACTTGTTATTTAAGTCGTGTTCTGCCTGAAATGAGGGGTCAGCCAATCAAATGGTCTGTCGAATCGACCGTTTGACCTTTTCATGCGTGGAACTGTGGGTAAATATTACCAGCGGATAGAAATCAAAACAAAACAAAAGCAGATTTTAAAAAGCACGGCGGACGCTAATTGGTTAATCGAATCACTGACGTTATCGGGTCAAATGTCCCGTGCTTGATACCTGACGTCATAGAACGCGAGCTCCCACTATAACTTGTTAGATCTACATGAGTGTAGGCCATCGAAAGTATAAAAAAAAAACGAAACGAAATATAGATCTATATTTTAATTAGATTGTGGTTACAGAGAACCACACAAATAGAACATTGTCTAAAACAATTTAATAAAATATCTGTTGGATAAAGGGGTTAAATTCTATAGAAAGTTATTGATGGCTGAAGTTGTACCTGTGACGTGTATTTAATATGATGCCAAACTTCACCTCGTAGACCTGAGACTTCATCAAATGATTGAACACATTTATTCATTGGCACAAGGAATTCCCCATTATCTCCCTTTACACGTGCATCTTTACTAAAACATATACAGTCTAATACTGAAATTATAAAATAGACTGATGTAAAATTACAGTAAAGATGTATGTGCCTAGGAACTGGGTGATCAAGCCTCGCTCAACAGCGGCCTCGCTTCGTAGGTTCTATTCCTAGGCACATATCGAGTAATGATAGGTTTATAAAGGGACTGGGTGATACAGACTTCTTTTGACCTCATTTCGTCGTAATTCCGGTCCGTTGAAGATATGAATAGCCAAGTGAAGACACTTTAAGTTAGATTTGTAATTAATAACGCTGTAAAATGACCAATTTAACTACATTGGAGGGTGTATAATGATCAAATAAAGTCTCGTTGGCAATTAAAACGATGGAAAGTCTTAGAACTATGAGTATTGTAAGATGTTAGCAGACGAAATTTAGCCAACGAGTCATAACAAAGATGGCGTCTGAAATACTTTCTGCTATACTATACTATACTATAGTCAAGCAGTAGTAAGAAGTTTTATTTTAATCCCTTCGATTGCCTGTGGTACGATCGTATTATGCAGATGTATATAGAAGAGCTCGAATCTGCACCCCGAAAACATACATAGGCCCTACTGACACCAATAATCGAAATCAGCACATCGTCTCATTTACCACCACGAGCTGTGATCATTGTATAAGGTTGTAAATGTCAGGAATGGAATCTGCGATCCCTGTAAACACCAAACACTATTACTTGATCAAACTCAGCGCATCGATGCCATTTTCCCGCAAAAAATGGTCGCCATCTTGGAAATATCTTCGTGATGCGATGGAAAAATCTAATATATAGTCATGACCCCTGTTAAGACTTATACACTGTCAAATCACAGTTGGTATGTCCAAAACATTATAAATAAGTTGAAAACAAAATATAAGTTGGATATTATCGATCGTAAAATGGCTACCTTTCAAATAATGGCGTCCCATACTAATCAATGAAGACACCCATATAAAAATGTCAACATTGGTTTTTTGTCATTAAACATCAAAACTTACAAAATAAAGCTTGTTTCGCGGTCTCTACTCGAAAGTCGACAGATTTACATTAAGGATCGGGCTACACTTTCTTCTGGAATATACATTTGAGATGATGAAACAATCAGCATCGTATTCCAGATTTCAGAATGGAGTGACCATATATTTGAAAGTTATTTATTGTCTGGGGTGAAAAGCCTATTCCCCACCCCATCAGTGTGTATGTGTGTTAGATACCTCTTTCGAAGAGATTAAATAACTCAACGTGAACAAGAAACTTACGTCCTGCGCTGGAATCGAATCCACCATGTAAAAGAATTACGAATAGTCCCAAGAAAATCATATTGAATGTAACTGAGGGATTGGTGTTGGTTTGATAGATAAGAACTCTATCTTTAACTTATAAACCTGATAAGATGGACACAGACAGAAACTAACCAAAGTTAACAAAGTTTTATCAATTTTATTACAGAATGTCCTAGAAAGCTATAGGCTATAGCTTTCTAATTTAAAATTAAAAGTGAACTTGGGTACATGTTCAAAAGAACCGGAGAGAATGGAAGGAGCGTGCCCGGTTTATTTTTTCCAATGGTTAGCTTTATTAACAATAATTTATGCTGTACAAGGGGTGGGGCTACTTTTCTTGTCGGCTTTAATAACATTTTTAATTATTAAAACTCTGCACAAATAGCGTTTTCGAATCAAGTCGAACCTGTAATTCGATATAAGAGTAAGTCGTAGCGCCGCTGCCCGGGAAATTTCCCTCATAGCACACTGTATGGCGTATTAGGTGCAAAAGAGTAGGACGTTAAACCCCATTTCATTTCATTTCATTTCGCAAGACTGCTACAATGTTAGACTTCAAACTGATCTCGCAGTGAATAGTCGCTTGGCCGCTACAATCACTGATAAGCATGACATCGACGAGGCTTAATGAGTACGGCATATTAACTTTTTTACTCCGACAAATTAAATTCTCAAACATTTTTTTGAGGTAAAAGAAAAATAAATAAAGACGTTTGAAGTATTTGTAGTTAAAAAATATTTCCTATTTAGTGTAAATGGGTATTAAAATGAGTAAAATGCATCATTTTGTCCGAAGCAGTTAGCTGTTAAGTAAACATTGCACGAGCCGTTGAGCCAATGACTACGAGGCATGCAGTCAACGCACGTGTTTTGGACAGGCATCCGTTACAGAGATAATTCGTAGGGCCTACGTAATTCTCTGTGATACAGATTGATTAGACTTAAAGGACAATATTGGTGCCAGTCATTATCACATATGTGATAGAACTGATTAAACACTTTCCAAATATAATATTAACACAGAGATCATCGCTACCATAGAGGAATAATAGAGGATTCATGAATCGGAAGTGACGAACGCCAAAGGAAAACACGAGTCATCTCTCTATGTGAATGACTGAAGTGACGAGTGATGACAGATAAACGGCCGAATTTCTGCTCACTAATAATTCCTTCGAAGACAAAAAGTTGTTATATGGGACCGCAAGCGGTTATCCGACGATACAATAAAGTAATTAAGTGTCATAAGATAAGAGAACACGGGAAAAATAGAAATACTCCGTACAGCCCCTTGTTTTTATTCCTTCTATAGGGGAGACCGGGGCACATTGAACCACTTTGTTCACATACATGTTTGTCCTCATTTCATATCAAATGTTTTTATTAGAAGATCTCTTTATTTCATGATCAAAATTTTAAATAAAAAATCAATATGCCCTCGTATATGGATCAAACCCCGGTTTATCTGGATTGTATAGATTAGACATATATGAACTTAAGTACAAGAATTTCCTAGGCTAAAAAGTTAACATGTATGGAAAATGTTTCTCTTTTAAGCGCTTTTTTGAAAAATCCACTGCCTAAGAAAATAACTGACAGCATGTGGCTTATTGATGGAGAAATGGGTCTAAGAAGTTATCTCACTTCTGTATAGTGTTGGGTTGTATAGTATTATTTATAAAGGATATATCCATGGTGGTTCAATGTGCCCCGGTCTCCCCTACCTTATAAAAACATGGTAATGCACGGACTTTTAATCTGTTTTTCTTTCCTGTTCTCTTATCTAGTGGCAGTCAATTCTTTTTATGAATTGTAAGATATTCACTCACAGTGTCACACAGCAACTTTAGGTCTTCGAGGGAATTATTAGTGAGCAGATATTCGCCCATGTATCTGTTATCACTATTCACTTCAGTTAGTTATATAGAGGAATATACTCGTGTTTTCCTTTGGCGTTCGTCACTTCCGATTCATGAATCCTTTATTATTCCTCTATGGTAGCGATGATCTCTGTGTTAATATTATATTTGGAAAGTGTTTAATCAGTTCTATCACATATGTGATAATGACTGGCACCAATATTGTCCTTTAAGTAATTCTCTGTGAACTTACGACCTGATATTCGGGTATCAAATGTAACAGTTATCTGCCCTTGTTTATTGTGACAATTGTGTTAATTTAGGGAATTACCTGAATTTCTATGTGTTTTTCTGGATTTTAGAATTGTTTTTATTGTAGAGCTAACACATACATCATATTTATTATCACTTGTTATTTCTTTACTGTTAATATGAAAAGAACAGAGCTCTTTTGATCCGTGTAGATTTGAGACGCACTAAGTGACTTGTTTGTTTTGCTAAAAAACGAAGTAGTAGTAGCAATGTTTTCAGCGACTGCTCATCAAGTAGCGACAGCACTTGGAAAAGACACGTTATTGCCGGTACCAAGTATAAATACGGCAGATAATATTGATGTTCTTAGAGTAGTTATAAAGAAACGTAGAAAATGGTTATTTATTTCCAGAAAACCTCACTATGAAGCAACTGAATTTACACTCTCCGATTTGTTGGTTAAAGATAGCAGTGGCCTAGGAATCAAAGATGTTCCCACAGATACCCATGTCCTAACAACATATAACAGCAAGACAGATTTTTCTCTAAAGGGAAAATTTGGTGCTGATTTAACGAAAGAATTACTGGACGTGAAACTTGGGACGGCGGATGCTGTGAATGTCAGCAGTCAACTGGGAACACTGATTAAAACAGAGCTAACAACACCAAAACTGTTAGCTCTGCTTTGTCATAAGTAAATAAAATACTCATTACTCCTTCTTTTTATAGGGAGGTTGGATGGCGGAATAGGTAGCGTGTGTGAGCTGTATCATAAGGTCTGTCATTGAGACATCTGCCGTGGTTTCGATTCCCCGATTGTACCCGACAAGGATCGTAGGGTCGCTTGTCCAACCATGTGGGTTTTCTCCGGGTTCTCCGGCTTCCTCCCACTGCTAATGGACGTTAAACCCCCTCTCTCTCTCTCTCTCTTTAGGAATCTGATATAAATATTCCGTTGTGGAATTTTGCTCCAGGGTGATGATGTGTTTTATAGCATGACTGAACATACTCCGTATAGACATGGTCATGAAACACTAGTGAATTAATTTTTAAAAATGTGTGTTCATTATTTCATTATCATTGTATTAATCCCCAAATTGTATGTAGTACCAGTAATCAATTTGTGGGTTCCTAGTTCCTACACACATGCTTGATATGAGTACCCCTCCTACCTCTCTCCATTAGAAATGGTGATGTGTGTGGCTAGGTAATCTTGAACTACCTGTCTATTTGTTTATTATAGAAAGATTAATATTGATCATCCTATTGTAAAAGTTGCGCGAGGAGATGGACGGAAGTCATTATGTGTGATAACATCAGTCATACAGTTACAAGATGATGGAATAATATCCAGTCATGTCAATTTTGATGTTAGTGGTGAAATGGATTCCAAGGTACGTATTTAACTTCTCTTGTATAAGAATGGTATTTGATTTTCCCTTGGTATGGACCACTACTGTCTGAACAGTTGTCAATTTTAAACAGATTTATTTGATTGTGAACAAACTAAATGTACTTCATAATTTTTATTAAAACCTGGCCTATGAGTTTGAGATCTCCTCCCAGTTAAATAAAATCCATTGCACAATTCAATATTACAGCGAAAACATATATTATTTCTTGAAAAGTCAATGTGTTTGCTTGTACTTTGACAGTGTTCATCACAACATTGCACTAGGTACGAAACAGCTTGCACCGGTAGGCCAATATAATATTGCTTTTCACATCATCATTATCCCATAATTGTAAATACCCTTTATATTATATATATGCTATTTTTATAAATTATATTACTTCCCTGTCAATTATTATAGACAACTTTGTGGCTTACGTTTATAAATTAACACACTTTATTTCATAATTTTAATTGATCATATTCCATAACAGTATTTGATCCCAGTGCTCTGTGGTAATTAGTCCATTTTTAAAGTTTTATGATTACCACAAAACCTATGAAAAAAGATCACCGCTTCTCAATAATTCCATGTTTAATTCAAGTTCCGACTGTTCATGTCAATAAATTACATTTTTTATCCCGCATCCACAAGCAATTGAAGACGCTCTTGTAGCAAACAAGAAAGATTGTAAAATACATATGGATATAAAACCAGGTTACTTTGTATCAAATCTACCTGTTTTATCTACCTGTAGCTTGCAGATCTAGATAGTAATACTGATTTTAATGAAGACAAATCGAAATCCATGACGATACCAAAAAATACACCTATGGCTTTCTCTATGATTGAATTATTGATCTCCTTGAAAGATGGTGCATTTGAATTATTACTGTCGCCTGATGATGACGGGGGTTTTACAGAACATGAAGTAGAGTCGACAGATGGAAATTTTAAAGGTACATTTACACAAAAATTCTGATTAATTCTTATGTGCTGTTCCACTACTGATGTCATCCGTCTTGCTCCAGCCACTCTTAGTGGTCAGTCCTAATGCCTTCCTTTGAGCAATTGACTACAAAAAAGTTTACTGTGGTATAACTCCCTTAATTTCCAATTACACTGACCACAAACTGTACCTAGCTTAAAATGTAACAAAATAATTCCGATTGAAATAAAGGCGAAACCTTACCGTATAATTATATAATTTAGTTAAACCCAACTGCAATGCAAAATTTCTGTCCAGTTTAAATGGCCACCGATATAATTTTGAAACGTTGTGTTATAAATAAAACAAACAATGTTTTGTTTTCAATTTGGTATTAATGAACAGACATGATATTGACAACTATTACATTACTTCCAGGAAGCTTGTGCATGTGCTCACTATCGAGATGTATTTGTATGATGTTATTATTATTATTCTTACAGAACGTAGAACAAGAGATCTGTTTAATGTGATACGAAGTACAGATAAAACAAAACCAGCTTTATTAGCTGTTCAACAATTATTAGAACAACCAAAATCTATAAAACCTCTCAATGAACTGGTATGTAGAGTCTTTCTATAAAAAACTCTCCAAGTATCAGCACATTCACCTACAACTACTACACCTACAAGATGCAGTCTTACTAATGAGAACTTTAGCCTTATTTACTTATATTTAAGCAGAATGTCCCATCCTCAGTTCAACCATTGCAGATTCTTTATAATTTTTCCATCATCAGAGTAATTGTCAGTCAGTGTTTATAAGTAGAACAGTGAATGCACTAAACACTTTGTTAGATCACAGTCAATGAGTTAACTTGGTGATTAAAGATGACACACTTTGTAATTTGTGTTGAATTTAGTTTAATACAAGTTAATGAATAAAATAGAATAAAAAAACTAGTAATGTCTAAACCTTTTCTTTGCCCCCAAATACACCTATGGTTGAATTGTTTCATGAGTTTACCTTACTTTCGATTTGTTTAGTTTTTATCTTTATTTTCTCTATACAGTCAAATGTTGACTAGAATAATTACAATTTGACTAGATTATGCAGCCCTGTTTATTTATTTCAGTTCCGTGAGGTTGAAGTGAGTCTTGATTTAGATATCCCACGAATGTACACCATGGAAGATCTTCAACAAGATTTTAATCTGGAACCAAATCACACTTGTCTGCCATTTTTGAATATTGCTGATTTTGTTGTCACTGTAAGTTTGTCTGAGTAGAATCAAGTTTAATGTTAACCATTTTAAAATATTAAACAGACATTTGATAGCGCCAGTTTATTATATATTCTACAAATCCTGTTCCGTATTCTTAGAAATGAAGGGGGTTTGACTAAAAGAATGGCTGACAGAGAAACCGTGTCTTGGCAGTTGTAATTTGATGAATAGTAGAGTATAATTGTCTGTATGATATTTCAGGATGAAAGTATAACTATACCAGATAGTTCATCGAGCGGTGTATTTGATGCATTTCATCTATTGTTGACGTTATTAGATGAATTAGATGATGGTGTTATTACACAGTTATCTCTTGCTTTAATGGTTACCGAAACAACGAGAAAAACATTACCTATTGTACGTATTACACTTTTATTATAACATGTAATATTCACACAAATCTTTTAGTTTGCGTAAATATTCTTTTTTTTTTAATGTATTTTCCAATGGAATATATCCATCTTCTCCTTCCCTTATCGGATTCAAATTGTATGTTTTCATATGCCTGCATTGAAATGTAGTTGTATATTGCTGGTATCTGCAACTTATTGTGAACACTCTACAGTTTTGTCAAGTTATCACCCTATGTATTTTGCTTACATGCCTGAAACGAAAAAGTGATTGAATTTCTGATAATAACCTCCAGAATTATTGCCCTTAAAGATGGGTTCCCAGCAAAGTATTTATCGGGTGGTTATTGCCAATGAAAATATGGCAATTTTGGTATGTATGGAAAGTAGAGATATCCAATCTTACTAGAAAAATATTGGATTCCCTAAAAAACACTCATTGAGCGTATACAGGACAAAAATGTAAGGGTTCCCCTAATCGACAGCCCGACGATTAGAGCTATACCCACGCGAGACGTCGAAGGCTGCACGAGCACATTGAGCGCTTTGTGTACATGTTGATAAACTCGACAAAGAGTTAGACCTACAACAATTTCTGAGATAAAAATCACGGAAAAAGACGCAGGCAATGGATAATCCGAGAATTTAATTAGGATTCGATATTTGTAATAAACAGTAAGCGATTACAGACAACAATGTGTTGTGTATGCAATGAATTCTCACCCGTCTCCGCCCGCAGTTGTCATAGGGACGGGGAAGGGTAATCCCCTGACGCAAACATGGCCTCTTTTGATCAATTTCCATAGCGGGATATACTTGGCAATTACAGTGTTTTGAGAAGGATTTGAATCAAAATTATGATAAATGAATTAGTTTGAATATGTTTTTAGTCCTAATATATCATCAAATCACCCAGTTTGTACCTGGCAAACCAACTTTAAGTACTTTGTAGAAACTTATTATATTAGTGAAATGAAGAGCCCTATTTAATTTCAGTTAATTGGGTTATTAAAACTATTAAAATGGGTTCGTCCGTCCGTCTGTCTGTCTGTCTGTCCGTCACACTTTTTGGGACACAATAACTCTCTTCCTAATTGAGCTAGAATTTTCAAACTTGGTGTATGTGTTTATTAGGTCGATGCCTTGATGGAGTTCGAAGATGAGCATTTTCCGCTTAGGGTAAGCAGAGATAAGCAATTTAATTGGTTGATGCTTTGGGACACGATAACTTTAGTTCTAATTAAGTGAGATTGATGAAACTTGGTATATAGTTTCATTACAGTAATACCTTGACTAAGTTCGATAATGAGCATTTTCTGCTCAGGGTAAGCAGAGCGATACGCAATTTGATTGGTTGAGACTTTGGAACACAATAACTTTCCTTCTAATTGAGTTAAAATGTTCAATCTTGGTGTATATGCTTATTAGGTCAATGCCTTGATAGAGTTCGAAGATGAGCATTTTTCGCTTAGGGTAAGCAGAGATAAGCAATTTGATTGGTTGATGCTTTGGGACACGATAACTTTAGTTCTAATTAAGTGAGAGTGATGAAACCTGTTGTATAGTTTCATTACAGTAATACCTTGACTAAGATCGATAATGAGCATTTTCTGCTAGGGGTAAGCAGAGCAATAAGCAATTTGATTTGCCGAGACTTTGGAACACATTAACTCTCCTTCGAATTGAGTTAAAATGTTCAATATTGGTGTGTATGCTTCTTAGGTCAAAATGCCTTGATGGAGTTTGAAGATGAGCATTTTCTTCTTAGGGTAGGCAGAGATAGGCAATTTGATTGGTTGATACTTTGGGACAAGATAACTTAGGTTCATCTTGATTGAGGGGGGTTGGGATGGCCTAGTGGACTAGAGTGCCACGCTTCGACCTCTAGATGGCCGGTCACCTCTGGCTTGCGGCTGTGGTTTCGAGCCCTGGTGTGAGCGTATGTGGCATGGAGATAGGGGCGCCTTCTCAACCTCGTGGGTTTCCTCCGGGCACTCCGGTTTCCTCCCACTTCTAAAGACCCCTACGCGCAAGCGAATTATTGAAATAAAATTAAACCATATGTTAGTCCCGAAATGACCTAGTTTGTGTTGAGTGGACGTTAAACCCCATTTCTCTCTCTCTCTCATCTTGATTGATGATTTTTATGCCAATACAATGACTGCATTCTCATTCAGTAATGGATTCGACAGTAACAGTGTATAGAAACGATTGACTCGGACACAAGGGCCCTTTCCCTTGGCCAGAGGGGCCCTTTGTCAAGTCTGGGGGCCCTTTTGTCTGCCTTTAGGGTCCCCCTAACTAGGGTACATTTTCATTTTTCTCGTCGGTTTAGCATTTTTCTTTATAAAACACTTTTAGATGACACTTCGTGTACAGTTTGATTGCTCGATACGTTTGAAAAAAATAAATGTGCGATTAATTAATATGTGTCATCTATTTATTTTGGGATTTCGGCGGGGGACATCAGCCTCACTGTTGGCTTGTTATTATTAGAGTTACAGCCATTCTTGGCTACGTAACATTTGTGAACATTCAGATGACATTAATATGCTTAAATTAATTAATGTTGATTTTAAACAATTAAGATTAATTACTTCTAGAGTTATAATCCCTTTTCACTATGTAATTAAAAATCTTGTGATCACTTTAGTTATCCAATTTATCTTATCTGCTTGAATTTAATTGTTCCATGCTTTTGAAAGCTAATTTATATGGTATATTAATTTGTTTTTTGTTAATTGTAGCCTGCAGAATTGCTCTCCCTTTTTGATTAACTTTAGGTGATGAAAGGGCACTTTCTGTTTTTGTGATGAATCAAGAACTGTGGTCATCTTTCATGAAATCAATTTCATAAACATATAGCTAATAACAAAGTATAAACATATAGCTAATAACACATATTTAATGAATATTTCATATTTTAGTTGAAGAAATTGGTCGACAGTAAAGAAACGGTGAAGTTGACAAAGGAAGAAGTTGAGAACATTACAGCCATACCAATAGATTCACTCTTGACCGCTCTCAGCATTAAAATTCAAAATGGTAGTCTGGATGTTCCTGCTGATAGTAGACTAGATTTACATGCTTCTTATCAAATTCTTGATGCTCTTCTCAGTTAAAGCCAAAAGCTTACAATGCTCATGCTTCAAATGTGAAATATGCAAGCAGAGCGGCACACATTGGATTTATCATGGGAATATAATTGATTACCGTGAAAGATTTGTATAAAGTTTATACTTATTGCAACTAGGTTTTTAAACTTGACCAAATCATCATCAGTTTGTTGTTCATTATTGAAAAATATGTATTACATTTTGCGTACATTCTGCTGTTTGAAGCATTTCCTGTCTTTCAATGACAGTAGTATCAGGGGTTTTATTCTTGCTGATATTCAGAGAGAGTCCATTTCTTTGTCAGCTAAACAAATTTAGTTTCACAGTACAGAATTTAAACCTGTATCAAATTTTTAAAAAATAAATGCGTTATTTTATCTGCGATGAATCTATTAGGCTAACGAAAAGATTTGTTTGTCAGCATTTATATTTTATTGACTAATTATATTATTTCAAATGTGTAGACTTTTATTGGAGAATTACTTAGTACGATATTGATATTTCTGGTAATCAATATATATGTGAACAGTTAATATGCATGTATTGGAAAATGAATTTTATAATGATTTTTATGATTTAGTATTAATTTATATCTATGCATGTTATAATTATTTTCGTTGTTCTATTTATGGAAGATCACAAGAATTGATTGTTTTTTTTTAAATTGTTCCTTTACTTAAAGAGGCGTTGCCAAATGTAATTTACTTAAAAGGGGCATTACTAAATGCTGTGACTGAAAGTTGTTGGACCACTGATTTCTGACTTTACAATACAATACGATAGGCATAACCTGCAAATAACATGTTTAAACATTGCCAGCTCTCAACATCAAATAACATGTTTTTAACATTGAGAGCTTTTGTCAAATTGTATATTGTTTTATCCAACTGTAATATGTGACATGAAATTTTATAGATTTAGAAAGCATGCATGTAGCGGTATTAAATGGCTGATCTATTTCCATCTTTCTTGCAAGTTTACCAGATAGGGATTGTGTTTTTTTCTAAAAGAATTAAATTAATCCTGTATTTTTTTTATATGGTTTATGACCTGTAATCTTATTTCTGAAATGAATAATGCTGGGGGTAATAACTCTTTGTGATTGTCCTTTGATCGATATTATCTCCCCTTAGACCTCAGATAGATGTACCAGTATAACATGTAGTCATAATAGTGACACTGTTTATGGGGTTTTAGTTAATTTAAATGTATACAGCTATCTGTGTATATATGGTTTTATATTATGCAAGAGCTAATTCTGACTATTGCTAGTCTTTATTTAGGCTTGAAATGTTATCTGAATTATTAATTAGACATTAATAACTTATCCAGACCATAATCAACTATCGATGGCATAGCTAGCCTGTGATCTGTAGATGAATATGATCCAATATACCGCATAACGTTCCTTCTCAATTTAATCATTCAATGGATAATTGTATCGACTTTAGTAATGATGATCGAGACTGGGCAGAAATTTCAATCGATCAATGTAACTGAAATTTTCAGCAAATTGCCCTTACTTTATCTAGTTTGTAACTATTAAAGTGAACTGACAACTCATTTTCTAATTTCCCATGATGTATCTTTAGTTGTCAATATCTATGGTAGAAGAAATTTCCAGTATAATCAAACAACTTTTGTAATATTTTTAAAATTCATGTACTTAAATTGTCCATAGCTTACTCCCTGCTAAAATATGCTCAAATGGATTATTTAACATTTAATGAAGCAAACAAAATCAAAATTTCAATGTGGCTAATTTCCAGGCTTGGATTCAGTTGCATTAAAGAGAGGCTCAACAAAATGTTTTAGCAAATATTACAGGTGGCTTTTGACCATATCATATCAACCTATAGAAAATTCCATCAAATGTTTTATACGACTTTAAATATCAACACAGTTGGTTGACTGTTTAATCTCTATCGGTTTCTTTACAAGTTGACAAATATCGCGTCTAGTTTTAGTCAAATTATTACCTAAATATTTCTAATCAGTGCTCATTTACAAACTTTTTACTTTTATTTTTTTTTTGAGTTTCATTTACATTTATTTATTTATTGTGTGAATGTAAATTTTGAATTCCATGTAATATTTGATTTTACATATTTGTATTTATGTAGTTTACAAAAAGAAGTTTATAATCTGTTCAATATCAGTTTATATATTTTGGAGGAAGGCCCAAAATGAGGAACAAAGTTATAAACAGGAAAGGTCAGCTCTCTTTTGTTAAATTTCAACATTAGAAATCTCATGACGTAAATAGCTGACAGGTATTGTTAATTACACCAAAATACTATCCAACATTTCCTAAAGCTTGATTACACCAAAATACTATCCAATATAAGCTGCCTTCCTATATACATATACTGAACCTGAGATTTTTAGAGGCAAATTTAAAATATTCAAGAATTTTACAAATATAATATACAGGATAGTCAACATCTACTTTTAGTTTATATGATAAAATTATGTTGGGGAAGGGGTGTGAAATAAATACATATTCACAGAATCTCCTACTCAACAACAAAAATTGATGTAATAAAATACGAGGAATTTTACTTTCAAGCAATTAGATCCTATTTCGTTTAGTTTTTATAGTTCAAAATTTTGTTCACTTGTCTTTACTACACTAGGATCTAGATGAGTTGTTATATAATAGGCGTTCTTATTGATGTGTGGAATTAGGCAATGATACGGTCTGACGTGATAGGGTCAAAGGCAGCTCGTTTGACCCCTGATGTGAACTTCCACTATAACTTGCCAGATCTTTATGTAGTGTAGGCCGTCCAAAGTATAAACAAAAATACAGAATGAAATATAGCTCTGTATTTGAATCAGATTGACTTTCTAGATGACTTAATATCATTTGTTACAATGAATGTCAGTAGATGTATTTATCTAGGATTATAATTCAAAGTCAATGTCTTTTTTTTTTATTTACACTTTTTGTATTTTTTTATCCCTGGTTATTTTGCTTATTGCATTTTTACTTATGTGTATTTGTTCAATATTTCAACTCTATTTGTTCAATATTTATTTGTTCAATTTTCAACACTAATTGTTCAATATTTCAGTGCTAATTTCACTATTTGTTCAATATTTCAACACTAAATGATCTATTTCAGTGGTAAATTGTTCAATATTTCAGTGGTAATTGTTCAATATTTCAGCACATGTTTATGATTGTTTATAGCCTCCAGGGAAAGTTGTGACATCACGAAATAAATAATTATTCTGTTTATCTTGTTACTATGATAAGAGGAAGTTTGTTTAAAACCTGTATGGATGGCTAAATTTACAGGCAGATATTAATATAACACCTTTATCTTTCTCACTCTTATTTTGTTGCTTGAGTATTAGTTAATGTCAGCATTCTACGATATATTTAGTTGTAGGATTACCTACAGACAAGACGCTTCTGATATTTTTTTATGTTTTCACTCTGCTACCAGGTCTTTTCTAATAAAAATATTGCACCAGCAGAATTCATTATTTCATTTGACTTTTCAACTCCCTCCCAATAGTTTAGATCAGAGAATACAATCATGTATGAGGAATTTATTGCATATGAATTTATTTTGGACATCACTATCCTAATTATAAAGGTGTGTCTCTGCCACCCACCTGCCCCTAATTATAAATGTTTGTTTCCAACGTCCACCTGTCCCTAATTATAAAGGTGTGTCTCTGCCACCCACCTGCCCCTAATTATAAAGGTTTGTTTCCAACACCCACCTGTCCCTAATTATAAAGGTGTGCCACCCACTGCCTCCTATTATTAAGGATGTGACTCTACTGCCTAGCTGCCCCTTATTATAAAGGTGTGTCTCCGCCACCCAAGTCTTTGACACCCCTAATTATAAAGGGTGTGACTGCCATACACCACCCCAAATTATAATATATGCACCCACTTCCCCTGATTATAAAAGGCATGACTCGACCATCCCCCACCCCCTAATTATGAAGGGTGTGACTTGACCATTTCCCCACCCCCTAATTATAAATGGTGTGACTACCCCCCACCCCTTCATTATAAAGGGTGTGACTTGACCATCCACCACCCTAATTATAAAGGGTGTGACTTGACCGTCCACAACCCTAATTTTATAAAGGGTGTGACTTGACCATCCACCACCCTAATTATAAGGGTGTGGTGTGATGTATAAAATGAATAAAGAAAGCAATTTAAATAGATAATATATTTATTTTTTTCACAGAATTAGCACTTTGAATCATAATTTATGTTTTCACAGAATCAGCACTTTGAATCTTAAGTAGATATAATTATATGATATTTATAGCATATCCCTTTAACCAACTAAATATTTCCACTCCATTACATGGAATTAACCATGCATAAAATAACTTGTTCAATATAATTAAGACATCTCTGTCTAATAACTAAACAATATAGTGAGTGCAGGAGGACCCCAATACAAGATAAACCTGCGTACAAGACATACGATAGACATCGCAAAAGAATAAACAAATATCAAATAAACCAAAACCAAACAAAGATTTTTTGTAGCTTCCATTCAGAATGACAACATCTGGATACTATTTTAAATTCAAATATTTAATTTAGAATTCATCAATCTGAACATTGTGTTTACAATTTTCCATTTACTGATCTCAACTGATCATATAGGACAGATCAACCAGACTTATGTTTTACAACCCGCACTATTTATTCATTTGTGTTAATTGGCAAACTGAATTCTTTATCATGAATATATTTATTGATAATCTGATGTAAATAAAAGATATTATTAGATTAAAAAAAATCAAATTATGATTTTGTTGACATTAAATTGACACATAACCCAAATTACGAATGTGTTTAAATCATATGAAACAAATATTGTGCATAATTTGTGACTGCCAATAATATAAATGATATAAGCAAATTACATCCTTTCTATCTGGGTTGGTTAATATGCATATTGATTTGAGGATTGGGGGCTCGTTTTTCATGCGTTGGTTGCTTTGGTTCATGAACATGTTTAATGTGTTCACCATGTTGTGGAGTATTATATCCCTGGAATATACAAAATATACCTGCATTACAAACTAGTGTCACAAGGTCGCGTGTTCCATCCAGGCATTCGCCGAGAATGTTCATCAGGATTTTCTGACATGCTTCCCCCTTGTCAGTGGTGCAGGACACAGGACCTGACAAGAACAGTTGTCTAGTCATACGGATGGGACATTTGTATACATTGGTGTGCACGTAAAAGATCCCTTGGGAATTCCATAGAAGAGTAGGCTATAGTGCTATGGTATGATGGTCAATTTGTGCAGAGTTTCTTGAAGATATTTGTCAATATGGATAGGAGTTGAGAAGATCATTGAGAATACAAATGAACAAAAGTCAATGTAATAGTTTTATACACAGGTATTTGACATAGCTAAAATAGAGGGAGTTTATTCACCATGGACACGATTAAATTTGTGTTAGAATCTTACATACCTTGGTAACAACACCATCTAAATCTGTAGTGGGTTGTGTACTGAAACACGAACAATATATCATAACTTTCCATCATGCAAGAATAAAGGTTAAATATACAACCACAGCAGGTAAATCTTGAGAGTGGTCAAAAAGGGCCTTAACTCTTAAAGTAATTTACAGAATTTGTAGAAAGTCAACAGACTTTTAATTATTATCAATTTAAATAATGCATATGAATTTCATACAGATCGGATGATAATTTTTGTTGTTTGATTGAGTGTAAGGTTCAACAAAGTAAAACAAAGGCCATAGCTCTCAAAGTAATTGACAGAAATTGTTGAAATTCGATAGGATTCTTCATTTCGCTAATTTAAATGATACATCTGGATTTATAAGTATAGAAATTCATTATTAGGAGTTCTGATTTATGGTTAATTTCATAATTTGAAAAAGTTTTGTCTCATTTTATGATTTTATGAGAAATGGTGTATTTTGCATTTTTAAAGATATTTAAAAAATTTTATGAAAATATAAATGTAGTGTGTACATGGTTGTAGATGATGGACAGAATGAATGAATGATCGGACAAGGGTGACAGCAACATGTGGCCTTATATATAAACATTCTGGATCAACAGGCCACAACTACTGTAAACATCAAAACTACTTTCATTAAAACCTATTCTCGTCTGATTAAACAATTATTCTAATCAATCAACCTTCCCTGACAACCAGGTTTGTTTTGCCTTCTCATCCACCACAATTAGGTGATTATATTTTCATACCCCTTGTTAAAATATATTATTATAAATTGTTCCATAAAAAAACTCACTTTAAAAAGCTAGTTGAATTTGGTTGAATAGATTTTTTTTCAGAGTCGTCGTCTTGGGCTGCACCCTCATGATGAGGTTTTGTTGTCTTGGCAACTCTCATACCACCAACTTTAACTGTCAAATATTCAAAAGTTATTTATTATAAAGTGACAGTTATACATCATTTAATTTTCACAGTGGTTCCTTCAAACAAGTATTTTAGAAAATTAATAAAGTGCCCCTGGGATTAACGGACCACCATTTAATGGTTGATATCATCTGATTATATTTTTATCTTCTTTTCATGACTGAATCAGAGCAGATGAGATGTTAATCTGGACAGAGCTTTTTTTTATTGAATGAATGAATGAATGAAATAGGTTTAACGACCTACTCTTCTGCACCTAACCTGGGCTAATAGAAGACGGGCATACACCATACAGTGTGCTATGAAGAATATATTTCCCAGGCAGCGGCACTACAGCCTACTCTTATATTGAATTCCAACTGCCAAGGGACCTCGGTTTTTCATCCCATCCAAACGACTAGACAGCTGTTCTTGTCAGGCCCTCCGGTATGGAAAAATCGAGATGAACTTTCTCGGCCAATGCAGGGATCGAACACCTGACCTCCAGGCTAGCGAACCAGCACCTCACCTACTTCGCCACCTTGACGCCCTTTTTTTATTGGTATGTTATTGGTATATATATACCTAACTCTCTCAAGTCAGATGAACTGTGTGTTAGTTACATATTTAACATGTGATTTCACGATGTCAATGTCAGGATATTTAACATGTTATTTTACAGTGTTGTTGTCGTCGAACGGACAAACAAGTGGAAAATAAACATCTTTTGACAATTTTACAAGAATATTAGTCAAAGGAGCTAAATTGCTAATAATTATTTGGGACGTAGAAATTGAAACAAATGGGTTACAATGCATACAATGCTGTAATATGAATGTACATGTGTTAGGGCTGTACCATATTGCAAAAAGGGACAATATTGATATTGGGATTTTTTTCAACGATATACATGTAGTTAAATATAGCGACATTTAATAATGTCACTTTGCTATTAAATAAATTAAATATAAATGCATTAAAATAAAGGTGACCACTGTGTGAGTAACAATTATGGTAAAAAATTGCTTTATTCATACACTTTAAACTTTGCTTTTTTAAAATATAGATTTATTAAAATGAACAAAGCACATCTTTTTTGGATAAAAATGTTTCACCAAACACGACCTGTGCATTTTCGTTTTGGTACTAATTTCTCTTTTTCAACTAGGCCCTCCACTTCCATAATTTCCCTTGTGGGTCTACTAGTACTGCTAGTACTAGCTAAGTATTCCATAATTAAATTATATACAACCGCTGATGTTTAAAGATAGGTTGCCAGGCAATGAAACATACGCCCACATTAGCCAAATCGTCCGGGCAGTCATCAAGAGTTGTTGCATATTTTTACTTTTTTTCGATAATGAAACATTTTGAAATGAGACGACTTGTAGATGTTGTGGGTAAAAATCCACAGCTGCACAAATTATACATGTAGTTGACAGCTGAACCAGGTGAATGTAACACCAAACAAAGTTATAATAATATAGTCTAATACTATAATGATACACAAAAAAAAATCTATATCCCTACATAGGAATAGTAGTCAGGAAGTTGTCAAATTGTTTTATTTATAATTTGAAGATGTTTTTAATGATAAACAGCTAGGTCTAATTAACTCTAATATAACCCAGATATATAGCCACATCCAACTAGTCCCTTGGCAATATTAATGCATAAACAATGAGTCATATGTCTAATTGTTCAAGGCTATCTATAAAACATGGCATATGGTATATCAATTCACATACTCCAACATAGTTGCACTAGTATTTGTTACATATAGATCAGCGTTTTAATATATTGCCAGCTCTTCTCTTGCTTTCTCTGAAACCGGTTATCCATTCATTTATTAGTTAATTCCATAGTTGATTGTGTAACACAAAATATTCTAGTTTATTCGATTGACCTAAATACAAAATATTTTGTCATAATATATAGAGTTGATCATTATTATGCTTCATCAGCAGCTCAAAAGTTGGCGATCTGGTTAGATCTAAACGATAAACTAAATAATAATTTAGCACGCCCATCATTATATCTTATTTCCTAATGAATGCATGGATTAAAATGTCGTCTTTCTTCGTCTCAGTAAAATGTGCTGTCGTGGAACTTAAACCTCTTTGCATTAAGTATATTTTACCTACGGCTACAGTAGAAAGGTGAACAACCGAGGCATTGATAATTTCATGCTGTAAACAAATTTACGCTAAAAATGAAACTTTTCAAAATAATACCTGCTGGCGGATGCCCAGCTTTTAATTCTGTTTCATCTGTACTCGACATGCTTGCAATTTTCTCAACTGACTAATATTTTAACAAATCTAAAGAAGCGTGATCTCTGGATAAAATTCACCATTCGAAGCTGTGGTCTACGTCACATAAACTGGAGTGTCACGTGTTTCTCTAGTACTAGAGGCTACGGGAAATTTCCACCAACAATATTTAATGAAAAACAAAAATAAACTGCGTATGCAGTGACCTTGTTTGTTTCACTTGCTGGAAAATCAATCCGTTCACTGAATCGTTGTCATATGGGTTTTTAGACAATTTAATTTTAAGAATAGACAAAACGGCTGATTGTTAATTTGTTCTGGGTTGGGACTATATTTTCCATGACTGGTATTATAAATTCAGAAATTTTCCGATTGTAAGCACGAATTTGGTATATATATACAGAGCTCAAAATTCAGAAATTACTCTCAATAGTCTATGCGCCCTACACGCCGCGGGCCCAACTACCCCCCCCCCCCCGAATATTAAAGATACATTTAATGGGAGATTAGATAGCGAGTTGGCAGTTCTTACAAAACTAGATAATGAAAAGAGAATATGGTGAAAATTTCAGTCAAATTGATCCACTAACCGAAAATTAAGCAAGTGAAATTTCCGCCTAGCTTCGGTACGGTATAAAGAATAACCTCGGTTATCCATTTAATTATTAAATCGAGAAAGAAAGTTAGGCAGTAAATCGGATCATAATCCACCACAGATTGCAGGCGATCGAGAGTTGATTATTGTCTGGATATGTTAATTTATGTCTAATTAATAATTTAGATAACATTTCAGGCCTAAAGAAAAAAGCAGATTTAGCTCTTGCATAATGCATGTTTAAATAATAAATCATTCTAGATAAAGATATACATGATTTGAAATATCTATGTGTTTTCCATAACATGGATATTTACAGGAACGACTTCAAAAATTGGTCCAGTGGCAGTGACGCGATTTCGCCCGTGTAAGAGTTATGCCCCTTTAATTTATGAGAAAAATGTCTGACGAAAACTTTTTTGAAATCCCATCAATCATGATTAAGACTGAAGCCACATTGGAGAAAAAAGCGTCGAAATCGGAAGGTTATTTTCGGTATAATGCTAAGACTGGCTTCTACTGTTTACTTACAAGATGTTTGTATTGACTAAGATGTTAATTGCATCAAAAGGTCCTTGAAGGACAGCATGCATACATATATAATAATTAGACTAGAGAGAGAGAGAAAGAGATGTTTCAATTTTATTTTAATAATTCGCTTGCGCAAAGGGCTCTTTAGCAGTGGGAGGAAGCCTGAGAAACCCAGGACAGACACCCTACTCGCTGTGATGTACAACCGGGGAATCGAAACCAAGCCAGTCTCAGTGACAGACCTTATGATTCATCACACACACGCTAACCATTCACCCCCCCCCCCCCCGCCTATATAATTAGTCATTGTCGTATACATTTAATAATACATATATTGAAAACACATACACACAAGTAACATGGCTGGTGGTCTTCTTTCATCAATCTTCATTCTATTATGGGTAGGCTAACGCTCCTAAATATTTCAAATTGTAAATTAGATTTACTGTTGAGTGGGGCACAGTTTTTGAATCATACTCCATACATTCTAATGATTAGGATCTTTAACAAACAACATTTATTCTTCTTTGTTTATTATTTTGGTTCAAATTTAACAAACATTTAGCAGTTGGAAACATTTGACTTTAAAGAATTAAAAAAAAAATGAAACAACCGAGTATATATAATCAGTTTTAATAAATGATTTCAACAAAAAATATAAACCAAAAATTGTAGCTTTTACTTGACAAGCTATAAAACAAGACCATGAATCAGGACATTCTACCTTTTTACATTCTGTCTTTTCACCACCGTTATATGATTGTTCTACTGAAAACATGCAATTAAAGGGTCTATTTCATCCACAAGGTCACAGGAGAATACTAATAAAAAGTACATGTACTTCTACATTTTATATTAAGTTTTTGTTTCGTGGGGATTACATCAATCCTGGCCAATCACTTCAGATTGCTGTATCTAATAACATCCCACATTAGTTGGCAGCAGTAGTTCATGTTTCTAAGATAAACAAGGGATAGGAGTGTTTTGTATGACAGAAATTAAATTAATAGATTTTTTCAGCAATTAGAATAAATGGCATAAGCTTATTGTCACTTCAAGTCATTTAATTATTTACAGAATGCATCCCATTTTATTTCAAACAACATTAAATATACATTAGGCCTGATAAGTTACATAAACTATTAATTAACAAAACAAGACCATAATCAACTCTCCTTGCCATCTTATCTGTCCGATTTTCATTTGATTTTAATTCGATCTGCTAACTAGAATTTTCGGCATATATGGGGATACCCTTTACATTATCTTGTTTTTAACTATTACAGTGAGGGCTGCCAGCTCTTTATCTCATCTCACATAATGTATCTTTAATTCATGTTGGTCATAACGTTTCCTCCATAAATTATTTCAATTGTATTTAGTAACTGGGGTATACGGGGGACAATTCTATGGAATACAAATACTGTTTATTAATTACCTTACACTGTTTTCACTTGGTTTCTTTAGTCGTTATCAAACTGCGTTATAAACAGTCCTTATATTCAAGAGGATTGTCATCTGTTTATCTGTCTCCTCATGTGATATGCCATATAATTCCTGGGTTTAACATTGAAATGTCTCTAATAATACCATTGCTATGGTGTAAGTTGTAACAAAGATATGCATACTATTCAAAGAGAAAAAAAATGGTTGTTTTTCAGAATTTTTTTGATCAAAGAGTAAATGATGAGGAGACCATATTGGTGTAGGATTAGATACAAGTTGGACTGAATTATTCACAACAGTATTGTAAATAATCTATTAGATCATCATAACTTGTTATTCATGATTTGATATGTACATTTGTGATTTCTGAGCATGATGTCCTGTTCATAGATTTGTTTTGTGTAAATTATGTGTGGTACAGTCTGGCACTTACTATATGCTTTACATACACTGATGTTTAAAGAAGTATAATTAGTTGAAGCACAATCACCTCTACAGTATATAAACACAAGATCAACTTTTCACATTGTAACACACGAGAATGCCCCAAACACAATACAGTAAGTAGAAAAATAGCCCTTTCCAAAATAAGTGTGACTGACTATTCCAAGTAAGTGGGACTGACAAATAAGGGTGACTGGCTTGTAGTTGTAAATAAAGGAAATGGGGTTTAATGTTCTACGGTTCTACTCCGATTGGGCTAATGAAGACAGGGCCTTTTAAATAAGATCAATAAACATTGAGAATATAGAGATAAAAATATCAGTACATGTATATCAGGAGCAAGAACCATGTCAATCAACCTGGGCTAACTCCCTTACACCCAACATCTAGTCTCTCCTACCCACCAATTTTTTAAAATTCCATCAAAATATTTCATGAATTTCAGCTTAAATCAGGAGTAGACTCAATAAGGTTTATTCATATAACCCCTGATCAGGGTCATAATAAACATAAGGATGGGAACAACTGTTGTAACCCAATGAATATTCCCATTAAGATGGGAAGGTAACTCTGCAAAACACACACAATATTTGGTATTATACAATTATGATACGTGTTAAATCTATTGGGATGGCTGACCAAGTTTATTGTACAAAAATTAGTAAAAGAAAAAGAAGCGGTAATAAATACAAGTTAAATGGATGTTCTAGAACAATACGTCGTCATATAAAAGTCTAGTAAACAACAAAACCTATAATTTATTTGCATGTTCTGTAATTTCACTAGTTTTACAGTCTGTTTCGGTTTGACTAATTGCATCTAAATTTGTATTATCTTCAACTACTTCGCTTTTATTTTGTATGTAATCTGCAGTAGTTTTTATTTTTGCATGCACAGTTTCCTCAAGTTCAGCTTCACTATGATGAACTGTGCCATCAGTAGTTACAACTGCCTCAGTTTTTATAATTTGTTCAGTTTTTGTCTGACTCACAGCCAACTCTTTCTCCAGATTAATTTCAGTCTTGGATGTTGGAATTTCCAAACCTGGAACTTCTGATTTGATGTTATCTACACTTATTTCAGTCTTAACACTGTCCGCATCTTCATCCTCTGTTTTAACTTTTATTTTACTTCTTTCCGGGATTTTTTCTGAACGCATTTCACCCATTTCTAGATTCTGAATTAAAGATTCTTTTTTAAATGTGATAGAATCTCTCTTCCCAGCGCCTGTTACAGCTGTTTCACTCACACACACAGTTTTCTCCAAACGGTCAACAACACTAGAAACAGTCTTTATGTTTGTAACATCAGTGTCAGATGTATTTGAGACGTGACTGTCAGATGTATCAACACTTTGAAGATAGGAATCAAGTTTTTGTTGCAAATCTCTTGTTTTCATATCCTCTTCCTTCTGCCGTATTTTTGTACTGCCTGCTCGTAGTTCCCCTTCCAGATTTACTAAAGCAGATGTAATTTCTTTTAATTCTTGTCTGACGTCGTCTGTGTCGTCAGCGTCTGCTGATGAAGGGTCATAGTTGCCTTCCTGTTGTATATATTGTTGATGTCCTTCCAGTGGTTCATCAGATTCTAGTAATTCAGGTTGTCTTCTACTGCCCTGTTTTATCTCCTGAAAACAAATACAATATTTAGACAAACTAGATATAAAACCCACGATCTGGATGATGTGAGAGATTAACCAATGAACTGTCTGTTACGGCGGGTTCTTGGCCTTTTTATGCACAGAACTGTGGGTAAACCTCTAGATATGTCAATGCTGATTGATTAATCAATGTTTGCATCATAAGGTCAAAAGTCACTCAAATGACAGGTGACACGACCTTCAACTGGTAGTGTAGGCTTTTGAAAGTATAAAAATATTTTTAATGAAATGCAGATCTGTATTTTAATCACATTGGAGGCCAAAATAAACGTTTTGCTTTGGTAACCTGACTGACCCATGACACTCAACACAAACTAGGTCATTTTGAGACTAACATGTATACGTCTATTTCTATAATTCACTTGTGTCTTGGGGTGTTTACACATGGGAGGAAACTATAGAACTCAAAAGGTTAGACAGGCAATGCAAAGCAATGTCACATACAAGTCTGGCATTGAAACCACACAACTTGACTCAGTGACAGACCTTATGATATAAACTGCAGACGTCAAGAACCCCCAACCCCTAGAAAAATCTTGATGAGTTTTATTATAAAGTTTTGCTATTCAATGACAAACCCTCTTCACCCACTAAAATAAATATAATTTGCTAGAGTTGAAGATCAACAATGATTTGGGAGATTTTGGAATTAATGTCAATCAGCTGGTGACAAAGGCATATATTGACGACAATCTACAGAGAGAGCACATATGGTTCAATTTTATTTGAATAATATGCATGCTCAAACAAGTGGGGAATCGAACCCACGCCACATAGCTAATAAAGTTTACCTGTGGGTTGACTATTGGTATTGCTGACTTCAGTCTTCTCACAGGGGATCTGTGGGGATTTGCTGGCTGAAGTTCTGGAGGATAATAGATCGTTCCTCCACGATAAACTTCCGGTTGTTGTGATGGTGGTGATTGGATCGGCTGCAACAAGATCAATATTATTTTAATTTCTGTTTGAGTGCCATGATTAGGATAATGTCATCTTGTATATTACACACAACGATTCATCACTTGACCTAGTAGATAACCTCATCCCCTGTTTAAACTTTCTAATCATATTAAAAATGACTTTACAATATTACCCAAAATGTGTTCAGTAATTGGTTTTCAATCACAGATTTTGATATATTCCTATGCCAACAATTAGCTTTAGACTTTCTGATCACAAGCCAAAAATGTAGAATATTTAAAAACTGCCATATTCACTTTTTCTCATCAACGACTTTGTACAAGCTGTGCAGGGAATTATGGAAATAAACTAATCAAGCGTTTGAAAATCAAAATCAGAATCTACATGGTCACATTACTCTTTCAAAATCAGCTTCAGGAATATGGCTTACTATTTCTGAAAACGATTCTGAATTATATATCAAGTTACAGTAATCCTAATAGAAGTAGAAGTTACCTGAGGGGGGGTACCACCAGCAAAACCCATAGGTACAGAAAAAGGTGGGGCTGGGGTAATGCCAGGTGGTGCAGCCCCATATATAACTGTACCCTGACCCAGATATTGTGGTGGTATTATCTGAGCGTGAGGGGCTGGTGGTAAGGTAGATGGTATAGGTACAGTGCTTGCTATAGGTGCTGGGGAAGGAGGGTATAATCTTGGAGCTGTTGGCATGTTTGATGAGGAAACTGAAAGCAGATAAAAGGTGAAATTGTCAATATAATCATGTAATAATTATAGACATTGTCAATATAATCATATAAAGACAGGTAGGATATTTCAATTATTCTCTTATATTATTCATCAACAGAAAAATCAAATAAAAATCAAAATGGCCAACCATGTGAGTTTAAGGTTTAAGAATCACGAGATAAATTCTAATATCTAATAGTTTATTAAATCAATGGCTTGAATACAGACAATACCAAACAAACAGCTTGAGAGAGAGAGAGAGAGAGAGAGAGAGAGAGAGAGAGTGATGACTACCTGGTAGAGGATATGTTGTAATACCACTTGGTTGTAGAATTGGTTGAAATGTTGGACTATCTTGTGATGGAGACTGAGGATGATCACTACCAGAATAAAACTGGGTATTAGGATAACCTAGAAAAATAATAATTATGTTACTGAATATATATTCTTGTGTTTAACAACAAGTTGTAAAAGATGATATACATGTATAAACAAATCTACAAATGATATTTTCTTCTTTCAATGTTCAGTAATCAATTCAAATGAGATATTGTAAAATGAAATTATTATTTTAACCTGAGTACGAGCATACCTTGATTATAATAATTACTGCCCTCTATCTGTTTATTATAACCAACATCAGGCCCAGGTCGTTGACGTTGAGATGAATAACGTTTAGGACGAGTTTGCAAAGAGTTATCAGCCTTAGTTGTTCCTGTAGAAGATGGTGGATTTTTACTAGGTTTTGTAGATGATTGACTCGTTTCTGTAAGAAAAAGAAGTGTAATCTGTTGGGTAATATACCTGTCCAAAATGGTAATTCAGTTTTAAACACATATTAATTTTATAGTTTTAGAGCTACAGCTACATCATATTCAGAGAAATCACTCTCTGGCCATTGTTTGATTGGCTTCTGATACTTCAAATCTATCCCAGGGACAGCAACACAACAGCCCTTCGTTTAATCTGGGGTCTTCCCTAAAACTTTGGACAGTGATTTGAGTATTGTTCATCTCCCAACAGTATTGTTTACAGTGTATCCGTTTTGATAGAATATTTGTCACACAATTAGTTTATCTGCACTATTCTGCTATGCGCTTGTTAATTAGGCATAATAAAATCCTGAGTCACGTTATAATGTAAACATATTTGGTCTAATTTGGAGCTCTGTTTAATAAAGCGATAATTTCATATTTTCAAAGAAAGTCAAACATAATTATTTCTATGTCTTTCGTTCAATAGGTTGTCAACTCACTATTATACGATCATAGGCATTATTTCCCACACTAATAAATCACTGACACAGGAAATAGCAAAATTGCCTCCCTTGTTTTCCATTTCCCCCATGGTATAGCTATCTTCAAACGTTTGAATTTCAAGTTGGATATTTGCCAATTTCTCAACTGGCAATAGTGAATTACTGGATTAATAGAATTTTTCTTTAACAAGGTAGGACTGTTTATAGTAGATACCATTTATTTTAAGGCTTTACCTTAATACATTTTAAAACTATAACTTAAAATATGAAATTGCAGCTTTAAAGCGTCCAGATGTTGATACACAGCTAGCTGTTGGTTTTTAATCGGTCAGCTAGCTGTTGGTCATAATTTGGAACATAAATTTGCTACCATTACAGCAGTGTTAAGTGGGATTAGCTCTACCATTACAGCAGTGTGGGATTAGCTCTAATCAAAGGAAACACTTTGAGAAGTATGCAGCTTCATGTTTAGAGTTTATCTATAATGTTTTATGTGTTTACCTGGTGTAGAAGTTTGTGTAGGTTGTGTACCAGTATCGAGTACTTCACACTTTAAAGATCCACCACCTTGACAAGCTACAAAATTACTTGGTTCATCCTGTTGTCGTGGTCTTCCTCCTACATACTTCATTCTACGATCTTTACTGTACGATTTTTTCTCCGTTGTTGTATTTGTTATAGTTACACTGATTGTCTGAACATTTTCTTTATTGGATATGACAACATCTTCTTTCGTTTGCTGGATGTCGGCAGGTTCATTATTTTCAAACCGAGTTTTGTCCGTTTTTTCTGGCGCTCGATAGTTCGAATTTGTAAATTGTCTTGGTGAATTATTTTGAGTGCCTGGAGCAAAGTTTCGACTTTCATTTTCGCTATCTTGGTAGCGCTTTTGGCCACGACCTCTACCCCTCTGGGCCTTATTTTGACCACGATTTTGATAGCTGTCACTTTCGTGATGCTCATAATCTTGAGAATGATAGCCAGTATTTTGTCGGTAATCTGAAGATTTACTATAATTGTCTGTAGAATATCCACGATTTGATGCATTATTTCTATAATCTGTTGTTGATTTGTTATAGTCATTGTAGGCTTTATTATCACGAGAACGATAATCTGACCTTTCTCCACGACTACGATTTTCAGATTGATAGTTACCTCCTTTAGAAAAATTGTCATATTGATAGTTATCTCCCTTAGCACGACTGTCATATTGATAGTTATCTTCTCTTTGTCTATTGTCAGTTTCAAATGATCTATTTTTAGATCGGTTGTTATATGGTTTATTTCGAGGTTTATAATCTGATTTTGACCGATTGTCGTCGTTCCTGAAAGAGGGAGGTGTACGATATTCCATGGGTATGTATTCTGTTTCTTCTGAATGTGATCTACGGAACTGACTAGAAGTTTCTCTATCCTCTATTTTATCTGTTTGTATATAATCACCAAATCTGGTATTTTCTCCTGGTCTTCTACCCCTGTAAAAATATAGATTATCAAGTATATAAATAATATCAAACAGTATAATTTGAGGCAGAAAATATTAACACTTTTTATACGCCCACATTGAAATGTGGTCGTATATTGTCGTCGCCCCCGTCCGTCCGTCGGTCCGGCGTCCACAATTGCTTGTGGACGCTCTACAGGCTAAAGTTAATATCCGATTTACTTTAAATTTATACACAGTGTTTAAGGTCATGAGACGAAGAAGCCTATTGTTTTTCAGCGATTTCCGATAATAACTACCAGAGTTATGGCCCTTGATCACTTCAAAAAATCTTGTGGACGCTCTAGAGGCCAAAGTTAATATCCGATTGACTTTAAATTTATACACAGCATTTAAGGTCATAAGACAATGACGCCTATTGATTTTCGGCGATTTCCGATAATTAGTGCCAGAGTTATGGCCCTTGATCTCTTTAAAAAATCTTGTGGACGCTCTAAAGGTCAAAGTTAATATCCGATTGACTTTAAATGTATACACAGTGTTTAAGGTCATAAGACGAAGAATCCTATTGATTTTCAGCGATTTCAAATAATTACTGCCAGAGTTATCTCCCTTGATAACTTCAAAAATTCTTGTGACGCTATAGAGTTCAAAGTTACCATCCGATTGACTTCAGATTGATACATAGAGTTTAAGGTGTTGAAACGAACAAGTGTTTTGATTTTAAAGGAATTTAGATAACTGAACAGCTAAATCCATGATATTAAATGTTTCATGTATATACTAATTGTTAGCGTGGGTTAAAACTTTATAAAAAGCAATCAAATTCTAATGATTTTCTGATAATTACATAATGAGTTGTTACTCTTAATCAGTTTTTAGTGTATTACAAATGTTTCATTAGCGAAAAAAGTAAAAATATGCGACAACCCTTGTTGACTGCCCGGACGATTTAGCTGCTGTGGGCGTATGTTTCGTTGCCTGGCAACCTATCTTTCTGTCTATCACACTTCAAATCATAACCCGTACATTGTTAGGGTGACACATACACTTAAAATTTCTCTACAGAAAGTTGGTGAATGTGCACGCTTATCTCAACTGATGATCGCTCACTCCGCTGTATGATAATCATCAGCCGTGGATTCTATGATACTATAAATAGCCACTGCACCTGCAATTCTCTACACATCTTTTAACTTTTACAGCCGTACAAAATCTTTTGTTGACGATTTTTAATAGCAGTAAAATTTAGTTTTTGGGTTATTACACCAGCTTTAGAAATTACGTTCATTTTATTTTTTAAATTGCTTTATCATTAACTGTACCGTTAGGAGTGGGATCTTTTGGTTTAGTACAAATAATATCTCTGAAAAACTTTGGCCACATTTCTAGTCATCCGCTAATGATGAGAGCAAATTGTTCCTTGTGAGGGAACATATGGTGGAATATTGAAATTTTATAGATTTTATAATGACCAGAATGAAAAATATACATTAAGCCAATATACAAGGTGTGCTGTATGTGAAATCACTATGAGAAATAAACTGTTATTGTCAACTGATGTCTATGTTAGGGTGCCTCATGTGCCTACTGAAACGTTGTACTAGACACGTTGAATGTGCACGCTTTAGTTGGTTCACTACTACTAATTTTCTGACAGTCTTGCACACTCGTTGAGTCTATAAATAGCAGCAGCATAGGGAAATCCGTGGAAATTCTAAACATACTATCAAATATTACAGTCGTAAAAAATCTATTGTTGACGATTCTGAATAGCAGTAATATTATGCGTTTTGGTTATTACGGCATCTTTAGAAATTATGCTTGTTTTATTTTTTTAAATTGCTTTATCCATCCTTCACATGACCGTTAGAAGCGACATACTTTGGTTTAGTACTAATAATATCTCTGAATAATTTGGGTTGGACGGGAACATGATACTAGCAGTAGTTTCATTTTACTTTTACAAGGTTCTTAAAACAATTGTTGAGCTGCCTAATGTGCGCCGTTTCTAAATTCAATTTCTTGTTACAGCTTTCTGATTTGTTTCTTAAAACAGTCTTGATTATTCCGACCTGTCAATCAGACGTAGAATGGTCGATAGACTAGTTAAGCGAGGGTAGGTAACCTATCTTTTACTCACAAGTGACTGGATGTTATGGACGATATTCGGAACCATTCATCAGTCTATGATCTATAGAGGTATGGTCATAGCTTATTAAGTTCAACATGACCGTTTATTTAGTGACTATAAATGTGTAAAACTGATTTATATATAAGTACTGTGGTGTAATTGTCGAAAGTTATTATTTAAATATAACATGGACTATACATGTTACTATCAGGGTTAGAAATCAACTATATTTAGGGTTAGTCAACAAAGTAAGTATTTATATTTATCAGCAACAGAAATCATTCAAAGTGAAATATACAACTTAAATATTAGACTGGTTTCATCTGATATCTATAATTTTTAGTTTTTAATGTCATTTAGACGTTCGTATTTGAGTAAAATATGTTAAAAGATTAACCTCCCTTAGTTTGAACTATATTATATATGTACACAGTGATAGAAAAATATAGAAGACTAACCTGCCACCACCTCTCCTGGGTCTCGGTCTATATTCTGGTGGTTGACTCCCAGCTCTAACATCATACCCATATATAGCTATTAATTCTTCCTGGGTTTTCGGTGCTTGTTGTGCTTCGTTATAACCATCATGTAACCATTTCCCATCATCTTTCCACAACCGTTTTTTACTATTAGATCTAAAAATATATACCTAATTAGATGGTGGATACATAACAACCAGTAGATGGTGGATACATAACAACCAGTAGATGGTGGATACATAACAACCAGTAGATGGTGGATACTGATATAAAGGGTATGAATACATTTAGTCAATTCCAGAAACAAATCTCATCCAATTTATCAACATCGTGCCGAAATATGTATTCTAAAACTCTTGGTAAATTCCATGGCTTGCAAACAAAATTGTATATAAATTACCTATCCCCCTCCTCTTCCTCCTTAGGTGGTTTTGAATCTTTCTCTCTGGAATCATGTTCGTAAAAGGCACCTTTTCTAGGAACAAAAGCTGGATTTTTTCTATCTTCATCATCATCAACATCTTTTGAGTCTGGCTGTTCCTAAAAAAACAGGAACAATGAAATGAAATATCAGTAATATTTGAATTAAGACTTTCCATTAAAAAATTATCAGCTTATTTTGTGCGGAGAACTTGATAATCAGTCAATGTTTAAAGTTACCTCTCCATCTCCACTCTGTCTTTCTTCATCCACCCAATCATCATCATCACCTTCTATAACAACATTTATATCTTGACCATCATCATCATCTGTCTCATCATCATCATCATCATCATCATCATCATCTTCGTCTGTCTCTTCATCACTATCTTCTTCAGATTCCTCATCCTATAATAGTGTAATAGCTTATTAACACTAAAGTTTTGGTCGAAACGCACATACTTTTTGAATTATTTTGATGTCATGTACAGGAAAAGTGTGTGTGTTTGGGGGGGGGGGGGAACCCTGCTTTCAGTCAGCCACAGATTTTAAGAAATAACTTAATTGTGTCAGACATTTTCCCAGGTACATATAAATTGGTAGTCTCCTATTATTTTATTTCTCAAATGTTATGAAAAGCCTAAATACAACTAACTGTATACTCATACCATACCTCGTCTTTTTTTTCTTCATCAGCACTTTCATACTCAGAGAGATCTACATCTAGAAAACAGATCAAATTATTATCAAAATAAATCATCATATCAAAAAAATAGTTAATCTTGTCAATTATTCAGTATTTCTTTCTGTATGATAATTAAACAGAATATTAACATTTGAATACGGGAAATTTTTCGGTCCACAATTGCCATAGTAAGATTTAAAACAATTACAATACCGGTAATTTTTAATATAAAGTCAAACAGATATTAACTTTAACCTCTAAAAGTATCCACAATATTTTTCAAAGTGACCAAGGGTCATAACCCTGGCAGTAATTATAGACTTCTTCGTGTCATCAGATATTAACTTTAGCCGGACGAAGATAACGGCAATATATATATATATGGCCACATTTCAAGTCATCCGCTAATGATGAGAGCAAATTGTTCCTTGTGAGGGAACATACATGTATGGTGGAATATTGAAATTTTATAGATATTTTATTGACCAGAATGAAAAATATACATTAAGCCAATATACAAGGTGTGCTGTATGTGAAATCACTATGAGAAATAAACTGTTATTGTCAACTGATGTCTATGTTAGGGTGCCCCACGTGCCTACTGAAAAGTTGTACTCGACACGTTGAATGTGCACGCTTTAGTTGGTTCACTACTAATAATTTTCTGACAGTCTCGCACACTCGTTGAGTCTATAAATAGCAACAGCATAGGGAAATCCGTGGAAATTCTAAACATACTATCAACTATTACAGTCGTAAAAAATCTATTGTTGACGATTCTGAATAGCAGTAATATTTAGCGTTTTGGTTATTACGGCATCTTTAGAAATTACGCTCGTTTTATTTTTTTAAATTGCTTTATCCATCCTTCACATGACCGTTAGAAGCGACATACTTTGGTTTAGTACTAATAATATCTCTGAATAATTTGGGTTGGACAGGAACATGAGACCAGCGGTAGTTTCATTTTACTTTTACAAGGTTCGTAAAACAATTGTTCCAGCTTTCTGTCATGTTTCGTAAAAAAGTAGTCTGGATTATCCCGGCCTGTCAATCAGACGGAGAATGTTCAGTAGACGGATCAAGTGAGACTAATTTTAAAACTCGAAAGTGTCGGATGTTATGGACGACGCTCTGAACCATTTTTCAGTGTATTATTTATGATGGTTAGTACAGCATGACCGTTTATTTAGTGACTATACTATAAATGTGTGGAATAGATTTAAGACATGTTACACGTATATATAAATATTGTGGTGTAATTGTTTAGCTATTTGGAGATATTTATATACGGTGGGGCACCCTATCTATGTGTGAAATCCATTTTAAAGGGAAACAAGCGAACAGTGAGGCTGATGTCCCCCGCCGAAATCCCAAAATAAATAGAAGACACATATTAATTAATCGCACATTTATTTTTTTCAATGTATTGAGCAATCAAACTGTACACGTAGTGTCATCCAAAAGTGTTTTATAAAGAAAAATGCTAAAACCGACGAGAAAAATGAAAATGTACCCTAGTTACTAGTTAGGGGGACCCTAAAGGCAGACAAAAGGGCCCCTCTGGCCAAGGGAAAGGGCCCTTGTGTCCAAGTCAATCGTTTCTATACACTGTTACTGTCGAATCGATTACTAAATGAGAATGCAGTCATTGTATTGGCATAAAAATCATCAATCAAGATGAACCTAAGTTATCTTGTCCCAAAGTATCAACCAATCAAATTGCTTATCTCTGCTTACCCTAAGCGGAAAATGCTCATCTTCGAACTCCATCAAAGCATTGACCTAATAAGCATATACACCAAGTTTGAACATTTTAACTCAATTAGAAGGAGAGTTATTGTGTTCCAAAAAGTGTGACGGACAGACGGACAGACAGACAGACAGACAGACGGACGGAAAGGCGGGGGACAATAACAACATTCTACTCATTATTATTGCTCTGGCCAAAAGCGACAAAAATATGTCGAAAAAAGTTGATAGTTTCAGCACCTTAGTTTTGGTATGGAATGTTTATATTTTCGAGTCAAATCAATGAAATAAATCCTACAAGTATACATACTCACATTCCAACTCATACAAATTATAAATGTTTTCTAAGAAATTGTAAGTAAACAATAATTTGCTGATTGCTTACTGATGGATGATTTTGGATACCTGAAAGCAGTATCGATTGCCAGCGCTTGTGTTAGCCAATATAAAATTAAAATGATAGAATAATTGATGTACTTACCTCCATCAACGTCTCCATGTTCACTTTCCTAAAATAAAATACAATTTTAATATTACTACTCTTCTACAATCAACTAAGTATTCAATATAACTTCACGTCCTCTTCATGCATTATTTTAAAGCAATGAATTATATATTCACAATATTTTCATTTGAAAGATGAATCTGTAATGTGAACATTTACTCCAAAAATAGACCAATTACTGTAACTATTTACCAAGCAAAGTGGAATCGAATTTACATCAATCTACCTACACTAGTGTAAAATGATGCTGCCATCAATCTACCTACACTAGTGTAAAATGATGCTGCCATCTTTTATTGTTAGTGGGCTTAGTGTAAATCTGATAGAATCCAAGCTAAGACATTATCTACCATTGATTTTGTTTTCTTAATTAAATAATCAATCTGATATATATAGTATAATATACTGAGCATGTATTGAGCTAAGAGACATTTGATATTTTAGCACATGAAGACTTTAATATCAGATTGAATCATCTAACACTGATGAAACATCAGATCAATACTGGTCAACGTCTAAATTTGATTCTGTGTTCTAATCATTGCACTCAATACTCCAAATTAGATATGACACCAGTACTCAATATTTTGAACAATATTTGAAACCAATAACACAAATTAGAATTCAATATTGATCACAATAACGATGTTGTTATCTTGCCGTGAAAATATAGGATCCTAATATCCTATCCAGTATGACACAATTATAATCAGTACATGAGTCCTGTATTATATGGTTTCGGGAGCCATTTGTAATGAAGACAGGAAAAGATATCTTACAAGACGAATATTGATTGAAGTAGATCACCAAACAAAAGAGACACTAACACGATTTTCATCATCAGATATTATTTACCCATGGTTTCGAAAAGACAATCTCTCTTTCTTCAAGGTAATATCAATGTAGGAGTTGATTTAAAATTAAATAGTAATGGCTGATTTATAAATGACGAAATAGTAATAAAAAAGCATACGGAAAGGACTAAGTAGTTGTAAACGACTGTTTTTTAGTTTTCATCAAATATAATTATTTGGAAATTACAATAATTATTTTAAAGATAGGTTGCCAGGCAACGAAACATACGCCCACAGCAGCTAAAACGTCCGGGCAGTCAACAAGGGTTGTCGCATATTTTTACTTTTTTCGGGAATGAAACATTTGTAATACACAAAAATCTGATTAAGTTAATATCCGATCGACTTCAAATTTATACACAGTGTTTAAGGTCACAAGACGAAGAAGCCTATTGATTTTCAGCGATTTCCGATAATTAGTGCCAGAGTTATGGCTCTTGATCACTTCAAAACATCTTTTGGACGCTCTAGAGGCCAAAGTTAATATCCGATTGACTTTAAATTCATACATAGTATTTAAGGTCATGAGACGAAGAATCCTATTGATTTTCAGCGATTTCTGATGATTACTGCCAGAGTTATGGCCCTTGATCACTTCAAAAAATCTTGTGGAAGCTCTAGAAGCCAAAGTTAATATCTGATGGACTTCAAATTTATACACAGTGTTTACAGTCATGAGACGAAGAGGTCTATTGATTTTCAGCGATTTCCAATAATTACTGCCTGAGTTATAGCCCTTGATCATTTCGAAAAATCCTGTGGACACTCTAGAGGCCAAAATTAATATCCGATTGACTTTAAATTTACACACAGTGTTTAAGGTTATGAGACAAAGAAGCCTTTTGATTTTCAGCGAATTCAAATCATTACTGCCAGAGTTATGGCCCTTGATAACTTCAAAAAATCTTGTGACGCTATAGAGGCCAAACTTATCATCCGATTGACTTCAGATTGATACACCGAGTTTAAAGTGTTGAAACGAACAAGTATTTTGATTTTCAATGAATTTTGATAACTGAACAGCTAAGTACGTGATATTAAATGTTTTGTATACTAATTAGTAGCGTGGGGCAAAACTTTATATATAAAAAGCAAACGAATTCTAATGATCTTCTGATAATTACATAATGAGTTGTTACTCTTAATTATCGAAAAAAGTATGTATGTGGGCGTATGTTTTGTTGCCTGGCAACCTATCTTTGTCTATCTTAAAGGAGCTAAATCATTCAGATTTGGGACCTAGCAAGTGACACAAGTGGGTTGCAACACATATAATACTGTAATATGAATGTATAAACCAATTTACATTCAGTGGTTTACCTTTTTACTCTTAATTTCAAATCAGTTATGTTCGGCAAAATAAGCCAGCAGTTTCTATCGAATGCAAATTTCTAGTGTCTGGTTATTCCAGTCTACTTATGCTGTTTGATTTGATGCAATGTTTCTAGTCTTGTTCCTTGAGTCTCTTGCTAGAACTGGGGCTGAAACGCATTTAGTCTCTATCATCCATACAAATATTCAACGAATATTAGTCTGGATGAGTCCTCAAAATTTGACGGAAAATAGGTCATTGTCTGGATTATCCAGTCTTTTAAGTTACCACGTACTGAATCTATCAAAACAGCTCGCTTGTCAACGATGACACTCTTTAAAATTTTGTTTGTGAAGGTTTCAATTGAAATGGTAATCTTCTCTCATCATGAATCAGACGTATGGCTTCTCACAATCTTCTTAATTCTTCATCGCGATGCATGCTTATTCCTTGTCTCTATTTTGTTTCTAATAATAGATGTGCCAAGTGAATTGTGGGATATATTTCAACCACGCTTTATAGAATCTAGCAAAATCGTCCCGGCTTCATAAGATCTAGCACTTACCGATACTTTAGCCAAAAGGTTCCATTGCCCATGCGTGACCAAATGTTTGGTTTTTATGTGGTAGATTATCCAGTAATTTTCGTCAAAAATTGAGAACCGACACAGACCCTCCGTGAATTGAAGACTAGGGGGTTGTGGGTGACAGAGACTAAAACGCATTATAGTACACGATTCGTGTAGTACCAATGGTAGGGGGTTCAGGTCAAAGTTTCAAATGTAAGAAAAAATTTTTTTTTAAATATTTTGTGAAAATATACATAAAATGCTACCCAATTTTTTTTATATCTTCAAAATATTCCAATTAGATCAAAAGTTATCGAATTTTAAAATCCAAGATCGTCGTCAAAAATTCAAAGTGCTCTATACCAGTCAATGCGTGGAATGGCACCAAAATAAGTGCTTTTCAGTCATATCTGAGTGACGTCATAATGGGTATTTTCCCTTCAGAATCGCTAGTGCCAATTATAAAACTGAAATCTGCACGTTATTGTCAGCTAAGATTTATTAAAATCATAATAATTTGAATGATAATATGTCAAATATTTATAATCTTGATGATACCACGAAAACCGTAGGCTATATTTAGTCGAAATTTAGCAAATTTCAGTCATCAAAACAGATAAATATTGTTTTCTTCTGTTCTAATTGTCAGATCACGTGGTATCAAAGGTTGGATCACATGGTATCAGTAGGGGGTTCAGGACAAAGTTTCAAATGACAGAATTTTTTTTAAAAAAATCACATGGTATCAAAGGACGTAATAATCAGAAAAATGTTATCTATCATTTGATTGGTTCTATATCAGATTCCACCGGAAACTAAGCTGCGGAAATCCAATAAAGTGGGTCGTATCAATGGAAAATTCTAGGTCACGTGACGTCAGAGCGGGATTTTCCCGCTGGCGCCTCATGTAAACAAACGTTAATTTCGCTTACATTTCGATAATTTTTTAGCCTGAATCTTTGCAGATATTGAGATTGACATTAAACTATTACAATACAATTACTAGTAATACATTTACATAAAATAGTAATTCAGAATCGTAGATTGAACTTGGCTATATATCAGCCACTGGCTGTCCGATTTCACGCTGAAGTCACGTTACCTGAAAGCCCTACCAATGGTAAAATGTTTATTTGGTAGCACGTCATTTCGGTCCCGCGTCATTTCGGACTCAGCACAAACGTCGTTTCGGACTCAGTATGGCGACTTTTTGGACTTACTCGGTGTCATTTCGGACTCAGTCAAACGACATTTCGGACTCGGACCGGCGACATTTCGGACTCGGACTCAAATAAAACTTAAAATTATGTGTGTATATATTTGTAATAGCTGTTTTTCTTTCGTTGTAGGTGAGGCTCAAGACAGACCATTCACATTAATAAAGATTTAAATATTGTTAGTCTTGTTTTATTTATCCCATACAGGCCATTACTTGACAACACGCCTTTGAACTTGAAGTAAAACCTATGTTACTTGCCTTTTTTGTATTTGTTTATTTAATTATCGGATATTATTGTATTTTGATGAGTAAGTTTTGATTGTTGACGATGAATTAGTTTAGATTGTTGACGATAATCGATCCGCGATTGTTGTTTTAATCTAGCGATTAGTGAATCCAGCGATTAGTGAAACCATCCCATTGTTGTATTTAAGATTAAAGGGCTAATCCCGATATTTTTTGGAGAATAAAACTGCTTAATTTTGTGTTACAATCGCTTAAAATCCCCTACATAACTGCAGAGAAACTAACTCAGTATTTGTGATACGTTTTTGAACAACATATCAAGTACAGTACATTGGTCATTCACTATATAGACCTCTCAATAAACGGGAGTCGATTATCAGGTCATCAGCGAAAAAATAGACCCGAATTCTTAAAAAGACTTGTGTCCAGATAAGCAGTTTTGATGTTCACGCCCAAACGATTCAATATTTTGAGCTGAAATTTTGAGACAAGGTAAATACAGCATTCTTCGATGTTTTAGCGCTTAAATTTCATACGTACTTGGACTTTCATTTTTGAGACTCTGTTTAAAACGGGATAGTCCCTTTAATAGCGATAATTGATCGGCGTTTCTAATAGCCGCTAAGAAATGATTGAGAAATAAAAACACAGCAACTGGTATTTAATCTGGTGTTGATTAATGAAAGCAAGCTGAGATTATTGAAGCCGTTAAGAAATGATTGAGCCCAAACTCAAATGTATTATATATATGTGCCATATTTCAATTCAAATCTTATATTGGATATCAGAAGCCCATCTTTTCCCGGTAAGATCACAAACATCAATGTTGATTTAAATTGACAAATAATTTGTGTTTTCAATGTTGAAGATTTTGGAATCATTTGGATGATATTGAGTTAGAGACTTATCTACTTGAAGGTTCCAAAGAATAAGAATACATGTAGAGTGACTAGAGTCATACACCCTTTAAAATGAAGACTCCAAGTGACTGACTCAAAATAAACTTGTAACTTGAAAACAAAATGACAATCATTTGAATTATTTATTAAATATTAGGCCTAGCTTAGTACTTCATGCCAATAGTGGGGTAGTCTCTGACTAGTCAGACTAGGCTCGAGTCAGACTCAGAGAGTATCAGACTGGTCCACAACTGAAGTACCGTAGTGAATTCTGTAAGCATCTAAAACTCATCAGCTACTGACAAAAGATTTCAATCTATAATCAAAAACTTAAATAATTTCATAATGACCAATGAAAAGAGTTATGGGCCTTTCTATCGGCGACTTCTCTAAAATAGGGGGGAATCCAAAAGCATGGCATAAATACTAACGTGACCAAATATAGGCTAGAAGTACTGAGTAACATTATATAATTCACTGTACACGTGCTTGTTTCTATACAACATATAATTAAATGAACTGTCGCCTTACACATTCCGATTTTCTAATCAGATGTTTGTCAGTCACAATTTTCTCTGCATCCTCTTTACTATCAACAGGTTCTCGCCTTCTACGCCTGTCGGCCATTTTAGTGAATTTGCAAGGTGAGTATCACGTGATGTATAACGGGTATCTCGTCATGAACAAATCTCCCATTTGTGAACGGTATGTTTAAACCCAAGCGAATTTGTTCCGGTTCTTGAATTTTACACGTTTCTTTCAATTTGCAAGGAAAATGGAAACACTTATTGTTCACAAACTCGTTCAAACGTTATGATACATACACGAGTATGGATTACTAATTAGCCTTCATTTATCAACTGAAACATGTGAGGGTCATTACAATAATAATAATACGATAATTGGAATAATAAACTTTGTGTTCATTCACATATTTGGTGATTTTTTTTACAAACCAGGGCACTGTTTCACGAAATTTTAACTAAAGGTAAAATCCAAATTTTAGCAGATACTTCAATTTTGATTGGCTAAGAACTAAAATCAATCTAATATTGTCCAATCAAATAACTAAAATTCAGATCTTATCTTAGTTAAAATTTTGTGAAATAGCTCGGCCCCTACATTACATGACCGTTTAATCAATTGGGTTACATGTTACTTTGTGGCATGCCTATTTTTGTTGTATGTATCAATTTGTATCCTATTTTAATTGTGGTTTAAGTTGTTAATTCTTTAACTGCAACATGTGCGTTCTCTTAATAGCGCAAACAGCCCCCCCCCCCTTCCAACCCCAACCGCGTTCTCTAAACACACCAACCATGCACACGCATTTACGACAAGACAAGATTTTATTGTACCAAAACATCAATTGAGGACAGCATACAATACCATAATGCACGACTAGTGCCGAATTAAGGCACATTTAGATACATTACGTGGCCTGAAAATACAGATATTTTGGATTCACCGATAAAACTAATAAAAGCAAGTAAGTTAAATGTAACAACAGAAAATTTATTACAAACTGTTTTGTGTGGGTTAAATAGATTTTCTATAGAATACAGTACATAATTATCTGTTAAAAGGGCTTCATCTTCAACTTTCTGCATAGCACATTGTTGACATATTATTACGCATTGGGGGACATGTTTTTTATCTGACCACTTCCATTTTGAAGTGAGTGGAAAGTAAGTCCGAGTACTGTCATCGTTTTTGGAGCAAGTCGATATTCTGCAGCGATTTGGATTTTAAATAAGCCGTGTTTATAAGTCCTAAGATCTGTAACTTTTCATGGGCTGGAGTGGCACGATTCGGTGAAAAGGAAGTTGAGTTTGGGTTATATGAACTGTGCACAAATTCAGGCTATTACATGATTGCTCATATAATCGTGAATCTCGTATTTCGCCATCAATACTTTTAATTCATGGACAATTCATAATTCAGTGAATGCCATGGTGTTTCGATTGAACAGGTGTCCGTGACGTAGTACCTTAATGACGTCAGGCTGACCCAGTTAAAGGGCGTATGACTCAATCTTTTGGAACTTTGAAATTGAAATAGATACAAACGCGTGTAAAAGCACTTATTAATGTAATATAAATGTATGTAAAGTGATTTAGACTTAATTTTTGTAAAAAAAAAAGTATTACAATTTGTAATTCATTACGTTCGGTGAACAGTTCAAATTGAACGGCAGTCGTTTACGCCTGCTTGGTGCATTTAACACGGTTTTTTACTTTATCATTTTGTCGTTTGTGAAAGACTCACTAATTTTATAATTGTACGGACAATGTGCCAAGCGTACTAGTCTCGGTCACCCAGAACCCCCTAGTCTTCTTGTATGGATTATAGAGACTACAAGCGTACATTACTTCTGCCTCTTACGTGACGTATTTCATTGAAATGCACGTGCAAGTGTCTGGGAGTAATTTTCCAAAATAATTTGAAATTTAACGACCATAAAAAAGCCAACCACCTATTGGGATTGATTAGACCCGCGTTTCTCAACCTGGGGTGAATTCACCCCCAAGGGGGGAATGACTGGCGTCCAAGGGGTGAATGACCACACTCCCAGTAACTTCAAAAATGATCAGTTGAGATTAGCACTCTCAAACACTGTCCCGAGAATAAAAAAAATCGTTTGTGACAATCACCAGGAGCAAATTTCGCACTGAACTGGAAACAACGTATTTTCATTAAAATATAAATTTGGAGATTATTGAATCTCACCTTCGATCCGTATTCATTCCATATTCAAAGTCAATGTGGTCAGGGGGTGCAGGCCCGTGCAAGGATCCGCGGTTCATGTCGAATGGCTTCTATAGAAAAAGGCCATTTTCAAGTTCCTATGAAACGCCTGAAGAGTGCCTGAAATGGCTGGAAATCACATTTCCGGGCTCCAATTTCTAAATATTTCCTAGGGGGGAGCCCCCCTACCCTTGACCCTCCTCGACGGGCTTCGCGCCAACGGCGCTCTCGGTGACCAGATTCGCCGGCAACGGCTCCGCGGTCAGTAACCTCCTCAAAACTCTGGGGGTAAATGGGTTGGTTGAGAATTCATTTAGGGGTGAGCGGTGAGAAAAGGTTGAGAAACGTGAGATTAGACGGAGCTTCACTGAAATAAATAAAGAAATGTTCTTACAGTTATATAAATCTCTAATTCGTCCACATTTGGAATATGTTGCGCCAGTATGTTGCCCCATCCTTAAGAAAGACAATAGAGCAGTTGAAAATGTGCAACGCAGAGCGACCAAACTAGTGAAGGGACTAAAAAAACCTTGGTTATCAACAACGCTTGTTCAGTCTCGGTTTGCCGTCTTTGGAATGCAGAAGGAAACGTTATGATGTCATCCAAGTATACAGAATTTTTCAAGAAAAGGATATTGCAGTAAATAAAGAAATGCTAAAATCAAATACAGAGAAAAGAACAAGAGGGCACAACTTTAAGCTAGAAAAGCGGCATTGCAGATTAGACGTACGGAAAAACAATTTCTCAATCAGAGTCATAAACAATTGGAACTCATTACCATACTATGTTTTCAATGCTGAAACCCTAAACCAATTCAAGTCAAGTCTAAATAAATTTTGGAAAAATGAAGAAACTAAGTTTAACCCAAGTTGCTATTAGTATTAGCACAATTTCCTGGTAATTATGAGACCAAACACTTTGAGAAAAATCTAAAATCTATCTATGACAATATTTAGCTCAAACATGCGCAAACCTCCCAGTGTTAGAATTATTCAAGGTGGTCAACATAGGCTTAATGGTAGACCGAAGAAAAGGTATAAAAGGTCTTTATATTAGGTTGTTTAATATTCTCGTGCTAAACATGTCGATATAGCCCCCGTGCTATCACACTCGTACAAACTACACATAGCAATTTATATCTTTAAAATAGCACAAACTAAGTAACTAAGTTGATTACCACAACCTATCTTTATTTTCATCAAAAACTCCACGATTAGGAAAATGGGTTGGGGCTTCGAACTAGATGTGGAAGGAAAACAATAGCCCAAACTAACCGTATGTCATAGCTACATAGGCATACGGGCTCGAGGACAGTTAGGGGGCAGAACCCAAATTGCCGGAAAAAATTTCGGGTTTACAGACGTACGCCTCGGGTTTTATTAGGGCTCAAGGACAGCTAGGGATGCAAAACTAGAAATGCCCGAAAAAATTTCAGGTTTACAAACAGCGGAGCTGACCTTGTTTATAAACCTTCCTAGAAAATTTTGGAATATTTGACGGCCGCAAACGTGTTTTACTGCTATTCCAGTCCGTAATATTAGTGTTTTAGTAGATTTTGGGCACTTTATTTTGCCAAGTAGATGAAATAATTTTTTTTTCTCACTTTACCTGTCTGCCCGAAAAGTCAGCTTGCCCGAAAGTTAAGGGGGCAACATTTCATTAGTTTGCGCGAATAACGATCGACTTTGCTCAAGGAATAAAACGAACAAAAAAATATAGACTGCAAAGAAAATATTAACCTACTTGAATATTTACGCATAAAAAATCTTGTGGAAGAATAAACTTTAAATCCAAACAGGAATAAGAAATGATAAAATATGCCTTTCTTTGAAATGTAGACGTACATGTAGATTACAGTGAAACCCGCTCCACTTGCTTCAATTACTACCCATGTACAATATTGAGATAAACAGCATTTTTCATCCATTAAATTTGGTAATTCTTTTGAATATTCGCTCGCTGCTGATAACAAAAACTAATATAATTTCAAGAATTCCCTTTTCGTCATCTACTAAATTAAACTTATACCCCCAAATGCACGTTTATTACGATGACAAACGATGACAAATATTCATACCGATATTACACAATTGAACTCGGCTCATGACTCATCGGAAAACAAGCCGGGCAAAATTAGCTTGGTGAGACACCTTTGTGCACCTTAGACTGGAGGCTAACACCCACAACAGGAATAGTTCTAAGTTATCTTTTCAATTTAATAACTATGTAAATTTAAATTCTGTGCAGAAAGCATTATTGCAAAAGGGTTACGAAAATGAGGGGCGCAAGAGGGCCACGGTTGCCCAAGCTAAATGTGTCGCAGGGTCAGCCTCCAAGCCCTCAACCGCCGAGGCCCGATATGGACTCCAGAGCAACCTTGACAATTGGCGACCAAACGTTTGTGTGCGAAGCAAATGATTTGGTAAAAATCAGACTTTTAGGACGTGGAGCTTATGGTATTGTGGAAGAAATGCGACATACCCACAGTGGTATTGTAATTGCAGTGAAAAGAATCCAAGCTACTGTGAATAATCAAGAGCAAAAACGTTTATTAATGGACTTGGATATTAATATGAGAAGTGGATCTTGTCCTTACACTGTGCATTTTTATGGAGCCTTATTTCGAGAGGGAGATGTATGGATATGTATGGAAGTTATGGAAACGTCTTTAGACAAGCTGTATAAAGCAATCATTAGTGATGGAAATAAAATTCCAGAAGCTGTCTTAAAAAATATAGCATTGTCCGTAGTTAAAGCTTTACATTACCTCCACTCGGAGTTACAAGTTATCCATAGAGATGTAAAACCTTCTAATATCTTGATCAATCGCAAAGGAGAGGTGAAGATCTGTGATTTTGGTATCAGCGGTTACTTAGTAGACTCTATTGCCCGAACAAAAGATGCTGGCTGTCGACCATATATGGGACCAGAACGCATCAATCCTGAAAATGTTTCCGGGGGTTATGATATAAGATCCGATGTGTGGAGTTTGGGTATTACAATGATTGAGTTAGCCACAGGTGTCTTCCCATACTCCACCTGGAGTACTCCATTTGAGCAAATTCGACAAGTAGTCATGGATGCTCCACCTAAATTACCGGCAAATGAATTCTCCCCAGAATTTGAAGATTTTATTACACAGTGTTTGCAGAAAGATTACAAAATGCGACCAAACTACACTCAATTAATGGATCATCCATTTTTTGTAATGAAAGATGACGCTCCTGAGGTGGACATGGCCGAATTTGTTAATGATGTTTTAACAAGACATGCTGACTTAAATAATGTGACATGATTAGATTCATAGTTAATGTTAATTAATTAATAACTAGAAATTTAATGAATTAATTGAATAATCAATTATCGTTATTATTAATATTATCGAGGCATTTCATTCCATTTTGTTAAAAAAAATTCATGAAATTCAGGGTTAATTACAAACACTTACGTATGAATTTTTTTCATGGATAAACATGAAATATGAAGGTCTTGTTATAGATAATAATATGAATTGGAAACTATGCTTTTATAATATAGGATCAGGGTGCAACAATGTGAGTACTAAAATAAATGAGGACACATTAGAATTACCTAATGTACATCTTAATACTTAATACTTCACCATAATTTAGACATATTTTCTTGACAGGCTATTAATTTCATACAGATACTCTTCCAACTTCAAACCTGCATGTAGACCATTCATAGAATAGCTCCACAAACTAAATTAAATCAAAGATGAGAGTCTATACAATGACTGTTTACCAATAAGAATTAGTGGATGGGAGACTATTAATTCTCACAGATGAATACATGTGACAAATGTTTGACAGTTCATGTTCTGGGCAATTTATCAGATCTGATTTTTTGAATATTTTGTCAACTCGAGTTTAAGAGACAAAACTATCCAAATCAGATGATAAAAGGTAATAAAATAGCCCAGTCACTTTGTCTGGACATATCAATTCTGAGTGAAACTGTCCGGAATTGATAGCCAGGGCCCTGTTTCACGAAATTTTAACTTTAGATAAAATCCAATTTTAGTAGATACTTCAATTTTGATTGGCTAAGCACTAAAATCAATCTAATATTATCCAATCAAATTACTAAAATTGGGATCTTATCTCAGTTAAAATTTCGTGAAATAGGCCCCAGGTATTTGGCTGGTTATGAGTGTCAGCACAGAACTACCAAAATACATCAGAAACTTTTCCTTTAAATCTTTATGTAGTACAAAATGTATTCAGATGTATACAAGTGTCAAATCATGTCTTTGTTACTGTATTAAAAACACTTATTATATCAGTAGGCTATTTATACCATGCTGTCTAACAACAATCACAACTGAATGTCAGTAAGTAAATGCTTGAATATATGTCAATTTGTTTTCTGAAATTCCAATAATTGTGGGAGATTGGTGGAAATATTAAAGGGACAATAACACTCTTGCTGGCTTGACAGCTCCAGAAAATAATTAATAGCCTTATTCTAAGTACTATATGTTTAAGTGTCCTACTTTTTGTGTAAATTATCCATTACATCCTATTTTACTTGTCCAGGGGGTTCGAAAATATTTTAAAATCCAAGTCACATTTGAAAATGTTTACGTTAGCCTTTTCAAATCATGTAGTTAAATTTTTCCAATTTTTTAAATTAGGTGTGTTAAGATGAAATTGGTATCATCAATTATTGGAATATTGTAAATTAATACAATTTTTTTATCCAGAATAAAGATAGGGACATATTATTCAGTTACAACAAGAGTGGTATTGGGCCTTTAAGGTCTGTCATTGAGTCAAGTGGTGTGGTTTCCATTTCCAACTTCTACGTGACACTGAGTAAAGTTGTCTGTCTAACTTCGTAGGTTTTCTCTGGTTTTCTCCCACTGCAGAAAACCCCTACTCGCAAGCAAATTATTAAAGTATTAAAATAAAATAGATCCATGTTAGTCCTGAAATGACCTAGTTTGTGTCAGTGGACATTAAACCCCTGCTCTCTCTCTCACACTCTGGTGCAATATGGTATTTACCTGACAACCTTAGTGTATTAATGTGTATTCACCACTCTAATTATATTCTTGAAGAAATGGATTAAAGTAGAAATTATTACACCCAATAAGCTTATATTGTATACAAATGTATCCTGAGAATGATGAAGAATTGAATTCATAATATTATAAAATTGTTGATGTTTTATCCAATATTTCCACCTGTGTAGTTATAAGAAATGTTTGTACATTACATATATTATAAGTTGAACGGAAGCCATCTACTTTATATACTGTACATCTACATCATTGACTGATGTTCTGTTTTTATGTATGTATTGTTGACATGACAATGTTGATATATAAATCATTTTTAAAAGAAATTTTGGCCTAAGAAGTTTGTTAAACAATCAAATATTTTGAGTTGTCTGAATATTGTGAAAAATGTCATTCTGCTGAAAACACTGCAGCTTCCAGTGATTGGGGATTTAGCTATCATTTTGCAAAGAACTTGTACATTCTGTAAGTGAACTACTAGGAGATTTTGCAAACTGCTTATTTTGAATGAGACATACATGTACTCAAAAAATATTACTCTCTATCATCCATACAAATATTCTACGAATATTAGTCTGGATGGGTCCTCAAAATTTGACTTGTCAACGATGACACTCTTTAAAATTTTGTTTGTAAAGGTTTCAATTGAAATGGTAATTTTCTCTCGTCATGAATCAGACGTATGGCTTCTCACAATCTTCTTAATTCTTCATCGCGATTCATGCTCGTCTCTATTTCGTTTCTAATAAATAGATGTGCCAAGTGAATTGTGGGATATATTTCAACCACGCTTTATAGAATCTAGCAAAATTGGCCCGGCTTCATAAGATCTAGCACTTACCGAGACTTTAGCCAAAAGGTTCCATTGCCCATGCGTAACCAAATGTTTGGTTTTTTATGTGGTAGATTATCCAGTAATTTTCGTCAAAAATTGAGAACCGACCCAGACCCTCCGTGCGTTGAAGACTAGGTGGTTCTGGGTGACCGAGACTAAAAAAAATATGTGTTTTACCAATACAAGTCCATAGATGTTTGCCCAGCCCTGAACAACAGTTGACATCGTAAGCCATCATATATTCGAGAGGGGCCCCACCCCGTCCATCCAAAGGTCCATCCATCGACCTAAATTCATGTACTAATGTCTTCATACAAGACATTACAAAAACTGATTCCTCATCTTTTCAAAGATTTCATGCATTGATATTTCGTAACAGCATAACATAACGCAAGTTTGTTTCATAACATCTTCAAGCCCAAACCGAAAATTGCAGTAGTCTCCCTTATACTACTACGTATCTTGAATTATGAATAATAATAATGAGGTTTTATATAGCGTCTTATCCATAAAAATAAGTGTGTTTGATTTTTTAGTGAAATCTATTTCTATATGTCTTATAAGGATTACGTCTTCTCCATGTTGGCACATGCTCAAAACGCTTTTGATAAGGACTCTACTACTGGTAACACTATCGAAACAGGAAGGAAAGTGTTTAACACGGATTTAAATTGATTAAAAGTCTGTTGATTCTTGGTCTGTCGTGAAAGTTCATTACATAATCTAGGGCCAGCTGAACCGAACGACCTATATCCGTATGAATTTTAACAACTAGTTTATTTTGAGAGCGGAGTGATCTGATAGGGTTGTTGTCATTTAAGAGTTCAGATAAGTATTGAGGAGCTGTGTTATTGCGACATTTATACACGAATGTCTATCTGACTTGCGCCTCAGCAGATTACTCCATATCATGGAAAAAACAAAAACCATAGCCGTTTCACGAATTAATATTCTTTAAAATGATAAATAATAATCGTTTTCTGTAGCGCTGAACATTCAGTCAGTAGCCAAAGGCCAAACCAACCCCTCAATCTCGTCAACAGTCACGCACCCTTACCATATTTACATCTCAGCGACCTTGACAAAATCTTCAACTCTCCTCAAGAATTAGATCTAGCCGTAAGGCGTCTGCCCTGGGCTGGGCAACCACGTGAAGGGGTGCCACTCAAAGCTTAGCTTAGGTATGGGCCTGAGGGGCCCCGCGGTTTAGGGGGGCCGCGCGATTCATGTCAGAGACGAGCGGTTGCCAGCCAAGATATGCCCACAATTTGCAAGAGAAGGATAGAGAACAAGTTAAAAAAAGAAGCAATATTTCGCACAGCCATGCAGGGGCCATAATGGTCTGGGACCTATTTCACGAAATTTTAACTAAGATAAAATCCCAATTTTAGTAATTTGATTGGATAATATTAGACTGATTTTAGTGCTTAGCCAATCAAAATTGAAGTATCTACTAAAATTGGATTTTATCTTAAGTTAAAATTACGTGAAACAGGGCCCTGAAATGTGCGAATGTCGAAATGGACTGAGATATAAAAATATATTTTAAATTTGAACTCAACCGTCTTTAGGCAATAAAAGGGTAATACGTTTAAACGCTTTTTAAAATTGGATAAAAAATGTTACCATTAGAGAGTCCATAAACCTATCCTATTTTCGGGTTCTGTCTGTGAGGCCGTGCTGATGATACGACAGATCATGTTGGCGGGACTGCTTCCCGGTGGGGGTTTAAGTAGATACATTCTCTGAAAGCCAGTGTATCGTAATTACATGACAATTTAATAATGTATTTTCTGACCGCGGTGTGCGAGTTGTATCAGTTTGTATTGCTCTTCCGTTATGTAAATCCCGCTTTAATACGTTTGGAAATTAGGGCTCTTTGATTATTTCGGTTTCCGGTAATCTCTATATTAATTTCTATTGGTAACCAGGTTATTACCAACGTATCAAATTTACTAATGAAGCATTTACTATTTAAAAACTTTTACGTTTTCGCTCAATGTTTGTTTCAGTTTATTTTAAATAAATTGGTGGTTTTTAATGGTCTAAGGTGAATAAACACATCCAGTTGAGCACTTGTTGATCAATCATTGTTTTCATCATTTGAATAATGTAGGCCCTAATAGTATCAGGGGCGTTTTACGGTTTATCATGGCGGGGGCTATACCATTTTGAGGGGGGGGGGAGGTCTTCACTGATGATTTTCTTGCCAATGCAGTGACTGCATTCTCATTGAGTAGTGGATTCGACAGTAACAGTGTATAGAAAATGGTTGACTCGGACTCGTGTTACACTATAGACGCTATACACTGTACGGGTTACCTTAGTTTGTAAAATATCTTCTGGTTTATGTATTGAAATTGTTAGTGACAACAAGAACTAGGCTAACAAGAATATGTCTGGAAGTTTAAAGTGGGGCAATGACATCATAAGTCTGATAATCCAAAAAAGGTAATCCCATGAGTTAAAAACGTGGTTATTCGCTCTCCTAGATGCCCATATAAGTACACTGTCTTGAAATCCAGGGTAGCATCTGTGCAGTTGACCAATCCGATAAAGGAAGCACCTGGTCAATTTCCCGGGGCTCAATTCTGACTCATGCACGTAACCTCTTTATAAGAACATTCGAAGTTTAAGTTTCTTTAGACATCATTCGAAAGCTCCAAGGGGAAGTTCACCCCGGGAGCTGGCCTGGCTTACTGGCCGGACGCAGCCGTCATGATGAAACCGTAGACAAGACATTATAGAAGTTCCGAGGGAGACTGCTGGGCGAAATAACGTTTATATACCTAAATAACAATAGTTGGATCTGTACTGTAGAATATATTATCATATAAAGAATGTCTCTAGTGTGTCACAGTCGTCGATTTGGTACCGCGACACAGGATGGTGTCACAGTCCCACAACGTGAAGTCCGAAGAAAAGCCCTAGACGATCATTGTCCCATCTGTGACACCGTAGTCACAGGCTGGTATTTGGGAGTCTGTGACCAGGATAGTCACGACATCATCCTACCCGTAGTGTCACACTCGTGGGGTCCTTTTCCTTGGTCAGAGGGGAGGGAGGGACCCTTTTGTCTGCCTTTATGGGGCTTATGCCCCTTCCTTATTAGGGTACATTTTCATTTTAGCATATTTCCCCCGTTTTATTTTTTCAACAGAGATCACTCATCAATGCTTAATGTTGAGCACATAAGGAACGTGCATTGCAATTCAAGAGTAAAACCCCACAAAATAACTGATAGTCACTGCTTACATAAAGTTGAACTTGGTATTGTGATTCTAGTGCTATAGAATAATGTACCGGTAGTTGCTTAAAAACAATTGCCTTTTTGCACTTGGGAAATCTGTATTGATGGATTGGAAATAAAGAGTTTGGCTTACGTAGGTGTCCTGACCGTCAGCATCGAGTAATCCAGATTTGTTCATAATTTTCACTAAAGAATGGCCTCACACCTCCGTACTAATTATTAGGAAAATGGTAAAGTGCGCGCGTTGGATCATACAGTCTGCCAGTGATTCAAGTGGCAGGGTCGCATGTCGAACCTCGTTACTTTTCATCAGGTACTCGGATTTTCTCCTTGTATTCCGTTGTAAATGTCTATCTGCTGTTGTAAATAACTCGCGAGGTTTTAAAATGGTATGGCAATAACACTATTATAACAAAAGTCAATGGATAAATATTTACCAGTCTGAATACAAGTATTAAACCATGGACCGTGTATATGGTTCATGATTAAACGGAGGCAGGCCACCATTAAATTTCTAAATCTCGTTTCCAACAAATAATATTTATAGCAATTAATTCTCTCTGTGTCTCTTTTCTCCCACTATGCATTCCCATTTTTGTTGATTTGTTTTAGTCTAGAATGAACGAAGTGAGTTTGAATTAACATTTTCTGCACGGATTTTCTGCAAGGATTTGGTAAATAATCATGATTTTGAGGCAGGGGGATAACCTAGGGTTTTCAAGTTGGTTACGGTGATCAGAGATAAGGCGAATAGGGTGTATCCCGAAATTCTGGTGGTCAACCTCATAAAAATTGAGTGCAAAGAAATGGCCATTTGCTTCTTTTTCGGTAATGAAAAGCATTCAGTCCAAATTTGAGGAAAAGTTGGCGCCGGGCAAAGAGGCCAGTAAAACATTGAAGTCAGTGGGGTAATTTATGGTGGTCTGCTTCCAACGTCTTTGAAAACTAGATTTACTTCCCTTAGACCGACTTCACAAACTCCGCATGCACTCGGTACGTTCAGGGGAGTACAAAATTCCAGACTTGCCCATTTTTCGCCATTGAACATGGTTTTCTAACATAGTATAATTTTTTTAAGGATGAAAAAAAAATACCCAAAAATTTAGAAACTTTTATAAATAACTGTACTTGTGATCAGGTGTTCCATTAATAGTTTTACATTTACTAAGTAAGAGAGTTTGCTATCTAACTCATGAGCAATGCAAGGGCGATAAAAACGAAGAAGTCCGAACGTAGTCACTGACGAAACAGTGTCAAAGCTATAGCATCGCATGTCAAAGTTATATTATAATACAAACTGAATTGAGTTGTTCATTCATCTTAAAGGTAAAGTCACCAGTTCCGTGTGATACAAAAGTTTCATTAAGGGTCTTACTATGAGAAGTGGTGTGGTGCGATAGTATTTTGTTGATAGGTTCGGAGGAGGATCTCGAGCGCCTTCTCAACTTCGTGGGTTTCCTCCGGATACTCGCTGACGGTTTTGTACCATGACATGGCAAAGGATGTACACCTCCTATTGTGACCTATGTACGCGCTAAATATAATAAAATAAGACCTGTCTGTGATGTCACCCTCCTCAAAGCAGACGGTAAACCAGATACTCATCGATCATTAAATGAATACCAGTCATTGAGTCTCTAAGTTGTCCACACCCGTTGGTGGAGTCGTCCACACCCGTTGGAGAGAGAGAGAGAGAAATGGGGTTTAACGTCCACTCAACACAAACTAGGTCATTTCATTTCGCTCGGGACTAACATATGGTTCAATTTTATTTCAATAATTCGCTTGCGCGTAGAAGTCTTTAGCAGTGGGAGGAAACCGGAGTGCCCGGAGGAAACCCACGAGGTTGAGGAGGCGCCCCTATCTCCATGCCACATATTGTCACACACTCACACCAGTGCTCGAAACCAGCTGAGAGCCAGAGGTGACCGGCCAGCTAGAGGTCGAAGCGCGACACTCTAGACCACTAGGCCATGCCAATTACCCCCCCACACACACACACACACACACACACACACACACACCCGCTGGAGTCGTCCATAACTTATGAGACTTGTTAATACTAATCAATCAAAAATTCTAAAATCATAACGCTAATAAACAAACAATCCAAGTATACTTCATTACAAAAACGTCGGTGATTCGATCTGAAATCAAGTAACAAAACGGTCAACGAGTACTAGCTATTTCTTCCATACAATTAAAGTCTTATTCTTAGTCGTGGACGACATCACCAGTAGTTGTGGACGACATCACCAATGCCTTGTGAAAGACTCCACCAATGGGTGTGGACAACTTCACTGTGGAAGACTTTGCTTGTGGACGACTTCACTGTGGAAGACTTTGCTTGTGGAAGACTTTGCTTGTGGACGACTTGACTAGCATCCCAATAAATCACCACAAGTTGATATTTATGGATAAGGTGTATTCTAGTCTGCAGAGAATGTCCGATTTTTACTGATTTCAATGAGATCTCGTGTGTGCAATGATGAGAATCCTTACTAATTTCCTGTGATTAATTATGCTATTTCTGTCTGATGTTTAATTTAAAAAAAGCACCACTGAAATTTAAAACTATAGCAACCATTACCCGCGTACATTAAACCGAGCTACTTCACTACTTACCGTTACGGTAGTTGTCTCCCTTGCATGTCGGGTATTATACAATGCGGATTGACAGAGGTAAATCTTAAAAAAAAAAACCTGACAATTAGTACTGATTTAAGTAAATTCGCTGTGTTCAAGGTAAAAATTTCGTGCCGAACTGGCGTGCAAATCTAAAGAAATTTTGTTTGCACCGATCTCTGAAAATAATTACTTGTGCGTGCACCGGACATAATATGCAGACTGGGGTGTATGGTGTTATGTAAAGCGATATGAAGTCTGCTATTGAAGATGACTAAAAGATTCGTAAATTGTATAAACTGTTCTGATCCTGTTTGTATACAACACATGTACTTATATATAATATATGTATTTGCAAATAAATTTTATTACCGGTATTTAAACGAATAAATCCTGTGTATCTCATCCATAATTGAAAATTTCCAAACCCTAAGTTGAAATTTCAAGATAATAATTTAAAATTTGATACAAACTGTAATTGCAGTCTATATCTAGATTATATTTTTACATTATAGATGTTATATTTGAAATATTGGACGTCTCTGTTTGGATCTGTTCGTAAAATGACAACCGCCATTGATAAGTCTTCATTAAGTAAATTACGTAAAAAGACTGGGTTTTCATTCATCAACTGTAAGAATGCTCTACTTCAATTTGAAAATGATTTAGTCAAGGTACGTGTATTTATTGGTAATATTCAGATCTATATTTTTTAGTTTTTAGTAGTTTGTTGATATACAAGTGATCTAGCCCAAGACCTTAATACAACTTGATACATCTTGATGGTGTGATGTAAATAAAATGGGGTTTGACATGCTACAGTGTGCTATGAGCGGAACTACGTCCTACTCTTATATCAAATTCCAACTATCAAGGGATCTTGTATGTGCACACCAATGTGTATTGGTGTACACGGGAGCTCAGGTTTTTTTGTCCCATCCAAGCAACTAGACAGTTGCCATTGAAAGTCCCTTTGGGTTACGTCACTGACAAGAGGAAACCATATCAGAAAATCTGGATGAACTTTATCAGCCAATGTAGGGATGAAACACCTGACCTCCAAACCAGCGAGCCAGCGCTTTGCCTACTTAACCCACAGTGACTCTCCCTCTCTTCCCTTCCCGATGATCTGAGGTGAACAGGATGACATGTAAGTTAACGGGAAATAACTCTATTATTCTGTCATAACTATCTTGTAGATTTCCAACTGGAATGTATTGTGAGTTATTCAGTGTCATAATCTGTTGTTAATTTAGGCTGAAGGATGGTTGAAAGAACAAGCCCAGAAAGAAGGATGGGCAAAGGCTACTAAGTTACAGAGTCGTCCAATGTCACAAGGATTAGTAGGATTAAGAACAAATCCTGATAATACATCAGCTACATTAATAGAGGTAAACTACATAATACTTTAGCTAAAGGTGTCTCACTCTGCCAAATATTGAACTTATTCCTGTAGATGATGAGGTCTCACATGATTAAACCAAAGATGCAGCATTATTTAAAATAGTTATTGCTTGTGACATTCTTTATTTGTCTACTATATCCCCCCCCCCCCTTTGGTCGAAATGTATGACATTGTTTACAGTGTAGAATCGACACATCTATCAAAGTCTTCAAGCAATCTTATAAAAGAAAATTGTAGTCGATTGTGATTCAGTTTGTGGCCAATATAAGTAAAGCTAAATTGACTTAACTGACCAACTTTGAATTTGGGTGTTTGTACTTTTTTAGGTGAATTGTGAAACCGATTTTGTAGCCAGGAACCAGAAGTTTGTAGACCTAGTAACCACCTTAACAACAGTGTGTAATAATCATTTTACTTCATTCAACAAGAAAAAGGTAAAACCATCTGAGAGAATTATCAGCTTATTATTTATATAAGTATTTATCAGTCTATTATCGTAGGAAAAATTTTGAATGCCAAAGATGTGACTGGATGATCAAGATTAACCAGATATAAATTATTTTAAATATTCTTCAATATTTGCTACTAGTATTTGAAATAACACTACATGCATAGTTGTAAAGATTCGATAGGTTGGGCACTAGATGTGAATAACCACTTCTGTTCGTGATGGGCTGTAGGTAAATCTCAATCAGCAATATCTATTTTTAGGCAGTGATCTCTCCAGGGTTTATTGTACAATGCGTTTCAGCCCCTGTTCTAGCAAGAGACTCGAGGAAAGAGGCTAGAAACATTACACCAAATAAAACGGCATATGTAGACTAGAATAACCAGACACTCAAAATAGCCACTCAATTGATACTGCTGGCTTATTTCGCCAAATATAACTGATTTGAAATTAGAGTAAAAACGGAAACCATTGAATGTAAATCAGTTAAGATACATTCATATTATATTTTATTCAATAAGAATAGGATTGTGGAATAGGCTAGGCCTATATCATCCCTCTGCCCCTGAGTTCATTGATTAACATTTCAAACTGAAGCTTAGCAGAGCTAATCAATTTCATTGGTTGATGCTTTGGGACAAGATAATCTTGATTCTATCTGATAGAGAGTGATGAAACTTAGTGTATAGTTTGAATGCCCAATACTTTTGAAAAAAAATAAATGTGCGATTAATTAATATGTGTCATCTATTTTGGGGGGATTTTGACGTTGGACGTCAGCCTCAATGTTGGCTTGTTTATTTCAGATATCACTAGAGAAAGAAGATGTAAATGTCATAGTATCGTCAGATGGTAGAACGATAGGAGATCTAGTAGCATATGAATTAGGTAATATAGGTGAAAATATGGCTTTACGTAGAGCAGTTCATATGATGACATCACCTAATACTACAATAAGTACATATGTTCATGTTTCAGGTAAGATTATTACAAATACATATAATACATCAAATCTATATACAAAGGTGATTTCGTTGTTTTATGGAGTTGGTGTCGTCAATCGTCTTCCTCGGATGGTGCGCCTAGTATTTTTGTTTCTGAAAATAAAAAAAAAAAATTAGAGGCTCTCGGGGGGGGGGGGGGTCCACATTGGTGTGTTTCCTACGGTGAATTGGATTTTCTAAAAATGTTTTTGTAGGGATTCTTATATCTAGCAGATTTTATTTACTAACGGTAAAGGCTAGGATTTTAGTGTTAAGATGAAGACTGGTCTTATTTAATCTGATTTACTGTGGACTAAGATGTCGTTCAGTTTTTTTTTTTTAGAATATGCAATTATAAGTTTCTGTGTGAAGATTCTCAGGTGATTTTCCTGGAGATCAGTATAGTGTTTTCAGATGATCCATGAAATGAAATTGATTGTGTGTCTGTTATCGCTCAGTTAGTTCAGTCAGTTATATAGAAGGACAACTCGTGTTTGTCATGTTTGACGTCACTTCCCGTATATTTAAGAGTTTGTTACTCATCTCTGGTAGCAATGATCTCTGTGTTTAAATTATATTTGGAATGTATTTTACCAGTTCTATCACATATGTAATAATGACTGACACCAATATTGTCGTTTAATATAAGTGTATTACCAATCCACCATCAGATCAACAAAATCAATGAAAGTAGACACTTTTGTCTGTTGAAAATAGCTAGACTGTTTTTCTGTTGAAAATACCCAGACTGTTTTTTTTGTGGTTGTACATATATATACGAATCATCTGGGGAACAGGCTATACGGTTTGTTTTCTTAACAGTTTTATTGAAAAACTTAAATATCACCCACCATTAAAAGTATGAGATAATATCTTTAACTAATCTACTTTTATATTTATTTGTCTTGTAGGTGATGAAATAAATGTCAGTGAAAATTGTCAACTGGGAAAATATGGAACCATTGTTGAATTTGAAAGATTAGAGAATGAAGATCAAACTTTGTATCTTGTAGCAGATCCTTTTCATGTTAAACAACAAATATGTCAGCATATTGTAGGACTGAATCCTAAAACAGTTGGATCGGAAGATGATGAACCAGTTAATAATAAAGATGAGGAAACTATGTTAATATATCAGGAGTTTCTCACCGATCCCACCATCTTAGTTAAAGATGTTTTAAAGGAGAACTGTTTAATAGTTAAAGACTTTATTAGGTTTGAATGTGGTGAAACATTACCGGGGGAAGATTTATAGAACTCACAGTATAATTTACAGATTTTACTTTCATTGTATAGTCAGAATTTTAGATAAAAGTCAATAAATTAAATATTTGTGAATGGATGTAAACAGTCTTCTTAAATAGTTGGATAGAAAGATGACATTTTCTACAGCAGCAAAGTTATCTCTTGAAATGGTCCTACTAATTATTTTTATATCTAATTACTATGTTGAGCTACCAGTAGCCGGGTACTGTCCTAGTAAATAACTTACTAAGTTTTTCACTGTTAAACCATGGCAGTGCCAAAAACCAAGGCCCCGTGTACACATTGGCGTGCATGTAAAAGATCCCGTGGCAGTTGGAATTCGATATAAAAGTAGGCTGTAGCACAGATGCCCGGGCTAAATTTCCCTCATAGCATACTGTATGGCGTATGCCCGTCTTCATTAACTCAGGTTAGGAACAGAAGCGTAGGACGTTAAAACCCATTTCATTTCACTTTATAACAGAGACCTTGTTGGGATAGGACAAAATACCCAGGTCCTCTCGTGTCCATGTTGGCTTGCACTTAATCGAATCATCAACAATCTAATTTCGATGATGAGTAGGCTAAAACTGGGTAGTTGAGATAAAACTTCCCACGTCTAATAAACATTGACTATAGAGGATTCTCGTAAAAACGATATGCAACCACCTTCAAAATGTGTATGGGAGAAAATTGTTGCCGTGTGCACCAACTTCAGCACTAGTGAAAGGAAGAGCGATGTAGAAAACTGACCGAACACTAACAATGATAAACAATGTAAATTTAATTGATTTCAATCTGATCATTCTTTCCATTATTTAGAACCAATACATTTCAATAATTGTGGGTCCGCTGACATATTGTTTGTCATTGGTGATGATCGAATGGTTTAACAACAGAACTGTCATTGCATCAACTGGTGTGGCTGTCACCTGTCCAACCACATGGATTTTCTCTGGGTATTTCTTTTTCCTCCCAATGCTCAAGACGCTTATGTGCAAGTCAATTATTACAATAAAACTGAACCACAAGTCCCAAAATGACCTAGTATGTGTTTAGTTCACGTTATCAACCCACCGCCCCTCTCTCTCTCTCTCTCTCTCGGAAAATCTGTGAAACAACCTTTGATACATATCGAAGGGTTCAATTTGTCCAGATAGTTGTAATGGATGCAATACAATAAACAATTGGAAACCCGGGCTCACCAGGAAGATGGGTCGTGAATAAAACCTAGTGTTTCAAATATTTTTATTGAAGGATAATACATGAATATATGTAGAAACAATATGTTAACAAGGAAGCGATAATGATTAAAGCATATACAAACTCTAAAACCACAGAAATTAAGTGGGGTTTAACGTCCTACTCTTCTGCTGCAACTCGACTAATGAAAACGGAATGAGGTCACATGTCTGGTGGACAATGGCGCTACAGCCTACTCATATACTGTATTCTAACTGCCAATGGATATTTTACGTGCACGCCAGTGTGTACACTATCTGAATGAATATACGTAGTCCCTTGCTAGGCCGTCTGTCCTGCATTATTGACAAGAGGGAACCATGCCGGAAGATTCTGGTGAACTTTCTTTGCAAACACCGAAATGGCGGCTCCCATTCCACGGTAAAGTTAGCATTTTGTTTAAATGGTAATGATTAACATGATCTGTTAATATTCAGTTTAACTCTTCCATATGTATCAACAACTCAGCCGGGAACTTTTCACAATTAGGACCTTAACCACCATTTCAATCATTCAGAGGATAGCAACGTATAAACCTATAACGGTAAATATTTGTCATCTTTGGGGTATAACTTGCGATCTGAATATATACACAGGAATTTGCGGTTATTCTTCTGAAAGTTTTTCTTTAAACCTGTAACGGGTTATTATTCCAGGGATGTTTTTCCCCATAATAAAACATGATATAAGGTTTTTCTTACTGGAATTCTGAGATATTCTCATGTTACGTTTACTTACATGTAAACATAGACGGTTTATAAGCAAGATAAAATCCTCGATTTCGGTTATGCAGGGGAAGAAACACTTCAGAAAAAATCACCGAAAGAAAAAACCTTGGCTTACTGGCCTCGTTTTTTTTCGGGTTATTTTCCTCATTCTTTCTTTCCCCAGCATAATCCCAGTCTCGTGTTTTATCCTACACATAAAACCCATAGGACAAAAATTATCACCAAAACATCATCTAATTAACATAAACCACCACCAAAACATCATCATATTAACATAAACCACCACCAAAATATCATCATATTAACATAAACCACCACCAAAACATCATCATATTAACATAAACCACCACCAAAACATCATCTAATTAAAAAAAAAAAAAGAAAAAAAGTCAAATGATTTCCCTTGGAGCATTCTAGTCTATATTCGTAGCTCCTAATGTTGATTCATTATGGATATGAATTTTATATATACCCATTGGTTAACTCAAAATACAAATCTGACAGGAATCGAAACGAGGAAGACCAGGCGCCCCTGGAGGTCCAACTTATTGACTTATTGCCCTCTTGACCCCCCACTGATAATAGTTAGTGCGTCATCATTGGTAGTTGATACATAATCATGTATATAAGTATCATTTGGAACCATTGGAACATTAGATCGGTTGCTTCCTCGCAAGAATTCGCAACTAGAAAAGTATCTCCAGTGTTCAGCTACTGGACTTTCTACTTCTTCCCAGTCCCTTAGAATACCTCTACAGAAGGCACATTGTACTCGATCGGCGGAACCAAGATAGTAGAAACCTGCCCGTGCTAGTTCAGTAGGTCTAACAGCTAAATATCTTGGCCAGTTTCCAAATGTTCTAAGCCTTGCTTCTTCTACAACCATAGTTTGTCTGGTAGAGTCACCTGTTAATACAACATTAGCAGAACTGAAATGGAAAGGCAAATTGAAAATAAACTGGTTTTTAGTTTCGCCTTTATTAAAGATGAATGATGTAAGATTTTGGTAAAGAGCTGTTCGTTCGTGCTCTAATAGTTCACAAATAAACAATGAAGATTTAAATGAAATTATCTTTTTCTGTGCGAAGTTATGAATGCTTAATATTTTGACAAAATGTAGCGTATACTGTTTATTATCGTAGCGGCGGTACTTGACGATCGAGACTAAATCTCGATTATCTATTTTACTGTTAAGCTCTATAATTTTCTGGGATGTGAAAGAAAAACATTAAACTCACCTTGTTGTAACCACTCTATTTGTCAAACTTTGCGATAAACTGGTGTAGACGGCGTCGGTCAATTGACGTCCATGTTCCGGTATTTGATTTGTGGTCCGAACCGAGAATGATAGATCTGAAACTGTACTTGCATCCACCGGTTCACTGTCGTCCCTAGGCGAGGAATCATCACACGGCACAGGCCCTTTAGTTCTGGATCCGCCACAATAACTGTCGTGCAAAGTTTTCAATATCTTATCATATACATTTGATTCAGGAACTAATATGGGAACATTTTCTGATGTATCATTTTTAAAATGACATCTTGGATTCAGATCTTTGTGAACTTGGAGTGGGTCTTCATATTTCATCCAGTTATTTTTAGTAACACCACAAGTAAAACACGTGACAGTATCATCGCCTTCTCTGGTACTAGTAAAAACAAATCCAGCTTTAGCTAATTTTATTGGTTTTCCTTCAGATTGTCTAGGAAATGATTTGAACGATCCTAGTCTCATCCATTCATATTTCATACAATCAGATATATATGGAAGATCCTCAGAGACCCCGTGTACCCTGGACGAAGACTCCAGTGCAACCACGGCAATGGATTGGTAAATTGCTGCAGATGTTTTCTGAGACATATGGAAATTCTTTTTATATTACATTTGTGTTAAATATTGAAAGATGATCACCATCACAGTTTCCGATGATACCACTATTCGATAAACACAGTAGAAAAAAACATACAAGTTGATGCAAGATGTTGCTGATATACGGGGCTTCGGTGTAGCAATCACATTTATTAACAGGGTCTATTTCCTCTAAAATGGCTTTATTCAGTTTTAGGAGAACCTCACAGTTTTTGTTTAGTTTAATTATCTGATCACTGGCTGATCTATTAAACTCGAAATACAAATAATATCTTTGTTGAAGCACAGCAACTACGAAATATATACCATAAATAAAGTGCATGATTACAAATACATTACACGACTTTTTGTCAAAATTAAGAGTTACACTGCGGACGATATTTGATAGAGTCAACGCATGGTTATATACAAACTGTTACCGTTGATTTTGGTTTCTTAATTAAGTGTTAAATACTCAGGATCAATTTAATCTGGATTAAGTCGTGGGAAATTTCACGATGCACAGATTAAGTCTTGATATGAAAATTATTTGATTAAATTATGTCCCATGCACAATGTATAACATGAAAGAATCAAATGTTTGAAATGAGTTTATCAATGGTGTACAATAATGATGATTTTTTATTTACAAGTACAGTATTTGATCACTATCTAATGATGTTTTTGTATATCTTCCGATCACTGAAATAAATATAAAACAACATTTAATAACAAATAAAGCCAGTTTACATATTTGGAAAAGAATCGTTGAATTTTTGTGGGTCGAATCCTGTCTACGTTTTCTCGAACATCGGACGTACATCTTTTGTTAGATAACAAACCTCATCGCTCATCCCTCCGTGTTTCCAGATAAAAGATGCTTCATATAGTTCCCAGCACCAAAGCCTAACGCGAATCAGATCGGGATTCAGTAAGCAAAATTGACAATATTTTTCCTCAAAACAACGATTGATTATTGTTATTTATAACATTCCTGATACATCCCACTACAATATTATTAAGCAGATAAACTACCCGAAATCGAGGCGTTAAGCCATTTTTAAGTGGTAGATGTGTTAAACGCGATATAGTTGTGCCTCTAAATTGGCCCATGATAGTTTAATTGGTCATAATAGTACAACCTATACAATTATCTTACTTGCATTAATAAAGAAACTGAGATTGCCACTTGGAACTAAATAGCAAGTGCAGGAGGACTGCACTACACACAAAGCAAAAATCTATAAGATAAACCTGCGGACAGAAAACAGCCATTGCAAAAAATAAACAAATATCAAATCAAGTGAATGGATCCGGGTGCCAGCCGTACGAGTCCACTGTGTGGTACAATACCGGGCCTGTTATGGTACAGGCTTCACTAAAATGATTTACAAAAAAGACGTAACAGAAATAATGCGACCAATCTTGACAGTGGTCGTCTCTTCAATGGCGATAGTCTCTGCCAGTTCACGTCAGGTGTTAGAACGTCAAACAATTTCAAGAAAGGCATCCGATCGTAAAACAAACACATCAGTAGGCCTATATCGCAACGATTTTAGCCACGTTCTCGTAGCTAATTTTGTGTATATATACGGAAAACAACGCTTACACACATCCGATAAATAAGCCAACATTGAGGCTCAGGTCCCCCGCCGAAATTCCAAAATAAATAGATGACACATATTAATTAATCGCATATTTATTTTTTTCAATTATCAAGCAATCAAACAGTACACTAAGTGTCACCACTCTTTATCAGATAGAATGAAGATTATCTTGTCCCAAAGCATCGACCAATGAAAGTTTAGCTCTGCTTAGCTTCAAGACATTCACCTAATAAACATCAAGCTTAAACATTGTGTTCCAAAGTCATGACCAATCAAATTGCGTATCTCTTCTTAGTCCAAGCAGAAAATCCTCACTATGCACATAAAATGGCTCTAAAAAATGTTCTATATTTCTAGACCATGGTCATTTTATCCAGTTTACGGCAAATTCACATTTATCCGACTAAAAGTATTGCAGATGTCTTCACTTAAAGTCGTATCCCGTAAAAACGAGTTTGCCAATTATTGAAAACACTCTTAAACGCCGCAGACGCCAGTGACGTCACAGTGACCGAATGCATATTCGGAATGTTTATTCCTTAATTACCTATATACAGCCGGCGTGTGTATTCATTAACGCCTGACTGATTCCTTAATCCCGCTAATTAAATAAAACAATTGACTACGGAATAATTTGTTTTATAATTCAATTTAATTCAAGATCCAATTTAGAATTTGTTTCATAATGTACGGTCGTTCTGTTTTCTCACGGCAGCGATTTTAATCTACTATCGTGTACAGTCAAAACGATTCGAGATACATTTTCGTCAGAAGAGTATTGTGGTTCTAATTTAGAATTTGTGTCATTATGTACGGTCGTTCTGTTTTCTCACGGCAGCGATTTTAATACACTTTACCATCGTGTGCAGTCAAAACGATTCGAGATACATTTCCGTCAGAAGAGTATTGTGGTTCTAATTTAGAATTTGTGTCATTATGTACGGTCGTTCTGTTTTCTCACGGCAACGATTTTAATACAATCTACCATCGTGTGCAGTCAAAACGATTCGAGATACATTCCGTCAGAAGAGTATTGTGGTTCTAATTTAGAATTTGTGTCTTTATGTACGGTCGTTCTGTTTTCTCACGGCAGCGATTTTAATACACTCTACCATGAGAAAATAGAACGACCGTACATTATGAAACAAATTCTAAATTAGAATCACAATACTCTTCCAACCAAAATCATCTCGAATCGTTTGGATTGCACACGATTTTAGATTGTATTAAAATCGCTACCGAGAGAAAATGGAACGATCGTATTTAATAACGCAAATTCTACATTAGAACCACAATACTCTTCTGACGAAAATATATGTCGAATCGTTTGGACTGTACACGATAGTAGATTAAAATCGCTGCCGTGAGAAAACAGAACGACCGTACATTATGAAACAAATTCTAAATTGGATCTTGAATTAAAATGAATTTAGTCAATTGTTTTATTTAATTAGGGGGATTAATGAATCAGTCAGGCGTTAATGAATACCCATGCCGGGTGTATATAGGTAATTGAGGAATGAACATTCCGAATATACATTCGGTCACTGTGACGTCACTGGCGTCTGAGGGGATTATGCGTGTTTTTGATAATTGGCAAAGTCGTTTTTACAGGAGGTCTATTAACTGAATTAATTTTAGTCGGATTGATGTGAATTTGCCGTAAAGTGGATAAAATAACCATAGAGCCATTTTATATAATGAACCCATATTCTGAGTTTCATCGCTCTCACTTCATTATAACCGAAGTTATTGTTCCCCAAAGCATCAACCAACCAGATTGCTTATCTCTGCTTACTGTAAGCAGAAAATGTTCATCATCGAACTCCATCAAGGCATTCACTTAATGAACGCCTACACCAAGTTGAAAACATTGTAGCTCAGTTCGAAGGAGAGTCATTGTGTTTCAAAGTTTCGGGCAATCAAATTGCTTATCTCTGCCTGCCTATCCTAAGCAGAAAATGCTCATCTTCGAACTCCATCAAGGCATTGACCTAATAAGCACATACACCTCGTTTGAAAATTTTAAGTCAATTAGAAGGAGAATTGTTGTGTTCCAAAGTCTCGACCAATCAAATTTCTTATCGCTCTGCTAACCCTGAGCAGAAAATGCTCATTATTGAACTTATTCAAGGTATTGCTATAATGAAACTATAGACCAAGTTTCATCACTCTCACTTAATTAGAACTAAAGTTATCTTCGAACTGCATCAAGGCATTGGCCTAATAAACACACACCAAGTTTGAACATTCTAGCTCAATTAGGAAGAGAGTTATTGTGTCCCAAAACGTGTGACAGACAGACAGACGGACAGACTGAAGGACAGACAGACAGACAGATTGACGAACCTATTTTAATAGTCCCCAACTTTCTTCGAAAGCCGGGGGGGTGGGCAATTAAAAATATTAAAACACTGAAATCGTGTACTTACGCCGAGTCAGAGGATCCTATGCACGCATGCTTTCACTGACAATTTGTTTATGTTTGAGTTTACTGTGACGCAATATCGCCCGATCAGGTGAGTGGTTGGGAATACCTTGGTTTATGTAAGATATGTGTATTATACCTACCCAAATTTAGGTCATTTGACAGGTAAAAATATCACGACAGCACGACCTTCTCCTTCACATATGGAAGCCTATAATTCATAATTTCTACTTGAGTATAAAGAAGACGCCAACACGCATACCAAGCCATAATGCAACTTTTTATAAAATATACCAAATTTACCATACTGTTATTGGAAAAAACCCACCGGATAAACACTTTCCGGACAATGGGTCATTACAATTAACCAATTGAAGATACTTTAACAGCATAAAATCACCTCATTGGGTTTCCGTATATAGATATATATCTGGAATACCCGGTTTTATTCAATATCCGCAATAACTAGGCCAATGCGTCTGAATCCCATTAAACGAAGTGACACATGTATTTAAAGTGAGCAACACACTGTTTAAATCAAGGAACATTCATAAAATATACACGTTGATACAATGTAAAATGGTTTATTATGGTGTTCTATTTCGGCCACGACGCGCGACGCAATCTGCGCGTCGCTTGCGTCGCGCGTCGCCTTTTTCAAACTTCGCGTCGCGCGTCGCCTTTTTCAATGTTAAGCTATAGGGAGAAAAAAGCGACGCGAAGTACGTCGCCCTTAAAAGGCGACGCGTCGCGCGTCGCGTCGCGCGTCGCCTTTTCTAAGGTGATGAAATGCGCATGTACCAGGAGAATTCATTTGCAGTTTATTTGCCGTTTGGTATTTCATCATATATACAGTAATTTATTTTGGACACAAAGAACTGCCATTGGTATCCTATAACAATATATTTCTATAATACCCAGATAGATTATATGTTATATTTTAAATCTCTGCTCTAAACTTAAATTCTGGTGTGAATGAATGACCTCGTGCTGTCTGCAGATAGTATACTATTACAGTTAAACAAACGATGACAGGATACTGATAACGTTGGTGGTGGGTATGGTTTCCGTTATTTACATCAGTTGTTTTATAGGTTCTCTGGTGTTGTATTACTTATAGTAGGCCTATGAACATTCCTTGACATTTATACAGACGGAATTAATATGAAAATACCCGAAGAACAATATATTAGCGGGTGGGGGGGTACTGAGAGGGGCTAACGCACGGGGTCGACTCAGCTTGGAGTGCTCACCTTCGAGTCTGATCTCAGACTCAGAGATAACATCAAGTAGAGGGTAGAATTATGATTTTTCCAAGTGTTTAACTATAGTGTGTTACTGTATCTGAAGAGAACAGGTCACTCTTTCACAGTAGAGGACACGAGGCAACTCTTTCGCAGTAGAGTTTAAAAATTTTAGTTTAGAATAGAGATTTAAAATATAACACATAATCTGGGTTTTATAGAAATGCAAAAAGTATAGTAATGGCAGTTCCTTGTGTCCAAAATAAATTATTGTATTGAAGATAAAATACCAAACGGCAAATAAACTGCAAATGAATTCTCCTGGTACATGCGCATTTCTCCCTATAGCTTAACATTGAAAAAGGCGACGCGCGACGCGAAGTTTGGAAAAGGCGACGCGAAGTTTGCGTCGCGCGTCGTCTTTTTTCAAAGGCGACGCGCGACGCACGACGTGGCCGAAATAGAACACCCTAGTTTATAGACACACAGCACTACTTAGGTAAATGACATTATATCGCGCAGTATTCTCATCACGTATCTCAGGCTAAGAAGGACAAATTAGAGTTTATTAAAGGGTTACGTGTATCTTTAAATGTCGCAACCACTCCTACGGGTTGAAGGTCTCGTTATCTGAATTGACGTACGTATATTTAGTTTCAGTGTTGAACAGGTGACACGTAAGTAGAGTTATATATATATATCTATATATATATATATATATATATATAATATTATAACGTACCAATTTCTTGGTAGTTTATTGTAATATATATATTGATATATAGTCCATTACTTAGTTAATTCGTTTATCAAATTTAGTATTTATTGGCTACCAATAGTAGCCTACTGTAAAAATTATAACCGGTATATTAAAGACAGATGAGTTGTGTCACTTTGAAATGGACGTTCCTTATAGTGAGATATCAGAATCTGAACCTAATCATTCAGACCAAAATGATCAATTTTTATCCAACCATTTTACGTGAGATTATATTGTCGTCACAGAATGGAATGTGAAATATGATAAATATGGCCCATATAATTAAATCAATACTGTATCAATATCGACATGGTGACGTAATATCATCTGATCCCGTCGTGATGATATAAATAAGATAGGGTAAAGTGTTGAATATAATTTACTGCACATATAGTCATTCAAACTGTATATACTACTAATTAACGTATTAGGTAAGGTATTTAGCTAAATTTACAACCTGTTCAAATTATTTTATCGGGCTAAACCCACAACCCTTTCAAGGTATTTTATTGGATGACATTAATTTGGACTTAAAAGTATCCTTTCATTAAAAATATGAAATAAAGTCGAGAGGCGTCTTATTCCAAGCATTTATTATCTTCGCCATTAATTAGATTTTCTTTTTAAATTTGACCAAATTTATCGACCAACTGCTGACCGAATATAAGATGCAGTAAAAATACACGAGCTTGTGTACACCATAGAGGTGTAAACTGTAAAGAACTAATTGAAGTCCACGATATTCAAGATTTGTATACAGTAATATTCACTGTCTTTAATTAAGTTACGATATTAAAGATCTCTAAATACTATAATAATTCTACAGATTAAACTTTTTTTAACACCTCATAAAAACCCCACTGAATGTTTCTTCATTAGACAATTCCAGGCTACAATTACACGATTGATACTAAAAACTTTTCACGGGAGTTTCCCCATCCAAACACGAGAGAAACAGAAACATGATGTCGTCAAGCCAATGAGAATCGGGTGTTATTGAGGAAATAAACTACACTTCCTTAATGTTAGTATAAATATAAACGTTTATCGTTGGATATTGATTATTTCTATATCCCACATTGATTATAGATGAAGGCAGTCGAATTATCTGGAATATACATATTACTAGAAATATATTCTTATTTTCACTTTTGGTTTAAGGTTCTCCGATTGAGGTAGGCAAACTTTCTTCTGTTCAGATATAGGGTAATAAATCTGCCTAACTTTTTTTCCTGTTTTGAAAATCAAAATCTGATAGGATTTATACTTTAAAGATACTCTAACCAAACCAAATTGGTCCTTATATTATTCATATACAACTGGTAGTAGTTTTTTTCTTTGATGTCCATAGCAGTTATAGCTCATAACAACCTCTCATGACGTCATCAGAGGTTGATATGTTCGGTTCATATCAACCGCTGATGACGTCCTGACAGGTTGATATTTCATATCAACCGCTGATGACGTCACCCAAGGTCGATATATTCGGCTCATATCAACCGCTGATAATGTTGATGATCGAAATAATACAAAGAACACAGAAATAAAATTTTATTCTTTTGACAATAAAAAAAGTTATGGTACAGTTTGTAGCATTCAGTAACGAAATAGACGGTGTACTTATCGGCATATTTAAATCGGTTATCCATACTCCATGTCTAAGATATCTTTCAGAATTTTCTTTCCGCCCATATTATTACTCCACACACTGCAAGATTTGAAAGTATTTATCGCTCAAAAGTTCCTTTATAAAGTGTTTTTGGATACAGTCCACTTAAACCAGTCGGTCGAATCCTTCTCTGAACATACCTAAATTTCAATCACGGTTCATTGTCAGAAATATCGGAAAAGATTGCCTTTTGATCCAAATTTTCTTCAGGCTTTGGATAGATCCTCGCCATATTTGCATCCACATCTATTCCATCGTCAATATGATGACTAAAAAGGATTGATTATTCGTCTGACTTCGTTAAATTATCCATTTTGTTCTTGCATGCTTTCAATTAGTCTCGGTCACCCAGAACCTCCTAGTCTTCAACGCACGGAGGGTCTGGGACGGTTCTCAATTTTTGACGAAAATTACTGGATAATCTACCCCATAAAAAACCAAACATTTGGTTACGCATGCGCAATGGAACCTTTTGGCTGAAGTCTCGGTAAGTGATAGATATTATGAAGCCGGGCCAATTTTGATAGATTCTATAAGGCGAGGATAAAATATATCCCACAATTCACTTGGCACATCTATTATTAGAAACAAAATAGAGACGATACAACAGCATGAATCGTGATTAAGGAGATTGTGAGAAGCCATACGTTTGATTCATGACGAGAGAAAATTACCATTTCAATTAAAAACTTTAAAACAAAATTTTAGAGAGTGTCATTGTTGACAAGCGAGATGTTTTGATAGATTCAGCACGTGGTAACTTAAAAGACTGGATAATCCAGACAGTGACCGACTTTCTGTCAAATTTTGAGGACCCATCCAGACTAATATTCGTAGAATATTTGTTTGGATGATAAGAGACTAGCTTTCAATTCAATTTGCCAATATGGCGACGTGTAAACAAACACACGCGCAATATTACATCGGTAATTCTCGCTATTTGGCGGAAACTACCGAGCAATTATCCAATCACTGTTGCCTTTTTCAGAAGAGTCCATTAAATTTAAGGGTGAACGTTGTATATGCCATATATAAACCTACTCTCCCTCGGATTGATATGATAGAGAACCCTTGGGCTTCGCCCGCGTGTTCTATATCATGTCAACCTTGGGTAGGTTAATATCCTATACATATCATTTAAACAAACATAAACCAGGGTTAGTAATTAAACAGGGGCTTGGAATTATACCAGGGCTAGCTAGTTTAACCAGGGCTATTAAATCCAATTCAAAAGGAAATTAAAATATTAGTTTTATTTTAAAGGGACAATCCCGATAAGAACAGAGTCTCAAAAATTCAAGTCCGAGTATTTATGAAATTTATGGACCAAAATATAGTGGCATGGTGTATTTACCTTGTCTCAAAATTTCAGCTCAAAATATTGAGTCGTTTGGGCGTGTACATCAACACTGCTTATCCGTACACGTAACCCTTTTAAGATTTCGGGTCAATTTTTTCTTTGGGTGACCTGATAATCGATTAATGTTTCTTGAGAGGTCTATACAGTGAATGACCCATGCACTGTACTTGATAGCAAAAAGTAAATTTCACCTACATATTATTTTTATAGAAAAAAGTCTGGTTTTATCCAGATACTGTATAATACAACGGTCTCCATTTCCAGATGAAGACTGTCAGGTTTAAGTTATTTACAAGCGTATCACAAATATCGGGTTAGTAGGTGGGCCTTAAGTTATGGATTTTAAAGGATTTTAACACAAAATTAAGCAGTTTTATTCCCCAAAAAGTTATCGGGATTGACCCTTTAAGGGTTGGTTTATGAAAAAGAACATAGACAACATCGCTAATGGTGGTTTATATGGTCACAACATTGTAAGACGAAACTCGTTTTCTAGGAATTTATTTTATAGTTGAAGAGAAACGGGTTTCACCGTTTACAACGAATTCATAACTCCTTCAAAGCCACGGCCGAAATTCACCCAAGCTATTCTTACAGTTAGACGAAAGTACAAGTAATTGATTACATTGTTGTTACATTCTGTTATAGTTTCATACGTTAAACCCAGATTTTATGAAGATACTATTTAATATTCTTATACTTTTGTTATAATGTCATAGTTTTATCCTGTATTTATTATAAAAACAAGGGTTTTAGGACAATACTTCCTTCCAAATATTCATCCCAGTGAACTCACGTGATTGTATCCGGCAACAGTGAAGACACCGGGGTGTATCCTATGGCGGTATATTAGTGTCAAAATTCTAACATGCTATCGTCTAATTTCTTACTTCTATTCATGTAATTTCTAACCCCCATTCATGTTACTTCTAACTTCCATTCATGTAGTTTCTAATTCAAGACAATTACATGAACAGAAGTAAGAAATTAGACGATAGCATGTTAGAATTTTGACACTAATATACCGCCACAGTATCCGACAGCAGTGACTCACGATATGTCACGTTCTTTATTACGAAACCCGTCTGACCAGAATTTTCTTACAGTCCTTATTTAGCAGACATATCACAGGATCACACGAGACGTGCCACAGATAAGCATGAGACGTGCCACAGGATCGCACGAGAGGTGTCGCAGGATCGCAGGAGACGTGTTGCAGGATCGCGTGAGACATGTCACAGGTTTGAGTGGTCGTGTCACATGCTTCACTTGGTGTCGTGACACAGAACAGTAGTAACACATACTAGGACGCACGTGACAGGATGACCAAGGCGACATCGTAGTTTCAAAGCTTAACTTCAAATACAATTTCCGATTGTCAGGATGTTTATTTCGGTACATATAGGCACGAAATAAAAGGAAATGTCGCCAGCATACGTTGCTATACACGAAACAAAAAAATATGTTTTATTTTCCATACATGTATTATACTGAAGGTATTTCGGAATTTAATTATACGAATAATACAGATTTACTTCTTGTTTTAGTCATTTATTTGTTGTATATTTTTTCATTACAGGAATAATCAGAATATACCAATACCATGGACAGTCATTAAATAGGGGACAATGCTATGTTTGGATCATTTGTTTTTTAAAGTAAAAATTATTGTAAAACGTTTGGTTGGGACTTTTTACATATATCCAAGACCTCTATCGCCCTATCTTGAAATACCAACATTTCATACGGATAAACCAAAGGTGAATAAGAATCGACGTTCTGCACATTCCAAAAAATCAAAACAAATAAAACCTATATATAATAATAAACGGAGTTTCCTTAATGACCCCAAATTAAATGTAAATATAGTGTGTCAACTTGTATTGGCTCTATTTTTATTATTGTTGATAACATCGGATGCTATAGGAATAGTAATACAATCAAAAAACCAGACTAAAACCATTACTACATATTTACTATTTACTATAACCATGTGTGTTACAAGGCTATATCAATCACTTCCCACTGAAGTCTTAAAACAAAGCACTAATCCAGATAAACAACCTACATCAGATTGTATGAAATATGAATGGATGAGACTAGGATCGTTCAAATCATTTCCTAGACAATCTGAAGGAAGACCAATAAAATTAGCTAAAGCTGGATTTGTTTTTACTAGTACCAGAGATGATACTGTCACGTGTTTTACTTGTGGTGTTACTAAAAATAACTGGTTGAAATATGAAGACCCACTCCAAGTTCACAAAGATCTAAATCCAAGATGTAATTTTATAAATAATACATGTGAAAATGTTGGTATCCTGGTTCCCGAGGTGATTATTTATGATAAAATTCTGAAAACCCTGCACGACAGTAATATTGCTGGAAACCCCCACACACCGGGAGGTAACTCTAGACACGATCGTAATACATTGAAACACCGCATCGAGGAACAAGTCAGACATCAAGCAACACCAATCAATAACTCCCAGATTAACGACTACAGACGCGGACATGAACACCATCATAGTTTGTCAGTACAAATTCAACCTGAAGATATGCTCGAATCAGATGTTAGAAGTAGAATGTTACCGAATGAATCCATGAGGTAAGTTCTATTTAATAAAACGAATGCTAATTACAGTAATATATTTTTGACGCTTCTATTTTTATGTTCTGCCAGTTAATTTATTTCTTCTTTAAATTCGACAATGTTCTTCTATCTGTTGTTAATTCATTTGATGCCTTTCCATTTCAGTTCTGCTAGTGTTGTATTAACAGGTGACTCTACCAGACAAACTATGGTTGTAGAAGAAGCAAGACTTAGAACATTTGGAAACTGGCCAAGATCTTTAGCTGTTAGACCTACTGAACTAGCACGGGCAGGTTTCTACTATCTTGGTTCCGCTGACCGAGTACAATGTGCCTTCTGTAGAGGTATTTTAAGGGATTGGGAAGAAGCAGAAAGTCCAGTAGCTGAACACTGGAGATATTTTTCTAGTTGTGAATTTTTGAGAGGAATCGACCGATCGAATGTTCCTATTATACCAAATGATACTTATATACATGATTATGTATCAGCTCATCCTCTTAGTTCTACTGATGAAGATGTCAGAACAGCAACTATTTTGAAAACCTCTAATTTAAATATAGTAGCAAGTAATACCCGAGCTACAGTAGATGATCTGGGTATTATAACCCAGTTGGCTTCATTTCCAAATCAGGCCATATTGGCGACTCGGGTAGCAACATTTACTAATTGGCCAAGACAATCACCAACACCAAGTAAAGAAGAAATTGCTGAAGCAGGATTTTATTATCTTGGTAAGCATGAAACAACTAGAACTTTAATCCCGGGCATTATACGTCATATATTTCAGTAAATAGCTATTGTCTCAACTAGTACACTATTGTCATTACAATATTACAGATACTGGACGCTTTAAACAGCATTTATTACCTTTATCCGGAAATTAATTGTCAATAATATCGTGTTTATAAATTGACACATTAGTCAAGAAATTTTATTTCAAACTTTTGTGAACAGCCTTCTATTATCCAATTTGTTTTTACTATTCACGTAAGATATCTCATCAATACATCTGGGCAGCTAGAGCTAAAGATTCAACCCTTTCGGATATCCACGTATTTTGGTCATTTAATTTTTTTAGATTCTTTTTTAAGATACTGTATCTCAACATAAGCTAATCCAGTTAATATATCGTGGCTTTGTCCTTACGCATTAACACTGATTACAGACCCAATTAGAAAATAAAACTAAATTGTTAGACTTGTTGGGAAACATGTTTTGATATGCTGGGAAAATTTCGAGCGAGGTCAGTCTCCATGGAGTAACTGAATTTGTGTTTCAAGATTCTTATTCAGATCGTATATATAGACAAAGTTTAAAGTACGTCCTGTTTCTGATCACTGCCTAAGCATCTATAGAGCATGCTAGTAAAATGAGGCCGACGTCGGATATTTCCTAATTATAGGTTTTTAAAAATAATTTTATTATATTTTGAAAAGCACTGTCAACAAAGTTAAGCCGAAAACCAATATAGGCAGGTATGAACATATTTTCCAGGAAACATAACTGGAAAAGAAAATACAAATCGCCTGATTTGGCCCAAAACTTGCCAATCCTCCAACTCAACGTGATTTGTTTTGATCCTTATGTTATAGTTTGGTGGTTGTGTAATAGTTTGGTTGTTGTGTTATAGTTTGATTGATGTGGTATACTTTCATCGTTATACTATACATGTAGTTTGATCGCTATGGTCCAGTTTGGTTGTTGTGTTATAGCTTAGTTGTTAGGTTATAGTTAATTTGGTGGTTGTGTTATAGTTTGATGATTTTGTTATACTTTGGTGGTTATGTTATAGTTTGATAGTTGTGTTATAGTTTGTTGTTGTGCTATAGTTTGGTGGCTGTGCTATAGTTTGGTTGTTGTGCTATAGTTAGAGTGTTGTGTTATAGTTTGATTGTAGTGTTATAATTTGTGGTTGTGCTATAGTTAGGTCGTTATAGTTTGGTGGTTGTGATATAGTTTGGTCATTATGTTATAGTTGAATTTTCGATAGCCCAATTGTCTGGTTTGTAATAAATATTGTAGTATCCACATAATAACAATATAGTTAGTGGTCTGAGCCTATTCTATTTATAGTGTTTGGGTTTGGAGTGATGTCCCTTATACATGTGTATCCCTAGTTACCCGTATGTAAGCATGGCTGAATAAAGTTCTATGATTTATGAATTCCTACTGTTAATACAATATGTTAACTCATACACCCCGTCACATATGGCGACGAGTACGGGATTGATGTCTGGAACAGTTAGAGACTAAAGTAGATGATATTGGAGGGCAACAGACACATTTTCTTCGTCAAAACCAGGCAAGTTAGGTGTATTGTCAAAGTGAAAGTACAACATTTCAACAGAACTCCCTCGGATTCTCACTCTTTGAATTACTATGAATTAGTCATCCTCTACATTTTGTATTCAACTGTAACTAACGTCTATAAACCCAATCATCATCACAAGCCAGTAATAAGCTATATTGACCATTGGTACACATAACTACATGAACAATGTCAGATTCCAATGACACAGTTAACACAAGTTATTTGGGCAACAGAAATGACACATTTCAGGCATCTGGAAGTGTTAACAGAGACATCAAAATGATTCAATTTGTTCCTGAGGCAGATCCACTCCTCAATGGGCCAAAATGGGAGAAGTGGATTGATGAATTTAACACAAGATTACGTTACTTTCGTGTCACAGACGATCAAGATAAATTAGATGCTTTGAAAATTTATGGTGGAAAGGAAATTCGAGATAAAATAAAACTTCTTCGAGATCCAGAGCCGGATTCTGATGACTCGTCAGACACAGAATTAGAAGTTTCGACCACACCTTATGGAAAAGCAATAGCAAAGCTCAGCAATCATTATATTGGTTTAAAAAGTGTGCCACACGCAAGATTTCGTTTTGGTAAATTGCGCCAGAAAGATGGTGAAACAATTAATGAATATGAAGTACGTCTTCGCGAAGCAGCCACAGATTGTGAATTTTTAGATATGGATGGACAGATCTTATATCATCTTAGTTTGACAATTAAGGATTCTGATTTTAGAAGAAAAGCTATGGACAAGAAATATAGTTTACAGAAATTTCTACTAAAAGCACAGAGTAAAGAAGACACATACCGTAGAGCAGAAGAAATAGAAGCAAACGAGGAAAGAGCTGTAAATAGGGTTCAAAGTTATAAACCAAGGCCTAATCATCGAAGGAAACAACATAGATCTAATAACCGTCATCATCAGCAATCCACACAACCATCTTATTCTCTTAATAAACAAATTGACTGTCCACACTGTGATGTCGATCACCCATCTGGAAGATGGAACTGTCCAGCATCAGGGGTCAGGTGCGATAATTGTGGTGGTAAAGGGCATTATGCTGTAAAATGTTTAAAACCAAAGAGCCACACACAACACTCTTTCAGTCATCGTAAATCTAGTAATTACCAGTCAAACAAACATCGTCAAACACATGTGAAACAGATCTTCGAAGAATCAGAAACAGATGAAGAGTGTGTTTATAAAGTGGGCATTCCCAAAAGCAGCCAAGAGAACTATTCATCTATAGTCAAGATTTATGTAAATGGTATAAAAGTACAGTTTGAAGTAGACACTGGTGCTAGTTCAAATCTTATTGATGAGAACCGCTTTGAAAAAATTCAAGAGAAACTATATCCAGATAATAGGTTAGAGTTAAAACCAACCAATGTTAAACTACTTACGTATGGCGACTATATGATTCCTGTTATTGGTTATTTTGAAACAATAGTAGCCAGCAAACAAAGTAAGGCACTCAAGGCAAAATTCTTGGTTGTAAAAGGTTCAGTCAGATCTAGTCCACTTCTTAGCCTACAGACATCCGTAGATTTAGGTTTAATATCATTTAATTATCAAGTTCAGACTACGTCAGAAAAACCAAGTGAAACTATTGATAGTATTCTGCAGCAGTATAATGATATATTCACAGGTTTAGGTCAGCACACAAAATATGAAGCGTCGTTTATAATAGATGAAACAGTAATTCCTACAATACAGAAACAACGCAAGATCGCATATAATTTAGAAGAAATGGCACTTCAAGAAGAAAAACGATTAATGGATAATGATATTATTGAAGATGTTCCAACCACAGAACCGACAACATGGTGTACTAATCCAGTAATCACAACAAAACCTCACAATCCGGATAAAATCCGTTATTGTGTAAATATGAGACCAGTCAACCAAGCAATAAAACGACCTATTACTGAAGCACAAACCGTAGAAGATATTGCATTCAAGCTTAATGGTTCAAAAGTTTACAGTAAGTTGGATATGAATGAATCATACCATCAGATAAAACTTAAAGAATCTTCACGTCATCTCACAACTTTCTATGGTGTCAACGGGAAGAAGAGATATAAACGTTTAAATTATGGTGCTATATCGTCCCAAGACATTGTTGATGATATCATGTACAAAACAGTAGGTGATTTACCTGGGGTCATAAACATTCGTGATGATATAATTTGTTTTGGTTCAGATGTACAAACTCATGACACTGCACTCAAATCTGTTCTTCAAAGATTTCGTGAATGCGGTTTAACTTTAAACAAAGATAAATGTCAATTCAGGTCAACAGAAATAGATTTTTTCGGTTTTAAATTTTCATCTGAAGGAATGAAACCTGATCCTAAGAAGATTGAAACAATAGAGAATCTAGAAAAACCAAAGACTGTTAGTGAAGTCAGATCTTTTCTAAGTATGTTAGCATTTTCATCTAGATTTATACCTAAATTCTCAGCTATTTCAACACCTCTTAGGAAGTTAACAGAGAAAAATGCTGTAATGAAATGGGGTCCCGAGGAAGAGCAAGCATTCGACCAACTTAAATCCAGTTTATCTAAAGATTTAACTTTGACATATTACAACACAAAGTTAACAACAAGAGTTTACGTCGATGCAGGTCCTACCGGTATAGCAGCAATGTTAGCACAATTTGAAAATCAAGTTTGGCATCCAGTATTATTCGTGAGCAGATCATTAACCAAAGTGGAACAGCGATACAGTCAAATCGAACGAGAAGCTTTAGGTGCAAGATGGGCATGTGAAAAGTTATACATGTATATAATTGGTTCAAAATTTGAATTAATTACAGACCATCAACCTCTTTTACCTCTATTCAACAATCCGAATAGTCGTCCACCTATTCGAATAGAAAGATGGTTACTATATCTCCAACAGTTTGACTTCAAATTAATATACGAAAAAGGAAAGTTTAATCCAGCGGATTATCTTAGTAGACATCCAGTTCCTCATACTAACAATGATCGAAGTATTTATAGACATAGTGAAGAAACAGTTCGAGCTATTATTCGTCAATGTTCGCTACCAGCAGTTACACTAAAAGATATACACAACGAGACTGATAATGACAGAACATTAATTAAGTTACGAGAGTATATCAACACTAGCAACCATGACATGTGTAAGTCAGATGACGATACTAAGCAGTATGCTACAGTATTTCATGAACTTAGTCTGATTGATGGCATCATATTGCGTAGTGATAAGGTTATCGTACCAAAGAAATTACAACGTAAAGTCGTGGAATTGAGTCATGAAGGTCATCAAGGAATGACGTTAACTAAACAATTGCTTAGATCAAAAGTATGGTTCCCACTCATGGACAAAATGGTAGAAACTGAAATAAAGAACTGTATTCCCTGTCAAGCAGCTATTCCTGAGCATAATAGAGATCCGTTAGTCATGTCAGTATTACCCAATCATCCATGGGAACGTGTATGTGCAGATTTTTGTGGTCCGTTTCCTACTGGAGAGTATGCATTGGTTATAATAGATGAGTATTCAAGATATCCAATTGTTGAAATTGTGACGTCAACATCATTTAAAGTGGTAAAGCCGTGTTTTGAGAAGATATTTTCATTATTCGGAATACCAAAATCAGTCAAATCGGACAACGGTCCTCCGTTTAACAGTCAGGAGTTCAAACAGTATCTCAAAGACCGTGGTTGTAGACATCCACCAGTTACACCTCTATGGCCTGAAGCAAATGGTATGGCGGAAAGGTTTATGAAACCTTTGGTCAAGTTCGCCCAAACTGTCAATATAGAGGGAGGTGATTGGAGAATTGAAATTCATTCATTTTTAGCTAATTACAGATCGACACCCAGATCAACTACTGGAAAATCTCCTTATCAACTAATGTTTAATAGAAATGTCACTACTAAACTTCCAACATTTGAAGTTAATACGCCAGAAAATTTAGAAGTTCTTGCAAAAGACACTGCTAAAAAGGAAGAGATAAAGGAATACGCAGATACGAAACGTCATGTCAGCAGTCATAAATTTATAGTCGGAAATCCGGTATTAGTGAAAACAAAGAAGAAATGCAAGTTATCAACGCCTTATGATCCTCAACCATATATCGTATGTCGCGTTAAGGGTACAATGATTACTGCAACTAGAATAGCGGATGGAAAGAACATAACACGTAATGCATCACATTTCAAATTATTAGAAATTCCTATGAGATCAGTTATTATGATGAGTGATAAACAAACTCCTCGAACTAGAACTGATGAAGATTTGGAAAACGTCATTGAAAACGAACTGCGCAATCAACAAATGTTAGTACAATATGATAATCAATATATAAATCAGAAATCTTCTGATAATAATGTTGTAAATGATGCACAAGTGAAAGTTCCAAATAATGTGTTTCAAAATCCAAGTACTATTAATGACAGTGAAAGCAATCAATGTGAATCTCAAATCATATCTACTCCGTCAAATTCTAATTCTAGTGAACACATGAATAGTAATAATAATGTTATAAGAAGATCCACTAGAGTCAGAAAACAACCAATTAAATATGATGATTATGTTATGTGTATCAGGGATATGTAGTATTAGTATCACCTAGATTCATTCATTTATAATATTATGTTATTTCAGCATATAGCAACTCTAAGTAAGAGATATCTTATTTTAGTTTCAGACTTTGAAAACTTAAACAAAGGAATAGAAGGAATGTAGTATCCACATAATAACAATATAGTTAGTGGTCTGAGCCTATTCTATTTATAGTGTTTGGGTTTGGAGTGATGTCCCTTATACATGTGTATCCCTAGTTACCCGTATGTAAGCATGGCTGAATAAAGTTCTATGATTTATGAATTCCTACTGTTAATACAATATGTTAACTCATACACCCCGTCACAAATATCGGTTATTTATATTTGGATCTTCGTTTTATATATTTTAATGAACAGGTAGAGAAGATGCTGTGCAGTGTTTTTACTGTGCTGGTATCTTAAAATCATGGAGAGATGACGATATTCCATGGCAAGAACATGCAAAATGGTTTCCTAAATGTCCATATTTACTAAGGATCAAAGGTCAAGACTTTATTCATTCGATACGTAACCCGGATTCCGGTACAGCGCGGGTAAGACAAGACATGGAATAAATGTTTTTTGGGTTGTTTTTTTTTAAAAATAAATATAAATAAATACCCGTACCATGAGCCATTAAGCCATTTTTTCAAAACTCAACTTCGAAGATATGAAAGATACATCTTATTATACCAGCCCCTCCCCCAACAAAAAAAAAACAAAATATACCACAACAAAAACATACCACAACAAAAACATATCACAACAAAAACATATTTACTGACAGAATGAATTGCATATGGCTTCATTATATTGTTCTATGATGATTGTTTTATACCACAACAAAAACATACCACAACAAAAACATATCACAACAAAAACATATTTACTGACAGAATGAATTGCATATGGCTTCATTATATTGTTCTATGATGATTGTTTTATGTTTTATTCTTGCTCTCATCTATGATTACAGTACATGTATATAACTCTATAACTAATTACAGTGAAATTATACACGGTTGAGTTACAGTAACAACATTATTTACAGTTTCATTTACAACAATATTTACAGTTTCGTTTACACCAATATTTGTAGATTATTTTTATATAATGTATACTTTATATATTTTATAGATTGTTTTAAATAATGGTGCCACAGGTGAGTTTATTTATATGATAGATTTAATGGATAACGATGTGAAGTGTTAGAGGAGCTAAAGTCTTTAATTTCTTTTTATATGATATATTTAATGAATAACGAAACCAAATGTTAAAGGAGCTAAAGTTTTTAGTTTAAGTGATTGAGTTGATTAGTGATGGGGCAAACTCCATTACGTTTAAATTTTGTTTCAAAGCTTTCAATTTCTAATCGTGGTAGAAAGTGTGTCGTACAATTTCCATGCCAGAGCACTTGCCAAAGAAAGGCAACTTTTTTAATATTCAAATTACGTCATTTCACGTTACGAAATAGGTATCGATCGGGATACATTTGCAGGTCACGTAACGTAGTGATAATAAAACATGTAGCTATAAGAGAACAAACATAAACTAAAAGTAAGCAAATTTGACAAGGTTTTCCCTTGTTTACATTAGGATCTACAAGTTACTGTTTCATATTGTTATCATTAGCCAGGTATATATTGTATTTAAAGGTAATGATGAAAGGTTGATGAGTATAGACGAGTTATTGAAATTATCTATGGTTCAAGACGTATTGAAGTTGTCCATTGATAAAAATACCGTTATTAAAGTTTTAGAAAGCAAGAAACAACAATTAGGTAATATACATTATAGAGAATGGACGTGAACATATATATATATGTAAACTTCTATATAATTAACAAGCGATATTTATATATATCTAAACGTCTGGACTACAAGATGTGAATCGAAATAGAACCCAAGAACATAGACCTAGGGTTAAGACCAGCTTTGTACTATGATACTGACACAATAGTGAGAATTAAGATTGATAAGGTTCCCGAGATGATGATCTGTCCATTGATCTCCGTCTTCTATAATGATACTTGTTAATTTACACAAATCTCACTGTAATATTTCTAAAATGGTAGTATTTTAAAATATCTGAAATTAAGCCACCGATCTGTCTGGTCGCGTTTGAGATTACCTGGGTCGTCATGTTGGATATTTTATATTATTTTAAGGAAGATTTTTTAAATCGAGTGAAGAGATAATGAATGCTGTCCTGGATTTAGACAATACACGGAAAAAAGTAAAACCACGGGCAATTGTTACTGATCCAAACAATACTAATATCCCTCTTCAACAAGTTTATGCACCACCAGCAGTAACAGTATCAACATCGGCAACAGCAACATCGGCAACATCAACATCAACAACAACAACATCAACATCAACAGCAACAACAAGAGAAAAAGAAGGTAGAAATCTTTAAATATACATTATGCAAAAGCTAAATCTGGCTATTGTAGGTCCTTCTGTATGCCTGAATGTTTCTAAATTATTAATTATACATGAATAAACTTATCCGGGCCATGATTAACTCTCGATGGCATCAGATTTCTGCGATATCAAATAGATTGGAACAGTTCATTCGTACTTTGATTTTAGCTAAAATGGAGGACCGTCGTTGAAATGATTGCACACATCTTGTCAAACCTCCAAAGGCTTAATATCTTCGCTTGCTATAGAGTTATTTGAATGGTATTTTCAAATTATTCATTTTTCATGATCTATTTCCGAACTATTATAGCAAGAACGGTCAGTTCTTTATCTAATTCTTACAGAATGCCGTATCTTTAAGGGTAAATGTTTGTACCCCAAATAATCATACTTTTTATCACGCGTCAAACGAAATAAATAGAATGGATATAGTAATAGGCTGTTCTTCTGTCAATTTTTATTTTGTTTTAAGAGAAAATGAAAATTTTGGTTAAAAATCAATTTTTAGTTATAAATGTACAATAATTATATATTTGTGTTATATATTTACAGAGTCCTCGAAGTTGTGGAGAGAAAATGAAGAATTAAAAGAGCGGCGATTATGTAAAATCTGTATGGATGCTGAATCTAATATTGTTCTCCTTCCATGTGGCCATCTTGTTGCGTGTGAGTTATGTGCCCCTGTTTTAACACAATGTCCCATGTGTCGGAAAAATGTTAAAGGAAGGGTTAAGACATATTTATCATAAGTTGAAATAAATCCGTATAATTTTATCTCAACCTCTGAATCAGATACGATCAACATCTTGTTGTTTAAACATACAATCTTAGGGTCCAGAAATACAATGATACTTTTATATCTCTATTATAACCCATATGATTGTACTTCGAAGTGAAATAACAAATCCAACCGCCATGCTCAATATTTTTACTACTGACTATATCATGTGATCTAACCTGACCTACAATATACACCATCCAGTCTTGGATACAACAGATACAACCGGAAAAACGATTCAGTTGATTTTGGTAATAAGTGTTATAGTGTATCTTTGTATATATTTTATTATATGATTTTAGTTAAAGTAGTAATTGACCAATGTCCGAATTGATATCTCACTAATCTTTCAAGTCTATTAACTGTTTGAGTTTATACTTAATGTAACGATATATATATTACGTAATTATAGTTAACGAGCATTCTGGTTATGTCCATATCTTCTTCCGTATTTAAACATCTGTTTCCTATGTACAATTTAACATTTTATCAAATATTATTATATAATTATTTTAATCCTAAGCTTGTATATATGTTCTGTATTCTACTGTAACTTTAGTCTGGTGACCGACTCGCCTTAGCGATACCTATCTCGTTATTGTGACCGTTAGCCAGTTTTAAACATACGTTTATTAAAAGTACAATTTTAACTATTTATCTGAGTTTTCGTCGTCAGTGTTGGAATAAGCTACAACCCCCAGAAAGCATCACTTCGGCATAAGGAAACAAAATCTGTTCATATAAGTTGCCATAGAAATATATAAGTTCACCCCTCTTCCCAGAAACAATTGTTTCTATCTACTGTTATAAAATGAGTATTGGTAGCATGGAGATTACTTTATATCAGTAAATGTTGTAACATATATGTAACTTTTATTCATGTTGAACCAAGTGTTAGTCCCGAAGTGACCTACTACTTTTTGCTGACGCAGGTATACATAGGCCTACGGTTTTTATTTATAATATAGAAATTACACCTCTTTTTATTATTAATTAAAAAGGTTCAGGGATAATAAAGATAATTTTAAGGTAGAAATCATTGATATGTTTGTCGTGTATATTCATACAGTGAACAGTCCATTTGCTGATTACATTAGTTTACCTATACCGTTTTTAGCATTGTTTGTACTTAGTTTTATTTTATTAGCGAATAATATTTGCAGAGAAGGAGAAGGCTGATCATCAGCTCTGTGATACACTTTCAAAGAGTTACTGATGTCAAGTTGGTAAGCGGAGTTAACTGGCAATCCCCTTGTGCCTGGTGTATCTGGATATAACTGTCGGTAATCAAGACGAGTACGCATTCGAAATTTCATATTTTCATTTGTTTTTTTGCTTTTCAATGCAGTGTGTTTCAAAAGTTTGCAAACTATTGCTGCGTTTTAATTACAAATAGTGAAATGGACCGTGTCCCTCGCATTGTATACTAAAACAAACTGTTTCATTGGTATGGTAAATCCGGGACTAAAAACAGGGTACTGAGAGAGAAATGGGGTTTAACGTCCACTCAACACAACTAGGTCATTTCGGGACTAACATATGGTTTAATTTTATTTCAATAATTCGCTTGCGCGTAGGGGTTTTTAGCAGTGGGAGGAAACTGGAGTGCCCGAAGGAAACCCACGAGGTTGAGAAGGCGCCCCTATCTCCATGTCACATACGCTCACACCAGGGCTCGAAACCACAGCCGCAAGCCAGAAGTGACCGGCCAGCTAGAGGTCGAAGCGCGACACTCTAGACCACTAGGCCATCCCAACCCACGCAAACAGGGTACTAGTTACTCTATTAAGCTCTAGGGAGAGTCCCCAGACCCGGGGTAGAAATAACACAAATTAACTTGTCAGTCCACCCCGCTAACACGGATGTATTTTTGAAGAGAGAAGGGTTCTCCAGGGTTGAAAGAGAATATCTTAATAATAGTTTGGCCATAAACATTAGTCAGTTGTTGTGACGTGGTGAGAGTAGTGATGAAGATAGCAACATTATTTAATATTTCTATTCATCTAGTAATAACCAGACGGCCACACTTTCTCTATATTTGGTTATATAACTGTATAAGTAAGGAATTTGGCGACGGTGTGGATTTAAGTGCGCATTTTAATAAATAGCTAGTAGCGGATTGTCAAAAGACCATACAGGCCGTGTCCTAAATTTTAACGCTTTTAGAGGGGCCACAATTTGAAAATCACAGCCCTTTTTGGATTTTTGCAAAATTCATCTCAAATACTCATGGAAATGGACGTGTCAGTGTCATCATATTCCCGTTGCCCCAATATCAATAGGGTAACCTCTTTTCCTGCTGCCCTACCCTTGTTCCCACCAGATATAGTAATAATAATACAAATTTATCACGTTCAATGTAAATCCATTGGTGCTCTAGGTAACAGATCAACGTTGTCGTTGATCGACTGATTAGAGTCATCCTAAGTATCCCCAGTGGTCCCATTACATGCTACTTCACGATAGCCTTGCCTAGGTTAATTCCACGATTTCAAATTATCTACCCTAGATTGTATTCTGAGTCTGTGAAGTAAACAGTTTATAAAACAGTCTTAGCCGCATTGTTTACGTTCACAACAATATGCCGAGCTCAACCTAGCACACTATAAAGTTATTCACCACACGATAAGCAATAAAATCACGTGATTGGTATAGTTTGACATGGTCTGAATATATAACTTTGAATATATAACAACTAGACAATAAATTTTGATTTTTTCTGATGATTTATGCGCAGAAATTAAAACAGTGACAAAAACTATAAGCGAAAACTTCAAGGTCCATTGAGTGGAGTTGAGGGCTTGACTCCAATAATATTTTTGAAGCGACGGGGCGGGTTCATATGTTTTTCGAGGTGCCCGAACATCTACAAATATAGTGGAAATAAAAAAATAATATAATAAAAACGTGCATGTAATACATAAATAGTAAAGTCTACATCTTATTAAAGCAGTAAAAGATTGGATGGACTATATACATCTGTTGTATAACCAACGTACACCGAAAGAAACCGGGGCTAGCAAAGAACACGATGCGTCATTAAAATTGGGATGTAACTCTTGGACGTCTTCCATTATACCACTAGAATCTGAAAATAAACATATTGACAGCACATTAACAGTTCCAGTAGCATGACTGAAATATGCATGCTTAAGAAAAGATACCCCCCCCTCCAAAACTATATCAATGAGGAGGCTAATTATGAGACCAACGGGGTAAATTTGTGTCAAAATTTGTTGTGAGAGGGGACAAAATATTAATTATTCGTCCCCGAAATGATGTCAGTATTATCTGATATTAAGATTACCTGAAGATTCATGATTAACAAACCCAACTGTTTCTACTGCTGCTTCAATGTCTGTTCTATTAGAAATTACAGAATCACAAGCAGGATCTTCACCAAATACTTCTTGACCTCTTCCATTCATACTGACCTCATGTAGATGTAGGTTGGTTCCATCATTACTGTTGAATTCCTGAGAAGCACAGGACATATCTTCTGTAGGATTTGATATAGAATCTAAAAACCAGATCATAATTATCATTAAATGCAGTTCTACCAAGATGATTGTGGTAGCAATGATAGGTTTTTATTTATTAAAATACGATATTTCTAATACGGTGCACGCGTAACAATTCATGATCTATTTTCAAAATCATATGACCACCTACTTTTCCCCAAATGTTCACTTGTACACATGGTAAAACGACACATTACCGGTTGATCAGAAACTTGAACACCCGAAACAGAAAAAAGGGTCCAGTGTGAAACATTTATATTAGCTACAGTTAAATAGACGGTGAAATAAAACATTAGTTACCCCAGGAATCAACGTCTTCTTTCTTAATATTTAGCTTCAAATGTAAACACATTCGCTTATGACTATTTACTAAACTTAAATCATAATCTGAAAAAAAATATAAGATGTTTAAATTGACGCATTGAAAGACTCGTAGACAGAAATGATTCCGTATATAAGTTCGTAAACAACTTTTACAAACGGTGAAACGTAGAATTGTTGGTACATATGATTACTTTGTCCCAACTGCATCTTATCCGTTAAGCAAATTTGATGACACCTGCAACGCTTCCCACCAAATTTTTGTAACGTCCGCTTCCACCGAGGTGATATCGCAGACAATTTGAAGAGAAATCCGTTAACAACTAGAGCCCCAATCGCGTTCTCGAAAAGCTGAAAATCGATAGGTGTAGTACTATTAGGACTTATTTCCTTGTTGTGTTCTTGTGATCGTAAATAATATAGCATTAGTTGTATAACAACTTTATTACAAAGCTGAATTGACCTCGAAGGTTCCTTGTTCTCCACAATTAATGGCTGCTTGGAATATCTGGGTGATTTCTAATGTAGCTCGGTTTACACCCTAAGTTAAACCTTCTAATTTCTGCACATATAAAATTAGCCTGGACATTAGTTTCTATTCCAAATATGGAATAAAACCTTTTATTCGGTCTGCCAACCATGATGATTTTACCAAATGTTTTTTTAATTTATACTCTATGATCACGTTCCACTCGGCATTCCTCGACAGATTCCGGAAACTACACCTAGACTCGGCTGTATGACGAATTCCGCCATATTGGAACTACTTTAAAGATCCCGGATGAAACATGGTTGCTCCCATACCGAACACAAATTCGGCTAGCGACCTATTCGACCGATCCAGCTGGCAACTTGTTCGTTGGCAACCTGTTCAGAATAAAGACAACAGTCGCCCAAACTCATCTATTTTTATCAACTAATTAAATCCAACGTTACTTCTATCAAATGAAGGTAGAATATAGTATTTTTATCCAGGTAATTGAATAAGCTTTCTAAATATTATTAGTAACACTTGGCACAATCATATTAAAGGGGTGCACTCTCATCCTAAACGTCGCCATTTTTTCAATATTTTAAAGTGAAAGAACGGTAATATTCCGAGTCAAAATTCGGACTATCGTACATAATTTTGAGCATCCAGCTATATAATCGGAAAGGTAATTTGGGGCAACTGTTGTTTTTATTTCCAACGAACAACTTGTGTTTGGTTGCGCCCATTGGAAATGTATCGGCGCAGGTACATATAACTTACTGTCATACAGCCGAGACTAGATGTAGATTCCGGAATCTGTCGAGTTTTGCCGAGTGGATCACGTTCATCAAGTACGTGTAATTTGACTTTATAGAAAGAGTTTTAACAATTTTTCAAAGCCCCATATTGTCTTAAAGACCATAGTCTTACATAGGTTCACCCTATTATGACCCGATGCTTACAACCAATTTTCAAAAATTTCTTGAACAAAGGAAGATTCTATCGTGTTCACAAGGTTTTGGGCAAAGGGGGGGGGGGGGTAACTCCAGAACGCAAAGTTGCAGAATTCCAAATATCGATAGTGTGTATTCTCTAATGACCACAATGTTTCATATCAAATTTGAAAAGAATCTTCGAGAAATGTAGCCCAATCGCATTCACAATGTTTTCGGAAAAGGGGAAAAACTCTGTACGAAAAGTCGAAGAACAATGCTTCACACCAAATCCGCCAAAAACTGCAACGCGTAATACGTTCACAAACGAATTATTGAAAGGGTGACGACATTATACACAGAAGTGTGGGTATATAAAAACTGTTGAATTGTGATATTGTTTTGATTCTAGCATGTTGTTCTAGCATGTTGTTGCTACTCACCTTCGACATCTTCATCTTTCACACCCTGTTTTAGAAACAAAAGATAACTTTTATTTCAGTGTTTACTTTCGACAATTAACAAATTAAAACATATCATTCTAAATCTAGACCTGTGCTGACCAAGGTGGGATTTCTACTTGAAGTTCAAGCTCTATTTTAGACCGAGTTCATCAGCAACTCAGGAAGACGTCCAATGAATGAGGGGGAGAAGCAATGACACAATATATATCTTACCAAGGCTGTGCCGGAATCTGGATTACGTATAGGACAGATAATTTCTTGACCTTCATCCATCGGAAAATAAGGACATTTAGGAAACCATTTTGCATGTTTATTCCACGGGATATCATCAGCTCTCCAGGGTTTTATAACACCACCACAGAAAGAACATTTCAAGGTATCAGCACCTTCTGAAAATTAATATGAATAAAATTTGTTGAATGTATCAATTAATCATGCATCTCTTTAAGACAGTGGATTAAGCGCTGTTCTGACATCTTCATCAGTAGAACTCAGAGGATGAGCTGATACATAATCATGTATATAAGCATCATTTGGTACAATAGGAACATTAGATCGGTCGGTTCCTCTCAAGAATTCACAACTAGAAAAATATCTCCAGTGTTTAGCTACTGGACTTTCTGCTTCTTCCCAATCCCTTAAAATACTTCTACAGAAGGCACATTGTACTCGATCGGCGGAACTAAGATAGTAGAAACCTGCTCGTGCTAGTTCAGTAGGTCTAACAGCTAACAGAATCAAGTTGATATACACTAGATGATAAATATTCACCGTATGACACTGCAATATTTAAAAGACATTTACCAGCAGGTCTAACAGCTAAATATCTTGGCCAGTTTCCAAATGTTGTAAGCCGTGCTTCTTCTAAAACCATAGTTTGTCTGGTAGAGTCACCTGTTAATACCACACTAGCAGAACTGAAAGTAAACAGAGTCAAGTTGATATACAATAGATGATAAATATGCACTGTATGGCACCGCAATATTTAAAATACATTTACCAAACTCATTGTAGGACACCAGCCTTCAGCGTCTTTTAAAAGAACAATATAAACATCAATAACATATGGATTACTTATTACTAGATCTCCAGAAACTTCTTGTAATAGTATACAAACTAATGGAGCCTTTTAATTTGTATTTATTTAAAAACGTAATTAAATAAAAGACTGAATATACAACCTCGTAGATTGATTGAGTACCATTCTACTGCTACCATCTGCTCCGGTTCTATCATCAGTTACTTGTACCTCCTGGTTTATATCTGGTTCGGTTCTATCAGCAGTTACTTGTACCGCCGGGTTTATATCGGACCTTTCTACCATTGTTGGGTCTGGTATTCTGATACCTGTACAGAATGGTCGAGTTTCCGGGTTTCTATCACAATAAGTTTCATGTAGTGTTGTCAATATCTTATCATATACGATTGATTCAGGAACCAATATGGGAAAATTTTCAGATGTTTCATTTATAAAATTACATCTTGGATTCAGATCTTTGTGAACTTGGAGTGGGTCTTCATATTTCATCCAGCTATTTTTAGTAACACCACAAGTAAAACACGTGACACTATCATCTCTGGTACCAGTAAAAACAAATCCAGCTTTAGCCAATTTTATTGGTCTTCCTACAGATTGTCTAGGAAATGATTTGAACGACCCTAGTCTCATCCATTCATATTTCATACAATCTGATGTAGGCTGTATATCTGGATTGATATTTTGTTGTGCGACGTCTGTTGGAAGTGATTGGTTATTGTTCGCCATACTTATGTTAATTTGCTAGGCCGCGATTTTGTTTGCTTGCAGTTTTTATTTCACCTGAAAATAGATCTTTCATAACTCAGTATTTTAAATTAATACACCACTTACTTTATGGTGTGCCTGAAATCTAACGGGAATTCCCCACCGGTTGCTTCATGTTGTACCAGAAACCTAGCGGGGAGTTCCCTCACCACTCTATGTTGTACCTGAAACCTAACGGGAATTAACCTAATATTGTTGTCACGTGATGACCATGTGAAATGTTTTTCACACTACACAATAAAACCACTATAAGAAAGTGTGCGTTTGTGTGTGTGTGTGTGGGTATGTGTGTTTGCATGTATGTATGCGTGTGTGGGTGTCTGTGTGTGTTTTACACAACTATCATAAATCTATAGTTAAGAAGACACAATATACCGTGCTTCTATATGGTCGAGATATAATACTAGGGTGTAAATAAAATATCTTATAGCTGATTGTGTAGAATTGTAGATTTAGTTAAGCTATCATCTAGCATACGGTACTTTCTCACCCCCCTCTCCTTCAACCACTTTCTTATAATCGTTCATTGTGTATCGCCTCATTTTTTGTCGTAACCTCGACTTTTCGACTTTCGCGTTCTGAAGGTTCGAAAGGTAGAAATAACGAATGGCAGTTATAGGCTTTCATACTTTATAGATTTCTCTTTACAATCTAAATTATAGATGAGGTTGGTTGGATTAATCTACACAAGACAATATGTCACCCGTGCCAGTGTCTGTTTAATTTCACACGTATCTTACAGGAGAACTAATTAGGTAAATAAAATACATTTAAATACATTTATGTTTACGTAAATGGCATATGTAACATATTCAACCAAATATCAATAATATGACTGACAAATCAAAATTATCGAGAGCCATAAAATACTATGCATCATCTTGATTTTTTGTAGACTAAACACTACATGTACTAATATAATCAGATTATTCCATGAATATACCAAATTGGGCAGAAACATACTCTACATACCTGCTAACTTATAATGTATTGACATACACTGTAACTTTCAATACAACATTTACATAAAATACAAATGGGTATTTCCGATCAGGTGCTACATCTGCTCATGCGTGTGTGAATTAGCTTTATTTAACGTCCGCTTCCACCGAGGTGATATCGCAGACAAATCTGCTCATGCGCGCAGCTTGTAAATATAACTCAAAATACAAATGGGTATTCCCGATCGAGAGCTACATCTGCTCATGCGTGCAGCTTGTAAATAAAACAAGGTTATATCTATTTGATAAGGCAAACTTCAAGTTTGGTCAACGGTCAAATGATGTAAACAGGGCTAGCGCTAATCCCAACCCTAACCCTGGACCTAGACCCAATGCTTACTGCTGTAGTGAACGAGTGGATAAATAAACACTGTTACTAAATTAAGAGATCTTGCTTCGTTGAGGTCTTGACATAAAGTGAAGTATAAAACATACACCGGAAGTTGGTAGTGTTGTTGTCACGTATTTACCACACTGCTTACCCTAGCCTCGCCAACAATCACGTGCCCTAACCTTATTAGAATCTCAGCGACCTTGACGAAAATTGAGCTGACCATGACAAATATATTTAGCAATATAACAACAGATAAATCTATTTGTAAAGGTTGGTGTAGTTTATTATATTAATGGACATTAATGATCGTCTCTGTACGGTAGATCAAAATACTATTTACAGTAACCAAATTACTATATAATTGCCCAGTCATCCAATATCTCAAAAATTCATTATTGTTTCTGTTCCCAATTCCAAAATAGTCGAACACAACATTTTAAAGCTTCGTAATTTGAAATTTGGTAGAAGGGTGAGGTGGGCGAGTCAGTAAATGAAATCATCGCTGGAAATTTATCCGGCCCACCAGCACTTATAAAAATAATGTCAACTTATTCTAACCAGACAAGATCTAAACATTTCAGCCGAGTTGTATAATAAATTGCACGAAGTCTTACGAGCCAAATAGTGATTATGTATTGTTTTACGACAGGTAAAATATATTTGTCTTAAAATTATTAAGTATGATATTGGGGAATAGCGAACACGTATGTAGAGTACATCTCATGTAGAGTACACCCTGGGTTAACCTATTATCATGTGTATATTTGGTGCTAGATACTTATAGCTGGCGAGAAAAATGACGATCTTACATCTACATTGTCATATCCGTTAACAGGAATACACGCCCCCTGAGTATAACCGATTAACTTCCTGTGCGTATTATTCAAGGAAAATACAACAATATTGTACAAGTACGGAAGACTTTCGCGGCCATATGATAATCTTGACTGCTATGAACCCGAAAGAAGGTCAGACGCGAACCAACCAATAATATTTCAGGAATTGACTTTGATAGCCTCTATTTTTAGACTGCAAAAAAAAAAAAAGAAAAAAAAAGAAAAAGAAACAATATTCTTTCATTTTTGGGGGTGCTGTGGTTTATCTGCAGATCGTAAAGCCTGTCTGAGTCTAGTGGCTTGGTTTAGATCCAGTGTCAACGACCCTTACACGCAAGCTTATTATTGAAATAAAACTCTCTACAACAGCCCCCGTTTTTACTTTCCAAATCGACTTAGTTTAGTCAAACAGCTTCTCATAATTTTATTTTTACCAAGTATAGAATATTTCAGATTAATATCAAAATCAGTTCCCTTTTCTTTATTGTTTTATTATTCAAGGGAAATAACCCTCTGTTGCCTCTAATGGCCTCAGACTAGTAATTATTTGCCCATTGACTTCAATGCTAAATGACTGTAACATCACAGACTGTAGTTTTTTTCTCAACATTCCGTTGCTTCCAATCTTTTTAGGCACAATGGGGATCACATTTGTTGGCAATCTCCTCGTCATAAATTTGTAGGGGGTTGATCGTTTAGATTTTTTGCTACGGGGATTTGAAATTGACTGGGGTGAACATCTCACTTCCGACACAATGATTTCTCTGCAGAAAGACACTTTACACCCCCTATCCTTCCGCTCTAATATCATCAGTATTACCCAAATCTGCTATGTAATTGCCAATTTGATCCCTTTTCTCGAATTATAGACCAAAAAAGTCAACCCAAAAATGCAGGAAGATGGGAGAAAAAATTAAGGGAATAATTGTCTTTTTATAACTTGCACATCATGAAATAAGGAGACATAATTACGAGTCTTAGACCTAATATTTAAACCCAGATCCGACATTTACGTCCGGAAACTTTTCTAAAATGATATGAAATGAAATGAAATGGGTTTTAACTTGTCTAAAATGAAATGATATGAGGTTTAACGTCCTACTGTTCTCGGCTCCGATGGAGCTAATGAAGACTGACATACGCCATACCATGTGCTATGAGGGACATTTTACCTGGACAGCGGCACTACGACCCACTCTTATATCGAACAACGGTTATTTCCTCTCACTGACGCGTTTCTTGTCTTTTTCGTGGATTGTAAAGTTGTTTTTTCATTTTGAGTGAAGGCAGTTTCAAAACAGATCCTGGGTTCTAAATCTCAGTTGACACTAATGTATGCATCAAATTCAACTATCTTTATTAAAAATTGTAATCATCATTTAATTAAAATTTGATTAATACTTTTTTTCAATGTACCCAATAATTTTTTCGTACGACATGCGTAACTTTGATTTAATGGGGTTAGTGCACCTGGACATTAATCGGCTTGCAGCAGTGTAACATGTGAACTTGGGCAAATCTTTAACATCATCTGAAAATAAAATAAATGCATTTACCAGAGAAAGTACTCACACACACGAAAAACCAATGTTTGCAATTGTTTACCATAAATTTAATACATCAGCTGACCATTTACCTATTTTTAACACGCCTTTGAAAAAACAAAGATCACACAGATTACATTTATAATATTGCTCAAATTTAGACTTCAAATATTTGAAAGCTGCAAATGTGAAGTTATCCCGCGTTATGTTGGACTTTAGTAGCCCAAACATTATATTTAAGAAATAAAAAGTAAGCTTCACGAAACCCATACCGTGACAATAAAGCTACGATGTTTGTTTTAAGCGTTAAATAATATATTTTTATTGTTATTTACAATGACGATTAATGTCCATATTTATCAGTTGGAATATATATTATGAACAAACTGGAAGTTATCTTGAGTCTACTGCTGTAGATAAACTCTACCTAAAAACCATTGTCGGTGATCTTAATAAGTATGTCCATTCCAAATTAAAAGTAATTATTAGTGGTCTTGTTCCAGATTGTATTGTAAGAGTTATCGCCACTTGGTTTTGTATTACCTCAAAAATGGTTGAATAAATAAGTCAAGATTGCTTGAAAGAGAGCCGTGTCACAATGAACCATCGCATCCAAAAGTCCAAAACCCTACATGGTCCGACAAGACGGATATCCAAGTTATTCGATACAGTCCAAGAAAACTGATCATTTTTTTTGTCATATATACTTAAAAAAAGTAAGTGTAAATTCGGCGCGAAAAAAATGGCGACAGGGACGCAATCTCCACTGTCACGGGGGCCGTTGGCAACTGGCCAAAATTTAACTTCAAAGCAAAGTAACTACCAATCCATGGAATTAAGTAGATTAAAAGGGATTCGTGGCAGTCATAGAGCAATGACAAAAAGACTAAATTCTGCTGTGGAAGAATTACTTGAATCTGATTTACGAGATCACGAATTGATGGAAAGGTCCGAACAATTAAGATTGGCAATTGAGCAGAAAGTAAACAAGTTAGAAGATTTTGATTACCAAATCATAGCCCAAATCGACGAGGATGTTATTCACGAAGAAATAGAGGCGTCAGACAACTACAGGGAATTATTACAATTAGCTTTGATCCGTATACAGTCAAACCTCTCAAATAAGGCCATGTCAACAATACCGTCAATCAAGATAATGATTCCATAGAGACTGGAAATCAAGACTTAAGGCCGAACATGTCCACAGACACACCCCAACAGCAAGCCACCAACGTTGATGCAAGGATAGTCCATCTTAATCTTCCAAAATTGAACCTTGTTAAATTCAGCGGAGATTTATTAGTCAATGGAACACATTTTGGGATGCATTTGACGCATCAATCAACTCAAATGGAAATTTGGCAGCCGTAGAGAAATTTAATTACCTTAATTCATTATTGGAAGGAACGGCAAGGGAGAGTATAAGAGGGTTATCTCTAACGTCTGCAAACTACCAGGAAGCTGTAAGCATTTTAAAGAAGAGGTTTGGAAATAAACAGATGATTATAAATCGGCATATGGAGATTCTGCTGAATTTTGAGACTATCAGCTCTGGTTATAATTTGAAGGGAATTCATCAGCTGTATGATAGTGTAGAAGCTCAGGTCCGAAGTTTGAAATCTTTGGGTGTTCCATCCAGCTCCTATGGCAATCACCTTGAAAGTGTATTGGTGAATAAAATTCCGTCCGAGTTGAGATTAATAGTCAGCAGAGAGACAGTGATTGGGAACTAGATCGACTACTACAGTTTATTTGTACAGAATTGGGGGCGAGAGAGAGGGCTTTAGATTTAAGTAGACAGTCAAACCACATATCCACAACAACTTCACGACCAGTGTCAGCTTCAGCAAGATTTAAAAACCAAACAACTGCTTCAATCTTATTGACAACTGATGGTAATAGATTATCGAGTACTCACCAACCACATCCGTCCAATAAGTGTACCGACGTTACAAGTATTGAAGCAAGACGCAGTATACTAAAGAGGGATACACGTTGTTATGTTTGTCTCAGAAAGGATCATATGAGTTTCAATTGCGACCCAAATAAAAGATGTCCACGTTGTCAAGAGCAACATCATATTAGTATTTGTGAAGCCAGACGCCCAAATGTGCCAATCAACAATAAGCATTCTCTTCCCCAAAGATATTCCCAACCCTCGCCAGCATATTATCAGCAATTCAGATTCCCAGCCTTTGGCAGTCAAGCTAGATGTCCAGTTTCGCAACAAACACTATCTCACAGATTTCAGAATAATCAGCCAGCTCAACCGTCACAAAGATTCCAGTCAAACAGAAATAATATAGTTTCAACATGGTTTCAGGGAATCAAGGGAATAGTCATGGTCAAGTGGAAGCAACACAGAATTCATTGTCAATGTTTTTTAATTCGTCAACATCAGTATTGTTAGCCACAGCAAGAGCTATTGTATTTTATCCCACAATTTACAGTGCCAGATTAGAAGTTAGAATCATATTTGACAGTGGTAGTCAACGCACATATATAACCAGAGCCATTCAAGATTATCTTTGCTTTCCAGTTGTTGAACAGAGAACATTTATGTTCAAGACATTTGGATCAACATCCCCCCCCCCACGACTTTAGATGTTGTAAGCCTACACATTAGCACCAACAACGGAGATATCCGGATATTAGCAATAGTTGTTCCATTCATATGCGACAAATTATGTAACCAGTATTTAGACAGAGCTCAAAATGGATTCTCTCATCTGAGAAATTTAAATTTTGCTGATTATAATAGAGAACAAATTGACCTGATGATATATATGTTAATTGGTTCAGATGAATATTAGAATTTTGTAACCGGAGAAGTTGTACGGGGGGAGAGTGGCCCTACCGGTTTGAACACAATATTGGGGTGGGTTGTATTTGGTCCGATGAGCCATACAACCCGAGATGAAAGCATATGTTATCCAGAGATGATATCTACAAATTTTATTTCTTCATCAGAAGCTGATCAGTCATTACAGGAAGAACTTGAAAAATTTTGGAACCTGGAATCGCTTGGTATCTTTATTCGAACAGCACATCGACAAAATTAAGTTCAAGGACAACAGATATGAAGTGGGGCTTCCTTGGATATCAGTTCATCCACATCTACCTGATAATTTTGAATTGAGCCTGGGAAGATTGAATAATCTATTGAGGAAACTGAAAAGAGAAAATTTACTTCAAGAGTATAATCAAGTCATGGTGGATCAGATTAATCAAGGGATAGTAGAGAAGGTAGAAAATCCAAGCCAAGGTCAACCAGGAAAGATTTATTTCGTGCCACATCACCCAGTAATTCGTAGAGATAAAACAACTACCAAGCTACGTATTGTCTACGACGCTTCTTCTAAGCAGCAACCAGATTTGCCATCACTGAATGATTGTTTACTTGCTGGGCCGCCACTTACAGAGAATATACTAGACATCCTGTTGAGATTAGGGTTCATCGTATAGCCCTAGCAGGGGATATAGAAAAGACCTTTTTAATGGTGTCGGTAGCACCAAAGGATAGAGATGTCCTGCGTTTTCTTTGGTTCGATAATCCTGAAGATGAGAGTCCAAATTTTACGGTCTACAGATTTACTAGAGTAATGTTTGGGGTTTCTGCAAGCCCCTTTCTGCTTAATGCAACAGTCAGGTATCATATTGAAAGTTTTATAGAAACAAATCCAGAATTCGTCAAAAATGTTTTGCGGGGTATATATGTTGATGATCTTAGCACTGGTTCCAGTGATGTCGAAACAGCCTATCAGCTTTATGGAGATGCGCAGGAAAGGTTGGCCACTGGTGGGTTCAATCTGAGAAAATTTGTCACCAATTCGTCCAAGCTAAGAGAGAGAATACATGTAAATGAGTCAAAACTGCATCCAGGAAATCGGAACATCACTTCCTTTCCTATCCATGAAGAAGATGAAAACATATACTAAGTTTATGTTGGGAAATTCTACTTCAAATGAAAATCAGAAAATATTGGGAATTAAATGGAATTTCGTGAAGGATAATTTCGTCATCGACTGGTCAGAAGTTCTCCAAATGGCCCAGAATATAGTTCCAACAAAGAGATTGGTGGTTAGCATTTCGTCCAAATTCTATGATCCTATGGGTTTCCAGTCACCTTTTATAGTCCAGTTTAAACTGCTCTTTCAAGATTTATGTAAACGTGGAGTTAGATTGGATAACGCATTGGAAGAAGAACACCTTTCTAAATGGAGATGATTAATAGTTGAATTGAGGCTTCGTAAAACCGTATGTCATTTATTTTTTTTTTCGAGAATACTACAAACAATAATTTTCTGTTTATTTTGTGGTCACTTACTGATAGTCATTTTCATTAAAACTGTTTTCATACGCCCACATTGAAATGTGGTCGTATATTGTCGTCGCCTCCGTCCATCCATCTGTCCGGCGTCCACGATGGCCAAAGTTAATATCCGATTGACATTAAATTTATACACAGTGTTTAAGGTCATGAGACGAAGCATATGAATTTCAGCTCTTTCCGTTAATTACTGCCAGCGTTACGGCCCTTGATCACTTCAGAAATTCTTCTTGACGCTCTAGAGGCCAACGTTAATATCCGATTGACTTTAAATCATGCAAAGTGTTTAAGGGCCGAAGAAGTCTATTGATTGTCAGCAATTTCCGATAATAACTGCCCAAGTTATGGCCCTTGATCACTTGGAAAAATCCTGTGGACGGTCAGAGGTCAAATTTATCATCCGATTGACTTCAGATTGAGATCTTGAGACAAACAAGTAGGCCCTATATTGATGTTCAATGAATTTTGATAACTGAACAACTAATTCCATGATATTAAATGTTTCGTATACTAAACGGTACGTTAGCATGGGGCAGAACTGTATAAAAAGCAAACAAATTCTAATGATTTTCTGATAATTAATTAATGAATTGTTACTCTTAATCAGATTTTAGTGTATTATAAATGTTTCATTACCGAAAAAAAGTAAAAATATGCGACAACTCTTGTTGAATGCCCGGACGATTTAGCTGTTGTGGGCGTATGTTTCGTTGCCTGGCAACCAATCTTTATTAAAAGATGTCATGTAACCGGTTTAATATTATAATATTATCCGACGCCAAATTTTTTTATCAGCAGGGTCACTTGATTTGCTCTGATACGGTAACTTGACCGGCGTACGCCTTGTACAAAACGGGTCGCTTACCGGCGGATAAATCAAGCAGCATCTCTGTCCAGGTTTACAGAATCCAGCGGATATTCCTTCCAGGGGAATGAACCCTTTCGAATTTGTCAACAATTCCCTGTGGATTAAGGGTCCGGAGTGGTTAATCAACTTTGAAGAGTCTATGCCAAATTCAACAGAGGATCTTGACCTACCAGAAGAATGTTTGATTGAAATGAAGGTCAAGGATAGAGATCACATTAAAGGTCAAGTGGAGTCTGTAATGGTAGCAGTCGAGAATTATGGTATCACCAATGTTATTAGTTGTCAAGATTACAGTAACCTTCATCGTCTACTGAGAGTAACAGCAAACGTATTAAAGTTTGTCGATATATTGAAATCCAGAGTTAACAAGGTAAATAAGTCATTTGGTCAGTATGTATCAGAAGCTCAGGCGTTATGGATTAAAGAATTTCAAAGTCAACTAGTCAATCATTCGAATTTGGAGACATGGAAACGACAGCTAGATGTTTATGAAGATGATAAGGGTGTTCTAAGATGTTGAGGCAGACTTGGAAACTCACAACTTACCAATTTTTGAAAATTTCCTACTCTGTTAGACCCCAGTCTTTATTTTACAAATCTAGTCGTCATCAGCTGCCATAGAAAGGTTTTACATAATGGTATTATAGAAACGTTAACTGAGCTGAGATCAAACTATTCGATAATTCGCGGAAGACAGTACATCAGAAACCTTATTCATCAATGTGTAACCTGTCGAAAATATGAAGGTAAGCCGTATCAACCACCATCAACTCCACCACTACCTGACTTCAGAGTTCAAGAATCGGCACCATTCGTCTATGTCGGAGTGGACTTTGAAGGTCCATTATTTGTCAAGATCAATGGTACAACAGAACAACACAAGTTGTGGCTATGTCTCCTCACCTGTTGTTCAACCCGCGCCGTCCATCTTGATGTTGTTCCAGATTTGTTTACTTCATCGTTTTTACGATGTTTCCAGAGATTCAAAGCTAGAAGAGGTTATCCAGTACGAGTTATATCAGATAACGGGAAGACATTTAAGTCCGCAGCTAAGTTACTTCAAGATAAATTAGTTTCGTCATTCATTTAATGTGGAGAAGGCCCCTTGGTGGGGAGGTATATTTGAAAGAATGGTACAACCAGTGAAGAGATGCCAAAAGAAGACTATCGGCGGGGCAAAATTGAGTTACGATGAGTTGGTTACAGTGGCCATCGAGATAGAAGCAGTACTGAATTCCAGACCAATTGCATTTGTATCAACCGAAGATGTCGAAGAACCACTAACACCCAGTCACCTTATTCATGGTTGTAGAATATTGAATGTTCCAGATGGGCTGAATGTCAATACAGAAACTCCCCACTTCAATCAAGAAGATATGCGAAGAAGGGTTCGTTACCTGAATCAAACACTAGATCATTTTTTGCCAAGATGGTCATCAGAGTATGTGTTGGAATTAAGAAATAGATATGCTATCAAGGTTAAGTGGGGTCCTAAAATGTCTATCGGAGATGTTGTCACAGTACATAATGAAAATCTACCAAGATGTCGATGGAGAATTGGTAGAATAATAGAGTTAATCCCAGGTGAAGATAAAAATATACAAGCGGTTAAATTAAGGGTTCGAGTGGGGAATGGTCAGATTAATATTATCCAGAGACCCGTGCAGAAGCTATATCCTTTAGAAACGTCACACTCTGAAACAAATCCTGTTGTCACAACTAAAAATGATGACAATTCAGATCCAGTGATCGAGGTTCCAAGCAAACAATCGAATACTGATGATCCAGATCCAGAAGTTGAGATTTCGGATTCCAGCCCACAATGTTCCGATCCCTATTCACCAGTTTCCTATTCCGGTTCACAACGTCAAAGAAGAGTTGCAGCTGAAGAGTCTGATAGAAGGAGGAAACAATGGATCAAAGATTTAATGTCATAAATTCAATGGATAATTTAGTAATGTTAAAAGTCTTATAATTTGTGTAAGGTCCATTTTGCAGTGTTTCATGGATTTTTCATTCCCATAGTGTTTATATTTTAATACTCCTACGACATTCATTCAAGGATTATTTCAAGGATTTAAATTCAAGGAGTGAGGCTTCAAGGAACTTTATTATATTTCAAGTGTTTGAACTTTGAATGTTATTATTATTATTCCAGGAATTTAGTTCAAACATAGTCATGTTCCAAGGTGTTAAATATTTCCAAATAATTTACAAAAATTTGTTCAAGGACATTAATTCAAGGTGCGCAATATTCCAACATAATTCTTAGAGGACTTATCCCTGTCTCATTCATTTCATTTCTTAATTCAGGTAATCGGTGGGAGTGTCGGTGATCTTAATAAGTATGTTCATTCAAAATTAAAAGTAATAATTAGTGGTCTTGTTCCAGATTGTATTGTTAGAGTTATCGCCACTTGTTTTTGTATTACCTCAACTGAACTATTGGCAGGTGACCGGAAGTTTATTTGGTTAAAACTCAAACATATGTCCTGACGAAAGCAACTTGATTTGAGTTTTATTTTGCTTTTTGTTAACCATAACCCTGAACCCCAACTTTAGAGCACTAATAGGAAACCAAGGGTATAATCACTTTAATCTTATCACAAGTTTTCTGTTTCTGGGATAGAACCAGCTACGCTATTTGCCCGATCTAAACTCCTTTCGGAGGCTACCACATTGACCACGATGCTATGTATCAGATTGTTGTGGGAACATAGTGGATCATAGTTTACCTGTGTTTTCACCCGTGTCATTGGAAGCCATTCTTTTCGGAAGCACCATAGGACAACCTGCTAATTAAAAGAATAAAAATGTTACACAACCAAATAAAATCAGGGAGAAAAGGTAACTGACCAATATACAATTATAATACATATCGGTACACTAATCTATGCTCATGCCGTATCCAGGCGTTAATTCTACCGAAACATATGTAGTATGTACGTATTCAGTGCCATGTATTCGAGCAATGTGAAACAAAGCAGACAGTACCTGTAGGAACATCGAGCACAAACTGACAATGCCAAAGATGGAGAAAAGTTGGCCTAATTTAGAGCATTGGAAACCTGTGATATGATTAAAGCGAATGTTCAAAGGGGCAGTGAGGGGGGGGGGGAGTAAGAGTTCTTCTGAAAATAAATGAAAATAATGACTTCTAGTAAAAACAATTAGTGTCATTAAATGATATATTATTCTAACCTAGTGTTTTGTTTGTGTGGAAAGTGGTTAGAAATTAATTATAACAGTTCTCATTAATTAGCAGGTGAGTAACTAGCTGTAAAATATGTCACTACCGGTGTAAATGAAATGGGGTTTTACGTCCTACTGTCCTGCGTCGACTGGACTAATAAAGGTGGACATACGCCATACGGTGTGCTATGATGGAAATGTAATAGATACAACCAATGTAGCATTGGTTATATATTTAGCTTGACTGATTTGTAAAAAAAATATTGATTTTAAGATACAAATGTTAATTTGGAGATACAAATGAAGAAACAAGAATTAAGGACTATGAATTAGGAATTAAGAGCTGTATACTGACATGCATCTGGTAAGCATATTACGAGTTCTGCTCAAGTCCATTCTTCTATTCTCAGGGTTTGGGGCGCTGATGTAAACAATCCACTGGACGGAAACAGAAAATATACCAGGACTTGTTAGTAATGAGCACATCCTAACGCGTCTTGGGTCCTAATGACCTCAGGACATGTCTACTGGACAATAACACCCCTCTAAATGCGAAACAGGAAGTGTTTATCTCCTAAATAATACCTACCTTTAGCACTTACAGTAGTTCTGGCCTAAAATATAAAACCATTGCATCAGTAGAAATATCAACAGGTCACATAGATGGATTAAGGGTTTGTTCAAAGTCGTGTTATATGCATCTTAAAGGGGTCTGGACACAGTCCCAGAACTGGTCTAGCACTGATTCTGTCCGTGCCAATTATGAATTATACATGTTTCATGTTCTATTGGTGGTTTTCCTCATCCCCTATTTGTCCTGTTAACCTCTCTGCATAGGCGTAGGGGCCGGGGCTGATCCCCAGAACTGTGTTAATGTTTGATTCATTCTTAAAATTCGGTGGATGAAGAACATTTTAAGTCAAATATCCTCAAATTAGAATGCCCCCCTACGTCTATGCCTCTCCGACAGCTAAAACCGCACCTATTTTATCTATGTTCTTTCAATTACATCTTTCTAGTTAAAGAGTTCTTGTTGTTATAATAATCTACCACAGCTAAAACATTCCGCATATCTGGCAAACAAGTTTTAAAATATTAAAGACAACCAAGTCCCATAAAAGCTTTCCTTACCTTTGCCGTACCCCTACCAGGACGATGTATAGAGTTCACAAAGTCTTGACCTTTGATACTCAGTAAATATGGAGATTTAGGAAACCATTTTGCATGTTCTTGCCACGGGATATCATCATTTCTCCATGATTTTAATATACCACCACAGTAACAACATTTTACAGCATCTTCTCTAGCTGATAATTAAGAAACATTTATAATTTGTACAATATAAACAACAAAGGTAATATTTTACAGGTTTTAGAGGTTTTCACGACCTCAGTACTTACCTGAAGATATCTTAAAATGAAGCATATAACATATTATATATTGCACTGTAGTATAACATCTGTAGACTCATTGTGATAGGCTACGTCCTATATCCATTATTACAACATCTAAAGGCGTCAGTAATTATATTGTTTATGTATATATCTACTGTAGGTCATTTAATTCATCTACTTTCAACCATATAAGGCTTGTAAAATATACTTAACCTGCTTACCAAGATAATAAAATCCTGCTTCAGCAAATTGTTCCTTGCTTGGCAAAGACGATCTTCTCGGCCCGTTGGCAAATGTTGCCGTACGAGTAGTCACCATAGCATTATCTGGTTGGGCAGCTGTTTGGGTAATGATACCTAAATCTTCAGCAGTTGCTGGGGCATCTCTTTGAGCTAGTTTTAAATTCGCATCATTTAAGATAGTTGACAGCGGATTAAGAGCTGTTCTGACATCTTCATCAGTAGAACTCAGAGGATGAGCTGATACATAATCATGTATATAAGTATCATTTGGTATAATAGGAACATTAGATCGGTCAGTTCCTCTCAAGAATTCACAACTAGAAAAATATCTCCAGTGTTCAGCTACTGGACTTTCTGCTTCTTCCCAATCCCTTAAAATACCTCTACAGAAGGCACATTGTACTCGATCGGCGGAACCAAGATAGTAGAACCCTGCTCGTGCTAGTTCAGTAGGTCTAACAGCTAAATATCTTGGCCAATTTCCAAACGTTTTAAGTCTTGCTTCTTCTATTGTCATAGCTTGTCTGGCTATGACATCTGTTAGGACATCACTGGTTGAACTAGAATGTAAACAGGGATATATTTGGCAGACTGGTTAATAATGACCCTCTTGGTATCTGCACTTTACAGCAAGCAATGGACAGATTATACAGGTGCTGAAGATAATATGTAAATGAGTAGGAGTCGACAATAAGCGTTCAATTCGTAAATTTGGGGGGCCTCCGACGAGTTATTCAAATAGTAGCACATGGCTAATCGACAAAACAACGGGTTTGATTCGCCAGTCATGTAAAATTCTCGAAACGGAATGTTTGAAAGTTATGGTGCTTACTTTATATAATAAAGAATAAATAGAATTGCTGCTACATTATTTAGTTCTATTACATATCTAAAATATAACAGTACAATACAGAAATTTACACATTGGGGGCATGTCACAAACATACATTATTTTATTACCTAGTGATTTCTGGATTCTGAGTAATGGTATATCCATTTATTCGTTCAATCTTTACTGTTTTATAAGACATTGTGCCGTACTTGTTCAAACTAGCGGAATCCAACTTGAGAGAATCAAAGCTAAATGTATCATGTTTTGCGTTATGTCTACCTGTAGAATAGAATAGAACAGAACTTTATTTACAACTCAGATGAAATACATGACATATTATTTACAAGATGGAGGCTTTTAATTTCTTAGTTAATGGACATAAAGAAAATATTATTGATTGTTTGTTTGAATTATGTATTTTTGGTCTATTTAACAATATAAGGTCTCGTATAATAAAATCTGGATAATCGATTTTTGGATATTAGACGACCAGGTTATGGGTTCCATTCATAACTATATCCACATTCGTCGGGCGTATTTTAGATAGTCATTAGCCATTCATTAATATGATTTACATCAAATTTTAACAGAGACGTATATAAGACCAAGAAATATTTGTCAGTTTTACCATTTATCATTTTAAACCCAGTTTCACTGTATATCATATACAGAGGAGTACGTTTTTTATTTTCAATTTATTTCTTAAAAGCTAGTAACGTAACATGATTATTTTACCTGTTATCCCGATTGCAGTATCTTCCTGGATACAATAAGTTTCATGTAGTGTTGTTAATATCTTATCATATACGTTTGGTTCAGGTACTAATATGGGAACATTTTCTGATGTATCATTTATAAAATGACATCTTGGATTCAGATCTTTGTGAATTTGGAATGGGTCGTCATATTTCAACCAGTTATTTTTAGTAACACCACAAGTAAAACACGTGACAGTATCATCTCTGGTACTAGTAAAAACAAATCCAGCTTTAGCTAATTTTATTGGTTTTCCTTCAGATTGTCTAGGAAATGATTTGAACGATCCCAGTCTCATCCATTCATATTTCATACAATCTGATGCTTGGTTTAAAGTGTCCGCGGAAAGGGATTGGCGAATCATATCTTTTTGGTTTTTATATAAATAAATTCACCAGCTAGTGTTGATCTGGAAGAAAATATACAACACAACTAAATAAACAACAGATGCAAAGGAACAATATTATCAGGATGATTTTTAATGATGGTGTACCCCGACTAACGGATTGTTCAATTTATCCAAATAGCTCTTTGTGGTCTTCCATATCCTAATCCCCACAATAATACACACCTTATTCTTATTTACACTTAGGTCTCGGTAGGGATTAGCTCCAGAGGACATCTGGAAGCGACTGTATCCATGGACGCACGGCAAGCGTAACACTGGTCGATAAAACTGGACATATTTAAACACATGTAGACCTACCGTTTACACTTAATTTGATGTCCTCGATTGTAACCGCATTAGTAATAGTTATCCATATATTAAAGCTACCTGTATACAGCTTATATCAATACAGTAGTACACCTTACAAACGGTTATACCCTATAAACCCTATCTTGTCAAACGGTTATACCCTATCTTGTCAAACGGTTATACCCTATCTTGTCAAGTTGCGAAGTGATTCATATAAACACTTGTAATATCTTGTTTGTATTGTTTGTCCAGAAAAACTTATTGGCATGTGGCAAGGGGTATTTGAATGGCCAAATGGTTAGCGCGGGACCGTGGAATCTTAAGGTCTAAATCTAATACATTTGACCATTTTTTTTACTAATTTAGAGTTCCCCCTCTATTGTATAATCCTTTTGATGTTGGCTCTGTCTGGCATGCTATTTCTACAATGTTAAACAAAAAACAGTTTTTGTATTTGTCTTCCATGTATCTTAACTAGGCCTTTGAGTGGTTAAATTTATAATTCGTTTCGGTTTTAGTCTCCGGTATTTGGTAATATCCGATTTGGTGAAAGCCGTGCCACCGCAATTACATATACACAGTTTTATTTTCTGTTTAGTAATAATATGGTATAAAATACGTAGATGAGAGGTTCGTTTACCTTTTCTTGGAATTTAAGGTCGGGTTTGAGGATGAGCCTTTATAAAGATCCGAAATTTACCACTTTGTTCAGACTGAATATTGAATCTAAGATGTTGTTGTCATGTAAGCTAATAGTTTTTTTTTAATTATTTTTTCTGTTCGGATAGTAAACACACTGAAGCAACTCGATTATATATTAGTTTAAGTTCAACGTTTCTGATTTGTGTGAAAATAAAGTGATGGCCTGGGGTTCTTCTCTCAATTCGGTATGGATACAATTCTTTTTTTTAAAACAATATTTTATTCAGAAATTGAAAGGGGTTGGGGAACAGGAATAGCCTATATGACGTCTCTCCTAAATACAAGAATTAATATGGATATATAAAAGAAGTAATTGAGTAAACAACAAAACAATAAAATGAATACTTAATAAACAACATTTTATATATACATATTTACACATTGGCTACGCAGTTGTTCATGTTCGCATTTTGGTCGATATAGATGCTATACTGATCTTAAAACCTTCTACTCATGTCAAAAAACATGTGGACCTTTCAAAAATGGTTAACGAAATATTACTGCTGCTTGCACCGTACAACAAATTATGTGTATTGATAAAATTCGGTGGTAAAAGATTTATAGATATTTTTCGTGAATCAATTCTGTTTTGCCTTGTGTAGATATTAATTTTAGAATTACCGTCGTAGGTACAATGTGGGTTTTTTATTTGTTATTTGTATTTTATTATGTTTATTCATTTGTCTCTGTATAATGTACATTTCGTCTCTCATAATTCTTAATGAATGGCAGTTTTTTTAATTCTTAGTGTATTATAATTTATGTATGTGATGTACTTAAAACTGGTGAGACGTTAATAAACAACTACTACTACCACAATAGTAGAGTGGTTCAGGCTAAAAATGTTTTATAACAAACAGACACTATTTCGGGACAGTAAAGACATTATATGATAAGACTTACTATAAAAACTTCATTGATCAACAATGGAAGTCTGGCCACTTCTAATTTTTGAGGATATATAACCATTTGGCCGGCTTCCATAATCAAAGGAGTTACGACAGTCTCCCTAGACGGTCTTACATTCCTTTGCTTCCTTGTATTCAGTTTTGTTCTTGTTTCTGTGACGGTTGTAACGTGTTTCCTAATGCATTCAATATACTTCAATCCTCTTCTTTATTGATTTAATGCATCTGGTTTTTTAGAACTAGGCCTACCTCTTTGATACATTTAACGATGTGGTTACTTGTATAACGGAATTTATACAACAATATGCTTGCATTCGTATTTCTTGCAACATATAGCAGATCATGACTCATACTGACATTATATAATTATTTCCTCGGGTATTACTCCCAACTTGTTTTCAACTTGTTTTCAAATATGAGTGAAGTCTGTGTCACCACAGGCCCGGGACTGTACAGCGCAGTGGACGCTTACGGCTAGCCCCCGGATCCATTCACTTTTTTTTGATTTGTTTTTGTTTGTGGTCTCTTAGCATGATGTCTTATCTGTATATTTGTTTTTGTGTAGAATTGTGTGTGGTGCAGCCCCCTGCAATTACTATTAGTGAGAATAAGAGCTATGTCCCTTGGTTGTACTAAAAAAAATATGCTCCAAGCTATGCACGTCCCGGAAACGAAATAACTTTATCGCAGTCGGAAAATATCGTTTATTTCCATACTGCAAAGTAACAGACTACACTCTATGAGACGATTGGATTTGACATATGTACGCATGCGCGAACGCTTAGTTGTTTAAACAGTATTTGTGATTTTTGTCATAGGTAGTTTGTTACACTTCCCAAATCATAGGGGTACTTGTCCAATCCAATGCTGGATAGCAAATCATCCGTGGACGATATCTTGCAGGGCTCAGTCTCAAATCTAGAAAAAAAAATAAGTCCGTCGATCAAAGCCTATGGCTACAGGATGGTTAGATAATATACTATGATTATAAAAATAATTTACACCATGTTACCGAAAAGGGTCTGGAAAATAAAGACTACAAATAAAAAGTTTGTTTCGGTTATTTTCCGGTCGCAAATAGTTCTGCGTATTTAGAGCTAGCAAATATTTATTTCCTAACCACGATAGATGCCAGCGTAAACCATGAATGTAGCCACTTAATAAAAGTAAATCTCGAAAGGTTGTAGTGAATTTATCTGGGCGATTTCACCTACTTTTAAGTTAGAAATGAAACGAAGCTATTATAGCTAGCACTGTATTTAAATCACCAAAATCGCCAAAATCAAAAATCAAATCAAGGAGTGAAATCGAAATTTTTGCTCACGTTCGCTATTAAATAAACACGTAAGTCGAAGCCCGTAATGAGTGTATTTTTTATTCGGCGTTATATACCAATACATGTTTGTAAAAATACCTCATGTGACGTATATTTGCTGCGACTTCCTAAACCACGTGCGCGGCGCTAACTTCTGCTCACTTCAGAAGATTTCTCGACGGAGCAATCACACAGATAAGCGGGTCAGTTTTTATAAGGACAAATATTGTGTCTCTGAACCACTCTAACAATAGAATGTAAGGAGCAATGTAAATTGTTGAGGTATGGAGGGGTTATAGATGATTAATAATTTTTGTACATTAAAATGAGTTTGTGACGCACTCGCCTCTCTTGCAGAGTGATAAATCCTGTTTCTTCATATAATAACCTATGACTGGTATCCTTCACAGCCACGCATGTAGTTTTGAGTGCATCTAGTAAGTTGTAAGTGTTCTAATATGTGCACCCATCCCATATTACGTCACAATAGTCAAAATGTGAAAGAATAAAAGAGGTATAGATAGTTTTCAAGGTATTTCTATTAAGGCGGTGTTTTAAAGGTCTAAGACAATTAATCAATATTGAGTCAAGTTGTGTGGTATCGATGACAAGGAGTCATATAAATGTTAGTCTCTCTACCTTCATGTTCCTTAAGCAACGTCCGCGAGTTTTACAAACATCTAACCGTTGCTTCAATACTCAGCAATTCCCGAACTTTTACGCCCGTTGTGTTTACACGTGATTAATTAGCATTGTTCAATCAGAGGTCGTGGCACATAACACACTGTAAATAAACATGGCGGCCTCCATAGAAAAAGAAACAGACAAGTTTACAGCCGTTGAAAGTTTTCTTTTTCAATTGAGAAACTCACGCCCCCCCCCCCCCCCCCCCAAAAAAAAACCCAACAAAAAAAAAAACAACAATTGAAGCAGTTTTAGGAACTAAAGATGTGTTTATTTCCACGAAAACCTGCAGTGGCAAGTCTCTTTGCTATGAATGTGTTCCGATAATTCTCCGATATTTTTAACGAAGGAATCCGATAGGCTCCCAAGCTGTGCTTGTGACCCAATCAAACTTAGTGCCGAAATATGCGGGGTATTACGTGAAGGGCTTCATAAGATGTATGTAGTTAAGGCGAGATCAAGCCTTCTATTGAAGATGCTCTTTTTGTATTTTATTTATGTATTTTGTTTACTTTTCTAATGCGCATTTAGGCACCAAAAAGTAAAGTTTGTCTGAAGAAGTTTAATAAAGCTGAAAGTACTCGCAAAAACCTAGTAATTGGACACAAAATCGGTTAAATTTCATTATCAGAAGAACTGTCAGTCGTTTGAAATATAACAAAACAAAATTTAAACAATAAAATTAAATAAAACATCACTTGCTATTGCACGATTCCTCTCGTGTCGTTGTTTTGCTTTTTTACAGTTAGTGACAGTTCCTCCGAATTAGTTAATAAAAGATAAAAAATCTTTGCTCGGGATTTTTAAAACTATATGTACATAATGAATCCAATATTTGCTGTAGTATACATGCACGATATTTAACTCATGTTGGGTATCTGCTATAGTATTATACAATACTAGATTCAGTATAAATGAAATGGTGTGTAGATAAAGTATTCTGAATAGAAAACATATCTACTGTATATTTATATACCATTTAATCCCTTCAAATTTACACCACTAATTCATTCAATACATTGATTTTACACAAACAATTCCACGCAACGTGCAATTTGAAATTTATTCACTTACCTAATTGTTTTTACTGGTCCAAATTATTATAATTAAAGTACACCTTGATGCCGGCGTCCCCAAGACGAAATGTCTAATACTAAATGTTGTTTAACCGTACAGCAATACTAGCCTCCATATCAAAGTTTCTAACGTAGAAATATACAGTCACACTAGAATTCCGTTTGTAATATGAGTCCCGGTTTGTTTGGGGGTTGGGGTGGCCTAGTGATCTAGAGTGTCGCGCTTCGACCTCTAGCTGGCCGGTCACCTCTGTCTTGCGGCTGTGGTTTCGAGCCCTGGTGTGAGCGTATGTGGCATGGAGATAGGGGCGCCTTCTCAACCCACGTGGGTTTCCTCCGGGCACTCCGGTTTCCTCCCACTGCTAAAGACCCATACGCGCAAGCGAATTATTGAAATAAAATGAAACCATGTGTTAGTCCCAAAATGACCTAGTTTGTGTCGAGTGGACGTTAAACCCCATTTCTCTCTCTCTCCAGGTTTGTTTCCCGACATTCAATAAAACCTGTTAAATAAGTTCTACTTCTCTTTCCTTCTGCTTATAGTTTTCGTTCTGACATGCGTACTTCCCACCGATACGTGATACGTCGGTTAAATATCAAATCATACCGAATGTCAAATACTAAATATTGTAAAGGTACTTTACATATTTAATTAATAAGGTAGTCAACTTGTAGATTATTATATTTGGTGTTTACTGAGTCACCGTGGCAGTGTGAAGTTGAATCGTTTTTCGTTATTCGTTATTCACCTCGTTATTCGTTAAGATATTATAGAAATGTTTTAACAGATTGTGTTTACAACATCATAATGTCTAGCTTATTGTTTAGATTATGATTCATAATAAACGTAAATATAGGCTATCACTCATTCTATTTATAGAAAGGGAATTTCCAAATGTTGTTTATTTTTAGTTGTATACAGTGATCTATTTACAGGTCTTGTTTACTTCTCGTAATGTCATTATTGATACATTTATAAAAATACTGCGAAATTGATATACATTCTTTACTTCCATATTACAATCTTGAATCGCACAGGAGGAAATACGGGGGTCTTAATGACTAAGATCATCGGAACTTTCCGGCGTAGTTCTGTTTTCAGCGTAACTGTAATGAATTACGTAGTTAAATCACATGATTCGTGGGAGTATCGTATATAATCATGGAATAGCTGGAATGGATTACATTAGTTGGGATAATTTTGTGGGTTCTGAACGAGGATGTTATCTAGTTGTCTTATTGACACTGACAGTACGTTACTTTTAATTAATTAAAGTTTAATTTATCCATAAATAAATCTAACATTAATGACCTTGTATCGTGTATTCGTCTGGACAGCTATACCTGGTAAACATCGTGTTGTCTCTGTTATAAAGATTTGTATATTCGGTACATATACCTGTAAACTCAAGATGTTAATAGGATTTCTTCATCTAGATCAATACACAAATACACAGCTACGTCAATCATTGGCTCAATGACGTGTACATTGTTTACACAAGATGTAACTAGTTCGGGCAGAATGGCGCCTTTTACTCATTTAAATATCCATTTGCAACAAATTGGAAATAATTTTTACCTACAAATGCTTCAAACCCTTTTATTTATTTTTCTAATACATAAAAAAATGTTTTAGAATTTAATTTGTCGGCGGAGATAAGTTCATATTTTTGGCTCATTAAGTCGCGTCGATGTCATCCTTACTAATATTATAATTCTGGTTATTGAGTTGTATCAAAATTGAAGTTATAAATATAAATTTGTAGCTATAATTGTCAAATATGCAGCTATAGAAGTATAGTTAGAATATATTATGAATATATTATGCTATTTTGGGAAACAGTATCCCTCTGTAGTAATCCACAAGTCTAGGATTATTGTTGTGGATTATTAATTACTACGTCGGATTATATCGATTATCCATCCGGTTGTAGATTTGTGTGATCCAGGTGGATCATGAACCGGTAAACTACAATCGATAATCGGATTTGGGCCCCGAGTGATTTGGGTCACAGGGGAATTAGGACCCCGGTTCGCTTCCTGCGTTTTCCCAGACAGTTCATCGGAATGTTCCAGCTTTAGTCCTCGTCAGTGGTGCAAGAGATATGCTTGACGAGGGACAACGTAAAATATCCCATGGCAGTTGGAATTCGATATTAGAGTAGGCACACTGTATGGCGTATGCCCGTCTTCAACAGCCCAGTCGGAGCAGACCCCCAATTCATTTGAGGACCGAGGTGTTGCAAAAAGTGGACAGATATGTTATAGATATGCATAGTCTACAAATCATATAAAAAATTGATTTGATTTCATAAAAAATTGAAAGAGATATACATGTATGTCATTTATCATTTCAGACCTTGTTAACAAACTGTCGTGAAATGTATCAGGAAAGATAAACAATACTGTAAGATAATGTGACAATTCCATTTAACACCCAAAGAAGAATCTACAAAAATGACATTATAACTATGGCATGTCAGTTATTCAGACATCATCCAGTTTTAGACGTATTCGATTTCGCATATGAATTTTCAGATATTTTTATAGTATATATAGAATCGCGAGAAATTAAACAAACTCCATTCGTATATCAAACATTTTTTAGAATTGAAATAGAGGACAGGATAGAACGATACAAACTTGTCAACCCCAATCCTAATAACACAGATCACGTGACACCATTAAATAAACGTTGTTATTGTAACGAACCATATTTAGATGAAAGTATCGTTTCTTCCCTTGTAAAGCTTGTTTTTATTTTACTTGTTATTGGTCCGAGTATGATCCGGAGACTAATAAAACGGTTGTAAATTTGATCTTTTTATAACTATATGAAGGATTTTAATCGCGTAAATAAAGGTTAAAGTATCAAATTGTAGATTTCAAGTAAATAAGAACGCTACCATATAAATTATAACATAATTATTACAATAGTTTTTTTTTTTTTGTATTTTGTTTGAACAATTTAAGATCTATTCCAATGATAACATATCCGCTTATAATCTAAGCATTTATATTATATTTAATACCCACTATAATTAAGATTTTACATATTTAATACCCACTATAATTAAGATTTTACATATTTAATACCCCTATGGTTAAGATTTTACATATTTAATACCCCCTATGGTTAAGATTTTACATATTTAATACTCACTATAATTAAGATTTTACATATTTAATACCCCCTATGGTTAAGATTTTACATATTTAATACTCCCTATAGTTAAGATTTTACATATTTCATACCCACTATAATTAAGAATTTACATATTTAATATAAATAATCTTTTTATATTCATGTTCTAATTTTACCGTAATCGATATATTTATATTAGATATACAACTATCGTAATCAATATGGCGAGTAGTTATCAAACACTACCACTAGACGTTGTAAAACAAAGCATTAATCCAAATTTACAGCTTACATCAGATAGTATGAAATATGAATGGATGAGACTAGGATCGTTCAAATCATTTCCTAGACAATCTGAAGGAAGACCAATAAAATTAGCTAAAGCTGGATTTGTTTTTATTGGTACCAGGGAAGGAGATGATACTGTCACGTGCTTTACTTGTGGTGTTACTAAAAATAACTGGTTGAAATATGACGACCCATTCCAAGTTCACAAAGATCTGAATCCAAGATGTCATTTTATAAATGATACATCAGAAAATGTTCCCATATTAGTACCTGAATCAAACGTATATGATAAGATATTGACAACACTACATGAAACTTATTGTGATAGAAACCAGGAAACACGAAGTTCATCACCATTCCTTACAGGTATCAACTCTAGAATACCAGACTCAACAATGGTAGAAAGGTCCGATATAAACCCAGCGGTACAAGTAACTGCTGATAGACCGGGACCAGCTATAAACCAGGCGGTACAAGTAACTGATGATAGAACCGGACCAGATGGTAGCAGTAGAATGGTACTCAATCAGTCTATGAGGTTAGAGACTATCCTTGTCTATCATCACTCATAGCCATTAAACGCAATGCCAAATTCAAACTTTATTTACTGCAACAACTTTTAACAAATGTACATAGCAATTAAGATAGCAAGATTCTGTGGACAATTTCATGAAAGAATTTATTACAAACCGAAAGGCGAGAGAACGGTGAAACCAAGCAGGGTTCAGCTGAAGTGAATATGTCCACCCTGAGCTCTTACACATGCCTGAAGTCGTCTCGGCGCATGGACTGGCACAGATGTTTCACTACACGCTGTGAGATTGTTTTCCAATGATTTTGGAAAGCCTGTGCCAACTTGAGTTCGAACACGTCGTCCAAGTGTTCGATCGGAGACATAGCGGGTCAATCCATAACACGGACATGATGATTGTTCAGAAAGTCTCTTGTCAACCTGGCAGAGTGGGATCGGGCGTTATCGTGCCGGAAAATCATCTGTCGACGGAAGCAACACCGGTCAACATAATGTTGAGCGTTGAGATAACCTTGGACCACCACCAACTGGGACCGGAAGTTGAGGTTGACAGCGACCCAAACCATGACGCCACCTCCACCGAAACGATCCTTTTTCCATGATGAAGTTACGAGCAAAGTGTTCATGTCGACGTCGGTACATACGGTGACGTCGATCAGGCAAACTGCGGTTAAATCGCCATGGTGTTTTGTGCAGATACCTCCCCGATTTGCGGTCCATTGTTGTCTGATGGCAACGTAACCCAAGAGCAGTCAGACGCCTTCGAACTGTTTGAGTGCTGATCTGACGTTTCTGGGTTACAACAGTTCCCCTGGCAGTAGCAGTAGTTGACTGGAACTTGTTGCGCCGATGCTGTAGTCGGATGTGGCGATCTTGAGCAGCGATTTTTACAGGTAGCGCCCCAGGTCGGGATCGATTGGCAACGATTCCTGTGGCGAGCAATGGTCGATGGGTGGTCAATAAAGTGTTTGGCGACGTTACCACAAACAGAGACCCATCACAAGTTCCACCTATGTATCACAAGATAGGAAAGCCCAAACAAACGTTTACCAGAAATATTTCATGGATTTAGGCATTGCGTTTTTAATGGCTTTGTTCAAAAATTCAATATTGAGACATGTTTTTTTTATTTAATTGCCATTGTCTTTTAAATACTGCGGTACCATACAGTGGCTATTTATCATCCACTGTATATCAACTTGACTCTGTTTACTTTCAGTTCCGCTAGTGTTGTATTAACAGCAGACTCCACCAGACAAACTATGGTTGTGGAAGAAGCAAGACTTAGAACATTTGGAAACTGGCCAAGACATTTAGCTGTTAGACCTACTGAACTAGCACGAGCAGGATTCTACTATCTTGGTTCCGCCGATCGAGTACAATGTGCCTTCTGTAGAGGTATTTTAAGGGATTGGGAAGAAGCAGAAAGTCCAGTAGCTGAACACTGGAGATATTTTTCTAGTTGTGAATTCTTGAGAGGAACCGACCGATCTAATGTTCCTATTATACCAAATGATACTTATATACATGATTATGTATCAGCTCATCCTCTGAGTTCAACTGATGAAGATGTCAGAACAGCTCTTAATCCATTATCAACTATCTTAAAGAATGGAAATTTAAATCTAGTCCAAAGAGATGCCCCAGCAACTGCTGAAGATTTAGGTATCATTACCCAAACAGCTGCCCAACCAGATAAAGCTATACTCGCTACTCGCGTGGCAACATTTGCCAACTGGCCGAGGCAATCACCAACACCAAGTAAAGAACAAATTGCTGAAGCTGGATTTTATTATCTTGGTAAGCAGGTTAAATATTGTTTACAAACCTGGTATGGATTAAAGAAGATGAATTAAAAGAATTACGGTAGATAGTTACGTCTGGTTAACATAATTACCAACTATCGTCTTTAGATTGTTTGTAATGGACATCAGTATAGGACGTGGCCAGAGACACAACCTATCACATTGAAATAAAATGAAATAGGGTTTAACGTCCTACTGTTCGGCTCCTAAACTGGGTTAATGAAGACGGGCATACACCATACAATGTGCTATTAGGGAAATTTTGCCCGGGGAGCGGCGCTACGGCCTGCTCTTATATCGAATTCCAACTACACGCCAATGTGTACACGAGACCATCCGAACGACTAGACAGCTGTCCTTATCAAGCCCTCCGTCCTACATCACTGACAAGGGTAAACCCCACGCCGGAAAATCGAGATAAACTTTCTCGGCCAATGCAGAGATCGAACACCCGACCTCCAGGCTAGCGAGCCAGCATCTTTCCCACTTGGCCACCGTGATCCCCCCTTATTACACTGAGTCTACAGATGTTATTCAATGCAGCATATAACATGCTTCATGTTAAAACATGTTCAGGTCAGTACCAAGGTCGTGAAAACATGTAAAACCTGTAAAATATTACCTCAGCATTTTATACTATGCTATGGGTGGTAGTTGTTGTTTATATTGTACAAATTATAAATGTTTATTAATTTTCAGGTAGAGAAGATGCTGTAAAATGTTTTTTCTGTGCTGGTATATTGAAATCCTGGAGAGATGACGACATCCCGTGGCAAGAACATGCAAAATGGTTTCCTAAATGTCCTTATCTATTGAGGATCAAAGGTCAAGACTTTGTGAACTCTATACATCGTCCTGGTACCGGTACGGCGAAGGTAAGTCGACTATTGATGGAATTCACCCTGGATTCTGATTTCAATATTTCTCCACGGACAGAAATATGCGATGTAGAGAAATTCAAAAGGGTTTGGCGTGTGGCGGTGTGTGTACGGCGATTGTAGGACTGGGATGTCTTCATAGACCCTATTAGTATTAGTATGGTATATTTGGAGACAGATTAAACGAGCTCAAGTTGTCCATCCACTTGATACCCCGACTATGTGATGTTACATCTAGAATTAATATCCAGGTGTATTCTACATTTCTGCCAAAAACACTGAAAACAGCTCACTTTATCAATATGATTAATTATTATAATTTTTTATAAAATTGTTGTTTTAGGTTGTTGGTGGTAACGGAGCAACAGGTCAGTATATAATATAGATAAAATAGTTTATCCTGGTAGATAACTAAAAGGCCCTGGATTATTCTCGGTAGTTTAATGGTCGAGATATATCCAGGCGTCATTTTATTAGGCTATCATACACATTATGCAAGCGAGCACCCTATCATTTCTGCTGTTGAATAGTATACTTTTCTTACGTCTATAAACTATTACATATATATTTGAGTATATAAACCATTACCTATATACTTGAGTATACATACCTTACTTAATATATTGTTTAATTTAAAACAAATTAAATTTCCTACCTTGTCAATATTTTCTTACGCCTTATCATTCATTCGGATCACCCTAATTCTAGAAAACCCCTTCTTTGCTTCATCGAATTATTCAACAATCTTTTTATCAAGTTTCGTAATTTTCATAATCCCCAAATTTAAAATGAATGATACCCTGCCCTAACCCATCACGAACATTTCCACGTGTATCAAAAAGGGCCAGGATCCTGGCCACGGCACCAAATAAACACCTTGAATCCGCATCTGAATTGAACATATAAAAGTATTATATATCACAACATTTTGTCCCATCTCGGTTCTACGGCCTAATTACTGGTGAGATTGTTGTGGAGTTACTGTTCAACAAATGTTTGACCTACCCCAGGTAAAGGAGGCTTCGGAGTTACAGATTGATAAAGTCCTTGAAAACCAAATGAGAAATCAGGGTAATTTATGTGCCATCAATTAGAACGGATGTAGAAAACCACAATACCACCTATTTCATATAAATCTGGTTAATTCCCTCAATCCGTGATACCAGCCTACAATTGGGGTAAGTTTCACGTGCCTTGGTGTGTGACTGTTTATGTGCCAAGGCAAATGACCATGTATTTGTAGCTGTGTTTGATGTTTTCAGGGCTCAAGTTAAAAGTCGGATATCCCCTATAATGTAACAAATCCACAATCACGGGAAAACCGTTGAAACCATGGCATCTTTTACATTCTTTAAAGTCCACTAGAATACCGAATCGTTTAACGTAACAGAATGCATGAGGCTGTTAATAATTGTCTTGAGAAGCAACCACCAATTAAAGAGTTAATCCCTATTGTAACATGCTTAAGGGTAAATCTTGCGTTTTGATTGGTCGATTAGACACTGTCGATTGAACAATAACACCCCTCTGTTTTAGCAAGGCGAATAACTGCGTACAAATATTACAGTGTACTTTTTTTTCATTTTGTCATCAGCCATCTTCCTCAACTCAAATTTTTATTGGCAAATATCTTCATGAAATTCTGCTCAAATGACCATCACACTATTTTCAAACTTCATATTTTATACAAACACATCTCTGAAATACATAAAACAGAAGAAAATCAGTCATGAATTAATGAAAACCGTTTTCAGGCAACATAAATTATTCGTAACTAAGCAGTGTGGACAATTTTGTTTTTGTTTTTTTGCACTCCGCAGTGTTTACTTTAAAGTGGAAATTTTAAATCAAAGTTTGCTCAAATTCTGAATAACATGATCCGCCTGACAATGAGTCATTAGTCAAAAGAAAGTGTTTGGAAATTATAGTAAATAGGGAAGGTGAAATAACAGCTGAGAATGGGCCTAGAATAACGGGAAATTATGCCAAAATTGACAATGATTGACAACACGTCAGAACAATATACATAGCAACCACGCGAATCCTAGGCATCGCATAGTTTTATAGGGTATTTTGAGGGATGTGTGTAAGAACAGCTCTACTCCGAACAAGAACCAGCAATAAGATTGTTTTGACAGTCTGCAAATAGAATAACAAAGGCTAAAAACTCACCCATGTTATCACAAACTGCGAAAACGAAGCCATCATTGTTGCCAAGAAGAGTTACCTCTGAGTAGTCTCGGTCTACAGGCCGTAACTAATTCGTTCACGACTGGCACCGCCGGTCAAAAAGACCACACTAAGGCTAATTTACTTATCTTTTTAAGTCTTCAAACGTTAAAAATATTTTATTTGAAATATTCGAAAAACATTTTCTTCCATAATTTATTTACCAGAGACCAAAGACTCAAGCATTTTAAACTTGAATTTATCATCTTTGCTTGGATTCCACCACTAATTCGGCACACCTCGGTAAAACGGCAGTCCGTTATCCGTCACAACATTGTCTGACGTCAAAATTTGATTTTTACGTCATTCAAACCGATTTGCTGTTTTGTGAATTTTGAAGTTTACACAATAAAATAAGTTCTTTTAAAATCCTGAAAAATGGCATGTTACGTATAGGATATTAACCTACCCGAGGTTGATATGATAGAGAACACGCGGGCGCAGCCCAAGTGTTCTCTATCATATCAATCCGAGGGAGAGTAGGTTTATATCTGACATATACAACGTTCACCCTTAAATTTAATGGACTCTTCTAAAAAAAGGCAACAGTGATTGGTTAATTGCTCGACAGCACGTGACGTGTTTGTTTATACGACGGCATTTTGTAGTAATTGAACTGACGAAAGCTAAAACAAAATGGATAGTAAAACGAAGTACTTATCTGAGCGTTATCAGCGCACTCAAATTGGTGAAACTAAGTCCTCTCTTGATCTCATAACTCACGGTGTTCCTCAAGGCTCCATTCTTGGACCACTTCTATTTAACCTGTTTATTAATGACCTTCCTCTAAATTTGACAGCTCAATGTGATATTTTTGCTGATGATACCACAGTATATTCTTCTTCTACCAATTTTGATTCTCTTAACTCTACACTTCAGTCAGAAACTGATAAAATTATAATATGGTGCAACTCCAATGACATGATAATCAATGTATCTAAAACTAAATGTATGATTATTGCTTCAAAACCTAAAGTAAATTCCCTAACTACACATTTGTCCATTTCTATTAATTCTACCTTCATTGAACATGTTTCCAACTTTAAACTCTTAGGAGTATATTTTGACTCTAATCTTTCTTGGGACACTCATGTAAACCATTTATGTACTATTTTAAAACAGAAAAACTTTCAACTTAGGAAAATCAAATCATTACTTCCAACTGATGTATTAAAATTATTTTATAACGCTCACTTTCAATCACATCTTGACTACTGCTCTACCATTTGGGACTCCTGTCAAATTTCTTCTCTTCATAAACTTAAAATTATCCAAAAATTATCATTTAAAATTATATTCAACAAACCTATTATTAAAAATAATGCTTCTGATTCTTCATATTCCATTCTTTCAAAATCTTTAAAACTGCCTACCATTCAACAACGTCATTTAATGAATAAATATATATTTCTGTTCAAAATATTAAACTATAAAAGTCCAAATTACTTATGTTCTTTATTTCAATTTAAAAATACTCCTTACAACTCTATAAATCTTAAACTACAAATTCCACATCCAAATTGTACTAAATTTAAACATAGTCTTAGCTATAATGGACCAGTTTTATGGAATTCACTTCCAAATAATTTAAACTCATTACATGTTCTCTCAACTTTTAAAAAAATCACTGCATAATTATATCCAAAATGTTATATAACCATTCTGTATATTTAAATTTAAACCATTATCGTTTTCTGCATTTGATGTTATTTGGAATGTAAAAAATACATTTTCATTTTTCAGTTTCCTTGCATGTATAATATATGTGTATGTTTGTTTTGTCTGTTGTCATTTAAGGGCAGAATTGTAAACAGGCTGCAAAGCCTAATTTTTCACCCTTTTGAAAATAAAGAATTTATTATTATTATTATTATTATAAGTCAGACGAACAATCAATTCTTTTTAGTCATCATATTGACGATAGAATAGATGTGAATGCAACTATGATGAGGATCTATACAAAGCCTGAAGAAAATTTGGATCAAAAAGCAATCTTTTCCGATAATTCTGACAATGAACCGTGACTGAAGGTTACTTTTCGGTATGTTCAGAGACAGATTTGACCGACTGTTTTGAGTGGATTGTAGCCGTAGCCAAAAATACTTTACAAAGGAACTCTTGGGTGATAAATACTTTCACGTCTTGGGATGTGTGGAGAAATGATTTGGGCAGAAAGAAAATTCTGAAAGATATCTTAGACATGGACTGGAGTGTGGATAACCGATTTAAGTAAGCCGATAAGTACGCCGTCTATTTAGGTCCTGAATGCTACAAACTGTACCAAAACAATTTTTGTTTTTATTGTCAAAAGAATAAAATTTTATTTCTGTGTTCTCTGTATTATTTCGATCATCTACGTCAAGAGCGGTTGATATGAGCCGAATATATCGACCTGTAATGACGTCATCAGCGGTTGATATGAAATATCAACCTCTCAGGACGTCATCAGCGGTTGATATGAACCGAATATATCAACCTCTGATGACGTCACGAGAGGTTGTTATAAGATATAACTGCTATGGACATCAAAGAAAAAAACTACTACCAGTTGTATATAATGTCGATAAACACCTCCTGTTTCGCATTTAGATGGGTGTTATTGTCCAATAGACATGTCCTGAGATTTTACATTAGAACCCGCGAAGCTAACGCGTCTTGGGTCCTAATGATCTCAGGACATGTCTATTGGACAATAACACCCCTCTAAATGCGAAACAGGAGGTGTTTATCTCCTAATTGACTTATTGATTTATAGGTTGCGGATTAAAAATGTTCATATAATTTTTGTTTCAGGTCAAACTTTCAAGACCACGTCTGAGTTGATTAACGGTATTCTTGATTTGGATTCCACCAAACAAAAAGATATCAAAAATGATAATGTGATGAAAAGGGGACACCCACTTGACACTAATGGGGAGCACCGTGTACCAAACGATACTTTGACAGGAGCTGAACCTCATCTACAATCAGGAGAAAATAAAGGTACTGACATTCAAGTAAATTTAACACAACACGTTGCAGATATAATATGATCAGGCAGTCATATTATGTTATTTATGTTTCGTTTCACAAATTACAGAGAATTCAAATAAAGTAGTTTTATGCAGTGTACTTACAATTTGACGATTAAAATGACCTTCTATACACCTACATCGGATCTGTATTAAATTGATGTGCATTATTTAAATAAGTAAGACGGAGAATCCATTCGAATTTCCCATCTATATGAAATTCATTTCCGTTATTTAAATTAGTAAAACAAGAAGCTGTTGAATTTCATCAATTTCCGTTAATTATTTCTATACTGATGGCCCTTGTTTGACTTTTAGAAGTAAATAAACGTTATAAGAAATGGATCACCATATACCACACTCATTTATCATTGTTCAAATATTTACAGAGTCCTCGAAGTTGTGGAGAGAAAATGAAGAATTAAAAGAGCGGCGATTATGTAAAATCTGTATGGATGCTGAATCTAATATTGTCCTCCTTCCATGTGGACATCTTGTTGCTTGTGAATCATGTGCCCCTGCTTTAACACAATGTCCCATGTGTCGTATATCTGTTCGTGGGAGCGTAAAAACGTACTTGTCATAAAACTTGGGTTCAAGTGAATTAAAATAGGACAAATAATGAAATTCTGGTGTGGCTTCGATTCCTCGGTTGTACGTGACAAGGAATGGGGTCGCCTGCCCAACACCTTCGATTCCCCGGTTGTACGTGACAAGGAGTAGGGTCGCCTGCCCAACACCTTCCGTTATCTCCTGGTCCTCCGGTTTTCTCCCACGGCAAACGACCCCTACCAACAAGTGAATTATTGAAATTAAATTGAACCATGTGTTAGTCCCGAAATGATCTAGTTAGTGTCTAGTGGACGTTAAACCCCACCCCTTTCTCTCTCTCTACCAATTGTAAAAACCTTTGATGATCCAAATTCAAATAGCAAAGTTATTTCCCTTTATTCGACATGTTCTTTTCGTATCAAGCTGGTAGGGTAGACGCCAGTTACCGCTTATCCATGGAAAACTGTCTAACACCACGGATCTTTAGTGCGGCCCAATTAGGCCGTGATGTGAAATTTCTAGCAAGCTTGCTTCTGTTGCTCCATCCCGACGATTTTCAGGCGGAAAACAAACTACATAATCTAATTCTTCTAGTATTACTTTGTATTTCCACACAACTTTTCTTTTATCAATTCTTTGACGTTTGACAGAAAACGTCAAAATAAAAATGGGCTTACTTATCAATGTGCGATGGTATTTGAATTTCGCGGTGATTTGGTTTTAATAGATCACGTGACAAAGCTCACCAATCAGACGCACACGACGAAAGGTCAACGGGTCGTGTAGAGTGAAAGTCACCGGTTTGTTTACGTTTTGATAGTAAACAAGCGGAAGAATAACTAGAACTGTATACTCCGTGTAGATTTTGTTTAAAACACCGATGTAAAACCGTTTACTGTGAGAAACTGGGAAAAATCTAGGGTATGTGCTAACCAGTGGATCAAATTAGATGGAAATATTGATATGTTGGACAAAGAATTGCAGGAATGTGCAGACAAAACTCTCTCTCATTCTAACAATACAGACTTCTCACATACATTACCAACGTAAAAAAAAACCAACAACTGTGTATGAATAAAGAACTATGTTTAGAGCAGCTAATATTTTACCAGCGAAATAAGAAAAAGAATAATAGGTCTGGTTAATTTGTTAAGGGGATCATTATCTTAACATTTTCCAATTTTATTGCAAATGCAAGTTGATGAAGATATTCTCCTATTCCTAAATGTATGACAACTCAGACCAAGACAAAAGACCACTATGGAAATGACTGTGTCACCATTGAGGTTAAATACCATGTGCATTACTTTAAAGTTGCCTTACTGTATCTGCAGAAATTTATGCCCTTCTTGTTAAACTCAACTGTAACAAATGACAGGGTTAGGTTGACTATAGAGACCAAGAACCAAACAATATTTTCTCTGTGGATGCAAATCAGACTGCATTAGCTACAGATAGTTGTATTTGTTACAAGTGAAAGCTTTCTAGTATGGATTTGTGAAAATTGTTTGAATATGAAAGTGACAGTCAAATGATATTGATGAAATTACATGATTTTTTATGAATAGTCCTACACCTGTATGTATTTTTGTAAGCGGTTTGGACATTGGTGTGCATGTAAAAAGACCCCTTGGCAGTTGGAATTCGATATAAGAGTAGGCCATAGTGCTGTGCCCAGGCAAAATTTCCCTCATAATAAACTGTATAGCGCACGCCCGTCTTCCTTAACCCAGTACATGTATATAGGAGCTACAGATAGATGTATTTTTTAGAAGTGAAAGTTTTCTAGTATGGATTTGTGAAAATTGTTCAAATATGAAAGTGACAGCCAAATCAAATTGATGAAATTGTGATTTTTATGAGTAGGCCTCAACCTGTATACATATGTATTTTTGTATTTTAAACATGTTTTACTTAAATGTACTGTACATGTCGATAAATGTTCATATCATATTTAGCTATTTTAAGTTGACATATATGTTTTTATTTTCCTTTTTTATTCCAATTCAATTCAGACGTGGTTTCTCCTTGTCAGTGGTGCAGGCAGAGGGGCTGACAAGGTACAAGGACTGCTGTCTAGTCGTTCAAATGTGACGAAAAACCGAATTCCTGTGTAACATTGGTGTGCACGTAAAAAGGTCCCTAGGCAGTTGGAATTCGATATAAGAGTAGGCCATAGTGCTGTGCTCAGGCAAAATTTTCCTCGTACTGTATAGCGTACATGTACATGTATAACAGCAGAACAGTAGTACGGCGTTTAACTCCATTTCATTTCTTATTCATATTACTGGAACCATTTTATTTAGTTAACTGTTTGTTTTTCTCTTATATGTACTTTTCTTTACTGGCATATATCTTTTAATTTTGTACAGTGTATACGGACACAAGACCTGATCTGTGTGTAAATACATGTAGTCTGTGCGGTTTAGCCCCCCCCCCAAAAAAAAAATTGATGATTTCTTAGGAGTATTCTTAGCCGGCCACATCCTCAGCCCCTCCAAAAAATTCTATACCCCCCCCCCAATTTTATGAGCTGGCGACGGGCCCAATTCTGTGGATACTAAAATCTGAAAAGCAGATTAGAAACCATTCTCCAGTATTAATACACTATATAAATGATGTTATTATTATTATATACATTTTTCATTAAAGATACATTATATAAGATTTAGATAAAGAACTAGCCATTCTTGCTATAATAGTTCAAAAGTAGATAATGTAAAATGAATAATTTGAATGAATAAATTTCATTCAAATTACTCTATTGCAAGCAAAGATATTAGCCTTTAAAGGTTTGGCAGTCATGTTCAACAATTTCAACCACTGTACTGTTTGATCAAAGCTAAGTCACGGTCCTCCATATTTGATTAAATCAAAGTATCGCTGAATCATTTTAATCTATTTAATATCGGAGAAATCTCATGCCATCGAGTGTTGTTGTGGAATACTGTATGAGGAAGTATATAAAATTGCATTCATTTCTTATTTTTTAGTACTGTATTTCTTTCTATAAAATAAATGTATACTTATTTGACATCTCTTATAATATGTCTTTATTGTTTTTTTTTTTAAAAAACAAGTATAATTGCATGTTCAGGGTTGTTAGGTGAATCATTATTAATATTCTGTTGTATCAGTGGGCTCATGTAGATAGTATTATTTTTTTTGTTTTTTTCTCAACATTATATATAATTATTATACCGAACCAGTATTTCAATCATGCCAAAAACGTTTTCATCTGTATACTATATTTATATTTCTTTTGCATATTGTTTTATTGAAATAAAATGGAAAAAATACTTTTTCCAGGAAATATCACATTCATTGATACAATTTCGCATATTTTTTCCGCAAATCACGGGCCAGCCGTGTTCACGGTGTCAGCACAACATTTATCTGATGTTATTGTCCCGTAATTCAGGCATATTTGCAGAAAAATTCTCTCATACAAATGTAAACAAGCCAACGTGTTCCGTCTCGTAAAAGGTATTCCCTGGTCTATTTATGGCTATTGACCCCTGACCTAATGACGTTGATTGCTTTTATGGTTTCTGATTGGCTTAGAATATGATTTCTTCACCACATTATGGCTACACTTGACAAATATAGTCCGAGGCGTAATTCGAGTGTTGGTCTGATTGTACAAAACATCGCAATAGAAATGTGTACTACAGTGACGACTTACTTGTTTACTTGTGCAGCAAAGCGTCAGATTTTCGCCTGGAATTTGCTGGGACAAAATGAAACGATTTTCGTGGCTAAATCACAGCCTAAATCCTCTTCATTGTTCACATGACTCCCTCATTAACATTGCTCGAAGGTACGGCGTTGATATTCCTCTATATGCTGACGATACGCAGCGCTACATAGCACTAAACCATGTGAAATTAATTCTTCGAAGTCAAAACTTGAACAGTGTATCAGTGAAATTAAATGTTGCTTAACGATAATAGAACTGTGTATCTCCTATTGAATTATATACACCGTCCCAAACGACCAACACTCAAAACAATTGGCAAAAGGGCTGTTAGTGTATGAGCGCCAATTTCATGACACAAGCTCCCATTTTCTACCAATTCTTTTTATTTTACTGACTTATGTTGTCTTGTTTTATACCTTTATTCATAATATTTCAGCACCTAGTAATCTAGGGGCTATAAAGATGTTCATAATAATACTAATTTATCTGTGATATATCTACTGTGAACCTGTCATTATTGTACTATGTGGTTAATAAACAACACTTCCGGTATTGAGTTTTATCAACGACTGTTTTATATTCATTTAAAAATAGAAATAAGTATACAAATATTTATATTATATTTTGGAGAATCGGATATGGGTTGTGCCATGAGGTTTAATGCGGTATGGTTGGTGACATGTGTTTTCATGCGTCCTTGGGATTGTCGTGTGTTTTAATGTTATATTTTGTTTTCCCCTTGTCAGTGATGCAGGACGGGGGGCCTGACAAGGGCTGCTGTCTGGTCGTTCGGCTTGGTTAGGAGCAGGACAGTGCAGTAGGACGTTAAAGCCCATTTAATTTAATGCTTTTAAGGGTGGTGTCGTGTGTTTTAATGTGGTATGGGTGGTGTCGTGTGTTTTAATGCTTTAAGGGTGGTGTCGTGTGTTTTAATGTGGTATGGGTGGTGTCTATCGTTAAATGGTGTGCTTATTATCCATATGAAAATGCGGATGTAAAGTGTTACATCGTTGGAATCAGTGTTTCATCGTTGGATTCATCGAAATAGTGATGTGTATATTATAGTTTGTTATTTAAAGTAATATTAGTTATATCGTCTATCGTCGTCCAGAATTCTACTATTTAAAGTAGTCTTAGTTATATCGTCTATCGTTGTTCGAGGATGTTCAATTCTATCGTATTTCGCGAATCTGTAATGTATCTTTGAATTAGTGTTTTCGGATGTGCCATCGCATGTTACATCCTTGGGGGGGGGGGGATGTGTTAGTAATAAACTTTCATCATCTTTGTTTTATAGTGACTGGTTGATTACGTCTATTGGCGTATGAATACATGCATGCTATTTATATAAATGTAGTCCAAATAAAGCATGTGACATGCACTAGAGAGTTCGTACCGACAACATCGTGTTTGTTTCTTTCTTTTCACCCATCGTAACTCGAAGCCATGAGTCTGCCATTTATGGGCCCAGCCTGAGAATCCATTTCGGGATTTCTCATACATCGTTCGTAACAGGTGGTGTGTTTGTTTTAATGCGTCGTGGGTGTTGTCGAGTGTTTAATGCCTTATGAGTGTGGGTGTTGTCGTGTGTTTAATGCCTTATGAGTGTGGGAGTTTTAAGGTACTTAATGTGTTATGGGTGTGGGTGTTTTAAAGTATTTAATGCAGTATGAGTGTGGGTGTTTTAAGGTACTTAATGCTTTATGGATGTGGGTGTTTTAAGGTATTTAATGCAGTATGTGTGTGGGTGTTTTAGGGTATTTAATGCGTTATGGGTGTGGGTGTTTTAAGGTACTTAATACGGTATGGGTGTGAAGTCGACACAATACTTCGATCAGTTTAAAGTGTTACAATATGGTACTACAGTATGGAAACTATTTGATTCAGTGATATAATTCAATCTGACACCTAGTATTCAAGCACATACAGTCTTTAAATACAAATATACTACAGTCTTTAAATACAAATAAACTACAGTCCTGTATTAACTAAGCGATAACCTTGCATTGAAGGTGACAACAGATATTCCAGATAGCATACCTTGCCACGTGTATGCCAACCTCCACTACCAACTAGAATAACACATTAAAGGACCCATCCCAGATACATTTCTTTGAATAACACATTAAAGGATTCACCCCCATATACATGTCATTGAATGGAATATTAAAGGACCCACCCCCAGAAAATTTATTTGAATAACAAATTAAAGGACCCACCCCCAGATAAATTTCATTGTATAAAACTGTTCACTGTCACTATAGTGATTATCACTAAAGCCCCGTTTACATGACCAAATAATACACATATGTGCACATTTGCATATCTGTATTAATTACTCACGTATGCAAAAGTATATTTGCTAAGCGTTCACATGTTATATATAAGCATTCACAGTAAATATGTAATAAAGTGTTTAGATGTCATTTAGTCATGGAGCGGATAGCAAGGATTCGTCGTCAAAGAAAAGAACCTTTCCATGTAAACTTAGTGCTGCAATTATCATAGGAATGTGGATTGAAGCCAAGGTCAAATGACTGGTATAGTAGGATTATTTTAGAAACATTTGACGACCAATCCTGGTTGGAAAATTTTAGAATGCGAAAAGAAACATTTGATATGCTATGTGGAAAATTGCAGGATACACTTTCGCCAGCCACCCGCAATGTTCTAGATGCCATAGACGTTCCATTATTTACAGTTGGGTCCTCTAACTGATGCTCAATACTATTTTCATGCCAAATACTTATCAAAGCCGTAGTTGCTTCACCATCCCATGGGATTCCGCGACCGACTTTACCTCTAGACATGTTGCTGACTATTCACAGACTACTAATGAAGTATTTGTTTTACCCAAAACACCACTCAACATCATATATTTAGCGATTTAGCGATGATGCAACTGAATGAGATATACACACATATGCAAATATTGCTGAGCGTTTATATGACACAATCTGCACAAATACTTACCCTAAATACTTTTGCATATATGCAAATATACTTTTGAATCTGGTCAGGACTAGGTGTAAATTTGCACCTGCAGTATCTTTACACATGTATGCAAATGCGTTTACATGACCAAATTTGCATACTTGAGTAATTTCGCATATATGCAAAACATTTGCACGTGTGCAAATTTCGTCATGTAAACGGGGCTTAAGAGAGTTTACCAATGAATTGCTTACATTCGTGGGGTTGGGTGGGGTGGGTCACGGTGGCTGAGTGAGTAGAACGCAGGTCCCCTGACAGTTGGAATTCGATATAAGAATAAGACGTTGAATCCCATTTCAATAGGTTCAACTATTGGCCCAGGCCTACCCAGGCCTACTCAGGCCTACCCAGGCCTACTCACCTTACACTAATATCGGCGACATATGGATTCTACTTTGTCTGTGCTATAATTACGTGTACCATTTGATATTATTTATTTTTCTGCTACAAAGAATAATCTTATATTTCTCTCGACAAAAGATCGTTGCGTAACATCTCGCTGGAATTCCGCCATTATCAAAAAAATATCATGAATGATAGAAATATGCAATGCAACCAACCGCTGTTCTCGTGTCATTGATAAATTTCTATTCACGAAATGCCAATAACCACCGGGTTCCAGTCGATAATAGGCATGCGTATTGACGAATGTTCTGGCGTGTAAGTTAGACTGCCTACCACAGGAGAAGGTATAGGACTATAAATAGATCAAGGACTAGTAACGTTCCGTCTACTGTCTGTATTCACCAGTCTTTAATCTTTTTGTGTAGGAATTATAATCAACCTAGCAGATGTTTCATCTATAGATTAAATGTAAGTATTTTTACATACGACACGTACACTCTATATGTTCATCCGGAACGTTTCAAATAAAATCTGTCTATCCTCCATGATTGTACTACTGTTTTATTATAATTCGCAATTACTGTATCATGAAAACGAGCTCCATATGTAACTCATCACGCGTATTACTTTCCTCATTCATCAGACAGTAAGTTAGTTTAAACGTACCAACAGCTGTTAATAGATGTCAGTAATCAACAGGTATATATCTAATATATCATAGTAATCTACGTCACCATACATTATCCAGTGATATTACTATAGTTAATAACCCCTAGTTTATGTGTATATATTGCAACTATGCAATGTATATGTTGTAACTATTGTATAAAGTATATGTATAATGTATACCCATTATGTTAATATGCCGCCATTTGTTTGTATATATACCACCATGTATCACAGTGCATGTTAATTGCTTGACACTCGAGACTAGTGGTGATAATATATGAAAGAATAATATATGATATTATATTGTGTAATTGATTACATAACTCCAAGTTGTCTGGTTATTACACGGATAGTGGTGTTTCATTACGCAATCCCTTCCAGTAATATCACCATCAATTGTTATAGAGGTTTTCATAATATACACACCTTTCACATTATTTGATTGGTTGTTGATGTCATTTATAATAAAATACCTAATGTGATATAGAGAGTAAATAGAACATTGATGTTTACGGCATCAGAGACTTAATAAGACGATTGGAGATGGTGTAGTTTGTTATCGGGTCTACACTTCATTAACAAAACGAAACCAAGCTTGAAAATCCCCATGGACTTTCTTCTCCATACCGAGGTCGAAACCAGGACGCTCCGGTTAGTTAGCCAGCGCCTTTTTCACTGAGCCACTGTGGTTCCCAAAATAAAATATACTAAACACAAATAACATACATTGTACACTAAAACAAATACCATATAACATACACTATAAACAAATAGCATACACTATAAACAAATAGCATACACTAGTGACAAATAACATACACTAATAACAAATATCATATAACATTCACTATAAACAAATAGCATACACTATAACAAATAACATACACTATATATAAATAGTATACATCAATGTAACATACACTAATGACAAATAACATACACTATAAACAAATAACATACACTATGACAAATAACATACACTAATAACAAAAACATACAGATTAACAAAAACATACACTATAATAAATAACATACACTATAAACAAATAACGTACATCAATATAACATACACAAATAACAAATAACATACACTAATAACAAATACCATACACCAATAAAACATACACTAATGACAAATGACATACACTAATGGCAAATAACGTACAACAATATAACATACACTAATAACAAATAATAATCCTACCGTACGTAATTAATTAATGCACGTTTAGATCAAATTAGCGAACATGTCTACGCACCTGACCGTAATATTATTCCTCGCTAGTCCATGCGTGTAATGTGTGAGGACTGATCGATAATACGTTAAAGATAATATATACAGTCACCAAATGTAGACGAATTCCAGTTTGTAGATTAAATATAGTAAACAATGTTACAAGGCCAGCATTATGGCATACTATTATAATATCCAAAATATTTTATGTTAATACATTGATACGTCAGGTAAAACACGGTAATATATATTCCCCACGTGTCCTTATGACGTAATAGTTGTCTGTGATTGGAACTTCTGGCCATAGAAATATAAATATATGCCCATGACGTAATAGTAGTCTGTGATTGGTACTTATGACCTTATGACGTAATATAAATATGTGATTGATTCTGTGACGTAATAAATACATTTGTTGGGATAACAAATACCTTTTATGAAATATTTTAGAATTCTATGATGGTATGAAATATATCTGTTGTGAGTCCTTGTGCAAAAATGAATGTCTGTGGTGGGTTTTAATTTGTCCTTACGGCGTAATAAATATCTGCGACGGGTCGTTATGTCGTGTGATTCAGCTTTCCGTGCCTCGTTCTGTCCTAAAGCCTATTAATATTACCTTGTATAATTTGAAGACTCTCGATGGAATACATTGATGTTCGCTTCGTGTATTGTTCAATAGCTAACATTATATAAAATATCAATATGTCATTGGTGGTATGACTATATTGATGGACTATTATATAGAAATACAAGGCAGACATTTTATTTACTGCGTATTGGTGATGTTGTTATATATCAAATAATAAGACAGAGAATGTCAGAGTGATCCCAGTAATATTGTTTTGATATGGTTTAGTTAATGTATTATAATGTTAAAATCAATATGGTGTGAATAGGAATAAATATGTATCAGTTTGCCATCCGCCTAGATATATCACCACAGAACTGAAATTAGTTTAATTGTTGTTACACTTTACAATCTCGTGTTACATAGTGATCAAAGCTGGGTTTAACGTCTGTTACTGTGGCAACATGAATCCGCGACTCGCCATCTTACTCAAATCAGTATATAGAATAAATTCTATTTCACTCCAGTAAATCAGGTCGTACATTTATAATTTATAAAAAGGAGGGATTTTTTTTTACATTTGGCTGTGTGGTCAATTTGGGAAAAAGAACCCAGCCAGTGCTTACATTGTGATATTTATTTAATTGACCCGATGAGACCGACTAACATTGGTTAGTACTCGGTGCTGAACCATATTTGTATCAATAGTTTTATAGATTCGACACCATATGGTCACCAGGACCGACATATTGTCACCCAGACAGATTGACAGTTTTTATAGCTTCAATCACCCAACAAACGCCTTAACGTTCATTATATATCCTTAATCTGTAATTACATCAACATTTTAAATGAACGAACCGAGAAGCTTGAGGGGTGAAAACAGCACCTAATACAACACCATCCGGACCCACTGTAATCACTAGACGTTGCACTTTACAACCTAAACTGGGCCCAATACAGCTGTAGTCTGGCCAGGAATCAATGTTTTACCAGTCTGGTGTGTATGTGATTCAAGTCTGGAATGGGTGTGTATGCACCCCTAGTCTGGTGTGTATATTTACTCCTAGTTTGGTGTGTATTCACCCCTAGTCTGGTGTGTATGTGATTCAAATCTGGAATGGGTGTGTATGCACCCCTAGTCTGGTGTGTATTTACTCCTAGTCTGGTGTGTATTCACCCCTAGTCTGGTGTGTATGTGATTCAAGTCTGGAATAGGTGTGTATGCACCCCTAGTCTGGTGTGTATTTACTTCTAGTCTGGTGTGTATTCACCCCCTAGTCTGGTGTGTATTTAACCCTAGTCTGGTGTGTATTTAACCCTAGTCTGGTGTGTATTTAACCCTAGTCTGGTGTATCTTTACCCAGAGTTTGTTAACATTTCAGTACACAAGTTATGTATTTTTTATGATTTCGGTTGCCATTTGTAATGAACAAAGAAAATATATCCTACAAGACAATTCACAAGTAATCAGTAATAGCTGAATCACAAATAACAAAATACAATACTCGTTCCCTTGTCTTGTGAAATGTAAGGCTTACCAAGACGCAGTGTGAGTATAACGCAATGTAGGCTTCATAAAGACGCAACGCCAGTCTTATTACGACACAAGTGGTAAGCTAGACAGCTACAAGCCAGTGTTTCGGGATTCCTCCGAATCAAGTCTGGTAGAGTGTGGATTATCTCCAAATAAACTGGTCGACAAATAAATAGATTTTAATATTGCCGTAAGAATCGTGCTTCTCATATACAAAACATGTTACGATTTTTAAATCGTATACACAAAGCATATCATGATTTAAAGCTATGGTTATGGCATACACATTATATGTATAAATCTGTGTAATAACAAGAAGTCAATATCTAATGGTGTATATTTTTTCTGTTTATTTATCTACATCACGTGATATATTAGACACGTGTTTTAAAGTACAAACGTCCTGTTTACAAGTAGTAGTATAATAAACAATATATTATTTCTCTCGAGTAGTAGCTAGACTTTACGTCACCAGTAGATAAAGTATGATATTGTTGTATTAAAACACCTAATAGTTTGAATGCCGTTGTTGTAGAAAGAGTGAGAATAATCTGCCTCGTGTACGACATCTGCTACAACACAAGGCTTTACTTTGGTTTTCGTTGTATCCGAACTAAAGTGTGTAGTCTTGGTAGCAACCGAACGATGGCGTCTAGTCGTGGTTGAAGGCAATTTCAGTGCAATAGTAAACACCGCCGTAGTTTATAGCAATTACCATACGCCCCTTGATCGTCATAATAAATGGGTTGAGAGGGGGGGGGGGGTCTATATTATAGTTATAACTATAATGTATAATAATAATAGTCTATTTATAAAGCACCGAATAACCAACAAACTGGTTGATCAAGAGTGTAAGTAATACTAGTAAATGAGAATATCGATTAGTTATTGATTAGTTATACTAATTAATTTATAACATTGCAGAAGGTGACCTTTGTATATATATACACATTGTCAATCGATGGTATATTTCTACTCCAGAGACCGAGTAGATTCAATATAAACCTTGCTTGTTAATACGGGTCACAGGTCATAGGTCATACATTCTTCATATGATACTCATTAAATCAGCTGCCAATACATGGAATATCAGGTGGCATACAAGTTCTGTAAAACACGGTTTCAATGCACGCGTTTCCCCGGTGTTTCTATGTGCGTTTTCCCGGAGTTTCCTGGTGCGTTTTCGCTGCTTACATGGAAACGGTCACGTTACATTTGCATAAGAACGACTTTTGTGCCAGTGAAAACGCGCTCAGAAACACCGCGAAAACGAGCCTAATAGAAGAAGGGCCACACTACACAATACTAAACCGAAAAAAGACTGGGTAATGTTGCATGTAATTCATGCTAAGAGACTGGGTAATTAAATACAAAGTGGGCTTCATATAAGTGTACAGTACTATCGAGAGGAAAGGGTAAGCCCACACCTCACCGTGCACTACTACACCCCAATGAACTGTGCCGGACATATCTGCATATAAACCTGTCAAAGTATTGTTGATGAATAACAAATATCGCTCTTGTATTGCGATATTTGGAGAGTTTGATTGTATCATTTTAATTTTTTACATATATGAATGATTGTTCATTGAGGCAATGAGAATGCTTTGTCGGGTGGGACACATCGCTATTGGAGGCCTGATAATGAGGGGTACCTAGTCGGGTGGGATACCTCGCTATTGGAGGCCTGATAATGATGGGCGTCTAGTTGAACGTAAAAACAACCCATGACGGTTAGAATTTATTGAAGAGTACTCTGGTTAGTGCATAAAGATAGGACATAAAACTCCATTTCATTTCACATTGCTTACATACAGCCATTGGTGACACACTGCTCACATACAACCATTAGTGACACACTGCTCACATACAACCATTAGTGACACACTGCTCACATACAACCATTAGTGACACACTGCTCACATACAGCCATTGTCTCACATACAACCATTGTCTCACATACAGCCATTGTTTCACATACAGCCATTATGTCACACAGAGACATTGTTTTTTAATCGACCGGTGTCAAGTGATTGTTTTAGCAGAATAATTACTGGATCACCTGATGTACAAGTTTATTGATCTACTGGGTCGGTTATTGCATAATTATCTTCACTATCAGGAATAGTCTAGAATTTCTGTTCTTTAAATAGACGAGTCATACTGACATACAATGACTAGGGTATAATATTGAACTAAGATGGTGGAATAGAATTATCCTAGTTCGACACCCACTTCGCTTATAAAGTCCGGCAAACGGCATGCAAACGACATTTTGTCTGGAAAGCGGCCAACACAAATTTCCAATTGACAGGAAATATTTAACGTTCGGCCAATGGTACTCACAAATTTCGGTTTTCGCCCCACCCTAACGACTACCGAGCCTTCTGTGTGCTTAAAGAGAACAAACATGGTTTAAAATGTTTTAATTATTCTGTTATACTGAGAATCTAACGGTCATCCCCACCCTATTCCTTATATTGCTTGTCACTAGGTTTCCCTCTAGTAACACCAAACAAATTAAGCAAATGTGTCTCTTTGAATTCCCAGAGTTCTTCAATTGAAGACACTAGAATTAAATATACTATATTCTTAGAATCGAAAATACTATAATATTCTTAGAATCGAAAATACTATAACATTCTTAGAATTGAAAATACTACATTTATAGAATCGATATTAATATGGTGTTGGTTTTACGGCTAGCTAAGGGCAACCAATTCTCTCTATCATTAAAAAGGGTGGGAAAGTTTAGTATTAGGCGTTGGTTAGATTAACAACGGCTGAATAAATGACGTCACCGACATCTGTCTGAATAAAGAAAAGCACAAGTTTAAAACTGTATTTAATGACATTATAGTTAATATAACCGTGCTGGTTATAGTAGTTTTATGTTAGAATTTAAATCTAGAATATTTCAAATAATACTTTAATTTTAAAAAGTAAAATCACCAAATTGAACTATGTATATATGTAAACTCTAAGAATAATTACTATTCTATTTCTTTAAAACATTGTGTGTGTGTACTATTGAAAGGTGGCTGTAGCCAAGGGTAAAGTGTTACATAATTCTAATGACATGTTAATTTATTATAATCCCTTATTGTTTATAAAACTGTTAAAGATAGAAAGTAACTGACAATACGACCTGTCTGGTGATCTTGCCAATCGTTCGATTAATCTATTAATTGTTTTATTCACCATTGTTTTATTTCTTATATTGTACATTATTACATCAATGCTTATTTATGTCAACACTTGATCTAGCCAAGTGATTAGAAGTAATTCCATATAAATATATGTGATTGTACTTGATATGTCAGTCATTTAGGTCTATCCGACTTAGTAGCATAAGGGTTATCCGCGGTCCTGTAAGTGTATGTAGTTAATTGTTATTATAAGTTTCCAGTATTAAAGATTTGAAGAACCATTCCAGACTCTTGTAATATCTGACGGACCTCACGGTCACATTAACCTCTATCATTTGGTGCAAAAATTCATTGATTGATTTCGGTGATTTATTTATAGCCAGCGTTGAGGTACAACAGGTTTTGTGTTTAGTTGTTGACTTCGTGATTACGGTACACACGACATTATTATTGTCACCATTTTCATCGTCGTCATCATCTATATCATTTCCAGATACTCATATCATTTTAACACATCGTCGCCATTTATCATTAGTCATCGTCGTCATCGTCGGCAGCATCAATTAGGGTCAACTTTCTCTCATCGTCGTCGTTTTTATCATTAGTCATCGTCTGCATCATCAGTTAATGTTCACGTTCTCGTGTCATTGACGTTATTAGTAATCATTGATTATCATTGTCATCCATGATACAATCAACATCGTCAATTTCAATATTGCTGGGATAATCAACAACATTATCTTCCTATCTATTCCCCATCATCATTGTCATCGTCGTTCTCAACATTACTATATATATTTACTTCCTTTATGTTCCCATTACCTCAATCAACTGCATCATAGCAACACCAATCTATAAATACAAGCACGTGGTATTTATTCCTGGAATCAGTCCAGTTTAATTCTATATGCAGCTCAACAATTTGTTCAAAACAACCATTGACTCAGTACCCTGTTCAAAACAACCATAGGTTCAGCTACGTAAATAAAAAAAACACAGACTGTAAAAGCTTCCCCCGAACTTGTTGTGCGTTGTGTGCGACTTGTACGACGTGTGTGACTGGTACGACGTGTACGGACCCTAAAGCATTTATGTCTCGCTGATGGATTGATAAACCAGTCTCAAACATTGAACACATTCCATAGCTCACTGATGGATTGACATATCAGTAACTGGTGTCATGCACTAGGTGTACGCAGATAGAACATCATATACCACTTCGTTTATAGTGTAAACGCTTGTTGAGTTGTTCTTATATATGTAAACATTGGTGTCTCAGTACAGCGGTAGAAGATCCCTGCCTTGTAAGCGACATAGGGTGGAGAGTAGCTTGTTAATGGCCCAGGATGGAACAACTGACGAAGACAAGCAGGGGCGGGTTTGGCCCGATCGCCCGAAGGGCCGGTTGGACAAAAAATAATACGTTAATTAATTATGACGATATGATAATTTCACAAGTTGGTGGTTGTAAATTACTTGCAGGTCGGGTTTTTGTTAATCGATTTATGAAATATATCATTTGACAGAGATAATAATCAGATATGCCACCAAATCGCATATTTAGAATTCATATTTCAAAAATTTCCAGGGGGAGAGCCCAGACGTGGGGGGGGGGGGGTGCTGGGCTTATTATCTCTGTCAAACAATATATTTCATAAATTGCGGTCAGTGAAAGGGGCCGCTCCGACACGGGAGCCCCAATCCGCCCCTGAAGACAAGTGTGTAGTTGCTGGGATAATCACCAATGACTGGATGTTAAAGATGCACTGACTGTGCAAAATGAAATAAGAGTAGGTCGTATCACCACTGTCCGGTCAAACTTTCTCTCGTAGCAGACAACAAAATATAGGACGTGTAACCTCATGTCATTTAATACGTCGTTATAAATATAGCCCGGGTATTATTATAGTATAGTATATTGTTTTGAAATCTCCAACCTCCCTCTCTTTGTTGTTTGGAATGTATAATGCACCTGAAGTACGTGATTAGTACGAATATAATCGTAGTTTAACCACAACCCATCAATTGTATGTAGAATATTCATTTATCGTTCAAATGTAGCCTAAGGCTGTAGTGTTGTAACTTTCATTTTAAAATAATAGTTTATTGGATAAACTTCTGGAAGGCCAGGGCGTTACATGCATAATGTTTGGGTGCTTGCGGGGATCATTCTAGTCCTTTGAATGGAGCGAAAACATATACGCCGTGCACTAATTCGATTGCACGTGGAGGTTATGGTTGGAAGAGGGGTTCGATGTTGGTGCTGGCCCAGAAGTCTGCTTCCCGCTTATCAGTGGTGCAGTATGTGGGCTTGGCAAATGGTTTATTCCTTCGAATGGGATGATAAACCGACAAATCCCCTGTTCACTCGTCAACATGCACGAAGAACCCTTGGAAGTTGGAATAGGAAGATGGGTAGGCCGAAGATAATCTCTGTCTCCCTTAGCCGGGTTTGTGCAGACCATCGAGATGCTAACCCCCATTGCTACCCCCCCCCCCCCTTCCCACCTTCCGACGGATATGTGATGAGAGTTAACTAAGGGTAGTTAGAGACAACACGTGATTATATGTAAAAAGTCAAGAATTTGATAAATGAGATTAAACACCTCTGGCGATGTTTTCTTAATTTACATTTATCGCAATTTGGCAATTTTTCCAAATAGTTTTGGAAGTTGATGGCGAGAGGTAGGATATAACAGGTGCACTGTAGGTAATACGACGAGTTACCTATGCAAGTCATGGGATAAGAGGGTTTTCCCCTTGTCATTGACACAGGAACTGGCAAGGACCAGCGTCTTGTATACACATGACCGAAGCGTGCACGTAAAGGAATCCTCTTCGTTAGCCCGGTAGATACAGAAAAGTAGGATGTTAAACCCCGTTTCATTTTTAAGGACTAATAAAATGCCTATAAAAGGAAATGGGATAAATAGTGAGAATAATTCATGCATATTATAACATATATCTGTCGAACATATCCATGATTTTATAGTGAGAGAAAACACTCATTGATATCGTTGATTGAAACACATGGAAGTGTTATTGATCCATCTATAAACACGTGATATAGTTAGTCTATAATATGACTAATATGCTAGGAATGTTCAACTTTAAAGAATAGAAGTAAATATCGATTTATGTTCTTTCTATGTTGACCTTATGTATACCATAAACAGGTGCGCGTTTATTTACCTATAGTAATATACAGGGTGGTATTATATACAGAGTGGGATATAGGTATAAATGGAGTAGCATGTCTGTGTCAGTAATGAAGGAGTTTTGTTAGATTAACTATCGTATTGGCAGGTAAGTTGCTAGGATGTTTTTATGGTGTACTGGTCGGACGCTAGAATCAGGGTTTATATGGTGTACTGGTCGATGTTAGGATGCTACCAGAATCAAGGTTGCTGTCAAGTAATTATCGTCCTCGCAACATAAGTGTATTATTTGCCAATGAGCGGAAGTCCGACCCACGTGGGTTTGTATCATCTAGATATGGTGGTGAATCGATAGGTTTTAGAATTACTATAACATATGCTGGTATTTGAGGTAGGACTGAACATTTGGGTTCGTTATTAGCCAGATATTTTACCCTGTCTACTTTTATCAATTGTGACTAGATGATAAAAACTAGGTGCAGGGGCGGATCCAGTAATTTTTGCAGGAGGGGGTTTGCCGGGTTTCTGTCACCGAAATCTGCCATCATCGTCTCTAAATTACATAGGCATACATACAAATTGAGCTCTTTTTAAACAGAGAAATCATTTTTATACTGATGTAGGATCACTTTGTGATGTAATTTCATTGATGCTAGGCATTATTTTTTTTATGTAGCTGGATCCGCCCCTGAGGTGGTTATAAGATAATGTATTACAGTAGCCAGGGTCAACAACAGTAGCCAGGGTCATAGCCAGGGTCAACAATAGTAGCCAGGGTCAACAACAGGGTCAACAACAGTAGACAGGGTCAACAACAGTAGTCCAAACATCTTTAAGTCGTAACCCTGGTTCACGACGTTCTTACTTTTGTTAATTTGTCAAGAATTAATTTTAAAACTTTGTAAAGGTGGAAACACGTGCTAGCTCAATCCATTAGAACATGACAGTGATTTTGATTCTCAGTGTCTATCAAAGCATGCGCACAAATCATCACAGCGTTCAGCTTAACTGATATCGAGTACGATACACGAGGCAGTATATGACAAATCTTTTATTTTTACAGATGGCTATAGGTAGACAGGTTCACTCACATCAACAGACAAACTGTTTATATACAACATGAGCTTGTATCAATAATTATGATTTTCTCACGTGACATATTGAATGGCGTCAACTGTGACGTTTAACTACCAATCCAATGCAGTTATCTATGTTTATGGAAATATCGCGTGGCTATAATTAGCTTAAAATATCCCCTGGCTATACCCAGCATAGAATCAGCAGAAAATGTCTGGAACTCTGTAATCTAGAATAATATATATCTACTATTGAACGCCGGGGGCGTAAATTATTTATTTAAAAGAATTTTAACATTCGTCTAAAGATTTGTGTAATAGTAATTACTTTACTCAAACCAAAGAAGCATACTACTTCATACACCTTTAGCACAACATCTCCCTGTACACTCCATTTCACCCACAGCCCAACAATTCTGTATATAACCCATCACCTCTATATACAACCCATTTCACCTTCAGTCCAAGGTTGTACGTGACAAGGAGTAGGGTCGCCTGTCCATCCTCGTGGGTTTTCTCCGGGTCCTCTGGTTTCCTCCCACTGCTAAAGACCCCTATGCGCAAGCGAATTATTGAAATGCATTTAAACCATATGTTAGTCCCGAAATGACCTAGTTTGTGCTGACTGGACGTTAAACGCCATTTCTCTCTCTCATCTCCCCTTCCAGTCCAAAACCTTCCTGTAAAGTCCAATACCTCCTTATACAACCCATTTCACATTCAGCCTAACACCTCTCTATACAGCCCAACACCTCTCTATACAGCCCAAAACCTCTCTATATAACCCATTTCACCTCTCTACACAGTCCAATACCTCTCTATACCACCAATTAATGTTGTTTGTTTTGTTATTTCAGTGTTGCTGAGTTGCCTGAGGAAAATGTCGGATATTTTTGTTGCCTTACCACCAGCTACTGGAGGTTGTGTAATTTTTGGTAAAAATTCCGATCGTCCACCATCCGAGGTCCAAGAGGTTGTTTATCAGTCTTCTCAAGATCATGAACCTGGAACAAAACTACAGGTAACACTGCACAAGCATATTTCAAATAATGATTAATCGGTCGATTGGACCAAGAATGGCGTCGTTTCATTGGTCGATCCGACTGCAATCTGATTAAAATACACATCTATATTTCCTTTCGATTTTTATACTCTCGATGGTCTACACTAGGTCGCGTCACAGGTCATACGAGTGACTTTTGGCCCAATGATGCCAGACATTTGATTAACATATCAGCATTATTGAGAACACGTCGATGATAACAATTCTATCAGATGCTAGTGTAGTAAAGACAGGTAAATACGAAACGAAATAAGATGTGTGTATTCACCAGCTTGTTCCAACCCACTAGGTCTTTCTTCTCGTTTGTAATACAATTTCAACTACAACTCTAAACAGTACTCACGTGTTTCGGTACGTCATGTCACGCCCTGTCACGTCTACAATCAAGTTACGCCATGTATTACTGAGTATAATAAGACCCAGTACCTATTAAGGTTGGAAAACCTGTCATTTTAAGCTCTTAATAAAACCGGAAGTTATACTTCAAGACCGAACATTTTGATATTAAATGTTAGTAGACATGGGAGTCATCATGGCAGAATGTGTGCAACATGTACAGTTTTGACTGATAATTGACGTCGTTATATTGCCGTGAAAATATGGGATCCAATATTTAAAACATAATGAACACGAGTCGTGTATCCCATGAGTCGTGTATCCCATGTTTTGGGCACCACTTGTAATGAATAAAGAAAAATATATCATAAACGACAAACCGGAAGTAAGTAGTAAAAGCTGATTTCATAAACGACAAAATAACAATAAAAACTCTAAAATGGACTATGCAGTTGAAAACGACTGCCGTTCATTTTGAACTGCTCACGTATTTCACCGAACATAATTGATTAGAAATTACAATATTTGTTTCAAAAAATGAATATAAATCACTTTACACACATTCATTTTACAATCTTCCAAAGCATAGAATTATACGCCGCTTTTGAAGAAATCGAAAGAAATAGGTTGAATTGTATAAAAAGTTAATAATTACTTCCACATGTGGAAACAGTTACTACTAGACCTGCTTGCAGGACTGAAGGCTTTCACCTTACCCAAGGCAGCACAAAATGCCCACCACTCACCCCTTAAAAAATACCCACACACACTTAAACAACTCGGATATTGACACTTTCTGTGCATGCGCATCACGATAGAAAGAAAGTGAAAAATATAGTTGAATAATTTCCAACATAATGAACTTGGATCGGTAGAATCGCACAGACGTCGGAAATCTAAGCACGCAATCAAAAACTCAAAAATTCCAAGAAATTTTAATTTTAGTACATTTTCAAAATATTCAAGAAAAAAGAGAACGACGTGGTATCAAAATTCGATCGTTATCGCATCCGCAATATCCCCCGCTGTGCAAAAATACAACTTTTTCGAAAATCGGTTGGGAATTGACATAATTAGGACCGGTTTTCATTCGCGCACGTTAAAGATTTACATCACTTCAGGTCTGTTCACAACTTTCGCAATAGATCTAACTACTAAATGTTTAAAACATAGAAAAAAAAACAATATTCAGAACTCTATCAGTTTTAGTTTCAGAAATCTAAACGACTATAGAAAAAACAGTTTTCCGAATGAGACAAAAATATACCTTAAGTATCAGGTAATAACCAAAACCCAAAACCGCACCTTTCAACATTAATTTTTCAACATTGTACTTGAGGGGTACCTTATTTATAAATAGCTTCATTAGAGAGCTTCATTTTCACTGGTGTCAAATGATGACGTCATGTAGACAAAAAACCTGGGATATTAATTTCAGGAGTAACTGTTACTTACTAAAATGAATTATTTTCATTCTAGAAGCACCGGTACCAGATATTGGTTACCATTCAAACACCCTTAGTTCAAATATTTCCAGTTTTAAAAAAAAAAGCTCTCTATATATGCTTTATACGTATGCAAAACGTTCCATTTATAACCAATTCGGACTTTTGTCATGAATCGCGTTCATGTCAGCTACTCAAATATGTAACTGGTTCAAACATTGATTTAATATGCAATGAAATATCGACAATTTTCTGAGTTCGTGCACGTTAAAGATTTGGCACCACTAACATATAAAAATTTATTACAGATACAGTATCTGCTCAAACTACATCATGCCTTCTGTCAGAGGTGCAATATTCGTACTTCTGCACGATACTGCCGCAAGATACAACTACATTCTCTTAACACTGGACTTGCTTATAAACAGCGCGAGTCGTCGATTTATGTCGAGATGATTACGGTTATGAGGTAATTTTGACAAAGAAGAAACAATATTAATTCAAAGACTAATTATTACACACATAAATCAAATATTTCTGCTACAGGGTCACTATACCCTAATTTTAAATAGAAGTAAAGACTCAAAGTTGATATACTTTCTGCCCAAATATCGTCACTGTGAGAGAAAAAGGGACTTTTGAATATGCTCTAAACGTTGCTAATACGTACAGATTGTATCAACTCTTACTGCATGTTTCGCTTAACAATGAAAGGTGACGTTTTCAATTTTCGATCCCTTTGTTCTCATACTCCTGATATTTCTAACTGTTGCGCAATGGTTTCATACCTAAGAGTACCGATAAAACTCTTTGTAGAAGAAGTTCAAACAGAAAATTACGTTGACTTTTCGAGAAAAAGACGTCTAAAAATGTTCCAAATGGTAAAAATACGACGTTTTGGATTTTCAATCTCGTTTTTTGACTACTCATGACATTTAGAGAAATTGTACAATGGTTTCACACAATACACCACCTATAAGACTCTCGAATGAGAAAGTTTTAAAAAAATCGTAGGCGGCGTTTTCGAGAAATACGCGTCTAAAATTGATCGAAATAGCAAAATACCTTACTTTTCAAACTCTGATAACTTTTTTATTTTTTGATAGAAACTTGTCGCTATAGTACCATCTTGTAGATAATTCACGTGGCTATCAAACGATATAATACTTTAACTACTCGGTAAACAACCAATCGATACATCTTATTTGACGCACAGGCACCCATTTTTCTGAATTTTGTCAAACTTTGGATACCTTTCTTGACCACTTCCGGTGATTAGAGGATTTTCATTTATAGTTCATGGACTGGTTTGGTCCTTCGACTTCATATTCCTGAAGTTTCAGAAAAATCGTTGGAGCCGTTTTAAAAAAATAAGAACTCTACGATTTGACCAAAATGCGAAAAAAAGTGAAAAATCAAAGTTAACATTTCGGAACAAAACTTATATTGTTGGAATCGGATCGATGTCAGGAATCCAAAAATATAAGCAGAAATTCAAAATTCCAAAAAATAAAAATTTTGGAAAATTTTGAAAATTTTCCAATTTTCACCAAAAAAATGAAAGCGACAAAGTTTCTAAATTTGACATTTTTGAACTGCTATCGGCTTAGAAATGTCTCCAGCTATCCAAAAATGTAAATATCAGAACAATTGGTTGAGAATTAACAGAATTACGGCCGATTTTTGGTTTTCGTATTAAACGTCACTTCCGGTGTGCGCACAAATTTCAAAATAGCTTTAAGCAGTAGCTGCACACCACTTTTCCGACAGAAGATCAAATTGCAAACCTCTATCTCTTATAGTTGCTGAGATCTAGCTTCCTCCAATAAAAAAAAAAATAACTAGATCTGCTACTGTCGCATGCAGATATGAAAGCTTTCATATTCATCGTCACGTGTCATCGATTATATCAAGTATCTCAAATAAAAGGATAAGAATAACAAACTATCAAAATTGGTCAAAAACTCGCGATGTTACAAGTCTAAATATAGTATGAAACATTGAGTAATCTGAAAACTAAAGGGAAATAACTGATACTTGTGTTGCTGTAATCGGGATGACTTCCGATTTCAAAACTTTCAGAAAAATGAAATGAAAATGGTAAGAAAACATCGAAAAATTAAATGAGATAACTTTGAACAAAACTAATACTTTTTGAATCAGGTTGAACTCAACTGTTTGAATATGTACGTTAAATATGTAGATTTGGAAAATTATAAAGACATAATATCAAAATCGGTCAAAAACTCACAAAGTTACAAATTTAAATGTAGTGAGAAACATTGCACCGGGGCAAAAAAATAATCTTTAAACTAAAGGGAAATAACTGAAACTTGTATAGCTGTAATCGGGCTTCCAAGATATGTTATATAATTATGGTTTCCAATATGTTTGGTTATAAGTAGGAAATCATGACGACTTCTTAAGCATGTTTTAAACAAAGGGTCATAGACTGCAATATACAAGAATGGCACTCTGCAATAAAAAAAAAACTGGCCAAAGATTTCTATGCAGAAATTAAAAGATAGGCTGGCACTGCCAGGCAGGATACGCCCACATTTTCGAGAGATGGATAGAGAACAAACAATACGGAAAGTGATTTTTCCTACATCATTAAGTCCTGTATTTCATACTGTATTGGGAGCAGCCATTTTGTTGGTCAGTTCCAGTCTGATATTCATGAAATTCGAAGTCGACAATGATTATGGTGTGACGGTACACAACCTAGAAATGTGACTTTTCGTCAAAATCGGATAAGAATTGTGACCTGTACAGAGTCAACAACCATGATATACCATATCTTTACACTATTCGCGTACAAACGGCGACCATTTCTTCCGGCAATTTTGGTACCATTTTCACGAAATTCGAATAATTCAGGAAGTTACGATCCGATATGCGCAAATACCGAAAGGAACCAAGATCTTTGGGTTATAACCATGCATTTCAAGTTTCATCAAAATCGAATTAAAATTGTGACCTTTACAGGGTCCACAACCTTGATATACCATTTTTTAACAGTATTCACGTACAAACGGTGGCCATTTTGTATGGCAATTTTGGTCTGATTTTCCCGAAATTCGAACTCAACCTTCCTTACGGTGTAACGGTAATATAATCAAACGTTTTTTTAAATCGGATAATAATTGTGACCTCCAAGCTAAAAAAAAAGGCGATTTTGCGTATAATCAGGGGCCATAATTCAGGAAGTTACGATCCGATATGCGCAAATATCGAAAAGAAGCAAGATCTTTGGGTTATAACCTTGAATTTCAAGTTTCAACACAATCGAATCAAAATTGTGACCTCCACAGGGTCCATAACCTTGATATACCATTTTTTAACAGTATTCGCGTACTAAAGGCGGCCATTTTGTATGGCAATTTTCGTCCGATTTTCCCGAAATTCGAACTCAACCTTCCTTAGGGTGTAACGGTGATATAATCAAACGGTTTTTTAAATCGAATAATAATTGTGACCTCCAGAGGGACCACAAGCTAAAAAGGGTGATTTTTCGGACAATCAGGGGCCATAATTCAGGAAATTACATTCCGATAGCCGCAAATATCGAAAGGAACCAAGATCTTTGGGTTACAAACATGCATGTCAAGTTTCGTCAAAATCGGTTCAAAATTGTGACCTCTATAGGGTCCACAAGCTAAAAACGTGATTTTTCGTACAATCAGGGGCCATAATCCATGAAGTTTTGATCCGATACATGCCAATATCGAAAGGAACCGAGATCTTTTGGGGATAAACCTATATTTCAAGTTTCGTCAAAATCGGATAAGAATTGTGACCTGTAGAGAGTCCACAATCAAATTGTGGACGGACGGACGTCCGGACGGACAGGGGCGACGACATAATACGTCCACATGAAAATATTTATCCACTATAATAAATAAGCAACATAGAGAAAATGAAATGAAATTGAATGGGGTTTAACGTCCTACTGTTCTGCTACAATGGGCTAATGAAGACGGGCATACGCCATAAAGTGTGCAATGAGGGAAATTTTACCCGGGCAGCGGCGTTACGGCCTACGAGGTTGGTAAGGCGACCATACTCCTTGTCACGTACAACCAAGAAATAGAAACAAGGCCAGTTGACTCAATGACAGACGTTATGATACAGAGCGCATGTGCTAACCATTCAGCCACGCAACCTCCCTAAAATCGGCAAATTGCTGACCTACAGCGAGAAACATTTCAACCGGGCCAAATTTTCTATTTTAACAGTTTAATTTGCACGGTACCTTTAGTTATCAACCGAATATTACAAAACTTTTAAAAATAAGCTCCCCCTGACCAGCTTAATCGTTCGCAATAAACGTTTGCCCCTTAAAATCGACAAATTGCTGAATTTAAAGTGAGAAACATTACAACCGGGCCAAATTTTCTGTTTTATCACTTTAACAGTACCTTTGATTACCAACCGATTATTACAAAACTTTAAAAAGAGAAAGAGAGAAATGCGGCCTAACGTCCATTCGACACAAACTAGGTCATTTCGGGACTAACATATGTTTTTTAATTTTCATTTAAAAACTCCCCTTGCACGTACTGGTCTTTAGCCGTTGGGAGGAAACCGAAGAACACGGAGAAAACCCACGAGGTTGGACATCATACACCATGTCACGTGCAACCTGGAGATCCAAACGACGCCCGTTGACTCAATGACAAAGGTTACGATACAGCGAGCACATGCTAACCATTCAGCCATCCAGCCTCTCTGAATTCGGAAAATTGCTGACTTATAGCAAGAAACATTTCAACCGGGCGAAATTTTCTGTTTTAACAGTTTAATGTGCACGGTACTTTAATTACCAACCGATTATTACAAAACTTTTGAAAATAAGCTCCAACTGACCAGCTTAATCGTATGCAATAAACGTTTTGCCTGAATTGAAAGTTCTGCACAGAGAAAGTTCATCTCGATTTCCCGGCGTGGTTCCCTTGTCAGTAAGGCAGAACGGAGGGCCTGACAAGCACAGCTGTCTAGTCCTTCGGATGGGACGAAAAACCAAGGTCCCGTGTACACATTGGAGTGCATGTAAAATATCCCTAAGCAGTTGGAATTCGATACTGTTGAATAAGCTCTATACGATGACTAAATGCGTAGATTGTAGTCACCCACACTTCATGTTTCGCTCAACAATGAAAGGATGCCGTTTTCAATGTTCGATCCTTTTGTTCTTCTACTCCTGATATGTTGGACTGTTGATCGATGGTTTCATATAAAAGACTACCAATAAGACTCTTTGTAGAAGAAGTTCCCAAAAAATAGTATGTTGACTTTACGAGAAAGACCTCTAAACATGCTCCAAATTGTAAAAATACGACTTTTTGGATTTTCAATCTCTTTTTTTCGGCTATCCCTGATATTTAAAAAAAATGATACAATCATTTCACACAACAGGCTACCCATTAGACTCTCTATTGACAAAAGTTTCACCGCCCTCCCTTCATTATAACCGAAGTTATCGTGCCCTAAAGAATCAACAAATCAGCATGCTTATCTCTGCTCACCCTAAGCAGAAAATGGTCAACTTTGAACTCAATCATAACATTGACCTAGTGAACGTCTACACCAAGTTTGAACATTCTAGCTTAATTAGAAGGAGAGTTATTGTGTTCCGAAGTCCGGGCCTTTCAAATTGCTTCTATTTTTCATTTTCAATTCAAAATTGTGACCATCACATGACCGAAATCAAAATTCTGATCCGATAGATTTTTAGGCATTCCTTCAAGGATTCCGAAAATATAACTCCCGAGTCTGTAAGTAAAATAGCAAAAAAGCCTTTTTGATTTTTCACGTTTAAAGATGGTGGCACTTCCGGTTCGATCGACAAACTCCATATTTTGTGTACGAATCAGCAATTCCTTGTCTAGTATCGAAAAAAAAAATTAGGTCATTCTGACCTATATTTCGACGATTTTTTTGAAAACTTTGATCCTTAATTTCACCAAGGGGAGATAATTTAGAAAATTTCTAATTATATTTTTGAAGTCACATCGGTAAGATCTACTTGTATACTAAATTTCATGAAAATCGTACAACTATTAAAGAAGTTGTCAAATTGGTCTAAACTTCCGGTTCGAAATCACAGCGACGAATTTTCGAAATTCGAAAATGTGAAACTGCAGATGAAAATGATTTTTTTCAAGGTATTCAAAGAAAAAAGAATTAGTAAAATCGGTCAAAAAATAACAAAGTTACGACTATGCATTGTCAATTTTTTCGTTCGTAAAATTCGGTGATTTCGGATTCGTAAAACGTTTTGAAAATATATTTAAACAACGTTCGCACCCCATTTTTGGGGGGGTAGGTCAAAGTTTTAGAAAGATCCCATGGTTAGATTCTGAGAAATCCGATTTGCAGAAAATACACAAAAAAAAAATAATAACTAGATCTGCTACTGTCCCATGCAGATATGAAAGCTTTCATATTCATCGTCACGTGTCATTGATTGTATCAAGTATCCTAAATAAAAGGATAAGAAGAAAAATTTATCAAAATTGGTCAAAAACTCGCGAAGTTACAAGTCTAAATATAGTATGAAACATTGCACCCAGGCAAAACAATAATCTGAAAAGTAAAGGGAAATAACTGAAACTTGTATTACTGTAATGAGACGGATGAGAAAATGAAATGAAAATGGCGGGGAAAAAAAATAAAAATGTCAGGTTGGACAGGCGACCTTACTCCTTGTCACGTACAACCGGGCATTCGAAAACACGCTAGTTAACTCAATGACAGGCGCGCGTGCTAGCCATTCAGCCATCCAACCCCCCCCTTTGAAATCCGACACGTGCAATATGTCATATAGGAAGAATAAGAAGTCGCTCACAACAAAATGGTAAATTAATGAGTTTAGGTCAAAAGGTTGAGCTACTGTTTTAGAGTATTTAATAGTTTTAAAGAGACACGTTAAGGGTTGTTCATAGTTAAATGAAAGTTTAATTTTAAATAAGACCAATAAAATTAGGATTTAATAATGCCAGACTAATATTTCCAATATGTTTGGTTATAAGTAGGAAATCGTGACGACTTCTTAAGCATGTTTTAAACAAAGGATCATAGACTGCAATATACAAGAATGGCACTCTGCAATAAAAAAAAACTGGCCAAAGCAAGATTTCTATGCAGAAATTAAATAATTGCTAGAACCAGAAAAATATTTATCCACTATAATAAATAAACAACATAGAGAAAATAAAATGAAATTGAATGGGGTTTAACGTCCTACTGTTCTGCTCCTAAAATGGGCTAATGAAGACGGGCATACGCCATAAAGTGTGCAATGAGGGAAATTTTACCCGGGCAGCGGCGTTACGGCCTACGAGGTTGGACGGGCGACCATACTCCTTGTCACGCACAACCAAGAAATCGACACAACGCCAGTTGACTCAATGACAGACGTTATGATACAGAGCGCACGTGCTAACCATTCAGCCACGCAACCTCCCTAAAATCGGCAAATGGCTGACCTACAGCGAGAAACATTTCAACCGGGCCAAATTTTCTATTTTAACAGTTTAATTTGCACGGTACCTTTAGTTATCAACCGAATATTACAAAACTTTTAAAAATAAGCTCCCTCTGACTATCTTAATCGTTCGCAATAAACGTTTGCCCCTTTAAATCGGCAAATTGCTGACTTTAAAGTGAGAAACATTACAACCGGGCGAAATTTTCTGTTTTATCACTTTTACAGTACCTTTGATTACCAACCGATTATTACAAAACTTTAAAAATAAAAGAGAAAGAGAGAAATGCGGCCTAATGTCCATTCGACCGAAACTAGGTCATTTCGGGACTAACATATCTTTTTTTATTTTATTTAAAAACTCCCCTTGCGCTTACTGGTCTTTAGCCATTGGGAGGAAACCGAAGGACACGGAGAAAACCCACGAGGTTGGACATCATACTCCATGTCACGTCAGCCTGGAGATCGAAACAACGCCCGTTGACTCAATGACAGACCTTACGATACAGCGCGCACATGCTAACCATTCAGCCATTGAGCCTCCCTGAATTCGGAAAATTGCTGACTTATAGCAAGAAACATTTCAACCGGGCGAAATTTTCTGTTTTAACAGTTTAATGTGCACGGTACTTTAATTACCAACCGATTACTATAAAACTTTTGAAAATAAGCTCCGATTGACCAGCTTAATCGTATGCAATAAACGTTTGGCCTGAATTGAAAGTTCTGCACGGAGAAAGTTCATCTCGATTTCCCGGCGTGATTCCCCCTTGTCAGTGAGGCAGAACGGAGGGCCTGACAAGCACAGCTGTCTAGTCGTTCGGATGGTACGAAAAACCAGGGTCCGTGTACACATTGGATTGCACGTAAAATATCCCTAAGCAGTTGGAATTCGATACTGTTGAATAAGCTCTATACGATGACTAAATGTGTAGATTGTAGTCACCCACACTGCATGTTTCGCTTAACAATGAAATGGTGCCGTTTTCAATGTTCGATCCTTTTGTTCTTCTACTCCTGATATGTTGGACTGTTGATCGATGGTTTCATATAAAAGACTACCAATAAGACTCTTTGTAGAAGAAGTTCCCCAAAAATATTATGTTGACTTTACGAGAAAGACCTCTAAACATGCTCCAAATTGTAAAAATACGACTTTTTGGATTTTCAATCTCTTTTTTTCGGCTATCCCTGATATTTAAAAAAAATGATACAATGATTTCAAACAACAGGCTAGCTATTAGACTCTCTATTGACAAAAGTTTCACCGCCCTCCCTTCATTATAACCGAAGTTATCGTGCCCTAAAGAATCAACAAATCAGCATGCTTATCTCTGCTTACCCTAAGCAGAAAATGCTCATCTTTGAACTCAATCATAACATTGACCTAGTGAACGTCTACACCAAGTTTGAACATTCTAGCTTAATTAGAAGGAGAGTTATTGTATTCCAAAGTCCCGGCCCTTCAAATTGCTTCTTTTTTTCATTTTCAATTCAAAATGGTAACCATCACGTGACCGAAATCAAAATTCGGATCCGATAGATTTTTAGGCATTCCTTCAAGGATTCTCAAAATATAACTCCCGAGTCTGTAAATAAAATAGCAAAAAAGCCTTTTTGATTTTTCACGTTTAAAGATGGTGGCACTTCCGGTTCGATCGACAAACTCCATATTTTGTGTACGAATCAGTAATTACTTGTCTAGTATCGAAAAAAAAAATTAGGTCATTCTGACCTATATTTCGACGACTTTTTTGAAAACTTTGATCCTTAATTTCACCAAGGGGAGATAATTTAGAAAATTTCTAATTATATTTTTGAAGTCACATTGGTAAGATCTACTTATATACTAAATTTCATGAAAATCGTACAACTATTAAAGAAGTTGTCAAATTGGTCTAAACTTCCGGCTCGAAATCACAGCGACGAATTTTCGAAATTCGAAAATGTGAAACTGCAGATGAAAATGATTTTTTTCAAGGTATTCAAAGAAAAAAGAATTAGTAAAATCGGTCAAAAAATAACAAAGTTACGACTATGCATTGTCAGTTTTTTCGTTCGTAAAATTCGGTGATTTCGGATTCGTAAAACGTTTTGAAAATATATTTAAACAACGTTCGCACCCCATTTTTGGGGGGGTAGGTCAAAGTTTCAGAAAGATCCCATGGTTAGATTCTGAGAAATCCGATTTGCAGAAAATACACAAAAAAAAAATAATAATAATCTTAACAGAAACAATAAGCTTTCATATGTAATATGAAAGCTTAATAATAATATTAATCTTAACAGAAACAATAAGCTTTCATATGTAATATGAAAGCTTAATAATAATCTTAGTAATAACAATAGTCTTTCACCGAAGGTGAAAGCCTAATAAGTACCAACGTGCACATTTTACATAAGACACCTTGTTCACGTTTTACATGAAGCAGTGAGAAAAACAGTCAGTTTTCACCAAACAATCAGTGTTTGTATTGGAAGTTACATCTTGAAAGGACTAAACTTTACTTCTTGAATTCTTCTATTTGTCCTAATCTTAGAAATTATAATATTTAAACCACGTGCATTCTAAATGTCGGTGGTGCTTTGATGTGCTGTCAAGAGCCTTATATATAGGGCCTTGTTCTGCCTCGCCCTGGCCGCCTATAGATAAACAGTGGTAGGGTGTCGAACTTGACTTGTAGCCAATTATATTTATACATTGAAGATAAAATCTTAAAATAACCTCCTCGTTTTATAATAGGCCAATTAGTACATGATTAGTGCGGATTCTCAATTATAGGTCACTATCAATTAGTACATATGGTGAGTGTGGACACTCATAAATTAGTCAATAGCAATTTGTATTACACCCATGAAGTTATATTCCATAGATTCCAAATAAAGTCACTGATCCCGTCTCTGTCATGTTGGTGTTGTCTCTAATACCATGCCACACACACAAGTTTACAATACATTCAAGGGTATAAATTAAACTCTTAACCAAAATCTGATTAAAACACAGATCCTATTTTATTTTGTTTGGTTTTACTTGTCTTTACTACAGTAGGATTTGGACGAGTTGTTTTATAACCTGCGTTGTGGTTGATGTGAGGTATTAGCCAATGAAATGATCTGTTGGACTGAGATTTTAGCGTACGGTGTGTTGAACTGCAGGAACACGTTTGCGGCGATAGAAGACACATCAAAGCAAAAGTTGTATTTACAAATACCCAATTGGTTAAAGGGTTAAACTCCGCTCGTATGACCATGACGCGACCTGCCACTACAACCGGTAAACGATGTCAGGATAAAATATATGTTAATAAAATTCTAAAGTACCCCAACAAAAAAACAAGGCAGGCCTGCTAATATATATATATTAATTTGCTTCCTGCTGGGTTGGGTGTGTTCTATATGACAAAAACTACTTACAGTATTTTACTTATAGTTAGTAAATTTAGATTAATAAATAATCCACAAGGTTGTGTTTTATGGAGTAAAACGTTTGGTAAGTTTAATATAGTTATAAATAGTTTTACAAATATCTGCATTACCGTAGAGCAGGCAAGTAATATTTATAAAATGCATTGGTACCGTATTAAATCAATGGTATTATTGCGCTGCCGAGTGTAGTTTGGACAGTGGAGTAAAAAGTGTTCAATGGTTACAAAGTCGAGATCAGTCATATAGAGGATTGTCCAAAATATACTTATTTATGGAACTTATGGTATCTTAACCCTTTCTTGCATCCCGGTCACATATTATGTGGCCAGTGTTTATTTTATTTTATCACTGATAGATGGCCCTGTGTCAGCGTCCAGTGGAAGTAGATGCGATTGACTTTCGGAGAGGATATGTTCCCATGGAGAGGATATGTTCCCATGGAGAGGATATGAACTGAAAAGTGTTTTTTTTCAGAACACGCAGAAGTCAGTCTTTTTCAAAGAATGGGGAATAAACTAGGGGATATTTTACGGACACTATGCATACAGTAGTGACCTTACATGCCACATATGTTGCCGGTATGCTATAAGGTATGATAATGTTGGTCATTTCCGTGCTGTAATGCAGTCAAAAAATGCACCAAGATGCAAGTTGGAAACATGTTCTTATAGGTGTAGGTGTAGTAGAACAAGGTTAGTTAAATGCAAGGTCTACCTCTGTTACGATGGGACACCCAGCTGCTCTACGATAACTTACATATAAGCATTGGAATAAGATAGGTGGAGCATATTGCTGGCCTGGTATGTGCCATGCTTGCGGGACAGAGAACAATGTTTTTGTTGTAGTTTCTCTTCAAGTTCAGACAATTAGACATTAATTGTGTTAGTGCAATGTCCTTTGTTTGGATTGGCCAAACATCCGCACACTGCTGAAAGTTGATAAAATGGTTGATCAAGTTCACAGAATGTCAATTTTACATCTGGGAACGATAAGTATTTTGCATTTTTTGACAACTCCTTTTGTCTTCAATTGTGTGTCCCTACAGCCACCCAGAGCTGCATGGTGAAAACATATGTGACACCCCCTAAACTCCCAATTTAGGACCCATAATTGAAAAAAAAAGTATTGGATATTACTTATAATTCTGGTTGGAATTGACAGATCTGGTAACAATGCAAGAAAGGCTTAAAATCAGTTTGAAATTGTCGTTTATTAGTTTTAAGGAATCAGAGACACATAAACCCTTTTTATACTATTATCTAAACAATTCAACGTTATTATAATATAATCCTTATCATTTCACAAATTAAAAACACTACCTGTTAATAAATTCAGAAGTAGTATATCCATACAAGTGTTTTTAAGGGTTTTTTTTATAATAAAAGGCAAAACATACTTAATAAAATATTAGTTTTATATTTGATTTGTGTAATGGTGGTTGGATTGACGTGGCACTGATAAACATAAGAATTGAGTATAAAGTGTATAATGGGAGGTTCGTAACCAATCTCGAAACCAGAAAATTTTTTTAAGAAATTTCTCTGGTGAATCGGGGTAGCCATTTTCCCGGAAGGTGACATGTAATTCCTACGCGCGAAATTTCTCGTTTATTTGCGTCGTACGCCCCTGATTTTACGTGCCTGGATGACCGAATCACTTTAAAATATACCCACGCGTAGAAAAATAGATCTTTACAAAAACTTGAATTTGTTCGTTTAGGATCAAATTTGTTATGTCAGCGAGTTGACTTTGACTCAAGGATCATTTTACAACAAACGAAACGACGATCCTACCTCTAGTTTTCGAGAAATCGACCCAAAAAGTTTGACCAATCAGAGGTCAGAATGGGCGGGGCTTAGGTTTGAAAGAAATTGGAAAAAATGGACGGTCTAATGTGCCAGAGGTCTTCGGCTCCGCGGCTGCCTCTGGGAACGAGATTGGTTCGTAACGCGTCTAGATTCAGTTGTTTGTGGACGTATTTCTATAGTATTATTCCAGACTATATCAGCATAATTAGATATAGAAAAAATACAAGGAATTATGCGATGGTCTAAATTTCAAACTTCCAGGACAGTCGACCATCATTGAGGTTTTACTAATTGAAATATCCACGTGATCGTCTCATTTACACTCTTTGTTAAGAATAATTCCATTGCGTATTTACAAAGAAATAGTGAATTGAAAAATTTGCCAGATTCGATATAAATAATCCAACGCCAGCTATATTCTCAAGATGAACTTCTTTTGAAAGCCAAGTCGTGTGATTATCACCTGTTGATACAATGGTTTTTAAAATATTTCATTTGATTTTATTTGTATTTTTTCAGTGTACGTTTATAGAAGTGGAGCAGGTGACGCATACCAATGCTGTGGTACTGAGTAAAGCAGCATGGACTTGGGGAGCGGAGATGGGCGCTAACGAACACGGTGTATGTATTGGTAATACATCGGTGTGGACCAAACTATGTCATCCGGGCGATCACAATGAAAAGTTGATTGGTGTGGATTTTGTCAGGTTTGTTGTGTTTGTTACTTGTAGGGTGAATGGAGACAATTGACAGTGAAATAACACAGGGCCACATACAGATAGTACTCATCACAATTAGTTACCGGCAATATCAGCCATTTTACACACAACCTGAAATAATGGAATAATCAGACGGATGTTTTGCTAAAAGAGGGCGTGTTTAGTTTATCTGTAAAAAGGGTCAGATATAATATATAGTTTAATGAATGAAATCACTAGTCACTACACGTGCCAATTCTGACATTCATCAATAAATATAATCTAGGATTACATGTATATCATATTTTATAGATTGGGTTTGGAGAGAGGAAAGACCGCTAAGGAAGCAGTAGTTGCTATAACTGAATTATTGAAGCTACATGGACAAGGTGGTCATTGCTGCGAGGATCCTAATTTTGGCCAATGGACGTATCACAATAGCTACCTGCTGGCTGACCGACATGAGGCATGGGTTCTTGATACAGCTGGTCTCTTCTGGGCGGCCAAAAAAATAACAAGTAAGTTGAATCCACACAATTAGATTATGATTCTTAACAAAATAATTGCCATATATTAAATACGGGTACGTGCACCTGGTACAGTATGCGGATCATTGTCTATAAATTGAATAGAAGACATGTAGAATAATGAGTAGTAGTGATAATTCTGTATATGATGGATGAGAGACGGCAACTGTAACTGAATATACTGAGATTAGACAACCGAAGCCGGTGTGTTACCCAATGGCATCCTCTCTCTATATATGTATTGTTCTGATCTCTCTAATCAACTTCTCTACATACACATAGATTTCATTTGAAAGGCCGGATGGGGTTATAAAGTCTGCTAGCTATGGACTTTATTAAATCAATGTATGTCCTAAGATAGTGCAGAATGAGCCCTTTTAAGAATTAGTAATTTTATGTTTCAGGCGGGACCCATAATATCACCAGTATGTTGTCAATAGAATCAGATTTTGATTTGTGTTCTGATGGATTACAAGACGAGGCTGAGAAAGCTGGACTTTATAAACCTGACCAGGGAGATTTTAATTTCTTTAAAACATTTCATTCGTCCTTCAGTGGTTTATCTTTATCAGAGAAACAACAAGCTGAAAACAGACTAGAACAGGGGAAACAACTCCTACAGACATTAGCAAAACCCGGTAAGAAAATGTTTGTTTTGTGACACCAACTGTTAGGTATATATACAATGAGGTCTAGCGTCTTATTTTGACCAGAATGATCAAACACCCTGTCCTTGCATTACTGAGAAATAAAACCAAACCTGCCAGTTTCCAAGGACCGGAGTCAGCCCTATAATAACCAAGTTCCCAGCAGTTGGATAAATAAATCAATCCGTCTGTTTTCCTTTTTATACGCCCACATTCAAATGAGGTGGTATATTGTCGTCGCCTCTGTCCGTCCGTCCGTCGTCCACAATTTTGAATTTATACACAGTGATTAATGTCATGAGACGAAGACTCCTATTGATTTTCAGTGATTTCCTATAATTGCTGCCAGAGTTATGGCCCTTGATCACTTCCAAAAATCTTGTGGATGCTCTAGAGGCTAAAGTTATCATCCAATGATACACTGAGTTTAAGGTCTTGAGACGAACAAGTATATTAATTTTCAATGAATTTTGATAACTGAACAGCTAAATCCGTGCTATTAAATGTTTCGTATACTAAACGTTAGCATGTGACAGAACTTTATAAAAACCAAACAAATTCTAATGATTTTCTGATAATTACGTTATGAGTTGTTACTCTTAATCATATTTTAGTGTATTATAAATGTTTTATCATCAAAAAAAATGTAAAAATATGCGACAACTCTTGTTGACTGCTCGGACGATTTAGCTGCTGTGGACGTATGTTTCCTTGCCTAGCAACCCATCTTTCCTGATGTCGTGGTTAATCCGACGCTTTCTCCTGGGTGCGTGGTTAATCCTGACGATTTCCCCTGATGTCGTGGTTGATCCTGACGCTTTCTCCTGATGTCGTGGTTAATCCTGACGATTTCCCCTGATGTCGTGGTTAATCCTGACGATTTCCCCTGATGTCGTGGTTAATCCTGACGCTTTCCCCTGATGTCGTGGTTAATCCTGACGCTTTCCCCTGATATCGTGTTTAATCCTGACGCTTCCCTCGATGTCGTGGTTAATCCTGACGCTTTCCCCAGGTGGCGTTGTTAATCCTGACGTTTTCCCCTGGGTGCGTGATTAATCCTGACGCTTTCCCCTGGTGTCGTGGTTAATCCTGACGTTTTCCCCTGATGCCTTGGTTAATCCTGACGCTTTCCCCTGATGGCGTTGTTAATCCTGACGCTTTCTCCTGGGTGCGTGATAAATCCTGACGCTTTCTCCTGGTGTGGCGTGGTTAAATAGAAACACGTGTATATAGTCTACGGGCGGGGGTGGGGGTGGGGGTGTTATTTACTTTCTAATCAACACATTTTAATCCTTATCTTTCCTTATAATCTCAAATGTCCCCATATATTACAGGTGAATTTTCTCAGCATAATATGTTCCAGCTGCTCAGGAATGAGGCTAGTAGCATCAATTTTAGCGGTGAGTTGGAGACCATGTCTAGTCAAGTTTCAGTTCTACAACCCAAGAACGGTTCCATGGTTCCCGACGTTCACTGGTTTACTGGCACCCCGAATCCGGGTCTATCTGTGTTCAAGCCATTTATTTTCTGCGAGGAGCCGACCATTGGCAAGGTTACCATCTCACCGGCACCGGAAGGTAAACCGACGTTCCAATCAGTAGCCGACAGACGCCACATGTTGTACAAAGCTCATGAAAAGGGGAGGGAACTCATGGAAGGTGGAAGTCAGACGGGCAAAAGGCTACTGCAGACGATGAAAAGTTTAGAAATTCAATGTGTTTTGGATGTATCGGAATATTTACAGAATTTTGACAAGACAAAGTTAGATGAAGTAAACGACCTGTTTAAAGACTTGACTGAATCGGAAGTAAAATTTTATCGTTAAGATTAAAGATCTGATGAATCTGTATTTGCTAAAAGTAACAAGAGTAACTTATATCCTACTTACACCTGAATTCACCGTCAACATTTAAACCAAGCGCTCTTCAAGCCCGTAACAATTTCTTTCAGTGGAAATTTCGTAATTTGGTGAATTATGTTTTTCCTTGACGACAAGCTTGTTATAAATATGGTGGATATTTTGTGTTGGTGTGCTTGATATTCATTCAATGTGTGACGTAATGGAACAAAACTTACACAAGTAAAACAAGAGGTCGGTGAGCTTGCTGAACGCCTCATGAGAATTGTTGTCGGGTGTTCTAGAAAGGGAAAGTATACTCTACCCCATATTTGACACCCGTCACTACTGATAGCTAAGCTAAGCGTTGGTTTACACCAATACAAGTGACGTACAACACATATTTATGTTGCTGGGTAATTAGTTTTTTTTATTCTGTGTTTACTTTTTCATTAAACAACAAAATAATTATGACAACCATATGTGAACATGGTAATTACCATTTCTCAGGACAAAACGAACGCCACCATTTGTAGTTATAAAAAACACGGATTTAAAAGGAAGGTTTTCACCGGTTGCATAGTTTATAATAATATTTAAAATTAATTCCTACAAGATAAGATTGATGTGTAAAAGGGGGTTTAGTTATATGACGTCAATCCTATTTTCAGTTGAACATGGCTAAAGATAATTTAAATAAGATATTTTCAACGGATAACTTCGTATTTTAAATCTCTTATCTTTAATATAATTTGTTTAATTAACAAGCCAGAGAAACTTTTTCATCACAATTTAAACCCAGCTGATACTTGAGTCAAACTTTAATTTATATAATATATGTGCATGACGATGGCTTTAGATATAGACCTATATTACCAGCCAGCCAGATATAGGAGTAACTTTCTTTGAAGGCTAACCAAATATAGAATATGGTCATACTATCAGTTATAATAAACTCTAAACCAGTAACTTATAATACACAGTAGAATTGATGATTTCGGCAAAATCGACAATTTGTATTTATAATAATTCCATTCTCTTAGCTTGACAAGGTTTTGTCTTTTTCTGCTTATTTACATGTGTACATTTGTGAGATATTTATATATGTGTAACACGGTAGAGGTGCTGGCATCATGTGAACAATAACGCTGCCGTGACTAAATGTGTTAAATGTATTATATTATGATGTATTCACGCCTTGGAATGGTATCTTAAAGTTATTATATAATAGGCCACACAATGAAGATATTTATGCCACAGCACGCATGCGCTTTAGAGGTGTTCTGCTTTATAAAAGTATAGCGAGTCATTGTAGCCAGCTGTTAATGGAATATTTGTCTCTCGGACCATCCCCTCTCCAGTCTATTCTTCGCCATCTATTTCACGTGAGCGAATAGTGCAATTAAATGATTACGTATTTCGCCGATTATTGTAATGTAAACAAGTGCGCATGAGCGTTGAATGCACCCCAACCGGTGTCAATAATCTTTGCGCAATAGGTAATGATTTTTATATTCTCACATTGAAATGTGGTCCTATATTGTCGTCACCTCCGCCGTTCCGTCGGTCTGTATCCGGGATGTCCAAGTGCTTGCATATTCCTGAAGCAATGGTCCGAGAAATCCCTCTCTGCCCATTGCTGGATTGGCTTCCGATACTTGAGTTTTGAGGGAGTGTGTGTAAACTTCCCGTTCAATCAAATCTATCCTATGTACAGCAATATGACAGCCCTTCGTTTACTATGGGGTCTTCCCTAAAACTTTGGACAGTGATTTAAAGTATTAAAAACGGTGAAAGTATTCTTCGTCTTCATACAGTATTGTTTACATTGACATTGTATACTTGTTGATAGCCTCGTTTGTCACGCAATTAGTTTTCCTGCAATAGTCTGCTATGCACTGGGGCCTGTTTCACAAAATTTTAACTAAGATAAAATCATATTATAGTAATTTTATTGGATACTATTAGATTGATTTTAGTGCTTAGCCAATCAAAAATGAAGTATCTACTAAAATTTGGATTTTATCTTAAGTTAAAATTTCATGAAACAGGGCCCAGGTAAATTGGGCATAATAAAATCGTGAGCCATGACATAACGTTATGTAAATATATTTGGTCAAATTTGGAACTTTGTTTAAAATTTAACGATTTTGTTACGCAGTTGACCAGTCAAAATTTGGAACACGAATTTATATCCACTTAATTAGAGTATAATAGTGGGATTAGCTCTAGTTAAACGAAACACTGCGAGGAGTATGCTTTGCTTGTTGACGCTCTACGGGCGATATTTAATATCCGTTTGACTTTCAATTTATACACAGTATCCAAGACCATAAGACGAAGAGGCCTTTTGATTTAAACGATTTTCGATAATTACTGTTAGAGTTATGGCCCTTGATCACTTTGAAATACCTTGTTGATAATCTAGAGGCTAAAGTTAATATAAATTGTATAAGGTCATGAGACAAACATTCGAAACAAATTCTAATGTTTTCTGATAATTGCTTATTACTCGTATTCAGATTTTCGTGTGTTGTAAATGTTCTCATTACTGACAAAAGAAAAATATGCGACAACACTTGTTCACTACTCGGACGACTTAGTTGCTGTGTACGTGTGTTTCATTGCCTGGCAACTTATCTTTAATCTTGAAAATCATAACGTAACTTCGTTATTTTGGATTAACTCATGCACTTAGGTTATACAGCTCTCTTAAGCCTAGCTCGCAATTCACCGTAATGCTACTACCGACTGTCTGAGGGGGGGGGGGGGGAAGCCGCTTCACTTGCGTTTGTTGGGCATCGTAGCAGAGATGTGAGAGTGTAACCATAAAGGTTAAACTTACTGAGATACATCGGCTTATGGAAGATATCCATGACGTTATGCGGCTGTTTATATTTCTATAACTGTTATTATATCAATATAGATAATATATTACAATATTGTCAATCTATGGAGGAGTACATTGGTCACGTTATGTATTAAATTATTTATTTATTGTGTTAATAAACTAATTGTAAAGCTTCAATTGAAAATATTGTTTCATCACGATATAAATGGAGAAGAATCAGTGGCCCGTTCAATATGGCGCTGGTCCGGGCTTCAATTCTTGTAAAGTTCCCCCGAATTCTCCACCGTGGTTTTACATTTGTGGTGGTAAATGAATCCTTGACAATTCGATTCCAATTGCCGTCCGTGCAAAATTTTCCCATAGTACACTTCATTAACCCGATCCATGCAGAAATTTATCCATACAAAAAACTAAAAAAAGTAGCAAAAACAAAAAGCTGACATTAATATGACCCTACAAATATATGGTAGTAACCCTACGATACATGATATGGTGGTAACCCTACAATACATTATATGGTGGTAACCCTACGATACATAATATATGGTGGTAACCCTACGATACATAATATATGGTGGTACTCATACGATACATGATATATGGTGGTAACACTACGATACATAATATATGGTGGTAACACTACGATACATAATATATGGTGGTAACCCTACGATACATGTTATATGGTAGTAGCCCTACGATACATGATATATGGTAGTAACCCTACACTACATAATATATGGTGGTAACCCTACGATACATGGTATATGGTAGTTACCCTACAATACATAATATATGGTGGTAACCTTACGATAATGACATATGGTGGTAACCCTACGATACATAATTTATGGTGGTACTCCTAAGATACATGATATATGGTGGTACTCCTACGATACATAATATATGGTGGTAACCCCAAGATACATGATATGGTAGTAACCCTGCAATACATAATATATGGTAGTAACCCTACGATACATGATCTATGGTGGTAACACTACAACACATAATATATTCAAACCATGGTCATTCAGGGTAAGTGTTTTGAATTTAAATATTCAAAAACATTGTAACCGTTTCAAACTCCTCAATCTACAACAATGAAATATAAACAAACCATTTTATAAAATTAATTCAGATGTGTCTTTATATAGGCTATAAAACAATTAGTAATGATATTTGTGGTAAATGTATATAAAGTTTATGAATTGGTATCTCTAACGGTGTCAATGTTATAATTGATTTATATAAATATATCCTTGTGAAAAAAAATTTTTAAAAAATAATAAATAGCAACCCATTACATTTTTCTCTTCCGTATTGTACACTAGAAAAAACCAAACAATTACCAGTAAACAATCAACATGTTTTTCCTTTTTTTCTTCCTATTTATTTACTTGAAATTTGAATCCAAGTCTTTTTAACGGTTTTCTCTACAAATGTGTGTGCCTCACCATATTGTAATTTAACGAACAATAATATATATTTCGACCAAACTGCTAGAATGATAGCAGGTACACTTTCAACCAATTTTAGGACATTAACATCTTTTATTTTAGATTATTAAGTTGATTTTTTAATTCAATTTGTAGATCTGGTGTACCATCTAGAGACCTGTAATGTTTCAGGTGGAAATTATCCAGTATATCCATATGAATATATAATATTTTAACATGCAGATTTCAGAGGCTGCCTGTACAAAATGCAACCCAAAGAAAAGATAAATAGGGTAATTTGTGATAAAACATTACAACAGCCTAAATTGTTAAACATGAAAATCTGATACCACTTGTAGAGAGTTAACACATATATCACATGCACGCGCATCACGGCGCATGGAATATTATAGCAAATACCTTATTCAACAATGTGTATCGTATATAAAATCCACCAGTGCAAAAGAGTAATGTTTAATAATAAAAAAAAATTAAGAAATAACAAATATTTACCCAGACATGTGAATAAGAATGTGTAATTGAATATGACTGTTGTTGAAACCCCGGTTAATATAGATATTATTTATTAGCGAGAGAGCTGTCAAGATAATATATTATATCTAATCAGTTATACAACATGCTGTTTATGGATTATACATTCTAATCTCTAATTTATAGTCTTACAAACAGCATGTATAGAAACCCTAATAGGTTCTAATGGTGAACAAGGGATTCCATATAACGAGGGGATTTGTGGGTCGTATATAGTGTTCGTGGAGCTGTATAAATTAAACTATATTTACATTTTAAATACGTAAATTGAGATGACTAAAATATCTTAATAATAAAATCATAATATTCTAAAAACACATCAAATACCCTTCTATATCTAGCCAACCAAATATACAGATATACAAATTTAAAACTTCAACACGCCATAATATAAGTTGAATACAAATAGAATGGGTCTAATGTCCTACTTTTCTGGCTAATAAAGATGAAATTACGCCATGTAGTGTGTTGTGGAAGCCATTAGCGTTTACAGCATGTTCCTTAAGCAACGTTCACGGTTTTACAACATCTAACCGTTGCTTGAATACTCAGCAATTACCGAACTTTGCGCTCGTTGTTTTTACAAGTGACTAATTAGCATTGTCCAATCAGAGTTCGTGGCACATAACACACTATAAACAAACAGGGTTTTTTAAATTGCGAAACTCCTGGAAAAACAGCAACCGTGACATTGATCGATCTTTGAACTTTGCAACTCGATTGACACACGTAGGCATTTTAGCTAAAAGCACGAGACTTGGTATTCACGACGACCGATGAATCTGGGCTTGTGCCAATTGAACTCAGTGGCGAAATATGCAGGGTATTACATGAAGGGCTTTAAGATGTATGTATTTAAGGCGAGATCAAGCATTCGATTGCAGATGCGCTTACAGAGGCATTACGACTTTTATTTCGATTCGGCGATCTTTAATTATTGTGACTGGACCTCGGTTTACGTGAAATTCAGCCGTCTAGCCCCCCCCTCCCCAGCGCCTTCCATTCGCCCAAGTTAGGTGCAGAAGAGTAGGACGTTAAAACTCCATTTCATCTCATTTCATTTCCAGAGCCTTGTACCACTGATAAGTGAAATCCTGGCTGAAAAATCCTGACGAATTTTCTCGGTGAACACTGGGATCTAAATCGACACTCTCTCTCTCTCTCTCTCTCTCTCTGCGTGGTCATTGTCTTCATTGGTCCTGGCCGTTAAACCCCATTCCATTAGGTTTCTTTCCATGGCTAGTAGTCTAATGTTATACTTACTCAACTACAATGGCTCCCATTTAGACAGATAAACTAATAATTGGTGGTACCAGGTAAGTAGACAGACCAGATGTATATCAGGAACCATTATTTGCCTGCTAGTTACGAGTGATATATACCATACACATATTGCCCCTTGCTCGATACCCATCAAAATACCGGATTAGGAGTTTGTCTAGGACATAGAACCAAGTGAACAGAGATAATGAAATGTTAAAGTTGACCTATGTTCATATCCTCATTGAACAGATCATGGGTTAAATGATTTAAATCACGAGCGTCTCAATAACAATCATTATCCTTTTAGAGGGGGCTGCCCTTAATCAGTTAGAATGTTGATGAAGGGTTTGCAATTTCCATACACACGGAGATTAAACCAAATTACAAAGCCGAGACTAACATCTTAGATCAGGAAAGAATCTACGTTACAATGAAGATATTAACAAAAAACATCGAATAAATGCAACATTGTCTTGGCATACTTCCCGTATATTGACCTGGTTGAGTGTGAGGGCGTGAGTAGTATAGGAAATATGCTGAAGTTAATATTAAGGTCAAAAAATAAAGTATGTTATTTCCTGTGGCCTTCAAGTATGAGACTTTATAATTAGCCATATTCAACTAGAGTCAACGAATACTTTTATTATTGTCAACACATTTCTCTAGAAGATTTTTATTGTCTTCAAAAACATCTAAAAACAGGTTTATATTCTTCAATAAAATGAATGAAACACTTTAAGATATTTGTGTGGCATTTAATATGAAATATGAAAAAAAAAACATATTTTTCTATAAAAAAAATAAAAAAGGTATCAACGCATTTCTAAAGAATTTTTTTTCGCTTTTCTGAAAGACGAAGAGTTGAATACAGTAACGTGTATAATGCCCACATATTACATACCTTATTTCTAGATGAAAGGCGGTATTGTATAATGGACGTGCGATAGTTTATAACCCCCTATGGATATTAAAACACATTATGAAGTATATATTAATGTCTTCTGTAATAAACAACTGCTTATTCAAAGTCAACATGGCTAAGGTTTTTTTAACCTGTGGCCGTGAGATGGTCAACAAGAATTGTTAAAAAAGACAATAATCTAGGAAGAAAATAATTACAATAAAAATAAATTTGCAGAAATGAAACGAATGGTCCCGAGTTTAAATCGACTAGCGGAATGTGGGGCTTCACAGCTGATGATCAGAAAACTTTCCTATTTTATATAAATTAAAAATTTGAAGAGATTAATCACAATGACTTACAATCAATAAAGCCTGATTTCTAGAATCAAATAATTTAACATTAACAGTCTGGCATCCAGTTAGTTGATTCTATGGTCACATGTAGAATGCTAGAATTGACAGAGGACCACGATGACTTGGCCTTCAAGATCTTGGTTCGATCTCCGAAAGTTTATCGAGATTTTCCAGGTGTGGTTCCCTCCTCGCCAGTAAAGCAGGGCGGGGACCTTGCAAAGGAAACCCAATGGTCGTCTGGATTGGACAAGATACGAGGCCCTGTATACACGTAAAAAACTCTTGACAGTTGGAATTTGAAATAAAAGTTGGTTGCAGTGCAAATATCCGGGCACAATTTCTCTCATAGCATAATGTATGACGTATGCCCGTCTTCATTAGTCCAATCTGTACAGAACATTAGGACGTTAAACCCCATTTTATTTTATTTCATCGAATTCAAAGGTGTTTTTATTTTTTCGGTTTACGTTCATATGTATTCAAACAGGCACTCTCAACACTTGAAAATCAAACATTGAAAGGGTACGTTATATCTCATATAATACTTCGATTAATTATGTCTCTATAAACTCATTACCCTGGACGTTTTTATAGTTCAAAATACGCCACTATAATCTGGAAGCGTTGTTATATAACCCGCGCTCTGGTTGATGTGAAGGTTTAACCAATGAAACGGATCCTACAAGATATCGCTCGCATGACCTTTGACGTCACCTTCAACCACAACTGGTCAGATATTCATGTGATGGAGGCCATCAAAACGAAATATACATCTATATTTTAATTAGATTGGTGTCTGTTGAGTTTTGTGAAGACAGATAGGTAGCAAACATTAAGATTTATACCCGGTCTACAGAATGACTGGTTGAAGTATAGTCGATAACTTGTATAGATTTATTGCCCATTGTTTGTTAATATCTTCATATAAGAAGAAGGGGATGGTATTCGATCCTTGTATTATCTACCATTCCATACAGACCATTCCTCTTCTCTCCTGACACATGCATATCAACTCTCTAATTATTCAAAGCAACCAGGCTGTGACTAATCATTGGCATTAATGTCCTAGGAATCATCATTCTCATGTTCTTACCAGGTAAATCAATTTTATTATTGTCTGTCTCGATTCTATTGTCAGTCATGCTAAACTATAATATTTCTTGAAATGCGAAATACTTAAATAAAACCTCTAAAATATTTAAAAAAAACCTGAAATATTAAAAAAAAAACCCCAAAAACTGAAATGTTAAAAAAGAAAATCTGTATAGTACTCATTTAACCCGATTCGAATGGAATTTGTTAAAATATGTAGCTCGTTTGTGAAATCACCATAAAAAGAAGAAACAAAGAACTTGAAATATAACATCTATAAAGAAACAAAGATGTTAGAATTTGATGGAATTAATTCTGATGGAATTAATTGTCCACTTGAAACAGTGGGTCATTTCTGATTATGTGAAAACTAAAATAGGAGTTTAAACTTAAACGTGATGAAACAGAGGTTGACAAAATACCAGACAAATGAAATAATAATAATTAACAATAAGTAAGCTGTTAATTAACTATAACTAATGAATAGAAACATGCAATAACAATGTTCCTTCTGAACACAGGGAATGAATAAAACAAAAGACGTACAAGGTATATAAACGTTGAAATTATCTTTATCATTACAACCCATCAAGATACAGACATGCTCATTTTTTAAAATATGAACATGGTTTCATATTAAAACACTTAAAAATTGAGTGTCGTCTTGAGTTGTTTTTAAACAACAACACCGGCCTGGATTAACCTTATTTGGTGTTTTGATAATCGAGGTAAATATTTTAACATTTATAATCTTATGACCTCTACAATTTTTCTGTTATATATGAGCGCGTGAGGTGTTAGGTGAGAATGGAGATTATGAACAGATTATAGGAATATTTGGCTTCTCTAAGAACATTAAAAATAAATCAAAAAATAATTTGAAGTAATTAGAAGAGTTTAGGAATAGATTAGAGATAGGTTTAACATCTCTGGTCAATTTATTTTTTTGACAGTATTATTTGCATTGTGAGGATTAGAGGCAGTTTACATGCACTTGATTTTCTGTACTAACCTGGCTAATTGAAGGAAAGTTTGCCCGACACCTAAGCTTTTTATACCATCCTAACGACTAGACACTTGTCGTTACCAGACCTTTTAGACTGATAAAGACGTACATACATCATACAGTCAGTGTGCTACGTTACCGGGGAGTGGGTGACCGAATGTTTAGCACGAGCGCTCTGTAATATTAGGTCTACCATTCAGTCAACTGGCGTGGTTTCAAATCACCGGTTGTACATGACAAGGAGAAGGGTTGCCTGTCTAGCCTCGTGGGTTTTCTCCGAGTCCTACGATTTCCTCCCACTGCTAAAGACCCCTACGCGCAATCGAACTATTGAAACCAAATTGAACCACATGTTAGTCCCGAAATGACCTAGTTTGTGCCGAGTGGACGTTACCTACCCCCTCCCGTTATGCTACCATTAGGATTTATATTAATTTAGAATAATATCCCACTGACAATAACCGTATAACGGTCGTGACAGGGAATAACCTTTAATGGTACGACAAACCGAACTTCCGTGTATACTATTAGCACATGATATCCATATAGTTCCACATTTCATTTCCAGTCTCACAGCCATTACCTCTTCTAAGTTAGTTGTATATCTCCAGTATCCTATGATGTAATCTGTTTGTATTTAAAATCTAATTTACATATCGATGTATTTGTGTAGGTCATCGTGGGCAGTGTGAGATAAAAGTAGCACAAAGCGTGTGCCCGTAGTTCGATACAGCAGGCGTGTCGCAATAGCCTCGTCGATTTATGTTTTTTTCACTTTCCATCCAAGGTGCTCCATGTCGGCCGGGGCGTCATGTCAACCCCTTTTCATCCAAAGGTGCTCCATGTCGGCCTTCTTCCACCCAAGGTGCTTCATGTCAGCCTTATTCCATCCATGGTGCTTCATGTCAGCCTTCTTCCATCCAAGGTGGTTTATGTCGGCCTTCTTCCATCCAAGGTGGTTCATGTCGGCCTTCTTCCATCCAAGATGCTTCATATCGGTCGTCTTCCATGGTGACGAGTTGTATATTCAGGCGACGCAAAGGCATTGTATGTTCAATGTGAGGACCGGGGGCGCTATGGTTACATAGGTGTTACGCTGCGCATGTGCTTGGTAGCTTCGTTGAACTATCAGTATGGTAAGGGTAAGGGTTTGGTCTTCAATCTTGATGAAAAGATGTGTCCTTTCGGATTCTTTTATTTTTATATGGTTTAGTTTAGAAGTGCGTTCGTAAGTTCCATTTTAAAATATGGTATAACTCTGACTCGATACCCAGTTGGGTCCAAGTTCCTGGACAGATACCAGTCTGGTTGTATAGTATGAAAAAGACAAGCCTCTAGTGGTGTACGGTATGGAAGAATTTCAATAGAGGGTGTGGCGAGGTTGGGGCTTGGGAAAGGTAAATAAAAAAGCAATGTTATTCGAACGTTAGCGCAATTGCATTCCGCGAAAATTAATTTCATACAATTCCATTACAAGATTTCGTACTCCAAAGAAGTATTTGCCGTTTCAGCAATGACCCATCACCTGTCAATCCGTACAGCGTTGTGTAGATTTTGTTGTTACTGGCATTCTGTCTAATATGGTCATTTTGTTATACCCATGTTTAAAATAAATGGAACCTTTCTGAACTGTGTAATAAAAAGTTCACAAAAAGTTCGTTTTTGTTCTGATTCAGATTTAAAAGAATATCCTAACCCCACGGGTTCGTACAGCTTTTTTATACCAACGCAACATGAGTGGGGTCGTTCATGCCAAACTTGAAATATATTTTCTTAAATTTAAAAGCATCTGCGTCTTAATTGTACATCTTAAAAAAATCTTTTATAAGCATTTTATGATAATTATTTTATTACGTGCCAGTAGATAAATTAGTAATATCCTCGCCTTTAGTTCTGAAAACGTGTACAGAACGTGTTGGTTTCTATGAGTTGAAAACATTTATTAACTCTTAATTAGGAATATGCAGCATCTCAAATATCCCACTATTTTAAGTGTAAGTTTGTTCGAGAAACATTTGAATTGACAACTCCTCACAGGAAAGATTGTCTCTTTCTGGAAGCGCTTGTTGGTAAGTCATAACATTGTAGGCTACCTTGACTTTGGGGAAATTTTGTTCAGATTTTCAAGACTCCGTTTTAGTGAGTGTGTTCGGTGGCGGCGGAGGAAAGGGGGGGGGGTGGATTTGTTAAAGATTTTAGTGAGTGAGTGAATGAGTGTGGAGGGGCGGGGGGGGGGGAAGTAAATACAATATCTCCCAATTCCAATTGTTGCGATTTGTCTTTAGCTATTTGTAATTGGGCAAAGGAAATCTTTTCGCTGTTGTTTAGCTATAAGTTGTGTATGGTTATCCTGTCTAGACGACTTGATACCGCTAATCATGGAGATTATGTCCTGCCAGTATTCTATTTACCCGGATAGGATTGTTTTCGTTTATTGTGTACAGTGTGGTCATTCCTAAATACCGTTTATTTATGGACAAAATTGATTATTTTTTTAGAGATCAATATCTATATTTTCAGGACTTTGGTATTCAGTAACAGATTTCCAAGTCAGTCAGATTATTAATCATGGCGAGTAATGGTTCTAGTTTAGCAGGTCCTGCAGCCCCTGGACAAATCTGTGCAAATTATAATGGCTCCCACTCCATGGGTGCTCACTTCCAACTCGACTACACTCTGGCGGACACCACCAAAGTCGTTTGTGGAAGTTTGTCCTTTTTACTTGTTCTGCCGTTTGTATTATTTGAGATTAAATGTTTCCCGATTGGAACCACAACTTCCGTTCTAACCGGCGCTGCCTTGATGGTCATCACCACAGTCCTAACGCAGGAAGATGTTTATCATTTACTAGGAGAGACAGAGAACCTCCGAACCATTTTCTTACTGCTTGGTATGATGTTACTGGCTCAGTTTTTTGAACGGGAGAAAATGATTGGAAAAATTCTGAAGATGGCTTTAAAAGAATCTCATTCGTTTGCCAACTATATCTGGAGAGTGAGTCTGGTAACGTTTATCTTTGCGGCTTTGTTTACAAATGATGCGGCTTGTGTTGTTCTTACCCCGATCTTCTTGAAATATTGGGAAAAGCAGAAACGGAAACCTGCCGAACTCCAGACACTTCTGTTGGCCATAGCAACGTCGGCTAATATCGGAAGCGTCACCACAATATTTGGAAATCCGCAAATGGCGTTGATCGCGTCTCGAACGGACACCGAAATGTTTAGGTTGAGTACATTAACTTTAGTCCGAAGTATCATCTATCTGGGAGTTCCCGCTCTGATTGCATTTTTCATCAATTTCGGATTCTTAATGTTGCACTTTGAAGTCAGGAGCAGATTGAAGATGCGAAAATATGGGATCGCAAGTACCTTCTCCAAAGCCCGAACAAACGATCCATGTACCAATGGACAAAACTCTCCTGGTGAAGATTATGCTTTCTATGGCGGCCAGGACGCAGTTGGACAAATCCAGGATGGTCAAGTGGATGTGCAGACCTTTACAAAAGTAGACTCAAACAACGGTAATTGTGTGATGGATGAAGTTCCGATACCAAACACCAATCAGATAGCTGACAATGCCTTCGACATCGCTCTCAGTAAATCGAGCACCAAGAACAACAGAAAAGTAGAAATCGAGCAACACTCTGACGTAGCCTATCAGTTTAAACAAAGTCACTCTATGGTGTTTAAAGTATTCCTCTGTGTCCTTCTAACAGTAGTCATTATTCTCATGTTCATCAAATTGGATGTTGTCGCCTTTGATATAGGTAAGTAGGTTTTAATTTAGAATCTGTTTATAATAGAATTCAATGTGCACTCGCCATCATGTAAAATAATATACGATGTTCGTGAATAGATAAGAATATTCTTATTACATTTATTTGATATCCGTAAAATTAAAAAAATGTCGGTAAATGTGGATCCGGCACTAAGATCAGTTCTACATATTATACTATAATCCAATGTTTTAATACAAGTATATCAATTGACTGTATCTGTTGCAGGTTTGGTCCCAATGGCTGGAGCCACGTTAGCTCTGGTAGTAGACGCAGCCTTGAACAAGAGAAATGCGTCTGTTATTATGGGAAGAGTTGATTGGGGAGTGATTATGATGTTCTTTGGTATCTTTGTTTGGCTCCATGGCATCAACACTACCAGAATTCCTCGATGGATCTGGAAACAAATGGGTCTGGCTAACGCCAACTTAGATGATACCCAGACCATTATTATACTCTGTGTTTTTGTTATTTTCTGTTCTAATATTTTCAGTAACGTTCCTTTGACTATTATAGTTCTAGATCAGTTGGAACCCTGCAAAAACCAATTTGCTCTGGTTTTATATTTAGCATGGTGCTCTACCATAGCGGGCAATCTGACATTATTTGGAAGTGTAGCCAACTTATTGGTGGCTCAGAAAGCTAGGGAAACTTTAGATGAACCGCTGACTTTTATGGGTTATTTGAAATATGGCTTCGTTTCAACTCTTATAATTGTCATCATTGGTATCCCAATAATCTATGGTCTCTTGTTGATTTAATCTTGAATAACAATATTTCGAAAGTACCATTTGTGTTTCCAAGTTCTCCAACAGTACCAGTAGATGTAACCATTTCAAGTGGATGGTATTGTTGGTGATACGAGAGACCACTTGTAATATTGATGTTGTACCTTGTAATAATGTTATCAGACCTTCAGTCACAAACTCTCACAATTCAGCATTCAATTTCATTTTCGTCCATCAAAATAGAATCTCTTACAGCAAAAATGGAATGAAACGAAAAAGGAATTTATGAATTTAGCATTCAGTTGCCTATACGAATATTAAATGCTATAAATTGGGTTTTAATTGAAATGGTCTGGAATGCAATGTCCTTTAGCCATAACCATGACGTCAAATATCACTGAGGTTACAGGACTAAGAGAATCCGGACATTGTAAATATAAATGTATATAGATGTATGTATATTAAAGTATAGTTATACATGAATTATAACCAATGAATACATGATATTTACTGTTTATTATATACAATGTATTATTCCTTCACGTAAAACAGCTTGTTATGTATGTTAAAAATACAGATGTGACGTCATCTGTTGATGTTGGAGTACCATTGCAACGTGCAAATCGTACATTATTTATACGTTGAAATATTAGACTCACGTGACGATTTCATTGAAATGCACGAGCGGGATAGTGTCTATATATTATGTTGTTTAATGTTGTCGAGCCATATATTACATAATGTCTCGTTCTCTACCATTAAACTACACAGAGTAGTTATTTACTAGTATATAGAGTAGACATTGTAAACAAGCTTGCTGTATATTGTTGTAGAGTAGGCATTGTAAAACATATGTTATATAAGTAAAATGTTTGTTTTGTATATAGACTAGGGATTGTTTTGTATATAGAGATAGTTTACTGAAATAAACATATAATACATCCACGCAAAGACAAATATAGTTTGGAGAACGCTCTGCTGGTTTTCAAGGAACAGTAAGTTTCATTTAAATCGAGTGAAAAATTGTGGCCTCATCCTTTGTACATATTTTACAATAAAACATAAAAAGAGGGTGATTATCAACCAAAAAGTTGCGGTCCGATGCGCACCAAAGTCAAACATGTCCAAGATGTGTGTCATATTTTTTAGTTTCGTCAAAATCTCCTAAAACACAAACAAATATAATACGTACAAGTATTTGTATAACCACAGTTTATTTCAGTTGGTCGTCAATAAAAACAAGCTCTACACATCTGTGTTATTTTATATTACCGACCTGTCTTCATTAGCCCAGTTCGGAGCAGAACAGTAGGAAGTTAAAGGACAATATTGGTGCCAGTCATTATCACATATGTGATAGAACTGATTAAACACTTTCCAAATATAATATTAACACAGAGATCATCGCTACCATAGAGGAGTAATAAAGGATTCATGAATCGGAAGTGACAAACGCCAAAGGAAAACACGAGTTATCTCTCTATGTGAATGACTGAAATGACGAGTGATGACAGATAAACGGCCGAATTTCTGCTCACTAATAATTCCTTCGAAGACAAAAAGTTGTTATATGGGACCGCAAGCGGTTATCTGACGATACAATAAAGTAATAAAGTGTCATAAGATAAGAGAACACGGGGAAAATAGAAATACTCCGTACAGCCCCTTGTTTTTATTTCTTCTATAGGGGAGACCGGGGCACATTGAACCACTTTGTTCACATACATGTTTGTCCTCATTTCATATCAAATGTTTTTATTAGAAGATCTCTTTATTTCATGATCAAAATTTAAAAAAAAAATCAATATGCCCTCTTATATGGATCAAACCCCGGGTTATCTGGATTGTATAGATTAGACATATATGAACTTAAGTACAAGAATTTCCTAGGCTAATGTTTCTCTTTTAAGCGCTTTTTTGAAAAATGCACTGCCTAAGAAAATAATTGCATGTGGCTTATTGATGTATAGTGTTGAGTTGTATAGTATTATTTATAAAGGATATATCCATGGTGGTTCAATGTGCCCCGGTCTCCCCTACCTTATAAAAACATGGTAATGCACGGACTTTTAATCTGTTTTTCTTTCCTGCTCTCTTATCTAGTGGCAGTCAATTCTTTTTAGAATTGTAAGATATTCTCTCACAGTGTCACACAGCAACTTTAGGTCTTCGAGGGAATTATTAGTGAGCAGATATTCGCCCATGTATCTGTTATCACTAGTCACTTCAGTTAGTTATATAGAGGAATAACTCGTGTTTTCCTTTGGCGTTCGTCACTTCCGATTCATGAATCCTTTATTACTCCTCTATGGTAGCGATGAGCTCTGTGTTAATATTATATTTGGAAAGTGTTTAATCAGTTCTATCACATATGTGATAATGACTGGCACCAATATTGTCCTTTAAACTCTATGTCATTATATTACCCGGAAGTAAAAGGAAATATAGAGGATAAAGTTTTAAAATCTAAAATCTATAAAAGGAATATTAGTCGAAAATGGCAGAAATCCGTTCAATATCTACAAAGAGAATGATAAATTGGAAATTTGCCCAAATTCGGCATCCTCTGCAGACGATGTGGTGAAAACTTGCCAGCGCTACGTGTAGTAATCATCTGATGGGCCTGCTTGTAATCTAGGTAGAATGAAAGCCGAGTGATTATCTGTCATTGATGTTTTTATTTTATTTTCTTAATGAAATGTGCAATAATCATGTTGAGTAGCTTGAATTAATCCATAACGTAAAAAATGAGATATCTGCGGCTTTAAGAATAAACCAAGGTTGTTGGGTACGTTAAAAATGTGATTTTTGCAACTAATTTGATTATTTTTTTTTCATGGAAATGGTTTTTGAGGTTATGAGGTTATTAAGATGTTTACTATGTTTTTCTTCAAGGCTGTTTCAGTTTTTATATGAACTAAAAACATCAATGATTAAATACATATTATTACCAGAGCGCTAATAAGGTCATGTGTATGTGTCCGTGGTTCTTCTAGTAAACGATTAAACTTCTCGTAGCCATTAACTCAGTGCTTCTCAACCAGTGTGCCGCAAAAACTTCCTAAGTGTGCCGCGAAAATTTGAACAGCACACTAAAAAATGCGAAAAACCAGATGATCCTAATTGAGTATTTACTGGTGTCTACTGGTAAGTTCATAGTTGTTGTTCTTTATCTAGTTTTGAGTCAGTCGATGTCTGTATGACAAGTCTGTGTCTACGGTTGTATGCCTGCTATGACTTGCTATGTTTTTATTTTGCAAAATTAAAATATTTTTCCTAAATATCTAGCCAGGTGTGCACCTATTTTTTCATGTGTCCCACTGCATTAACTTGTCAAGCCTGCTCCATTGTCAAGCAATAGCCTTTTCCATTGGTAAATAACTAAAAATTTAAACAAGAAAGAATATTAAAACACTATAAGCTAAGGTTAATTAACCGAAGGGTTAGAAACTGTATGGCGCGTGTGTTAATTTACTGATGGGTTCAAAACTGTGCGGCGTATATTCTGCTTATAAGTAAGTTTTCTCGACAGAGTGTTACAATTACACATAATTGTTAAATCTAAGCATGTATGACAATGAACACGTTCGACTAAGTAAGTAAACTGATTGGTCTTGACGTCATATCAGGGTGATAATTTAATACCTAGAGGCATAGAAATATATAAATATATATATGTCTATGCCTAGAGTCGTTTTAAAAAAATGTACACGTCATTAATGAATGTCATATATTTATTCTACGATTGAGGTGGGGGGGGGGGGGATCAGTCTCACTTGTACAGTTGTTAATTACTCCATTACAATCACTTTCACAGAGAATTACGAAAGTCTTGTAATATGTCTGTAGACGACGATTGTCATCAACAAGTGACTTAACATCACGCGGCGTCAATCACTGGCTGAATGTTGCGTACATTGTTTACATAAGACGTTACCGATTCGAGCATTTTACTAATTTCAATACCCATTTACACTAAATAGGAAATAATCCTTACCTACAAATACATCAAACGTCTTTAATTATTTTTCTATGTCATCCTTATCAGTGATTGTAGCGGAAAGTGACGGCTTATTCCGCTAGGGGGCCAAATTCAAGAGGGGGGTTCATTTTGGAGGGTCACTAATAAAATTCAGATTATTATGCGTTGTATGCGGGAACACACCAGCTATTTTACTGAATAGACAATTGTATCCATTCCCAATGAAGAGTTGCTTTTGATTGTACAGGGCGATTCAGTGTCTTCATATTAACCCGACGCAAAAATAGGCTAACAAATCTGCCTTACTTCTCCATTACGGGTAAAACAGAAGTTTCTATTACATAATGTCTGATCGGTTTAAAACTGTTCCCTTAACAACTGGCATAGTTCCCATGCTATCGATACTACGACCACGGGGGGTCGAGGGGGTCATAGGGATTGTTGGAACTGAAATCAAAATTAGGCCACCATATTAGGAAATCGATCTGATTCACGTGCCACATTTGGTTAATTGTCCATTTAAAATATATTATTATCTGTCAATTATGCGCATAAAGATTTTTATGATAAATGAAGTTGTCAGGTTTTAAAAGAAGTAGATATTTATGTTATGGTTGATAAATTTGATATGGCATCTTTTCATAATAATAATAGAGAAACCAGCAGCATACAAAGATGATTTGTTCTTAATAAACTTCACACAAAAATATATAAACTACACTATTAAAATTATCCCCGCTGTGTTTTAGGGTTTTTTTTACTTCCACATACAAGTATCGTATGTCTCTCGTGTTATTTGTTGACCTCGCGTGTTTTTACGTGATCTGGATTAACTTCTAACATATACAATATATTACAGACAAAATGTCGCGGTTCAGGATACAAACACGTGTTGTCATAGATTTAGACAAATAATTAATATTGTGTAAAATAATGAATAATTTAAATGTGCGTAAGGTATGATTACATCAAGAGATGTAGGTTTTCATAATAATAGTTAAAAATAGATAAAGAAAACAAAATATGCAGAAAATTTCAGTCAAATGGCTTCACTCTAAACCGAGATATTAGCTATTGAATTTTAGACTGACTGGCGTCTCGATTATCCAGTTTTACATTAAATTATCCATCATAAAATATATTGAAATTCAGTAAATATGGTAGACTAACGATGTTGGAGAGTTGATTATGGTCTAGATAAGTTCAGACCTAACAATAAAGATTTAGCTCTTGGATAATGCCTGTTTATTTCAACACTTATTCTTACGTAGGAGAATAGATGCCTACATATAATTAAGAAATTTTTCTAAATAATATGATAAAAAGCTTCGTATAGTATAATTACTTACCATTCGTCGTGGCTCTCTTCTATTCTAAGAAATTATTAGTTTTAAAAAGACTTTTAAAAAATGGCGAAAAACACACCGCGTCTTGTAATACAAAAAACTATCCTCAGGCAGGGAGTTCCTTAGTTTGACCCCAGTGTTGACTGGGAAAGTTCACCAGGATTCTTCAGTGCCCTTTGTCAGTGGTGGAGTCTCCGGCAAGGCCCTCCGTTCTGCTTCACTGACAAGGTAAATCAGGCCGGAAAATCGAGATGAACTTTCTCGGCCAATGCAGGAATCGAACACACAAGGTAGTACATGCTTAGCATTACCATTGTATGAACATCTTACATTAATTTCCATTTAGCTAGGTTTGACTTGAAGCGGCAAGAACATTCGCTCGATTCCCAATGGTTTACACATAAACTAGTTTGTTGATATATGATGGTCGATCGACGTGTGTGCAGACGTCACTAGCGAGGCCCTTTGCATAACCCTTTTGAACAAAGGTTTCACTAATTGTGCAAGTGATGGCCGAATATGTTTACATGTATACCTAGAACTGGGTGTTTAAAAAATCAATACGTTCTCTAACATGTTCATTTTATATAAAGATACAATCATTATGTCCACGTGGTAGCTTTGAAGAGATCGCTGATGGTTGTTTAAAACGTACACTCTATATTGTGTGATGTGCGTTTTTTATCGGTCTTCAAGAGAAGCGATGTTTGTTTTCCTTGTTTTTCTACAATTAAGATAAAAGCATACTCCAGAATAATGACGTATTGAAATTTATCCCCGGTTTCTCGTGGTGTCAGATGTTATTTATAGATTGATATAAGGTCACGTGATAAGCCAACATGGAATGATAAAAAGCTAACTTTAGAAATTACTTTCGTATTTTATTTTTTTTTTATATTAAAATTCAGATTATTCTGCCAGGTATTCTAAATGTTGGATGAAATCCAGAAAGATGAAATAATGGTTGACATTGAAAGGCTTGCTTGATGAATGTGCTTCTTCATTTTACACTTAATTTATACAGTGACAAGAAAGACGTCAGCTTCGACGTCGTAGGATCCGCTTCATGGCGGTTTGATAAAATGGATGCACACACGCAGGGGGGTGACAGGACCCCGGAATATCTTTACGTACCCCTGAAACGTGATTGGTGCAAAAATAAAGGGATAAAGAATTGTTGTTGGTTATTGAAACGTGTATAAAAATGAAGTGTTACGATGGTGTAAATGACATCTCAGGTAGGCTATCAGGTACCTAGGTATATTTATAAATAATAAAAACAGTATGTAAATTTGATTACTTAGTTAAAACTTCCAGTCAAGTTGATTTGGAGACAGAGATATGATAGTAGCTAGAACAAGTAGGATCTCTACTACAAGGTAAATATAACTCAATGATTTATTGCTTACAATCTAGCTTTAAAACACGATGATTATATGGAATACAGCTTACTTACGCACGCTACTTGTTTATTTCTTGTGACGTTTAAATGCCACCCGAATAAAAAGTCGTCGGGCTTTGGGTTTCTGATGTGTCGTCGTAAAGGGTTTCTTGTCTTATAGTTTAAATTCTCTGTGATGTTTTCAACCCCTGATTTTTACATGTTTTCAGTCCCCCCAACTTTGTCAATGTTGAAATATGATTATATTGTATTTTAACTGGTGTAAATTTATTGATGTAACACATTAACTATAGTGATATGAATTGTAAGATTGAAGTACAGTCGATCCCAATAACAATATGGACGGTGTAAGTTTAATTTAGCAAATCCAATCTAAATCATTTAACAAATAACTGAAAACATTGTGTACATGCATACATTGGTTTGATTTGTTTTGTATATCTGTTATACTAGGTTGTTGAAAACATCAAACATATAATCTGAATATTGAATTTAACATAATGCGTGTATTAGATATTATTATATGCATATTATTCAAACTAGTATATGACATACTGAAATATCTTTATAAAACCGTGCAGTGCATAACTTACATACGTAAATTAGGTTTATGCAAGCTACACATCATTGAGGTCAGTTATCTTCAAGTGACATTCCATTTAAATGGGTGACATACTTTCTGATGAAACAATATTTAGTTTACTTCTTCCGTCTAATTTTCCTCTATAAAATATACCTATAAAATATTACTGTACTTAAATTGATCAAATATACCTCCACTCAAATTGATTATTTAACATAATAAAAGTTCAAATGTTTAACATTGAAATTGTTAACACAATAAAATATACGGAACATTACAATATATCTACAAACTGTCAAGCTGACCTACTCTGAATTATTTCATTTATCGAAGACTTGGGGTTAAGACTTGGGGTTAAGACTTGAGGTTAAGACTTGGGGTTTTCCAGTTATAATGAATGAATGAAATGGAGTTTAACGTCTTATAAACCTTTCAGCAAAGATCGGACTACTGACGACAGGCAATACGACCGGACTACTGACGACGGGCATACGACCGGACTACTGACGACGGGCATACGACCGGACTACTGACGACGGGCATACGACATGACGTGTGCCATGAAACAAAATTTACCCGTAGGAAAATTTAATTCCAACTGCCAAGTCGCCTTTCGCGTACAAACAAAGGTGTACACGGGATTTGGTTTTTTCGTCCCATTCGAATGACTAAATACTGTACACAACACACAGTACACACCACACATCACATACAGCACACAACACAAATCACATACATCACACATCACATACAGTACACAGCACACAGCACACAGACACTGTAAGCGGTGAATAATACACATATCAAATACAGTAACACCTGAGTGGATGGAACAAGGAATCCTGACACATATCGCTAAAGTCGAGTTTATAATTTGTTAACGTGGTTGACCTCCCAGTAGCTTTATTACCATATTATAATAATGTTCAAATGTAAACAGTAGTATTTGTTACATGTGTAGCTACTTCAGTAGATAACATTTTATCGTTCACAATTAGGTTACTGAGACCCTGCTTGTTTTAGTCAACCTGTTTCGGTGTTTTGGGAAAGAATAACTTGTGGATTTCCTGTCTTCTTTTCTTTTGTAAATGTGTTAGATAGGTTGTCGAATACAACACTTCAATTGATAAAAACAATCATTCTCATGCTTACAATGAATACATACATGTAAATGCGGACAAGAAATCTAAAGAGATATCACCGTATCAACTGGCTATAATATGAAGTAAAATAAGAATTTTAGATTTTTGCTAAACATTAGAGCTTAGTACACTTCCTTTCTTTTCTGTAGAACAACATTTTTTTGTTACTTTTTAAATTCTGTATATGATCTAAGATTTGTTTGTCTTATTTTAAAGGTATTAACAACCAGTAAAGAAAGATGATGCAGGTGAACGGATCTTCAGCTAGATCCACGTCGGTGTGTGGTGATGGTAACACTACCCTGCCAGCAATGAAACTGGACTATACCTTGGCAGACACCACTACAGTCGTATGTGGCAGTCTCTCTTTCCTTCTCATCCTGCCTTTCGTTCTGTTCACGATACGAAAGTTTCCTATTGGTACCACCACGTCGGTTTTAACCGGCGCATGTCTAATGGTGTTAACAACCGTCCTATCCCAGAAAGAAGTTTACCATCTTTTGGGTGAAACAGAGAATCTCCGGACCATATTCCTGCTTCTTGGGATGATGCTGCTGTCACAGTTCTTCGAACGCGAGAAAATGATTGGAAAAATTCTGAAAGTATCATTAAAAGAGTCTCATTCGTTCGCCAACTATATCTGGAGAGTGAGTCTGGTAACGTTTATCTTTTCCGCTTTGTTTACAAATGATGCGGCTTGTGTTATTCTCACCCCGATCTTTTTAAAATACTGGGAAAAACAGAATCGCAGAGCTGCCGAACTTCAGACACTTCTGTTGGCCATAGCAACATCGGCTAATATCGGAAGCGTTACCACAATATTTGGAAATCCTCAAATGGCGTTAATCGCTTCTCGAACGGACAATGAAAAGTATAGAGAGAGCACCCTTACTTTAGTCAGAAGTATCATTTATTTGGGCGTGCCCGCCTTAATCGGTTTTGGAATTAATTATGGATTTCTAATATTGCACTACAAAGTACGTCTTCGATTAAAAATCAGGAAATATGGTTCCTCTGGGAATTATTCAAGACCCAAACCGGGTATGATAAAGGGAGAAGATGAAGTTAATGGTGGTGGTGATCTAGGAACAACTGAGAGGTCCATCATCTTTTCAGAAAACGGAAATGGTAAATCAGGACGTGTTAATAATGATGATGATATGGATAAGGACAACGCTCTGGAAACTAACTATAAAGCTGACAGTGCGCTTGTTATTAACACCATAGACAAAACAACCAAATCAGACAACAACCAAATAATTATCGAACAGGATCCAGGTTACTCATTCAACCAGAGTCATTCTCGAGGCTTTAAAATATTTCTCTGTGTTTTACTGCTGGTGGTGATTATTCTCATGTTTATCAAAGTTGGTGACTTTTCTTTTGACATAGGTAAGTCACATTCATATTTTTTGGGGGTAAACGTAATAGAGTTGTAGCGGTGTTAGTAGAAGGAGTGGTGGCTAGAGATGTAGCTACAAGGTTTACTTGAGATTCTTTAAGGACAAGTTTCCACATCATAGGGGTATTCTCGTTGAATATGACAGTCTATTCTAGACCTCGTGTCGGTTTGACTAGCACGGTGTTTTTCTAGACCTCGTGTCGGTTTAACTATCACAGTGTATGCTAGACCTCGTGTCGGTTTGACTGGACTCCGTGTCAGTTTGATTAGACTCCGTGCCAGTTTGACTAGACTCCGTCTCAGTTTGACTAGGTTAGTCTATGCGGTCCTGTTTAGGTTAGAAGACGGACGTACCATTACGATATGGTTGTATGGAAGTTTGACAAACGTTTCTGTTTAAATCATCACATTTATACTACCCCAAAACTCCCTTAATCTAAGTTTTCCGCCATTTTGTTATTTCAAACAGGTTTAATGACAATAGGTAATAAATCCCGAAGGGTCGTTAAACAAACTGAATTCATAAAACGATCAGGTTAATGGTACGTGGATGAGCTGAAGGAGAAAGTATCAATCGTGAAGTAGTTGTGTTTGTTATCTATGCATGGTTTCTGCCCCACATACTATATATATCCAAGCACAACTAGTCAATTATCAGAAAATACAGATCACGTGCATACCCCAGTTATCTTTATGTGACCATAAAATATTACTACCTGGAATGGACTTCTACGATCTTTCTACTTATCGATTTCACTTTGTTTTCTATCGTGTTCGTCCTATGTTCTATGTCTAGAGTATGTATTGTATTTCTATTTCTACAGGTTTGGTGCCTATGCTTGGTGCAACAATAGCGCTGGTTGTTGACGCAGCTTTTAACAAGAGAAATGCGTCTGTTATTATGGGAAGAGTTGATTGGGGAGTGATTATGATGTTCTTTGGTATCTTTGTTTGGCTCCATGGCATCAACACTACCAGAATTCCTCGATGGATCTGGAAACAAATGGGTCTGGCTGACGCCAACTTAGATGATACCCAGACCATTATTATACTCTGTGTTTTTGTTATTTTCTGTTCTAATATTTTCAGTAACGTTCCTTTGACTATTATAGTTCTAGATCAGTTGGAACCCTGCAAAAACCAATTTGCTCTGGTTTTATATTTAGGATGGTGCTCTACCATAGCGGGTAATCTGACACTATTTGGTAGTGTGGCTAATTTATTGGTAGCTCAGAAAGCCAAAGAAACGTTGGACGAACCACTAACATTCATGGGTTATTTGAAATATGGCTTCGTTTCAACCATGATAATAGTTGTTATTGGTATCCCAATTATTTATGCTCTATTGTTAATTTAATCATTCTTAATATAGAATTGTCAGCTAGTAGAAAATATTAACTAAATTTACTTACAAAATAAAACATGTATAAAATAAGAATAACAAGTGGCTAGTGTCGTGTGTGATAAAAGGAAAGGATATGCCATTTCCAGAATTCCCTTATTAGTAAACCGATTAACCTTTAAGTTAGTAATAAACCGGTTAACCGTTACTTTAGTAGTAAACCGATTAACCGTTTCTTTTGTCATGGCTGTTAACTCCCGGGCGTTTTATAGCTTATGCGCTGGAGGCGCCAGCCTCCTCGCGAAAAAAAAATCAAAGAAGTTGAAAAAATAAAACGGGAGAAAAATGCTAAAACCGATGAGAAAATGAAAATGTACCCTAGTTAGGGAGGGCCCTAAAGACAAACAAAAGGGCCCCATGTCTGACAAAAGGGCCCCTCTGGCCATGGGAAAGCCCCCCTCCCCGAGTCCGAGTCAATCCACTACTGAATGAAAGCGCTGTCATTACAATTGCATGAAAATCATCAATCAAGAAAGAAATCACTTTTTCTGAAAACCTACTAATAAGCTATTCAGGAAAGAGATGGCTCGGCGGCCCAGTCAAACTGATCCCGCAGTGAATATTCGCTTGGCGGCTACAATCACTGATAAGCATGACATCGACGAGGTTTAATGAGTACGGCATATTAACTTTTGTACTCCGACAAATTAAATTCTCAAACAATTTTTTGAGGTAAAAGAAAAAGAGATAAAGACGTTTGAAGTATTTGTAGTTAAAAAAATATTTCCTATTTAGTGTAAATGGGTATTAAAATGAGTAAAATGCATCATTTTACCCGAAGCAGTTAGGTGTTAAGTAAACATTGCACGAGCCGTTGAGCCAATGACTACGAGGCGTGCAGTCAACGCACGTGTTTTGGACAGGCATCCGTTACAGAGATAATTCGTAAGTAATTCTCTGTGAAGCAGATTGCGGCCCAGTGTGGCCTGGCTTGGCGGAGCGATCATTTCTTTGCTGAATAGCTTTCCAGGACACGTGCTGCACGTGCTGATTGCACAATAGGCCCACTCCACCATATTCAATTAATTATTTTTTGATTGAACACCGGTACGTTGTTTCGCATTCAGATTAAACTGGCCTCGTTAAGACCTGGAGGATGTCAGAATGCACCAAAATGAATTTTATTTTGCAAAATTTCTCGACCTCCGCCCTCCCCCCCCCCCGCCAAAAAAAAGAGGACCCTCAAAATAGTATAACCTCCGTCATGATAAACCTTAAAACGCCCTTGAGTTAACTCGTTAATCGTTACTTTTGTCCACCGTTAAATATTGTGCTTTCTGTCATCGGATGAAAGCCGGTTGATGTCTGCACATCGTTTGACTATATCACGTGACTATGTCTATTATATTACACCAACTTTATATCTCTGTTATTAGTTTATTTTTAAACACAGGTTTCATAATATTTCAATGTTGAACCCCACCCTGCAATCATCCTATCTTTTATATAAACATTACACTAAATATCATTGTGTTCGTAAGATTCCCCACTTACATCACGGAGTTGCGTAAGATTCCGCTTGATTGGAGGAGTGCAATTTCAAATAGCTTTCATTTTGATCTAAATTAAAAATGTTGAGTTCACTGGAGTCTGTCCATGTTCAAAATTCTACACTCGCATAAAAGCGTAAATTGGTTTCGTGAAGACGACATGGAGACTATAAGATAAGTAATGTTAACACACCCGAGTTGGACAAATCGCAGCGTTAATTTGCTATAGAAATGTTTAATTTGGATTCGTTACAAATTCAAACTAGAGAAGAAGCAGGTGGATATGTGTATAATATATATAGTTAGTTTTATATCATATCTGGATTACAGCTAATATAAAAACATATTCTTACATATATGTATATAATCATTTCTATTTTCATATTCAAATTTTATAGAAAATACATTTTGTTTTAATGAGTAAAATAAGAAAATAGGTTGAGAATAAATTTATTAGATTTTATACGACTAGTGTTTGATATTTTACTGACCACCTGGGTGCAGCTTTCAACGAATATTCGAAATAAAGGGCATAAATAGTAGGGTGAAATGTGGATTGTTTGGAGAATATTTATTTTTATTTTCTATCAAGAATCTAAGTTGAAATTACCAATTATTTTTTTTAAGTGTTGACAATAATTTTAAATAATGAGTAGGAACCCTTGCTGAACCAAATACTTTTTGTGGGGATAATTAAAATGATGTGGACAATGTGAAGGTCGTGGACTCCCCATTACATCTTTATTCCCTGAGTATGAGCCTGGGCCCGTTGCCCAGGGCGGAGGGGGGTAGGGGGGGTCTATGAGGGGGGGGGGGAGTCTATGGGGGGGCTTACCCCCCCAATCGAATTAGCCCCCCCCCCCTCCAATATTTTGCCCAAACTAATGATTTCTTAGGAGTGTTCTTAGCCAGCCACATCCTCAGCCCCTCCAAAACATTCTGTAGCCCCCCCCCCAAAAAAAAAACCCCCAACCATTCCGTAGCTCCCTCCCCCCCAAAAGAATTTTTTTATGAGCTGGCCCGTATGATACGACATGCTAACCATGCTAGTTGTTTGGCTGGTGTATACCTCGACAGTTCCAAGTCGTAAGAATAATAGCTCGTAACGTCATCTGCACCGGATAAATTTCCCTTTAGCACACTACGTGGCGTATGATCTTCTTCTTTATACTGGTTGATGAACAGACGTTAAAGCCCAATCCCAACAGCCAGGGGCGTAGCCGTGAAATATATTGGGGGGGGGGGCGCAAATGAAATTATATAAGATGTTGACAATCTGTCAGCCGATGTAGCGCAATATGAGGGTCAACCTCCATCTGGGGGGGGGGTGTACCCCCATAAATTTTGTTTAAAGTTTCAATCTTCTGTAAACACTGTTTTGGCATATTTTACGGGTTAAACTAAAACATCATATCAATACAATGTTTATCATGTTTACAGACAGCGGCACCGGTCTTCCAAACGATGCGAAGAAGCGTGGCATACCTTGTATGGACCCCCATCCCCACCCAAGTAAATTTTGGAATATTTGATGGCTGCAAACACCTTTGCCTGCTATTTCAACCCGTGAACAAAGCAACATCAAAGTGGTCTAATATAGCCTAATTAAGGTGGCTTGCTGACTCGAATTCCAATCAATCATTTACATCCACGAAGACGGGACCGTTGGAGAGAAAATTTAACTGCCACAAATGCGTTTTCCTGCTATTCATGCGTGTGAATACAACAACTTCAATTTGGTCCAAAAAAGCCTACTTGGCTGCCCAGAATTCCAAACAACCAATCAATCGTCGCGGGGTATAAGGGCCTCACCCTCCCGGAGAACATTTTGAAAATTTAACCACCGCAAATGCGTTTTCTGCTATTCAAGCCTGTGTTTGCAACTCCAAAAGTATTCAGTCGTTTTGTAACCGAAATCCCACTCTGAATCACACTGTTGCAGTTGCATTCACAAGTAATAATCGATGACCGAAAAATATCGCACAAAGTAGAGTGGCCCAAGACAAAATGTTTTAATTAACATTCAACTCAGTACAAATTCGTGGTATTCAATTAAAAGAAAAGTGAAATTAGTGTTTTATTAGGACTCGATGATAGTTAGGAATGCAAAATTAGAAATTCCCGAAGCAGGTTTACGGACAGCGGCCAGTTTTACGTCGAGAAGCGGAGCTGACCTTGTATGGACCCCAGAAGAAAATTTTGAAATATTTGATGGCCGCAAACGCGTTTTACTGCTATTCCAGTCCTAAAATTAGTGTTTTATTACATATTGGACACTTTATTTGGCCAAATTTTGGCGTTTTACTGCTATACCAGTCCTAAAATTAGTGTTTTATTAGATTTCGGACACTTTATTTGGCCAATTTTTTTATTTGGGGGGGGGGGGGGGGCAAGTATATTCAGACCCCCCCTTCCCCCGGAAAACAATTGGGGGTGTGACGCCCATGCCAGCAGCCATGTTTATATTTGGATATAGTTGTGATAATTCTATTTTGTTTTATCCACAAGTAAAAACAGTACCCCCCCCCCCCACACACACACACACCCAGCCAGCAAATAACTAAGTTAAAAACATTTATGTACATAATATGCAAGGTTTAATAGTTCAAGGAGTCAACCGTATATTTTAATAAAAACAAACATGGGCAATAACTCTAGAAGTACTTCATTTGTGAAAATACTCAACATTTCGTGGCGTCATCTATAGTCACATTTCAACTGTTGCGAGATCTGAACCCGTTGACTTATAAAGATGATGAATGTTCATCTCCTCCAGTGCTGGACCACCTGTAAAATGATGTTTTTGTTGAAATCGATGGATAAACGAGAACACGAGATTGTTAAAAAGAAAAATTTATTACTTATTACACATAACGGTAGTGATTGACCACGTGATCGTTCACCTTTAAAACTACTAGATGGATTATAAAGACAGAGTTTTGGTTTTCATGTAATTATACAAAATGACAAGAAATATAAAATAACCATTATTAATTTAAATAAAATAACTTGTTTTTTATGTTTGTTCCTTATCAAACTTTTTCTGTCAAGATCTCGGTTTGTTGACATAAAGGGATGTGTTTAATGAAGTGCAGTAATGATATGGTACGATACAAACAGTTACCTGTCATTGTTTATTTTAATATAAAGACTAGAAACTTTCTAATATCAGATAATCCAATATGGCACACAATATATTACACTAACAAGTACCATGTGATATATATATACATATAGAAATATTCACAATTAAACATACAATCTTCAGAACATCAATTAGTAGTTTGATTCTGTTAACTGTAAAATGTTGAATTTTTTTTATCATATTGTATAATGTTACATGTAGATGCTGTTAATGTGTTTTTGTGTGCAACTTGACAAGAATGGGGATATTGAGATATCTATAGATGTTCCACCAAATGAAAACATGGATCTGGGGCACAAGTTTACTCATGGCCCTGTGTATGGACATGTATAATTGCTGAGTATTAAAGTCGCCATTGGCATTCTAATTTTAATGACACCCACTGTAACATCACAGTCATAAAACTCTAAAAAAAGAAACTGTACATTTAATATGTAAATATTTGTCAGATCTTTTTGTTTGGAGGTAGAAAGAGATTGATTTATGACTAAAACAAGAAGCCCTTATATAGCATTGCCTATGGTTAAATATTAATAACAATATACTGGTAGAAATAGTAGAAATGCTGTTTTCAATGACAAACAATATTAAAATGAGTTGGTTTTAGTTCTCAATCAACTAAATATAGTCCATTATTTATGATAATGTTCCTTTTGATATTATGCATGGACGGCTTTGAAGAAGGTGAAAAAACTGCCGTCCAGGCCAAACTCTCCCCCCTAGCATTGTGTATGTGACCACAGAAATATAATATGTTTGTCTTGAAATGACCAAAGTATTGCACTGATGTACAAGTCGTTTCATTTCCATACAAAAATTTAAACCCTTGCTTTGATTAAACTGCTAAATGATGTGTTTGAAATAAAGTGATTTTATATTATGGTCATAAAACCAAGAATTGTATGTCTGAGGTGACACATTATTGATACAAAAATTACATACTATATATGTATGTATAATGAAAACATTACGACTTAGAATACACCAAAAAAAAAAAAAATACATAAATCTTGAAAACAACAACTAGCAAACAATACAAACTACAATATAATAAAATACTAAAATAACTATGAAAATGAACTATACACAAAACAAAACAAATGAAATACATTACAAAATAAATGTATTAATATGAACTGCATTATAACAATCTTCTGATTTTTGCATGAAATGTAAGTTTAGAATATAAAAATTAAAAAATGTAAAAATGCTTTTAAAACAATAATGTTTTAATTTCTTAAAGCGAAATTTTAAGTAACAAAACTTCTTCAGGACGGTTTATAAATTATAAGAAATGTACTAATCCCCATATTTTTAATATTATTTTGATGAGCAAATGAAGGATTGAGAGTGCACAATAGTTTTATGTTATCTACAAAATGTAGGCCAACCAAATTTAATTTGTTGTCCTTCGGAGACACATTTTAAAATTGTGCTCCCTACATCTTCAGGAAAAAAAATTAATTTGAAAGTTTTTAGATTCAAATTTTTAAGTTCTGAAATTTTAAAGAAAACATCGTTTCAGGAAAGACTTTACTCAAGTCAATGGCTTTTCAAGATACAAAACTTTGGCCTTAAACCTAGTTAAATGTAGGACGATATATAGGCATGTAAAATACCACACTGCATCTTAATTACTTGTACCTTTTTGACCAAGTGATAAAGTTTTATTGGGTGTTGAGCAACTGTTTTAAATGTTCTACTAATATCTTTCTACTAATACTCTACATGTACATATAATTAATAAGATAAATACTCTTATTACTTCTCTATATTGTGACAAAAACTTGTTCAAGACAAAATACAAAGTTATTATCATTCATGGAACCACCAATATTCGAGATATTACTAAATCTTATTTATTTTTCATTTTTTCATACTACTATTACTATAACCATTCTTAATTTGACTGGATGCACATGACAATGGACAAATTCAAAGTAAATTAAATTTTAAAAAAAAACTGAAAAAGAATTCCTTACATATTTGTGGATATTGTTTCAATTTTTTCTGAATTTTGTGGACTTGACCAGGAAAGGAAACTGTTAAATATTTTTTACTGTTGTTATTTCATGTCAAATTATAAATACTTTAAAATGTCCTTAAAACTAAAAAACTTTTTCTACAGTGACTCGGCTACAGAATCATTGTATTTTGTAATCATAGTTTAACCATTATTTAAGACAAAAATATCTCACTTATTGTCACTGAATAATTCTAGGTCAGCAAGTTTTGACATAATAATTTTTTTTTAAAACTGTACCACAACTAAAAAAATTATTATTTAAGCCTATAATTCTGTATTAAATAAATATCTTGCTATTGTTTACATTGACTTTTTCCTTGTTGTGTATTTTTAGAATATAATGTATTTAAATACATTCTAAGCCCAGTACCTTGAACAGAATTAGTGAAAGGTAATATATTAATATTGGTATACATCTGGTGGACCTTTGATTCTATGTTTTGTTAGTTCGTTGGATAAATTAATGTTTTTAGATATCGAGTTCTATTAATTATTGTATATCATACATGTATTTCCATAGAACAGACAAGTGGTATTTTACAGACTCAATAAGTAATAATGAGAATAAAACGAAATAAGATGAATTTCCATGGATGTTCATTTAACATACTTATAACATATACATAAATAGAAATAACATAAAACTAGAGTTATCTCCCTTGATGCTTTCTGGACTAAACAGTACCCCATGCTTAAACAAAATCATGATAGCTACATATAAAACATGTAACAAGTATAAAACACAGAATATTCAATCTAATTACTCAGTTTTCTCTTTAAATCTTGTTACAAACAACTGTATTTCCTCTCATACCCATATCATACTTTGCTTTATGCTAATTTCTCATTTCACATAAGATACGCTGACCAATTTGAAATACTAGTCCACCAAGTAATCCTATACCAGTCCACAAAGTAATCCTATACCAGTCCACCAAGTACATGTAATCCTATACGAGTCCACCAAGTAATCCTATAGTAGTCCACCAAGTAATCCTATACTAGTCAACCAAGTAATCCTATACTAGTCCACCAATGAAGAATATTTCTCCAGTTGCCTGTTCGACCCATTAAAACAAGGCCTAGTTTTAACATCATATAGATGTTAGTCCAAGTTTACCAGCACATATCCTCTCTGATCCTCAAACGTTCAGGTATAACCGAGAAAATCACAAGTAAACACAATAAGCTGTGAAATATTGTAGCAGTAAAATTAACTTTGTTATTGAGAGGGTATTATTATCCTCTTGTTCACTTGGAGAGAAGTCTTTTATTAATTACAAAATTATTCATTCAAAAGTTTTTAAATATTTACACAAAATATATTTCAAACCTCAAAATCCTTGCCTTCTGTCATTTCAACTTGCGTTGAATTTGCAAAACATTGTTAGGGTTGTAAATCCTTGTTTGACATTATATATTTAACCTCTAGTCATGCATCATGCTTTCTCTAAATATGGATATATTCATTGTTGTCATGGTTACACAGGGGTTGATTTATATACACCGTTACTATCGCGACGACAGCACAACGCCACAGTAATAGCAACCAAACCTAACAACAATATAACTCCTGCTATAGAGCCTACTATCGTATAAATAGTCCACAAACTTATTGTATCTTCACCTCCAATCGTACCACCAATCTTTTGGTTCTCGTTTTCTTGCGGATCAGGATTATATTCAGCTTCAACGTCAGGAATCTGATTGGTGTTGTGAACACTTGGTCGAATAACATCGTAATTCCTAGTCGGGTTCATCTCGAGGTTAGGTTCCCATTCTCGAGTAAAAGGGGGATACATCGTCGTTGGTTCTTGATAAATCACAGGTGGAGCTTTTGTGTGCTTCTTTCGATTTTTATTTTTATTACGTTTTTTATTTTTATTTTTGCGATCTTTTCCATTCTGTCGTCTGTTTGGAGGGAAAAATGTTACCATGTCTTCTGTCGTTGTAGGCATTGTTGTTGTTGGCATCGTCATGGGGGTTGTCGTCATCTCCTCTGTAAATATATATAGATAAAATATGAGATTCTTCAATACCATCAACATATAATCCACTGGCCCATATATCACAAGGACTAGTTTATTAACAACTCCCACTATAGTCTCTTTTATGTTTATTAACAACTCCCACTATAGTCTCTTTCATGTTTATCACACTATCATTAATATTTTTAAGTCTTTGGTTTTCAAATGATTAATATTTTTAAGTCTTTGGTATGCGAATGAGTATTATTTTTAAGCCTTTGGTATTAGTTGTGAAATGTTGAGTTTTTTTAGACTAATATGTGTATAGTAAAATCTTGATATACAAGTGTTATTGTTTAAATAATTCCTACCTGTGGTGGTAGGCTCGATAACTTTAAGATAAGCTGTCTCGTATGTTACCCCCCATTTATTACCAGCCAAACACCGATATTCCCCATTATCTTCAATACCAATATCAGATATAATCAAATATTCTGGATTCGGACCACTCTCAATAAACTGAAATAACAAGAAACATTGAAATAATCCACGTTACAGTCCTAACCTAACCGGGACTAACACATCCTTCAGGTTTATTTCAATAATTCACTTGCGCGTTGGTGTCTTTAGCAGTTGGAGGAATCCGTAGGACCTGGAGAAATAAACCCACGAGGTTTGACAGGCAACCCTACTCCTTGTCACGTTCAACCGGCCAATCAAAATCATGTCAGTTGACTCAATGACAGACCTTAAGATACAGTGTGTACGTGCTAACCCTTCGACCATCCACCCCCACCCCACCCCCCGGTATGCCTTATATGAAAAGGATTCAATATCACTCACATCACAATCAGAGACCAAAAGATATAACTTGTAAAATTCATTTTGCAATGCAAATATATTTTATCTGGGGAAATATTGATATTTTGGGGGCTAAATGTAATCATCAGGATAAATTATGGACATATAAAACAGATGACCAACCTCAGTTTTTGCGAATTGTTCACGTTTTTGTGATGTGGGTTCGGGTCGTTTTAACCATCTGATTGTAGCGTTAGGATCGTTCTTCACCTTACAAGTAAAGGTGACTGTATCACCAATATTAGTTGTAATATTTGTAGGACCTTCAACTTCTAGAGGCCATATAACTTGTAAAATTCATTTTGCAATGCAAATATATTTTATCTGGGGAAATATTGATATTTTTGGGGCTAAATGTAATCATCAGGATAAATTATGGACATATAAAACAGATGACCAACCTCAGTTTTTGCGAATTGTTCACGTTTTTGTGATGTGGGTTCGGGTCGTTTTAACCATCTGATTGTAGCGTTAGGATCGTTCTTCACCTTACAAGTAAAGGTGACTGTATCACCAATATTAGTTGTAATATTTGTAGGACCTTCAACTTCTAGAGGCCATATCTTTCCTGTAAAAAGATCAATTTATTTGTAAAAGTAAACTACATTGTACTTTTCAACATATTTACTCTTATTTAATCTTCCAGCATGGTTTCCCCTTGTCAATGATGCAGAACGGAGGGCCTGACAAGGATAGCTGCCTAGTCGTTTGGATGATATGAGTGCACGTAAAAGATCCCTTGTTGCCCGGGCAAAATTTCCCTCATAGCACACTGTATGATGTATGCCCGTCTTCCAGTAGCCCAGGTTAGGTGCATAAGAATAGGACGTACCGTTAAACTCCATTTCATTTCTTATTTATTTATTTAAGCTTAAGATTTTTATTGTATAAATGTACTAAAAACATCCAGCGAAATTTTAATGTTCTCACAGAAATTGCGAATGTTTTTTTAGGTTTGAGACCCTGGCTTGTATCTGGGGATATATTATAATAAAGCAGGTTAATATGTTGAGATACTTACTAATAACAGAAACATTAAAACTCCAGATTAATCTATCTTGTTTATTATTATTATGTACAATACAAGTATAATTTCCTTTATCTGATGATTTCGCTTCCGCTATCATTAACATATGCTTCTTTAACTAGAAAATATAGTCATAATTACTACAATAGTTATTATTACCACTTTCGTTCACAATAGTCATAATTACCACTGATAGTCATAATTTCCACTGTCAGTCATAATTCCCATTGTGAGTCATAATTCCCACTGTGAGTCATAATTACATTTGTACCAGTATTTTTTTAAGTCATAATTACCAGTGGTAATTTACCACCATACTCAATCTAACACCAATTTAAATATACCATTACCCAAACATCCATTTTAATGTATTATTCATAGTTTCCCAAAAAGACTGTGTGTAGGTGCCTACCTTAAATTCATCATGTGTTTTTGGATCAATCTCTTCTCCATTAACAATCCACTGTATTTTAGGGCGAGGTTTTCCTTTAGCTGAACAATCCAACTGTATAGGGTCACCAGCAACAGTAAAAATATCTATTTCCTGTAAATTAGGCATGCTGTTTGTTCTCCATTTAGGTGCCTCATGCTCTGAAACAAATAAACATTTCATATCTTAAATTATACAACCAATAGAAAGAGAAAGGATTCCATCCAAACTAATGAGCTAATTTTACATATCTTCCTGACTGTACACAGGATGTAGATTGTCATCTTATCCTAACAACTAGACAAAAACCTCTCACAAAACTTATTCCTGATTAGTAGAAAGTGATGGTGTTGAGAGGCCGACTGATGAATCGATCCCGATGTTTTAAAAATCCACGATGGACGATACAATCAATGTCCGTATCGCAATTTATTATCCAAATAAAAAATTCACAAAAATAGAGAAATATAAATTTAAATATGTAAATAAGTCCACGAGCAAAAATTTTTTTTTACTCTCAGCGAGTGTTAAGGCGTTTTCAGCACTTGAAGTGGTTTATTAGTTGACCGAGAAAACGCCAGAATTTTAAAGTGAATCATAAAAGTAGGCCTATTCTTAAAATTTATTTCCTATGATATTAATAGTATCGTAGACTATGAATTGTGATTTTCATCGTATCGTTGCTGCCCTACTTGTGAGAAATAAGTCGATGTAATCAATCAATCGTCTGGTTCTGTTTCCATCAAATTTTGTTACTCACTTTTCTTTTTGCCTTTCTTAGCTGCCGTTGCTATGGACACAAAGATGGCTACCACTATCAGGAATATGATGACACTTCTGACAGCCGCAGACATCATGGTGATATTTTCAGATTTCTTTCTCTTTTATATATTATAAAAAATGGTTACCATAGCTTCACTTGTCACAATCTGAAATTACAGAAAAATTCAATAACTATATAATGTGGTTTGTTTTAGTTTACTAGTTTGAGGTTCTTCCACCCCCTTGTTATGGCTTATTCCATACAATTTAGAGTAATGGTGTATATTTGTATGTACATGTATATGATAAATTTAAAGAAATATTAACACTTTGAGAGAGAGAGAGAGAAATGGGGTTTAATGTCCACTACTCGATACAAACTAGGTCATTTCAGGAATAATTTGCTTGTGCGTAGGAGTCTTTAGCAGTGGAACAAATCCGGAGGCCCCGGAAAAAACCCCACAAAGTTGGACAAGCGACCCTACTCTTTGTCCTGTACAACTTGGGGAATCTAAACCACGCCAGTTGACTCAATCACAAGACTTTATGATACAGTGCGCACAAGTTAACCGGTCGGCCATCTATCCCCCAACACTTTGACGTTGTTAGTTTGCTACATGTACATGTAGTAAGATAATAATGATTGCGGGCCAGGTGATAATGGGATAATAACAGATTAACGCATTCAACAACATCATGAATATATAAATCTTTAAATACCATAAAGTCAATTCATATTTTTACAAAAACACTCCAAAATTATGATGACTTTTTAACTTTTAAAAACAGGAAGCTCTCTCTCATGATATATGTAAAATTATTAAAAACATTTCCTTTTCCTGCAAGGGGAAGAATAGCTTCCTTGATTGTAATAATAAATACTTGAATAAAGTCATGTCAAACAATACACACTCCATTAGTCCATTTATATCACAATTATTTCTGTATTAATACCACTCGGAAAATCTCGACAGATTCCGGAACCTACATCTAGTCTCAGCTGTATGATGAATTCCGCCATATTGGAACTACTTTAAAGGTCCCGGATGAAACATGGCTGCACCCATGGTGTCTTGGAACTACTTTAAAGGTCCCGGATGAAACATGACTGCGCCCATGGTGTCTTGTTTGTTTGTAAAACCGTCAAGTTTTCCTGTTAAAGTAAACCGGTAGCCGCATCGCAAATGTACGGGCGTAGGTACATATCACTTACTGTCATACAGCCGAGACTAGATGTAGGTTTTGAAATCTGTCGAGAATTGCCGAGTGTATTAATACATGTGTATTGGGAGGAGTAAATGTTTTGAAACGTGTAAACTCCAACTCGTGTAATACTACTACCACCCACATTCAATATACCTGCTACTTATTTACAAGGACAATGCTACAAGAATCATGTCTCAAGCAATTTACATATATTTACTTTAATCGCTGCTTTTGAGTTTGTCTGATGAATTTAAACTATGATGGAGTTGAATGTTACTACACTAAACAGGTCAATGAAGCAGGGTTTATGCCATGTGGTGTACTATGAAAGAAATAACCTTACATGTTTTTTTGATTTCCAAGAGTGAGGGCAACATGAACGTACTGCCAAGGGCACCTGTATTTTAGGTCTCAACTTTTTTCTTACATGAATTCCCTAATCCACATCGGTTTACCAATAACTGCCAGAAAATATGAATTCAAAACACTCCACTCCGATATGAGATCAAAAAGTTAATAAAAATGCCATCCATGCAAAACGGGAAAAGTGAACAAGACAAAAAAGATAGGTTGCCAGGCAACGAAACATACGTCCACAGCAGCTAAATCGTCCGAGCATTCAACAAGAGTTGTCGCATATTTTTACATTTTTTTGATGATGAAACATTTATAATACACTAAAATATGATTAAGAGTAACAATTCATTAAGTAATTATCAGAAAATCATTAGAATTTGTTTGGTTTTTATAAAGTTCTGTCCCATCCCATGCTAACGTTTAGTATACGAAACATTTAATATCATGGATTTAGCTGTTCTGTTATAAAAATTCATTGAAAATCAAAATACTTGTTTGTTTCAATACCTTAAACTCTGTGTATCAATCTGAAGTCAATCGGATGATAAGTTTGGCCTCCATAGCGTCACAAGGATTTTTGAAGTTATCAAGGGAGATAACTCTGGCAGTAATTATTTGAAATTGCTGAAAATTCGTCTCATGACCTTAAACACTGTGTGTAAATTTAAAGTCCATCGGATGTTAACTTTGGTCTCTAGAGCGTCCAGAGGATTTTTTGAAGTGATCATTGGCCATAACTCTGGCACTTATTATCAGAAATCGCTTAAAATCAATAGGCTTCTTTGTCTCATGACCTTAAACACTGTGTATAAATTTAAAGTCAATCGGATATTACCTTTGGCCTCTAGAGCGTCCACAAGATTTTTTGAAGTGATCAAGGGCCATAACTCTGGCAGTAATTATCAGAGATCGCTGAAAATCAATAGGCTTCTTCGTCTCATGACCTTAAATACTGTGTATAAATTTAAAGTCAATCGTATATTAACTTTGGCCTCTAGAGCGTCCACAAGATTTTTTGAAGTGATCAAGGTCCATAACTCTGGCACTAATTATCAGAAATCGCTGAAAATCAATATGCTTCTTTGTCTCATGACATTAAACACTGTGTATAAATTTAAAGTCAATCAGATATCAACTTGGCGTCTAGAGTGTCCACAAGATTTTTTGAAGGGATCAAGGGCCATAACTCTGGCAGTGATTATCGGAAATCGCTGAAAATCAATAGACTTCTTCGTCTTATGACCATGACCTTAAACACTGTGTATAAATTCAAAGTAAATCGGATATTAACTTTGGCTTCTAGAGTGTCCACAAATCTTTTTTTTTAAGTGATCAAGGGCCATAACTCTGGTAGTTATTATCGGAAATCGTTGAAAAACAATAGGCTTCTTCGTGTCATGCCCTTAAACACTGTGTGTAAATTTAAAGTCAATCAGATATTAACTTTAGCCTCTAGACCGTCCACATTTGCTTGTGGACGCCGGACGGACCAACGAACGGACCGGGTTGAGAGAATATACGACCACATTTCAATGTGGGCGTATGAAAACTACATTCAAATTATCTTAAAATCCAATAAAATCCTAGTCATGGTCTAGTATGTACATGTGTATTAGACTGTTAGACAGGGATGGTATATATATATAGTATGGTAGATGGTATAGTACATGTATTATTAGACAGGGATAGATGGTAGATGGTATAAGAGTAGTATATTTGTACAAATGTATATATCTATTATAGTAAGAAGTGTAGCTAATGTGTACACCTGCTGTTTACAACATGAGTTACCATGGTGATGGAGAAACCTTACCCGCCCTACATGTTTCATATTACACAGACTTTATCTTCAGTAACTGCCTTCTGATAATATCATCAGTTACAGACCCCAGTATTAAAGGTACTGGTTTACTATGTGGGGGGATTTGACTCGAAAGTCAATGCTATGTCATTAGTGCTATTACATGTCCAATGTTGCAAATGTTTTATGTAAGGTGTAAATTTGACAAAATCACGGGTAAAAAATCCTGTAATACTGACAAATACATCGTGTAAATTGACATCTACTTTTTGTCATTAAACATTTCACATTAGACATTTCACAACAAGCCTAACTCCATCTACCCAGAACTTTAAACTTTAAACTCTTACATCTTCTCCTATGACACGCGCATTATGTATTGTAACCTTCAACATTTCACTTTTACATCACAACACAGAACAAGTAATGAAATCAGCCAGTATGCAAATTAGTTCACATGTACGGCCCGTACATTTTAATCACATGATTTCTTGCGTTAGGAAAAAATAATTTTCCATCATGGAATCGGCTATTTTTCATTCTTCTCCTTTTATTTGTTGAGCTATATTTTTTGTATCATTTATTATACTTTTCATGACGATGAATGAATGAATGTCCACATTGATCATGCACTGTCGCACACGTTCACACAAAACCCTGGTGACTTCAGTGTAAAATTCTTCGTAAGAAATTCTGTGAATTCTACAAAAAATATCTTGGGTTATATGTGGAAGCCGAGACATTTTACTTTCCTTTTTTACTTTCACTTTATGCTGAAAACAAATCCTAAGATAGGTTGCCAGGCAACGAAACATACGCCCACAACAGCTAAGTCGTCCGGGCAGTCAACAAGGGTTGTCGCATATTGTTTCTTTTATCAGTAAGGAGAACATTTACAACACATGTTAATCTTATTACGAGTAATAGCCCATTAAATAATTATCAGAATTGATTAGAATAGTTTTGATGGTTTGTCTGAAGGCCTTTGTCAACAAGATATTTCAAAGTGATCAAGTGCCAGAAATTATCAGATATCACTGAAAATCAAATAGGATTCTTCGTCTCATGACCCTAACCACTGTGTACAAATTTAAAGTCAATCGGATATTAACTTTAGCCTTTAGAGCATTCATAGGGTTTTTCAAAGTGATCAAGGGTCATAACTCTGGCAGTAATTATCGGATATCGCTGAAAATCAATAGGCTATTTTTATCATGACCGTAAATAGTGTGTATAAATTTAAAGTCAATTGGATATTAACTTTAGATTTTTCAAAGTGATCAAGGGTCATAACTCTGGCAATAATTATCTGATATTGCTGAAAATCAATAGGCTTCTTTGTATCATGACTTTAAACAACTTGTATAAATTTAAATTCAATCGGATATTAACTTTAGCCTCTAGAGCGTTCACAAGATTTTTCAAAGTGATCAAGGGTCATAACTCTGGCAGTAATTATCAGATATCACCGAAAATCAATAGGCTTCTTCGTCTCATGACCTTAAACACTGTGTATAAATTTAAAGTCAATCGGATATTAACTATAGCCTCTAGAGCGTTCACAAGATTTTTCAAAGTGATCAAGGGTCATAACTCTGGCAGGAATTATTGGATATTGCTGAAAATCAACAGGCTTCTTCGTATCATGACCTTACACACTGTGTATAAATTTAAAGTCAATTGGATATTAACTTTAGCCTCTAGGGTGATCACAAGATTTTTCAAAGTGATCAAGGGTCATAACTCTGGTAGTAATTATCGGATATCACCGAAAATCAATAGGATTCTTCGTCTCATGCCCTTAAACACTGTGTATAAATTTAAAGTCAATCAGATATTAACTTTAGCCTCTAAAGCGTTCACAAGATTTTTCAAAGTGATCAAGGGTCATAACTCTGGTACTAATCATCGGATATCGCTGAAAATCACTAGGCTTCTTCGTCTCATGCCCTTAAACACTGTGTATAAATTTAAAGTCAATCAGATATTAACTTTAGCCTCTAAAGCGTTCACAAGATTTTTCAAAGTGATCAAGGGTCATAACTCTGGTAGTAATTATCGGATATCACCGAAAATCAATAGGCTTCTTCGTCTCATGACCTTAAACACTGTGTATAAATTTAAAGTCAATCGGATATTAACTTTAGCCTCTAGAGCGTTCACAAGAAATTGTGGACGATGGACGGACGGACGGACGGACGGACCGACGGACCGACAGACGGACGGGGGCGACGGTAATATACGACCACATTTCCATGTGGGCGTATAAAAATCAGCATCTGGTTGAAGGTCTCATGTTGGGGAATTCCCTGCTTGAAAATTAACGTATCACGTGATTAATGTGAACTAATTTGCATACTGGCTGATTTCATTACTTGTTCTGTGTTGCGATGTAAAAGTGAAATGTTGAAGGTTACATTACATAGTGCGCGTGTCATACATGTATGAGAAGATGTAAGAGTTTAAAGTTTAAGGTTCTGGGTAGATGGAGTTAGGCTTGTTGTGATATGTCTAGTGTGAAATGTTTAATGATAAAAAGTAGATGTCAATTTACACGATGTATTTGTCAGTATTACAGGATGTTTTACTCGTGACTTTGTTCATTTTACACCTAACATAAAACATTTGCAACATTGGACATGTAATAGCACTAACGACATAGCATTGACTTTTGAGTCAAATCCCCCCTCATAGTTTACAGGTATTCATCTTGTAAGTCTTTGTTTTACATGTCTAGTCTCACTGTGATTAAAAACATGGTTTGTAAAATATAAACTCTTGACATTTTTCCTACTTCATACTTGGTAAAAATATACTGAGCGCCATAGAAAACGCATCACTTACCGGTAGTTTTTCGTATAACAAATGATCCTGTAAACATATCTTATTTATTTTGCTTCTTATTGTGAACAATATTCAAATAGGAACAGTACAAAGTCAGATGGGTCATAACCAAAAGTACGACAAAGACGGTTAATTGTCAGTAGCGCGTGTGTCCTCCACTGGCTCTTACGCACGCTGTGCAGCACAATTAACCATCTTTGTCGTACTTTTGGTTTTGACCCCTCTGACTTGGCACTGTTGATTGCAGATTAAACATCCATAAGTGTACAAATGTGTTGCTATTGATGTGTTCCCATTTGAATATTGTTCACAATAAGAAGCAAAATAAATAAGATATGTTTACAAGGTCATTTTGTTATACGAAAAACTAAGTGATGCGTTTTCTATGGCGCTCAGTATATATGGTGGCAGTTGATTGGTCTGTAATATATGGATTTTAACTGTCGACCAACAAGGTTTATGCATGTATTTAGCCATGTATGTTGGTGTGTAAGGATGGGGTTTTTAATGTTGGTGTTTTAATGTTGGTGTGTGTAAGGACAGTGTTTTAATGTTAGTGTGTAAGGACAGGGTTTTAATGTTGGTGTGTGTAAGGACAGTGTTTTAATGTTAGTGTGTAAGGACAGGGTTTTAATGTTGGTGTGTGTAAGGACAGTGTTTTAATGTTGGTGTAAGGACAGTGTTTTAATGATAGTGTGTAAGGACAGGGTTTTAATGTTGATGTGTATAAGTATAAGGTTTTAATGTTAGTGTGTAAGGACAGGGTTTTAATGTTGGTGTGTCAATTTAAATCGACATTGATGCTGTGATCTTACCGGGAAAAGACGGGCTTCTGATATCCAATATTTAATAAGACAAAATAAACATTTTACCACTGGTACACGAATTGTGTACCATATTGCATTTCAGCCCCAGTTCTAGCAAAAGACTCGAGGAATGAGGCTAGAATCATTGCACCAAATCAAACGGCATATGTAGACTGGAATAACCAGACGCTAGAAATTTGTATTCGATTGCGACTGCTGGCTTATTTCGCTAAACATAACTGATTTGAAATTAGAGTAAAAACGGAAACCGTTAAATGTAAATCAGTTTATATATATTCATATTACAGTATTATATGCGTTACGACCCACTTGTGTCAATTTCTAGGTCCCAAATGTTAGTGACTTAGCTCCTTTAAAAATTGGATGATAAATTCAGCCTGTAGAATGTTCATGGAGAATCGACAGGAGCAGTGAAATTTCCATGTGGCCATATAGTAAGACTGTGTGTAATTTGTCAACTTAAAACAAAATTGGTTGGTTGATAATATAACTGCATAACAAAATACTGTAGACGAAGAATTACCTATTTGAGGTAACTACTGTAATGGATAGACATATACAGGTACCTGACCTCTGACAGAGAGCATATCATCATGTAATCACTAATCAATAATATTCTACAGGTATGTCACCGTATTCAAATCAATTAACAACAACAATCAGTATCAACTCTTACATTAAGCCTATCAAAGTTTATTATTAATTGATCGCAGCCTACTCCATCAAATAAAGACAGATATGTTTCTTGTGGCTTCTCATCAACAAAATTATTGACAGAATTCAATGAAACTGTGATGGTGATAATATTGGGACAGGGGTGGGAGATACTGTCATGACGTCCAGGTGATATTGTCATGACAACCAGGTGATATTGTCATGACAACCAGGTGATATAATCAGGACAGTGAAATGGTCCTATACTGGTAGTGGTATGTGTAATGGTGATGGTCATGTTGAAACAGGTTAATAATATCAATCATTTCTACAGAACTAGATAAATAACACCTGCATTACTCCCCTTCCCCATGGTTGCTGTATAGATTATAAATCACTCAATACGAGATTTATAATAAAACACTGATTCAATGACCAATAAAACCTCTCTTTCTCTACCAGTAACCTCTCTTTGACCCCAATCAGGGTAATAAATACAACCCACAAGACTGACCTCAATCAGGCTAATAAATTAAAGCACTAGGGTGTCAAGCACTAAAATATTCACTGATAAAGAGACATTATGTGAGTGTGACCAATATAATTAAAAATAGGTTGCCAGGCAACGAAACATACGCCCACACAGCAGCCAAATCGTCCGGGCAGTCAACAAGAGTTGTCGCATATTAAGGAATTATCAAAAAATCATTAGAATTTGTTTGGTTTTTATAATCAAACATTTTTTTTTAAATCAGATAATAATTGTGACCTCCAGAGGGACCAGAAGCTAAAAAGGGTGATTTTTCGTACAATCAGGGGACATAATTCAGGAAGTAATGACCCGATGGGCGCAAATATCGAAAGGAACCAAGATCTTTGGGTTATAAACATACATGTCAAGTTTCATCAAAATCGATTCAAAATTGTGACCTCTATAGGGTCCACAACCTTGATATAACATATTTTCACACTATTCGTGTACAAACGGCGGCCATTTTGTCCGTCAATTCTAGTCCGATTTTCACGTAATTCTTAGTCTCTCTTCACTACCATGTAACGGTGATATAGTCAAACGTTTTTTTTTAAATCGGATAACAATTTTGACCTCCAGAGGGACCACAAGGGCGATTTTTCGGACAATCAGGGGCCATAATTCAGGAAGTTACGATCTGATTGGCGCAAATATCGAAAGGAACCAAGATCTTCGGGTTATAAACATGCATTTCAAGTTTCATCCAAATCGGTTCAAAATTGTGACCTCTACACTGTTCACAAGCTACTATCAGGGGCCATAACCCATGAAGTTACAGTCCGATATATGCCAATATCGAAAGGAACCGAGATCTTAGGGTGATAAACCTATATTTTAAGTTTCATTGAAATCTGATAAAAATTGTGACCTGTAAACTGTTCACAAACAATTGTGGACGGACGGACGAACAGGGGCGACGACAATATACGTCCACATGAAAATGTGGGCGTATAAAAATAGGTTGCCAGGCAACGAAACATACGCCCACAGCAACTAAATCGTCCGGGCAGTCAACAAGGGTTGTCACATATTTTTACTTTTTTTGGTAATGAAACATTTGTAATACACTAAAATCTGATTAAGAGTAACAACTCATTATGTAATTATCTGAAAATCATTAGAATTTGTTTGCTTTTTATAAAAGTTTTGCCCCAAGCTAACAATTAGTATAGGAAACATTTAATTTCATGGATTTAGCAGTTCAGTTATCAAAATTCATTGAATCAAAATACTTGTTAGTTTCAACACCTTAAACTCTGTGTATCAATCTGAAGTCAATCGGATGATAAGTTTGGCCTCTATAGCATCACAAGGTTTTTTGAAGTGATCAAGGGAGACAACTCTGGAAGTAATTATTTGAAATCGCTCAAAATCAATAGGCTTCTTCATCTCATGACCTTAAACAGTGTGTGTGTATTTAAAGTCAATCAGGTGTTAACTTTGGCCTCTATAGCGTCCACAAGATTTTCTGAAGTGATCAAGGGCCATAACTCTGGCACTAATTATCGGAAATCGCTGAAAATCAATAGGCTACTTCGTCTCATGACCTTAAACACTGTGTATAAATCTAAAGTCAATCAGATATTAACTTTGGCCTGTAGAGCGTCCACCAGATATTTTTGAAGTGATCAAGGGCCATAACTCTGGCACTAATTATCGGAAATCGCTGAAAATCAATAGGCTTCTTTGTCTTATAACCTTAAACACTGTGCATAAATTTAAAGCCAAACAGATATTAACTTTGGTCTCTAGAGTGTCCACAAGATTTTTTTAAGTATCAAGGGCCATAACTCTGACACTAATTAATGGAATTCGCTGAAAATCAATAGGATTCTTCATCTCATGACCTTAAACACTGTGTATAAAGTCAATCGGATATTAACTTTGGCCTCTAGAGCGTCCACAAGATTTTTTGAAGTGATCAAGGGCCATAATTCTGGTACTAATTATCGGAAATCGCTGAAAATCTATAGGCTTCTTTGTCTTATGACCTTAAACACTGTGTATAAATTCAAAGTCAATTGGATATTAACTTTGGCCTGTAGAGCATCCACAAGATTTTTTGAAGTGATCAAGGGCCATAACTCTGGCACTAATTATCGGAAATTGCTGAAAATCAATAGGCTTCGTCTTATGACCTTAAACACTGTTTATAAATTTAAAGTCAATCGGATATTAACTTTAGCCTCTAGAGCGTCCACAAGCAATTGTGGACGCTGGCCGGACGGACGGACGGGGGCAACGACAATATAGGACCACATTTCAATGTGGACGTATAAAAATTGACCAACACACAAAAGTACAACAATCAAAACACCATAATGCATTCATATAATTTCTGTATCCATGGCTGTTGAATTGGTCAAACAATCAAATAGTAACTACATATAAGATCCCCCCTCCCCCCCTACACCACCCCTGACTATCTTTATGTGTCGACGGCTACCATGAAGGTTGGGATATCTTTATTAATAGTGTTTACATTTAAATGGCTGGGACTACATGTCATTGACATTTTGATCTGGATTGTCATGTCTATCTAAACATGGACTGTCATGTCTTTAATCTCAATCTGATATTTAGGTGTCTGTTGCCGATAGTAACTTATATTGATTATTAGTAATTTTAGTAGGAGAAATAAATATTTAATATTATTATCATCTTTTTATGTTGATTGTATAACACTTTCTATTATCAGCCATCTTATTTTTTAATGATGTACCACAGTTGAATGTATCCGATGTTTTTTATTCATGATTTCTGATTCATGCACTAAGACCAACCCATCTGGATCTTGATCCATTAAATTTTTGCGGTGCCAAAAAGCCAACAATATGTTTTGTTTTCAGTTTTTGCCGCATAAAGTCATTTGAAGCCAAATGTTAAAATTGGTCTAGTTTTATTTTTACTACTGACGGATTTATTATTTTATTTAGACCTCACCTACATGTAGTTTGCTTATAAATATTGATTTAACATCAGAAATCAACATCCGATTCAATCTGGCATGAAGATTATTTTAGAAAATGTATTTCTATTATCTGTGTTCATCCACTTTTATACAAAAACCCAAACAATTGACTCGTTAATTTAAATAATTTGTGTACTTCAATGACTGGTTGGTTTCCATTGACAACAACAAAGCTTTCATGCAGTAGACAGACACTTGTGTTTCTTTTGGAATTTCTCACTATTTTAAAGGGAAATGGGGTGGTGTAGAATTGTTCATTCCAAGAGTCACCTAGATTCTTACACTGATCCCGCAGTGAATATTCGCTTGGCTGCTACATGTACAATCACTGATGGGGATGACATCAACGCGATTGAATGAGTTCCTAGTATTAACTTTTTTCCTCCAACAAAATAAATTCTAAAATATTTTTTGAAGTATAAGAAAAATAAATAAAGACGTTTGAAGTATTTGTAGTTAAAAAATATTTCCTATTTAGTGTAAATGCGTATTAAAATGAGTAAAGGCATCATTTAGCCTGAAGCAGTTGCGTGTTATGTAAACAATGTACGCGCCATTGAGCCAATGACTAACACCGTGTGGTGATGTCATTGCACGCGTTGAAGACAGTCATCTGCGACAGAGATATTCTAAGTAATTCTCTGTGAAACAGATTCCTAGATTCTTTCTACTTGGTCGTACTCAATATGAGTTGCTTAGTACCAATGTAGGCTTTACGCTTTCTCAAAAAATATTCCATTCAATTGGTTAGAAGTGAGTTCATTGAATCAGAAACTCACAGCCACATACCACATATACTTCACTAAACTCTCTGATACGTTTATTTAAGTTGATGATATATATTATTCTCATTTTCATGCCAAAAAGATTCAAGTTAAGAATTATTTATGAGGTGAAGATTGGCTTTACAATCTAAAAAAGACCTGTAAATCACTGATATAGTCTAGATCAACATGTAATTTTAGACAGTATTATATTATATCTACAAAAACATCCATCACTTTCAACACTAACAAACACCAACCGTATCATAAAGCGGGTATACCAGTCAGGCTACACCCATATTATTATACCAGTCAGGCTACACCCTCAATTATACCCGTCAGGGTACACCCTCAACACCTCATACCAGTCAGGGTACGCCCTCAACAATCATAGCCAGTGGCAAGTGAGCAACTTGACACAAAAATACATGAATAAATCCAACTGTCATGAAATTAATACAAACTGTGTGTTTATGTTCCTGAAGAAACCTACAAATTTTCAATAATTGTTGATTATTAATAAAATAATTGAAGTATTTTTTGAAAAAAATAATCCATTCTTGTACGATACTTTGTTAAAAAAAAACCATGAAATGAATATATTCTGTGGTGTCTGGAGATCAAATATAACAATATTCTAGGGTCTGCAGTGGTCACGTATGTGGTGGTTGAACAGAATGATACACGTTGGCTTAATAATAGAGTCTGTGGTGGTTGTGGCCGTGGGGTGGGTTTTGTGGTGGTTTAATAGTCGGGTCTGTGGTGGTTTAATAGTAGGGTATGTGGTGGTTTAATAATAGGGTCTGCGGTTGGTGTGGGGTGGGGTTCGTGGTGGTTTAATAATAGGGTCAGTGGTGGTCATGGGGCTGGGTCTGTGGTGGTTTAATAGTAGGGTCCACGGTTGTTGTGGGGTGGAGTCCACGGTGGTTTAATAGTAGGGTCCATGGTGGTTTAATGGTAGGGTCCAAGGTGGTTGTGGGGTGGGGTCCACGGTGGTCATGGGGCTGAGTCCGTGGTGATTTAATAGTAGGGTCCAGAGAGGTTTAATAGTAGGGTCAGTGGTGGTTTAATGGTAGGGTCCACGGTGGTTGTGGGGTGGGGTCCACGGTGGTCATGGGGCTGAGTCCGTGGTGATTTAATAGTAGGGTCCAGAGTGGTTTAATAGTAGGGTCAGTGGTGGTTGATTGGGGGAGCCACGGTGGTTTAATAGTAGAGTCCAAGGTGGTTGTGGAGCTGAGTCCGTGGTGATCGAGTTTGTTCAGAGGCCACTCTTCATTCACATTGCCAAGTCATACCATAAACTGTTTAAAGTCGAAAAACAGAAGTCGAAAATGCAGCCGTTTTGGCAAAATTAGCTCGATGACAATGATTGTAAACAATGAAATGAAAATGACCACATGTATTGTATTGTGTAGTCGTTAGGATTGAAAACACACTGTTAGTTGGCATTCGCAATAAAACTAGGCCCTGGCACCATCTGCTGTCAATAAAACTAACTGTTCAACAATCTAGCAACCCTAAACAACATAGCAAGGATATTTTACACTTGTTAGAGTGTTAGGTCGACTGAGTAATTCAAGCTTATAAAAACATTTCACAACATTCAGCAATGGACAGGAATCAGACTTCAACGCAAGTGTTCTAATATAAGTTTCAGACAAACTTGGAATTGTTCTCTTTCATCTTGATAAAGACCTACATATTGAGTTCATTTCGCACATATTGAGTTCAGTTCACTTTATAGAAATTCACCAACTACAAACAATTTTCACATAATTCAAGGTGAAAAAATGTGTGTTCCATTCAGTTTTTGATACCAAAAACATTTTTATTCACAAAAACTAAACCTTCAATATTTTAAAGATTTAGATGTTTTATTCATAGATAAAATCCATACATACCAATTTTAGGTCTTAAATAATGACAGAGCGCATGCCTGTCAATAAAAATATAATTTTGGCAATAAAATTTTAATCTAGTGATTTTTAGAGAGATTAAGTGTTTTCTGGTATTCAGTATAACATGGTGTTTTCCGGTAGCTTTCCAGTATATAGTATAGCCCCTGTTTTCTAAACTATGTTTATCACATCGTTCAACAATTATGCGTGCTCAGTCAATTATCACTCAATTGGGTTATCAATAATAGGGCTATTATTCAATCTGGGATTAGTGTCGATAAATAATAACAGTAAATGTAATAAGTAACAAACAAAAAGATTTCACAAATTTATAATGCCCTAAAATCTATTTTGCAATACAACACAAAACACACATGATAATGACTTATTTAAAGGTTTGATTTAAAATGCTTTAGTACACTTTTGACCTTTAGTTTTAGGGGTGAAGATCCAAAGCGTTGCAGAGATACAGGGACAGATCCAGCTACAAGAAAAACTGTAAAACAACACTTTTTAATTTTATGAGAAAGGTGTCATCGTCATGTGCTTTATCCTTTATCGTTAGATGGTGGGATGGGATGGACTGTTAGATGGTGGGATGGTAGATGGTGGGATGGGATGGACCGTTAGATGGTGGGATGGTAGATGGTGGGATGGGATGGACCGTTAGATGGTGGGATGAGATGGACCGTTAGATGGTGGGATGGGATGGACCGTTAGATGGTGGGATGGGATGGACCGTTAGATGATGGGATGGGATGGACATTCAAAGTAGGAGATAATGATATTGACGTATATAATATATTAATGCTTTACATGTACATCAATGAATACTGATGCAGGTTGGATTTTTGCAGCGTCCATGAGATAGTAAACCCATCTAGACAAAGGTGCCATCTGTTTTTCTGGCACTTGCTACAAATCATAACAGGTGATTCTTTTAAACTGTACATGATCAAATACTGGCACACCTTAACTATACAGGTGTGTATATCATACAGGGTGCAGGTATGATGAGTATATTATAAAGTTAATTATAGTGTGAACGTTCTGATAATATCAGGTAATAAAAGTGAAGCACCACATAAACCCACTTATATCATATCTACACTAGCACCAAATATCTTCAACTTATATAACAATCATACAACTACAGGTGAAAACAATTACCACATCTACACCAACATTATACGCAATATACATACAAACTGTTACTTAATTAAAGTAGCTAAGTCACTAACTCAATATCATCAAAAATCTTCAACATTGAAAACACAAATTAATTGTCAATTTAAATCAACATTGATGCTGTGATCTTACCGGAAAAAGATGGTCTTCTGATATCCAATATCTAAGACAAAATAAACATTTTACCATTGGTACACAAATCGTGTACCACAATGCGTTTCAGTCCCAGTTTTAACAAGAGACTCAAGGGACGAGGCTAAACACATTGCACCAAATCAAACGGTGTATGCAGACTGGAATGACCAGACACTATAAATTAGTGCTTGATTCAAACTGCTGGCTTATTTCGCCGAACATAACTGATTTGAAATTAGAGTAAAAACGGAAACCATTGAATGTAAATCAGTTTGTATACGTATTCATATTACAGAATTACGGTATATGCGTTGCGACCCACTTGTGTCAATTTCCCAAATGTTAGCGATTTAGCTCCTTTTAGTATTTCACATCATCTATACTTATTCGTTGCTGGAATAAATAATATATACATGTATTACACCTGTCACATCAATTACATCAACCATGTCAGGGTTTCCAAAACTATTTAACTTCTCCCAACACAGAATTTACACAAGCTCACAGCCTAATTCCAAAACTATTAAACTTTTAATCAAGAGAATAATAAACGATGAGGCTCATTAAAGATTTAATACAACAAAATGTGAAGATTAATGTTAATTATACACAACCACCCACAACAACGGATATTGACTGGGTCAGGGTCAAGTTTGGTGTGATATTAAATCAGGATGCAGAGGAAGTTAAAACACTTCGTATTGTTCATTATTTAGTTTTATTGATAATTATTGAATGAATAGGGTGTGAACTGGCTCACCTAATATGAATGGGTTTTATACAGGTTACACGTACACAGTATAATATGATTACTCCTTCCCCTGGTCGGGTCTTTTACAGTGTATAAGGATCTTATTAATGGGAGTGGATGTATATTGTGTGAAACAATGTGTATTATAAATGAAGTAGTTATTGGTGTGTACATGTATATTGAAGAATACACTGTAATAATAAAAAACAAATATCAAACATTATACAATATAGAGTTAGACTCATTATACACAAATTTGACTGTACGGTATATAAATCAACACATACCAAACATTATACAGTTTGACCCCACTATACACTAACTTGTGTTTGGGGAATATCAATATGGTGTGTTCTGAACAGGAATCATACTCAAGTAATACAAAATTAACCTCTTTAATTAAGGCCCTCATCGATACATTTAAATACATGCATATGTGTGTACGTCTGTGTTTATTGTGTGTCATGTCCGTGGGTTTGTCTTGTACTTGTAATTTGTAGGTCCTCCTCTTACACCATAGTTTAGTTAATGCGATAAATTGGTACAAATTACTCTCTCTACCAAAATCCGACAGTTGACAGGGCACCTTTTTACAGGGAAGGTCGAAGGACCATTTTTAGGCTACCCATACTGATATTCCTAAAATATATCTCTTAAGTAATTAATATGTACTTCCTTTCATCGAATGCAGATAATAACAGAATTAATTATTACAGCAATAAATAACACCATCTCACACATACATTTCAACCGTCGCGTCATTTTGTCCAAAAAAAAAAAAAATATCTTGACTTTTGATAGGGCTATGAATGCTGTGACGTCATCGTGGCTAATTTTCAACGATGGCGTCAAAAATCAGGACACGCATAAGAAAACACTAATTTGTAAGCAGATGTCTGTACTTAAAATTATAATGATTTATACGTTATGAATCAGCATTGAATTGGCCTTTCAATGGGGTTATTTATATTTCGGTACGTTAATTATATGCCGAGAAATTGTCAGTTGAACAGCGCATACGGCTTATCGAGGGATTTTCTCGCCGTGAAATTTTATGGCACACAACTTTTTTCAACTTTCTCGTTTTGTATGCCTTTTTACATCCTTCGGTAGCTAATGGTGACACACGGGAGGTCCAGAATTTGTGTCCAATCAAAAAGAGGGAATTCCATATTTTGTAAATCCGCGTGCGTCTCGCTTCTACCTCAATTAGAAGCCGAGATATGCCAAATTGAAGGAATAATTAGCTTTTTAATACCATTTATAAAATGAAATTTTCACGGACGCACGCGGTTTTGTAAAGAAGAATATGTTATCTACAAACTGCAAAAAAAATTATTCTAAAATATTAATAAATAAGTAGCTACGACGTTAATATGTGAGTGAGGGGTCGGCGTCAATTCTCGACACAAAATCCAGGGGGCGTGGCCGCGCTTCGTAAGCTTGCGAGATTTTCAAGGACGTATCCACAGAAGAAGATTGTGGAACTTAATGTAAGTTTTCAAGTGAAGAATTCGCCTTAATTTAACTTAATCCTAAAATGATGTTGGAAATTCATTTCTCCATTTTATAAAAAGGTTTCTATTGCGTTATAGCAAGGCTGTTGGTGAAATACGGTAAACCGGCATGTCTCATTCGAAATCGAAATGCCGGAACCGTTACATTACAAGTCATGTAGTCCTATTCATCCAGTTTATGACGTGTATGTCTGTTTATTGTAAAACAAAAATAAAAACGTCTGGATGGTACAGTCTTCGGCTTCAGTCAACAGTTAAATTGTCATTTGATTTTGTTCAAAGCAATTAAAATACGTTAATATATATATATAATATAGGCCTTTATTTATTTATTTTTTTTAGCTAAAAGTCTTGATCTTGACACTAGTGTCAGTTTTGTTGGTTAATTAATTGTGGATGTTGGTAAGTTTACTTTCAGAGGTAGGCCTATTGGTACTTAATAAATTGAATTGTCAATTCAAATTCAAGTGAAAATTTTTAATCAATGTTTTGTTCAAGTTCAAAATCTAATTTTGATTAAAATATTTTTTTAAAAAAATCATTACGACAGAAGAGTAAATCATTTACCTACGTAGTAGGTTACCTATTTATAATTATTACCGGTACATGTAAAGGCGTGAGGCAGATTTATTTACCCCATGACTTCACCTGATTTTGATTTGATTGCAGTCATGATAAAAATTTCATTTCATTGGTCATTGGAATGTAAAATTTTCTGGAAAGTTGAACATTACAATAAATTGAGATGATTTCCCATATTAAAGCTGCTGATTTTAATCAACCCAAAATTGGCTTTATTTTCACAATATTTTGACACAGACAACAATATAATATGATAGTGATTAATGTACGAATAAAAAAAAAAGAGTTTAACTCAGTTTGTCTTTGAATTTCCCATTTTAAAGCCCGCTGAGGTATTATAACAAAGGAATCACATTTGCTCCAGAGAAAATTAAACAGAAAATTATAATATTTTGAAATCTAATTATGACTTTCAAAGACTTTTTGAGTTACCGTATTTCCAAAGTTATGAAGAAAAATTAAATGACCAATAATATTATATCCAATAATGTTATGCATCTTTTATATAGTAGTATTAGTATTATGCATCTGCAGACATTTATTTGGCTTCAGACAAGTATGTGAGGAGTATTATTGAGCGGGAAATGTTCTCAAAGCCTCCTGGTTTTACCTTTGTTTTTGAATCTCAGAGAAAAGCAACTACCTGTAAATGTCTTTTGTATGATTGTTTCAAGTCTTTTTTTTGTTTTGTTTTTTTCAGAAATATTCAGCTTTCTGATGATCTTCTGACAGACAAAATCCATTTTAAGGAATGAAAAAATACTACCAGACAAAATCCATTTTAAGGAATGAAAAAATACAACCATGTCGTAGTCATCGTGTGTGTTTATCTTCATAATTCTTATGTTATAACGTGCGTTATTGTAATTGTTTGCTTGAGTGCAACTGTTGTCCTGTTTAAATCTGCCAAGGCCGGTTCCAAGCCAAGTAAGAGCTGTGAAAGGAGGAGGGTTGAGAGTAAGGTTACTAAAACCTACTACGTAAAACAACATTTTGTGGCCGAAAAAATCACTAAAAGGATATTATTTGTAAATAATTAAGTGAACAAATAAGTAAAATAATCATTAGTGTGATGCTTTGATTCAGTACTATTGATACAGCACAATTTATATTGCACTTTATAGTTACATGTAATATTAGTTTGCTTGTGGATTTGTAAAATCTGTTGATTTTTTTGCTTGGGTAGAGAAAAAATCATGGCTAAATATTAACTTCATCCTTAATTTTACAGTATCATTACTAAAATGCAGTAAATAGAATGACTGTTATTATGAATATTTTGAGTTGACAGATAGAAATGGAATTTAAAACGGATATAAAGTTTTTTAGTATGTTCACTGAGCAACCAAAGCTGATCAGTTTTGTTCAAAATATTCAGAACCTGAGAAAAAAATTTTGTTCAAAATATTCAGAACCTTAAAAAAAAAATTTCTCAAATTAATCACATTTGTGGTCTAAGGGGAGTGAACTCTGTACCATTAGCCAATTACCTCCCTTTGCTAAATAGTTAAGTAAACATTGCAGACCTTTCTATCACAGAAAATACTTTTAAATATGATACTTTTTGAATTTTTTTTTTTATTCTAAGTTATATTTGTCTGATCTGTTATTACTGTAATGGTTGTAGAAGTACAAAAGTGTTATTTTTGAATTGCTGTTTAAATTTGCTTCAGTTTGATATGTTGGATGATGACATTTGTTCTGTTTGGGGTTTTTTTGTTTTTTTTTGCGATAAAAAAGTTTGTGGTCGCTGGTGGCTGCCATCTTGGGAATTGTGGCAGCCATCTTGGATTTCAAAATGGCCAATATCGAACGGATACTTTTTTAGTAAGGTTTGATTTAAGAATTTTTAATGAATAAACCACTTATTTTAGTTACACATATAAACGTGTATAAAATCCATACTACATTATATGATGGCGGCCATCTTGGATTCAAATATGGCTGACATCATCTAATTTGCATATTTGCATCACCATGATTCTTACTTGGTTACATTTTGTATGAATTGATTATTATTCTGTAAATGTAACTGGAATTTGAATATAAATAGTTACGATTTCAACAATATTACGCATTTTTTGTCTTTAATTTATTCAAAATGGCCGACATCGTTGTCGACCAATGTTCTTTTTTCGTCATACTATAGATTGTCTCTCGGGCATGCTTTGTGCCAATTTTCAGCAAGATTGGATATTTTGTCACGGTATTATGCATTATTATGCGCTTCTGATCCATTGTTAATTCTTGAATTTTGTGCCATTGACCCCTGTGACCTTTCAGTCTATTTTAATTTTCTCTATATAAAATTTTAGACAAAAAGTACCCCGATTTACCGAACTTAAATGTTCATATCTTGGCTTCTAATTAAGATATCTTCAATCTGAAAACAGTTTTATGCTATTTAAATGTAGCTTTATTAAATAGACTTATTTTTAAATAAATCCATTAATAATTGAATTTTGCATTCATAGCCCTACTTTTGAACATGTTGGAATTACGTATGTCGAGGAAATTATTCACTAACTAAAAAGAGTTTCATCTTTGGTGGTATTCTCGCAAGCAGTGCAAGCCATCGGAGTATGATAACTTTAAACTCCAACAGCCGCTACCAAACCGTCATATCAGAAATAAACTTTTCTCACTCTGACTCTGCTGAAAAGTTCATGATAGATTACGAACAAAGCACGTGCCAGTCGTTCAGAAATCGTGAAAACAAATTTAACTAATTTAAATACCGTTAGCTCTTTGTCTGTACGCGCAACTGGCCCATTTTCTATGCCTCCACGCACGGGGTATGAAAGGATATATTTTAAAAATGTACTCACGCCTTCTTGAATAGGGTGAACTCCTTATTCACTCATTCAGATCACAGGTCAAACATGGCCGAGTGGGTTTCAAATTTCTACTCCAGCACTGCACTCCACTCCACACACAGGCTTTGAGAAGCAACTGAAGAAAGTAACCGCAGGCCTTGTATCGCTGGGTGTTCGCGAAATTAATCCACAAATATCCAGGAAATAATAAAACACAAGTCGTTTTATGGGAGTTTTAAAAACTTATTAGCTTATGACTACTGGTGGAACATTGCGTTGATAAAAGTACAAATCTTATAGTACTTGATCCCGTTATTCTAGCAGATGCACGCGAGCAACGTTTACAGCCACAACTCTTTTGTCTGTTTACAAGCGCGTGAAGCATGAGTCACGTGACGTGATTTACTAGGGAAATATCAGTATGGTAAACGGCTTCGACAGACCTTTGATGTTTCAAATAACATATTGATACGTAGAAAATGATTTGTTTTTATATAACCGGCGATATATCCGATAACTTATCTTTTTTTTTCTCATTAATTAAGGCATTGACTTGAGCTGTAATTTGGGTAAATTAAGGGACTTTGACCGATTTGATTGTATGGAAATTGTTTTTCACGTTCCGCTGATTGAGTTGCCTGCCATTCAAATAGAAATTAGTGCCAAGACCAGGTTAGAATTGGTCGACGTGAATGGATTAAATTAGTCATGTGGTTAGCTTCAAGACGTGTTCACCAAGTTATTGCCGGAGAGACCCGGTTTTATTTACAATTTTAAGGCTGTTGGAACTAGAGTATACATGGGGCGGATAAAGGGATTGGCGGTGGCACTCTCCGAAGGGCTATATAGACACGGGAGTTTGAGGGACCCCGCAAAAATATTTTTGAAAATTACATCGCCGGAGTATTTTCCTGTAAATTTAAATACATACATGTATTCGTTCGATCCCCATATCTTGGGAAAAACAAATAAAATTGCGTTTAAAATTATGCTCTGGATTATTCAAGACAGGCAATGTTCTGTGGCGGGTTATTTTGCCAGAACAGCGTCATTTGTGCTTAGGCCTACGCGTCTTCGTGATCCTGAGATTCCTTGGAAGTTCGGCATAGGATTCTAATTGACCAGTGGTTAACCACCACTCCACGGGAGAAAAGTGAATTCAATTGTAAATGCCGAATCAAAGTATTTTGAGAAATTTGTTTCAAAAAAATTACTTAAAGGAAATGTTTAATTTCTATTAGTCATTTTTGAAAATATAGCTTGATAGTGAAAAAAAATTGAAAATAAATGAGAAGGGGTTTAACATCCCGGAGTTCTGCTTCGACTTTGGGCTAATGAACGACGCCTATCAGCGTTCTATGAGTCAATTTTCACGGACAGCTACAGCTGCACTACGACATCTCATTTATGGAATTCATATACTGTACTTTGAGTTTCACACCTTAGTGAACTATAAGGGACCTACTCTTATATCTAATTCCAGCTACCAAGGGATATTTTACGTGCACGTGTACAAGGGACCTCGGTTTTTCGTCCCTTCCAAAAGACTATGCGTTGTCCCTTGTTGCCAGATCATCTGGCGCTGGTTTAGTGGGTAAGTCTCTGGCTCTAACTGGTCCGGGGTTCGACTTACTACTTGTATTTATATAGAATATACCGACCTTTATTTATACAGAATATACCGACCTCTATTTCTATAGAACTGTAGGACATGAAGAAATGAGGAAATTAAAAAGATAAAGATAGGCCTATATAGGTCTAAAATTGCTTTTAAATATCTAGTTTACAATGACAACGAACCCAACTATAACTAAATAAATGAATGAACGAATGTGTTACTAAAGTAAATTACATGTCTGTGTCGACATTTCACACATTTAGATATTTACTGTTAGCTATTAACCGTAATGATATATTTTACATCCCGCCAAAGTTATAATGGAGCCGAATTCACGACATATCTTAGATATATAATTACCGTATTCACCGAGAAATTATTTATTTCTGAACAAATTTTCAGCATCCTGTACTGGTGATATCAACAAGCCAGTGTCACCTATAAATGTTGAGTAAAATCTTCTGATTGGCCTCTTTAAGTGAATCCAAGTCAACAGATTGTCTGTCGTTGTTAAATACAAATAAAGCCCGTGAAATATTAGATATTCTCCCAAATCCACATGACGATCATCCAGTGAAAAAATCTAAATCATTAAGCCATACAAATTTCAATTCAATCTTCAAGACAATTTGTTTGCGAACTTTTTTATCCGGATTATAAGGAACTAAATTCGAATGGAATCCCACGGAGAATAGAAGAGGATATTGATGAGTATAAAACATAGTGTGCATGGGGACGATATAGAGGCAATCAAAACATTCTCCACTTTATTAATCTCATATGAATCAAAGCAAAAGATGAAATTGTAATCATAAAAAAGGACGACGTATTTTTCTGTTCGATAATTGGCGAGTTTATTGTGATGGTGTTTTACTTGGTTGTCACGGAAACATCTTGTATATTACACTAATACACAATCTATCTTTTAAATAAATGGATTTTTTTTTACCCAACTTTAATTTCCTTTCAAGGAAATCTAAACTCTGAAAAATACTTGTCATTTCGGACATCTTGTGATATTTTTTATAGAGAGCATTAAGTTAATTCCGATTTATTTATGTAAATTATATATCCCATATTGGAAGACATAGAATGGTAGTACACCGTCGAGAACTCATTAAATACACTTGTACAAATTATACAGGATTGACCGTGGGGGGGGGGCATATGTTGAATGGATGGAGCTAGAGAGTGGCCATTGACCGTCTGGTGAGTGGATGTTTGGGGGGGGGGGGGGGGCTATATATGCAAGTCGTTATATATGCAAGTCGTGGGTGCCCGTGGAAACGAAGCCTGAAGAAACAGGAGATTCTGGTCGGCCGTTGTCAAACAAGATTGGAACTATTTGAAAAGGGCGTGGTTTTGACATCTGACGAGAAACACGTGTTGCACGAGACAATATGTCTGTTGTTGAAAACCATGTACATATATAATCTAAACATCTGTTCTCGACATTAAACTTATTAACATAGTAATTAACTTAATTTATAAACAATTTTAAAGAGGCGCTTTCACTCACAGCCGAATTGAGATTTTGTAAGCCCTTACTGCACTATTGGTATAGGCTCCCTGCAGAAAGACTGTGGCTCGACCGTCCATTTTATAGAGTTTCTTTTTACTGCAAATATAATATACTGTGTTTTAATTAAACTACTTGCTTCGATGTATCTATACGTCTTCAGTTATTGGTTCCATGCACATTAAAAGTAGTTATATTTATTTTTTTGTTGAACAGGACTTTACTGTGTAAAGATACACACTATATTCCAATTAAAAAATACATTATGTAAAGTTTTACAACAAGAACTCACCGTTCTGATCTAGTTCAAATCTCAAGAATCAGATAGCATCGAGAGCTGATTATGGTCTTGTCATGGTAATAAATATCTAATTAATAATATAGATAATATTTAACGCCTTTTCCCGTCTAGATGAAAGGATGCGTGTTTCTCCAAATTATACAGGGTTTCCGCTAATATGAAACTTCATTATAAATAATTTCATTTTGAAAACGTCGACAATTTGGTTTATCCCTAGAAAAATGTGTTTATTTTGTAAAGCCTGCACCGTTTCTTTAAGTTAAAAACCTGGTGTATTTAAAGTGAGTTCTGATGGTTTTCCTGTTTATAAAGATGTTCTGTTTCAGTCAGTACAATTAATGCTGAAACACAAACACACGTTATTAGACCGACGGCGTATAATTATAGGTTACTATAAGTAAAGCCACGGAGGTAGACTTTACTGAACAATAAAATAAAACCATGTACGAACAATCCAAACCATTAGTCAAAATTCGAAGTCCTAAAAAAACGGTCGCGGCAAAATAGATTAATCAGCAAATGGAGTTTTCACCGTGTACAAAATACACGACAAACAGTGGTAACAGGTGTCCGAATAGATAACAAATCTTATCTCTCCACACTCCGTGTTTCGAGATAAGATTTTGGCCTATAGTCTCCAATGTAGCACATCCCGTCGTGATTCACTCCTGCTGCGATTAAACAAAATTGACAATATTTTTCATCAAAACAACGATTGATTATTGTTATTTATAATATTTCTGCCACACTCAATTACAATTAAGCATGTAATCCTACCTGGAACGGGTATAAATCATCGCATTTAAAATCGAGGCGTTATGCCGTTACTAAGACCGCCATCTTTTTTAGAGCAGTGAAGTCTAACAGCTGTCATAATGTGGGCGGGCGCTCAATCTTAGGCTTTATAACAGCCAATCAAAAACGCAATTACATGTGGAAATACTAAATGACATCCACGTGTATATCAATGGAAGTGGATGTCTGACAAAATATAGATTCAGTAATTTAAATGCGAATATTTGGAGTTAGGCGATAGTTGTGCCACCGCATTGGCCTCTGTAAGTTTAATTAGTGATAAGAGTATTAACTTATCTTATTTTAAAGATGTTACATGCATTAATAAAGAAATTGAGTTTGCAACATAGAACTAAAGCGCCTCAAATCGTAGCTAAAAACAAGAACATCAGTATATCTCAACGTTTTTAGCTACGTTCTCGTAGCTAGTGTCCGAAGAGTAAGTTCACCCTGCCTGGCGCCACACCCGCCATAGCTGCATCCAAACTATTGGTCGAAATCTCAATAAAATAGCGTGATTGGCCAATGGACTATCGGTATGCAAAATGCACTCGATGCACAGTGTTAACGATGTGGTAGACGGACATAATTTGGGAGATAATATACGAGTCAGTTAAATATATAGTGACCGTGAGGTCCGTCAGATATTACAAGAGTCTGGAATGGTTCTGCAAATCTTTAATACTGGAAACTTATTATAAGAATTATCTACATATACAGGACCGCTGATAACGGACTAGTACCATATGCTACTAAGTCGGATAGACCTTACTTTACTTAAGCTGGTGGTTTTACGTCCGCTTCTACATAAGTGATATCGCAGACTATCGGATAGACCTAAAGACCTGGCCTATTTATATGGAATTACTTCTAATCACTTGGCCAGAGCAATAAGCATTGGCGTAATGATGTACAATATAAGAAATAAAACAATGGTAAATAAAACAATGAATAGATTAATCATACGATTGGCAAGATCACCAGACAGGACGTATTGTCAGTTACTTTCTATCTATATTATAACAGTTTTATAAACAATAAGGGATTATAATAAATTAACATGTCATTAGAATTACCTAACATTTAACCCTTGGCTACAGTCACCTTTCAATAGCACCCCCCCCCACACACACACACACAGTGTTTTGAAGAAATATAATAATTATTGTCCTTAGAGTTTACATACATACATAATTCAATTTGATGACTTTCCTTTTTAAAATCAAAGTATTTAATGAAATATTCTAGATTTAAATTCTAACATAGAACTATTACAACCAGCACAGTTATATATCCTCCTTGCTCGCTATTTTTAATACGCCCTCGTATTAATTGGGAACTATCATTGTACAATTATAACTTCCACATATTTTCATAGGGTACATCCTCGAGATATGGTATACAATCGTCGTAGAATTCTGAGTCTTCCGTGTATATTTTATCAGTCCACTCCAAAAATCAGAATAAAAGGAACAAGCTCTCGCGTAACGATTTAATTGAGACACAAACACTCCATAAGCTGGTGATATTGGAATGTTACTACTAATAAATGGAAAGTTAGCGATCGGAAAGTCAAAGTCATCACGTTTATCGTACAATTAAACAAATTATGGACAAGAATTCGTCATCTTGCTGAAATTTGTATGAGGTTGATCACGGAAATGTGAAGATACATGTACACAAATTTGAAGAAAACATGTAAGAATTATCCACTTTAACCATCATACTCTTCTCCTTCCACCTCTAAATCATCAGTATTTACATAAACCTGGTAGGTACTATCAATTCAGCCGCTCTTTCTCGACTCTATACTATAACAAAATCAACAACAAGCGACGTAAAAAAGGGAAGAAAATTATTAAGACTATTGCGGTATGCAGTAAACGATGCCTATCCACACTGTTCCACTGTTGGTGCTGGTCCAGGAAGATCGGCTTCAGTTCAGTTCAGTGACGTTAGGGTTGGGATGAAGTTGGCTAGTCACCCCAAGACGCAGGTATGAAAGAGTGTTAGTTTTGTTCAGTCAATAACTGATGTATACATTCTTTATTTGACATTTATATTTTAGCTGAAATAAAAGTGAGAGTATTAAAATTATTCTCTACAATTACTAAATACACCGGATTTAATATATTATCTGTTTCATTTTCAAAAATGACTTTTGTAGGGGCGTCAGAGGTTTCTTTACCCAGTGGCTACATCAATTATTCCGTTTGATCAATAAATCATTTGCCGGGTAGTCCTACTGGATAAACTCTAACAATGACAGAGAATAGTCTTATACATCTGTCCGTCTTTCAGATTGGCCGTACTGCATGTATAGTGAACATGTGGGTACCCCACGGTAAAGTTGATCAACATATCACCTGATCAACATATCACCAAAAGGTATACCGTTGTTCCATTGTTTAATTAATAAGATATAAATCGTTCATGGACCAATACGACTATTGTACTTGTCTCCCATATTACTTAGATTGAAGCGGACGTTAAATAAAGCTAATACTTCCTTCAGACGCTTTATTTAAAACCAGTTCAAAATCGCCGGGGCCGGGTTGCATTCACACGAAAGTACGACATGTTAAACTTGTTTAACTGTTCTGAAAGCTGGGTCGGGGGGGGGGGGGCTGGGTCGGGGGAGGTAGAGTCAACTACACATGAGTAGATTCATATTCTTTATTCGGTTTTAGCATTGGAACTGCATGACACCGTCATTTTCCCGGTCATGTAACAATGGGTTTTTAAACCAGTTCAACTTTAGCGTCTAAACGGACTATAAGTGTGGCTGTAGGATATTTGAGACTTAAATAGAATGTATGAGAATAGTGTTGTTATTATCAATGAACCTAGTCTTGACATCAATATCACTCTCTATTAACGTCTCTCATATTCTTCACCCTCCAGTCATTTTCTCTATAATTTCTCCATTTCCTTTCCTTTCAATTGCAGTCAATAACCCATCAACGTGAATATCATATTTCTACATTACAATACTTATAGACAGACCCACCGGCTCGGCCCTTTATACCCAAACACCATGGCTAGAAAAAAATATCCATAAATAATAATGCTAGATTCTGAAATGTATCCCCGCGTTATGCGATGTAGTTCCACGTTATGCGACGTAGTTCCACGTTATGCGATGCAGTTCAATGTTATTCGTTGTAGTACCACGTTATGCGATGTAGTTCCACGTTTTGAAAGAAATACCGTCATTACGTAAGGTGTGAAATATAGTCGTGTTTATCAGATTTCTACTGACTTCAAGTTAATCAAATAATAAATATTTACATTGTGACTTGATTTTATTTTATTTACCGGAACTTTAATTCAATTATTGAAATTCTGACCTACTAACAATACCCTCAATAACCCGAAATCTGGGTGAACGGGACATTTCTTCGACTGCTTCCTTCATATGAACCTTTTTGCCAGAAAGTATTAAAAGTATTAAAAACTGTGCTGTTAAACTGCAAGAATAATGTAGGACAATTACTGTTATGTCGACCCAGAAAGTACAAACTAAAACCTAACTTGTTTAACCAGAGTTAACAGATCTAGCACAATCTACATGTTTTGTGTCTCGGTGCTGTGATGACCAGAAGAAAATGACCAGTTGTAGTTTAACGGCACAGTTTTTAATACTTTCTGGCAAAAAGGTTGATGATGGAAGCAGTCGAGGAAATGAGGGTGTCATCGTTATCCTTGTAGGCTGCCTGTCATCAACAAATCAATGCTAATTCAATGAAATGGACAATTTTATTTTTACCATATCAAAAAATCATTAAGATCATTCACTAACGAAACAATAAGAAGATGATTTTCTGACACCCCTTTTTTCCGACTGGATCGTCCGCATCCATGACAGATCGAAATTTGTTCGCAAACTTGTATGATGGGTAGGAGTCAGTGATTGAGGACAACAGACTGGCATCACATCCAGATCACATAAATACATCAGAGTAGAATCTGTTGTAGAGAATGAATTCCAATAAACCAGAAACTGTCTGTCTATCCACCTCGTTTTAACCAAAGACGGACATTAATACATTGTGAAATGACAATCGATTTGAAATAATCTCACGGAAGGTTCTTCCTACGACAGGATATCGTAAACTATAGGAGACGATAGAAATATTGGTGAATGTCTACAAACTATACCAGTGATCGGAGACCGATTGAAAAACACAGAAATAATATAGAAACACACGAAAACACTATTGGAAATAAACATTAAAAATGCGTATTGGAAAGAATATGTATTGGAACTAAGTGTTGGAAGTATTATTGGATACAAGTATTGGAAATAGGTATTCAGGTATTGATACAAGTATTGGGAAAATAGTCAATTGGAAATAGGTATTAGCCTATATATATTTCCATTACTTATTATATTTCCAATACAATTATAGTATAGAATGTTATCGATTGTCTTCTTGATGACCAATACAAGACGCAAATGGACGATATTCTATACTCTTATTGTTTTCCTTCACCAAATTATTTAAAACTAAAAATACAGAAGCAATTGGACAATGTCAAAAGCTTCTGGTACAAATTTGAGAGATGGAAAGTAACATCACACCTACATCACAAAGCATTTACATTTTAAAACTCATCTAAGGTGCCACAGTGGTTCACATTCCTGTTGAATACCCTGACCAGGACCGCAGTAAATAGGATTATAGGAAAATAGCCCCCCCCCCCCCGCCCAACTGAGTTTGGCCCCCGCCCAACTGAGTTTGGCCCCCTTGTAGAGTATAAATGTAGTTTGTAGAAAACCCGGGAAGGTTGTTTGTTTGTGAGTTGGTAACAAGTTTCTGTACTTTTCACTTGGCAACGTGGTGATAAACTTGTTAGACCAGTTGTTCTCGTATTTAGTTCCAGTCCCGTATAGTATGGAGACTGATTATTACACAGAGATCGTTCCTATATTAAAGAGTGTGAGAGTTAACAGAAAACGTTCTTTTTCACATAACCAATCATTTATTTGATTGGTTAAATTAAACCGGAAATATCCATAGTTCCGATACCTAATTTGGAGACTGACCAACCAAAGTACAAATGTCCTTCTAGAGATGGACGTGCACATTTTCCTGCAAATAAACTGGAATTATTTTCTCAATTGGTCAACCAGATATTGCGTCACTGTCGGTACATTCCACCGTTTAATTTCATAATCAGGAGAGGAAATGGTGTTTTGAGATAAGGGCAATGACAGTAATTTACTGAAAAAATATAATGTAATAGATATTCTTTTTTTTGGCGGAAAAAATATATGGCTAATAAATTAAAATGAAAAATTGGCGGAAGAAAAATTGAACCCAGAGTGAGCACTGGTAATGACAGTACAGTGTTTTAATTAATGAGTATATTATATATTTCAGCACCATGAAATGATCTGTCTTAAAAAACTGGTTTCCATATTTAAAACGAATATTGGACATGGGCCATCAGAATATTACTATACATGTAACCAAGTTGTTTTAATAAACAGAAACAAAACATGTCGAGAAGTGGTTGTAATAAACGTCCGATAATTAAATTATTCTAGCTGATTGGTTGTTAATATGTGGATTTATCAGTAAATGGATTCTCGATTAATTTAATTACATGTTTAAGAGGAAGAGCTTGATGGGAGATTCGTTCTAGAGTTAACAAGTCCGGTCAATATAAACCCGATTTCTGTCAATATAAAATCAACCCGTGGTCAATATTAATAGTTCTTATAATCACTGTATCAGTCAATATCCAACACTTGATCTCATTGGTTAGTCTAGTGTATCAGTCAATAAGCTACACTTGATCTTATTGGTTAGTGTAATAAGTTCACCTAATCAGATTGATCTATGACCTGTTGAGTCTTGATTCCCGTTAAATAGTCGTCCCTGATTCGATTAACGGATCCTGATTAGTATCAAATATATTGGCGATGATTTCAAGGATATTCGACTGAAATGAGATGAAATGGGGTTTAACTTCCCACTGTTCTGCTCCGAACAGCGGCACTACAGTCTACTCTTTTCGTCTGGCATCACTGACAAGCGGGAACCTCGCCGGAAAGTCTGGATGAACTCTCTCGGCCAATGCAGGGATCGAATATCCGATCTCCAAGCTAACGAGCCTGCGTCTTACCCACTTCGCCACAGTGTCAACAAATTCGACTAAACCCAAGACGGGAAGTTATTTAACGTTGGTATTTTGTGTTCTTAATTAAATAATAAATAATCATTCTGAGTACTGTTGATACGGATTTATAGGCCATGAGAAAAGTCGCATCGTTACTTAAAACAAACTCTGTGGAAATATGGATCTGGGGAAATGATACGGGGTAGATCGACATGTCGCTGCCATTGCACAATCTTACCACAAATCAATGTTATTTTCATTCATAATGCAAGGTACTTTAATTCTAGTTGCCCGACAGCTCCGTTTATTTTAATTCTGGTTGAATGGCAGCTCGGTGTATTTTAATGCCGGTTGGCTGGCAGTTCGTAGTACTTTAATGCTGGTTGCCTTGCAGATCCGTGTACTTTAATTCTGTTGCTGACAGGTCTGTGTACTTTATTACTGGTTGCCTGGCCGATCTCTGTACTTTAATTATCAATCATCTAACCTAAATCAGTTTGAAACATTATCTTCATGTTTATCGATTCACGGGTTAAAAATGTGTGTAAAAGCCACCGCCCCCGCGAACACTTTATTCTAATATTACGGTATTAGCGACCAGCAGTTGAAAGATAACGAATTTAAGCCGCTATTGATTGTGATTTATTACAGACTGATATCAAGTGTATATTATTATATGGTGACATACTACTCGTGGTGTTTGATGTTACAGATTAACGATGAAAACAATATAAGACACGGACCATTCAAACTAAACAGATCTATCTTACAGGAAATGGTGGAGATAATGACCTCAATAGTAGAAATATACAGCTGGTCTGTTCGGGGGAATTCAATCATATCCGACTTCTTCATTTGTTCTGTTAGATATGTGACTTCGTCATCCGTGTCATGAAAATGAAATTGATCGGCACCAGTTTCGCCGGGGCAACGATAGACATTTTCTTATTATCACTTGAGCAGCATTGTGAAGGAATGGTAGTTTTCAGGTAGTTGTATGGTTGCATTGTCTAGCCCCTTCTCTACGTTCAGAAATAGCACGATGTGAGAGTGTTATATGTTTATGGTGTTTAAACCTTTAAAGTAAAGCAAGTCTTTTCGTAATTTAAACCGTATTCTTAGCTACAAAATGTGAAACCAATATGCCGAAACCCCGATAAGTTGCCAGGCAACGAAACATACACACACAGCAGCTAAAACATCCGGGCAGTCAACATGAGTTGTCGCATATTTTTACTTTTTTCGGTATTGAAACATTTATAATACTCTAAAATTTGATTAAGAGTAACAACTCATTATGTAATTATCAGAAAATCGTTAGAATTTATTGGGTTTTTATAAAGTTCTCCTCCATGCGAAAGTATACGAAAAATTTAATATCATGGATTTAGCTGTTCAAATTATCAAAATTCATTGAAAATCAATATACTTGTTCGTCTCAAGACCTTAAACTCCGTGTATCAAACTTAAATGATCAAGGGTCATAACTCTGGCAGTAATTATCGGAAATCTCTAAAAATCAATAGGCTTGACCCTTAACACTATGTGTAAATTTCAAGTTAATCGGATATTAACTGTGGCCTCTTAGAGGAGAGCGGACGGACGAACGGGGGCGACAACTTTCAGTGTGGGCATATAAAAACTGTGGTAATCTCTGAGCAAGCTTACCTTTATCATCTGAACGATGATACATAGCTGTCTGAATGACATTACTAGAAGATCAATTAGGCACTGAAATTAGAACAGCGTGTCTCATGTGTAGGAATCGTAACTGACAGGATATGTTCACGTGAGGTCACCTGGGGTTATAAGCTAATATATATTTTACTGGTGGAATATTTATCAATCTCACCCAGAACGTAATCGTAGTAAATATTGTACAATATTCTATTTATTTTATTTTCTCTATAAACACGCCTGTAAAACATAGCGAGTAGATAACCTATCAAAAGAAGATTTGCGTGTCACTACAGACATTGCATGAGTGGTTCTACAGCTTAAAGTGGGTTTGTGGAAACAAGAAAGAAAGAGGTGAAAGGTAGTAAAAGATTTGGGATTAAGAGCTAGTTAATCATTTTAATCATAATAACTCAACAGTGTCAAACACGGTAGCTCACATATGCTAAATTTCGACTCGGGTATGTTTCACGCAGCTACTGGGGTTTGCACACACCTGTCGCAGACACACCCATCTCCGACACACCCGCCCCAGCGATATCATTATTGTGCTTTTTTGCTCTCACGAGACGTTGTTTCACGTGCCGAATCGGCATTAGCAAGTCATATGTAAAACATTTAATTGATATACTACACCTTACACCACACACCACCCCAACTCTCCATGCACCAACAGACACCACCCCAACTCTCCATGCACCAACAAACACCACCCCAACTCTCCATGCACCAACACACACCACCCCAACTCTCCATGCACCAACACACACCACCCCAACTCTCCATGCACCAACAGACACCACCCCAACTCTCCATGCACCAACACACACCACCCCAACTCTCCATGCACCAACACACACCACCCCAACTCTCCATGCACCAACAGACACCACCCCAACTCTCCATGCACCAACACACACCACCCCAACTCTCCATGCACCAACAGACACCACCCCAACTCTCCATGCACCAACAAACACCACCCCAACTCTCCATGCACCAACACACACCACCCCAACTCTCCATGCACCAACAGACACCACCCCAACTCTCCATGCACCAACACACACCACCCCAACTCTCCATGCACCAACACACACCACCCCAACTCTCCATGCACCAACACACACCACCCCAACTCTCCATGCACCAACAGACACCACCCCAACTCTCCATGCACCAACACACACCACCCCAACTCTCCATGCACCAACACACACCACCCCGACTCTCCATGCACCAACAACCACCACCCCAACTCTCCATGCACCAACAAACATAACCCTCAACTCTTTACACCTTACACCACGCATTACCCCAACGTAATGTAGGCTCAACATTGCCCCAATCTCCCCCATTCACTAACTTGAGTCACGTTTCTTCATCGTAAGTAATGTAATCTTTGGGAATTTGTGTAGAACAGGTTTGATATATAAAATGTTATTTAATCTAATCTATCTGACGGTTATATCAGACATGGGTAGAATAAGTTCAAATATAACCTATAGAGATTACATCCAGACTGGTTACCAGATGTTATATATACCAAATTCCATTCAGCCCGTTCTAAACCTATATATACTCGTATAGATATACATAAATATATTATTATTATCTATAAATTCTTTTTAGGGCGTCCTTTCCAAAGGGCCGTAACTGAATTGCGCTTAGTTTGGGGATAGTAGAGGACGTCTTGGCGAAATGAATTTTGGAGGCCAAGAATCCACCCTACTATATTTTAAACTTACTATAGTGAGACATATATTAACCAATGGTATTATATACAACAATATTACCCAGTGTACAGATATTAACCCACGGTATATACAATGATATTACACAGTAGGTTGTGGGTAGATGCTAATCAACGGTATATACAATAATATTACACAGTGGGCAGATGCACTTTGGTCTATAGTTATAGACTATCTGAGAAAATAATTATTACAAATGGCCTAAAGGGGGGCTTATGTCGACCTTGCAACTGAAAGCAACTGGCGTTTCGGCAACTGGGAGCAACTGAAAGCAACTGAATGCAACTGAAAAAAGTCGACCTGAGCGCCTCTTGCAACTAGTTGCAGTCAGTTGCAATCAGTTGCAGTCAGTTGCACATGTTCAACTTTCTGCAACTCGTTGCAACTAGCGGCAACTAGTTGCAGTCGACATGAGCGTTCTTGCAACTGGAGTCAACTCGTTTCTATGGAAATAACATCACGTGATAAGAAACATGTGTCATGTGACTTTATAAATAAACAAATGGAAGCGAACGAAGACACCCACTTTTCAAATGTTGATGATGTTGACAATAATATACTAATAGAATTTTAGTAAGACCGACCATGCCTTTGTGTTGCTTCGTTTAACTTATTCGCCATTTTGTTTATCACGTGATGAATAAATTAACAGTCACATGTTAAGTGGGATCGCTATCAGTCTCGAGTCGACATAAGCGCTCCGAATTCAGTTGCTCCCAGTTGTCCTCAGTTGCTGATATGATCGACATAAGCACTCTTGCAACTGACTGCAACTAGTTGCTTTGGGTTGCAAAGTCGACATAAGCCCCGCTTAACAGGAGGTCCCGGTGTCGATCCCGGTATCGATCTCGGTGTTGGCCGAGGAGATTTCTGGAGATTTCCTAACCTGATTCAGGACAAATTTTGGAATAAACCAACTGGTTATATGTGTGTATTATCCGCCTCGTGTACTATGCCCTGCTGTGTTAACTTGTGGTATTCAGGGAGTACTATCTGTAGATAACTTAGATATATGTAAATACCAGGAGTCGGTAACCTATTATAAAACAGTATTGGTTACAGATGACACCATCTTGTAACATCAGTAACTCCATGTTTACATTGACCTTCAATCTCACATGATTATTGATACTCTTTTCTTTTGTTTATAAGAACAAGTGAGTTTCAGTTTTTACCTTGAACCTTGGAGTTTCAGTTGCTAGCTGCTCTCGGTCTTTACCTTGGACCTTCGAGTTTCAGTGTTTACCTAGTCTCAGATTTTACCTTGAAACCGCGAGTTTCAGTTTTAACCTCAAGCTACGAACGTCAGTTTTTATCTAGAATTTAATATGTGTTAAATGTTATAAATGTGGTTTGTTTTTATAAATATAAAGTATAAAATATCCTATCTTTAACCTTCACTTAAACTCATCTCGTACTTATAACCCAAAAAGATTATGACGTCAAAGTTGTATTCGACCTATATTTTGCACTACCAGGAACCCCCTATTACGCACGAGTCTGTAATAGTTACATCTATAACTTGTATATTATAATTACACTGTTGAGGAACGATTTGGGTGATCAGGTAGAATATGAGTATTGATTATGTAATAAACAACCTATTGATTATAGGATATCGATTAGATTATATACACAATATCTCTGCTACTAGACATGCCATTAACTCTAATACAATAATTACGTCATCCAAATAGAGAAAGATTATATATGAATATGACTGTATCATTACAATAAAGTGCAGTATTAACATCTTGTTTTCTGTACCAAACGGGCATACACCATACAGTGTTCTACCACCTCGGTATGCATTCTTCTACCACCTCGGTTTTCGTCGCACCCTTGACAGACCATCCGTCCTGCATCCCCGACATGGGGGAATCACAAAACCGGTTTCACGAGAAGCTTACGCTGGTGAGTGTTTTGGGTAAATTTCGCCCGAACTGTGGGGCTAAAACCGAAGATTGTCCGTAGATATACGTGCTGCTGTCCGTGGTACACACGGTGCCGTGTCATGACCTCTTTCTGCACCATTGTTCACCGAACCGCCCTGGTTCAAATTGTGTTTTTTTCCAATATACGCGATCGATTTGGTTAAATGCTATCAACGTAAATATCAACTCCAAATAGTCAGTGCTATTCTCAAAAACCTATTTCTGTATTTAATTGTACTGTCGAAAGTCTTATCACGCGTGTCTATTCTGGTATATTCTTGTGTATCAACCTGGAATGGTTTTTTTTTGTTTTTTTTAATATAAAAAAAATAGGGCTTGGCGACAAATTGTTAGATATTAGAAGGTGGAAAAGGGGTAAAGTTAAATCGCTGTCATAGAACAAATACGAATATAGAATTAAAAAAAAGCGCAAAAGAGCATCTTCGAATATCATGATAGTGTCCCACGACCAGCGAAACGCCCAACCTACCGATAGTGTCGCACGACCAACCAAACAACCTACCCATACTGTTGCACGCCCAGTGAAACAGCCGATAGCGTCGCGCAACCACGGAAACAGTAGACCTACTGATAGGTCGCACTACTACTGAAACGACCCACCAATAGAAACGACCAACTACCCCACCAACACAATGTCATGCGTCTACTGAAACGACCCACCAATAGAAACGACCAACTACCCCACCAAAACAATGTCATGCGTCTACTGAAACAACCAACTAACCCACCAACGCAATATCATACGTTTACTGGAACGTCCTACTGATAGTGTCGTACTACTACTGAAACGACCAACTAACCCACCAACACAAGTCATTTGTCTACTGAAACTAACTTACCACCACAATGTCATACGTCCAACCTGCGAGAAATGGATGCTATGAGAGATGACGATTGTGTGCTATCGTGTAACGAAGATGAGAACTATTGGTAATATTGATTTTGACAAGTAAAGAAAGAGAAAGTGAGAGAGGAGTGTGTCGTGTAGAAGCAATATGTTATATCAATTACTTTACACTCTACTGGTTTTAACAACTCACACAGCACACACACTCACATCCCTGTTGATAATCGACGTTAACAGAAAAAACACACACATTTACACCAACACATTTACATTTATATAGATAAAACATTTGTCTTGTGTGTAAGTTCCGTCTGTCTTGGGTTTCTAGGTATCTCTCGAAAAAGAGTCCACACATAGAAAACATGGCCACTCGACTTCAAATTAATTCTAGTTTTTTTTTTATCCACGTGTAAAAAACTAAACATGTCTTCTATTTGACAATATAATGGTTTGATCCTTTACTTGACATTTGGAATAAAAGTAAATGGTAAGTCTTATTTCTGTTTATATGTTCTCCACCCTGGACGGATTTACACGGTGTATTGGAAATATCAGATATCGTGTTTCTATGATCCACATACCGTCGACAGGAACTGACATTAACCGTCTACATATCGCCATATTGAAATAATACAAGAGTTATTACAGATCACCTGGTGTAGTAAATAGGTCCAGTCTTCTGGTCTAGTATTAATTAAAACAGACTGCACGTACATGGACCTACCTATTTACATTTGGTTCTTTTAACATTACTTGATTTATCGGGGTGTGTTAGTATAAATGGTGTTGGGTTAGTATAAATGGTGTTGAGTTAGTATAAATGGTGTTGGTTTAGTATAAATGGTGTTAGGTTAGTATAAATCGTGTTGGGTTAGTATAAATCGTGCCGGGTTAGTATAAATGGCTTTGGGTTAGTATAAATTTGTGTTAGATGGAGCATATAAACAATGACATTCCTACAGGTGAGTTATTCAAGGCATGATAATCATGAATATAGTCTAGCTGTCAGTTCCTCTATGAAATGTGATACATCAGTGATCTATCTGGCTATTGTTATTCCTGGGTTGAAGCTACTGACAGATTCCATTCATCATGTGTACAATAATCCTTGTATAGATTACATTTTATCAACAATGCTACTTAGTGGAGATCTACTGAAATGAAATTACCATGAAATATTGCAGTTTTATCTTGTAAACGTTTAAATGCGACTTTATATTGTCCTTATGTTATAATCAGAACTTTGAAACCGGTGACGGTAAAATAAAAACGACGGCTGAAACCGGTGACGTTACAATCAAGAAGTTGATAGCAGTGACCTTGTTATCGAGGCGTTGAAACCAGTGACGTTGTAATCAAAACGTTGAAACCGGTAGCGTTCCAATCAAGACGTTAAAACCGATGACGTTGTAATCAAAATCTTGCAACCGATGATGTTATAATCAGAACGTTGAAACCGGTGACGTTATAATCAAAACCTCGATATATTATATTTAAATAAATACACGACATTGTCTTCAAATTATCAAAGCATTGTAGTAAACTCAAAAAGTTAGAAGACATTTTACACTGTTAGGTAATTCATATGAAGTAGAAATTTAATATATAGAAAAGGTGTGGTGATAAGAACGTGTAGAACTATTTCCTGACATGTGTAATAATGTTTTCCGCCTGTCTAAATATCATTCTAACATCCACTAGCCTACACATGGTTAATATACATGTTTAATGTCAAATACAGTCATACAATTAGAATGTTTCGGGTTTGAATCCCAGTTTGCGCTGAGAAAAACATTCGGATGTTTTCCAACTCAACCAGGGGTGGAGCCTGAGGGGTTGACAAGAACGAGTGCGCGGACACAGGCCACTGTCCAGGCACGTTTGTCTCAAAATAGGCGATATATTGTGTAGACAAGACTTAAAACCCCATTCCAAGCTATTTCTAGGCTTATAAAAGGAACTATCACCGACTGTAGACAAACAACGTTCCTGCAATAGTTTTCGATCCAGTATTCAGAGGAGCTATGACAGCAGGTACATGAGAAGGGTTGGTGGTTTTTCGTCGCCTCGACCGGAGCTATGACAGTAGGTACATGAGAAGGGTTGGTGGTATTACAGACAGCGACCGGAGCTATGACAGTAGGTACATGAGAAGGGTTGGTGGTATTACAGACAGCGACCGGAGGTATGGTAGCAGGTACATGAGATGGACTGGTGATGTTTAATAATTAAGGGGGAAATTATTTGTACATTAAATTTGGTTCGGCAGGAATACTAGATAAAACACAGCATAATCACGTTTAACTTTTTCACTTACTGGAACTAGACATTTCTGCTTGTTAGGTTTCCTGTCCTTCACCAGAGGCAAGTGGAAATCGACTGTCTGGACACCGGATTGAGTTCCTTGAATTGTTAATGGCTGTTTAGTTGTTGCATGTAGTTTATCTTGCGTGTAGAACAGTCCTCCTCCACTTACTACCAGAAGTTGCAGCGTGTTGTTGTAGACAAATTCATTAACATTTAAATAGTTCAAATTGACCAATATCTGAATATATATCTATCAAGTGTTTTAACTGTTTATACTTAATGTAATATTATGTAATTATAGTTGTTACTAGCATGTTTATATCATTCAGTGTATTTCAACACTTGTCTCGTCTGTACTAACATCCCTTATCAAATATTATTATATAACTATTTAAATCCCTTGCTTATATATGTTTCTTAACTTTAGTCTTAGCGACAAATGTCTCGTGGCCGGTATGTCCTAGCGACACCTATCTCTTGGTCGTTGACCAGTTTTGGAAACTCATTTTGTTTTTAAGTAAGTTTAAGAAAACTGGGCGTTCTATCTTGCTACGTAGTTCAACAATAGATGATGGAATGTGAATATATTGAATATTTTAAAAAGTCAACTTAGTTTATTCTGTGCGAAGTTATGTGTATTTAAAGTTTTGACAAACTGTAACTATGGTGTTCATTATCGTAGCTGCGGTACTTGACAATCGAGAATAAATATTTTTTTTATCGATAAACTCTCAAATGGTCGTGGTGATCTAATCTACTTCACATCGGCTTGTCATTCGAATACATGTCTGGATAATAAGTTATATAAGATTTAATATGTCATCATTGATATCAAGGTCACTGTTTAATATACAACTATCCGAATTTAAAACTTTAATCTTATATAAGAATCTGTATCTAGATGTAAATCATATGGTTACCTTGGTAACATTGGAAACTGGAGATTTTAGCGAGATTAAAGAGCCTTTATTTAATTAGATTGTTATAAACTATTTTAATATAGATCAATATGTCCATGTTCTCTATGATTATTAGTCTTCTGTTTTCTTGTGTCATGATGTATCCAGACATGTATCAAGACACACATTGGCTTTAAAATGTCGCCAGGACGACAGCGGTTTGTCTCGGTAGCCGACCTGTAGATATCTAAAAATATGTTCGGTTCGAATCGAGACGTGACTCAAGAAAAATCGTCATGATCTTTCGATCGCGGTTCCAATTTGTCGGGGTGGCTCCTGCAAGGCGAAAAAGGAACATGTGCTTAGTCATCCGGGTGACAGGCGTCTGTAATATCTACTTAAAAAGAATCAGTTTCATTCGAGTTATTTGCCCCTGAGTTAGAAATCGGATTCAGACCAGGATCGACACGCGTACAATTAGCATAGTGCAGGTACAGATTGATGCAGTTAGCGCCATACTACACCCAGTCTTATTTACTATCAAATGAGAAGCCCCACCTCTGCCAACTTGACTTATATTATCCAATGCGCAACACGGTCTATTTGACTAAGACTACTGTATGCGCAACATACGGCCTGTTGGACGTAGACACACGAATTATCTCAAACTTGGCCCCATTTAATAGAGAAAAACAATAACAAATTAAATGTGAAGACTTTTATTTTCACTCAAATTAAGCCGATATTTTTACCATTAAGAAATAAACATATGTTTTGGTGAATCTATCCAATATGGTGATTAACGAGAGAGCAATCTGTGGTTGTACAGACTTGATATCCCCGGAAGTTACCTGGCATCAGACAATAACACGTATTACAACCATCTTTAATCAACCAGAAATCACGATGTTTATACCAATCACCTTCTGAATTACAATCAGCGCCTCCAGCATTTGGTTTCGCTGAAATACAAATACAACAATCAGTTTGACCGCCAAAAACATGTTGTTGTTGTTGTTTATTACAGATTTAACGTCCAATACAATGAATATCAAAACAATCTTTATAGTGCTGTTAAACAATTATCTTGAAATTGTGACGTCATTTTAAAATCTAAGCGCAGTTGTCCAAAGAACAGGTATGTCAAGTTCCATGTAGATCGTACTTGAATTGTGGTAGCGTTACTCAGTGCTATATCAACAATACATAATCCATACAAATCCTTCGATCTTATTTAACAAACACTGTATTTATACAGATCAGTAGCCAATTATATCACCTGTTTGTAAATATATGACTCTAGTTGACTTTGAATAAAATATTTGTAAAATCTACAACAGTCCAACTTGAATGCGGGTCCGTAGCCAGCTCATAATTTTTTTTTTTTTTGGGGGGGGGGGGCTACTGAATTTTTTGGAGGGGCTGAGGATGTGGCCGGCCAAGAATACTCCTAAGAAATCATTATTTTTGGCGAAATATTTGGTGGGGGGGCTAATTCGATTTTGTTGGGGGCTAAGCCCCCCATAGACACCCCCCCAAGCTACGGGCCCGCTTGATTGTCTTTGAAAAGTCTTATATCTTGGCACATGAACGTAAAAGTGAGCACTACTGGTGCTAGTTCAGCCCTGAACGTCGGTCTCATTACACTCACCCTGACCGTTCAGGGACTGGCCTATTAAATCAATGTCGAAAATAATTTGAACCCAAGTCAATTTTACTGGGCAACTTTTCACTGCGAAACATCGGAGTGTCAATCCGTGTGGACGTCTGTACAATGTAAAGGAACATCTTAGTGACAAAATAAGACCTTGCTTACCTCGCTGAGGATGTGGCCGGCCAAGAATACTCCTAAGAAATCATTATTTTTGGCGAAATATTTGGGGGGGGGGCTAATTCGATTTTGTTGGGGGCTAAGCCCCCCATAGACACCCCCCCCCCGTGGCTACGGGCCCGCTTGATTGTCTTTGAAAAGTCTTATATCTTGGCACATGAACGTAAAAGTGAGCACTACTGGTGCTAGTTCAGCCCTGAACGTCGGTCTCATTACACTCACCCTGACCGTTCAGGGACTGGCCTATTAAATCAATGTCGAAAATAATTTGAACCCAAGTCAATTTTACTGGGCAACTTTTCACTGCGAAACATCGGAGTGTCAATCCGTGTGGACGTCTGTACAATGTAAAGGAACATCTTAGTGACAAAATAAGACCTTGCTTACCTCGCTAGACTCAGTATGAGCGAAACAACACGCTGTTTAAAATACGTCCCCTCCTATCAAACTACCCTTTCGCCACCATGACACAGCGTGTTGTGATGCTCATACTGACTCTAGCGAAATGAACAAGGTCGTATTTTCTCACTGAGATGTTCCTTTACACTGTACACGCGCCCACACGGAGTGACACCCATCGTTTAGCAGTGAAAAGTTGCCCAGTAAAATTGGGGGTCAAATTATTTTCGACATTGATTGAATGGGCCAGTCCCTGAACGATCAGGGTGAGTGTAATGAGACCGACGTTCAGAGCTGAACTATGCTGGTGCAAGACAGTAACTGACAGAAAATATCATCTCGAGTTCTCATATAAATTATTTGGATTTCACGTCCGAAGGTTACTGTTCATATCCATTAGTTGGAATTCTGACCTTCGAGAAACGGAGTTTAAGCCGAACTACGCAAGATCAAACACTCAATATAAGGGAGATAACTATTATTTATTCAGGATACGTGAATGTCAGGATATGTGAATGCGATTGGGGAACAGGACTTAGCCTATGTACCCCCCCTCTCTCTCTCTCTCGATAAAATATATATACATAATATTAATATAAAAGAACCAATTAAAATGGCAAACACATATAAATATATGATAAAAGGGATGAAAATGTACAATGTATATTATAATTATACATACGTTAACATCGATACTCAAAGTTAAATATAAAATTGAAGATAAAATATTAAATTATAGAGATTACAATCTGTTTGGCATATCAATTAACGTATGAGTGTTTGTATCTAGACGGTGGATTTTGGAGCCGAACAGAAGACAGTTAATATTGGGTTTTCTTGCGTGTACTTTCAATGTAAAGAGCTCTGCAGGAGATATTGATCGGGATCTTCAAATATATGACCACAGAGGGATGTGAAGCTGTCAGTAACATGTCTCGGGTATTTGTGACCCTGTAGGTTAAAGGCGGTCAGGACTGTTAGCAGCATATCTTGGGCAGTTTGTGCCTTTATAGGTCAAAGCATCGTAATTTAAGTTTGCTATGGATTATTTGGAGTTTCCGTTGACCGTTATGGTAAAAAAAGGTAATTTTGATATCTGATTTGGAAAGATAGTCGGGGAATGTTTTAAGAGTTCTTGAATTTAGAAAAAAGTAAATTACGGCATCGAATTTCTTCATTTCGAATAAGTGAATATGCTGCTTCCAGTTTTATGAGATTCTTGGGGTAACCACACATATATCAGAGAAAATGACGTCACTCTCTCCCTACAGTTTCATTAAAGCAGGCGTTGAAAACCAAAGGCCACTAACATCGTTTTATTGTTTTGATATATTGGACTCGTTCTAGTTATACAGATTAACAGGATCTGAATGTTAGAAACACATGTTATATTCAAATAGCGAGCCTTTAGGTGCTCCATGAAGTAACCCGTTCCACGTTTTAACAGTATGGTCGATAATAAACTGTAATTAAAGAAAGGAAGCTCACCAAATCTTTGTTTTTCACAATCTTGGAAAGAACAGATCATTCCATTAGCAGTACATCTACACGTATTACACCCCTCTACAGTCGCCCATATATCCCCATGATGATGCACTGTTCTATCATATATACATTCAGTGTTAGCACCAGTAACTACATGACCTGTAAATATAAATATCTATCATGCAGTGTTACCACCTGTAATATAAACATATATGCATACAGAGTTAGCACTAGATGAGTGATACCCCCGTCAGACCGGGGTGGCGTCCTTACTGCGCTGCTACGGCGACGAAAAATGCTCTTAGGGCTCGTCAAGATCCCCATAAGTGTGGCAAAAGCGTGGTGGAAACGCCAGATATCGTGCTGTGGTCTCCATGGTCGCCAATGATCGCCGGGTCACGGCGTTTGCTTTGAGCATGTTCTGCCAAGGTTCTGCCATATGGCCTGGAAAGCAGAGAGAACGTGGTGGATCGCGAAGGTCGCGAGACAAGCGTGGTAACATCTGTATGAACGTCGTACGAGCGCAGTAAACACGTTGCAAAGACGCTGCGAAAATTGTATAACGTTTGCAACGGTGCCTTCATGGCGTCTTCAACACAACCCTCGCGTGTCGACCGCGATCCCACCAAGCGTCCTGCGTCTTTATGGTGTTGTCATGGCGATGTTACGATAATTTCACCACTGTTGCACGATTTCACCACGACTTATGTCTACATTATGAGGTTCCCAATGCGTTTATGGAGTCCTTAATACGATCATGGTGCGTCTACCAAGCTTGCATTACTCGCCTAACCACACGTCTTATCTGGACTACACGTGCGTTTCCACCACCTGATCACGGCGACTATATAAGCTGGTTAGATTTTTTTTCGAAATTTCAAGATGGCCTTTGAATCGCCCGTTTTCAAAGCAAGTCGTACATGAAAAGCATGGTCGCCATAGTCGAGTAATGCAAGCTTGATAACCGCGCCATGGTCGTATTAAGAACTCCATACGCGTAGTGGGAACCTCATAACATCGCCATATACTTATTGGTAGCTCCATGAGGTCGTGATGCAATCGCGCAACAGTGGTGGAATAATCGTAACATCGCCATAAGGACCCAGCACGCTTGGTGGGGTCGCGACCAACACGTGCGCGTTGTGGTGAAGACGCCATGAAGGCACCATTGCCAATGATACAATTTTCGCAGCGTCTTTGCCACGCGTGTACTACGCGTGCACTACGTTCATAGAGATGTTACCACGCTTATCTCGCGACCCACTACGTTCTCTCAACTTTCCAGATTATATGGCAGAACCTTGGCGTTTGCTTTGAACATACTCAAAGCAAACGCCGTGACTCAGCGATCACTGCCGACCATGGAGACCACAGCACGATATGCCGCGTTTCCACGACGCTTATGGTGATCTTGGCACGCTCTGAAACCATTTGTTTGTCGCCTTAGCAGCGTAGTAAGGACCTTTGTGAATCCATCACATTCTCGCAGCTTTCCAGATCATATGAGCATGTTCAAAACAAACGTCGTGGCTCGGTGATCATTGGCGACCATGGAGACCAAAACACGATATCTAGCGTTTCCACCACGCTTTTACCACGCAATTATGGCGATCTTGACTCGCTCTAGGACAATTTTGGTCGCTGTAGAAGCGCAGTAAGGACGCAATCCCGGTCTGACGGGGGTATTAGTGCTCGAATTTTATATAATTAGGCGAGTCTAGGGGTTTTTTTTTATTGTTAATGTGTTGTCTCTGTAAAGAATCTAATCTTTCCCAAAATGTTTGTTAGGGTGAAAGATTTCTATGATAAATGGGGTATCATATCTTGAGATACAGCCACTAGAAATAGTATTCTAGTGAAGATAGAACTATCCGCCCTGCACCCTTCTTGGATTCTACATGGAGAATGAGAATGGGGAAGAAAAGACTATTAATAGTGTTCTGTATCCAAATCGGTGTAGTCCGCAAACAAATGTGGGTGAGCTATATCCGAATATTGGTGGTTTGTATCCAGACTGGCAGACACCCTAATAATGCCTCATATACTGGAAAAAGACATGACAATGTCACTACCGGTAGTAATGAATTACGTGTGTTATGAGGGAAGTTTATTTTTCGGCCAGCGACGCTACGACCTACTCTATCGAATTATAACTGCCATGGGATATTTTACGTATACACCAGTGTTAATGTCTAATCCAATAAACACAATGAAATTAATAAGATCTGGAAAAGAGAATAGATCAGTTGGGAAGCGTCAACTCCGAACAAATTGATTCGGCAAACTTATTTAGTCGAGAATGACGCACGATACAAACTAGCTTCAGAAACCCAACAAAACAACTGATAGAATAGGATATACCTGCAACCAAATAGAATAGCATACTTACCAGCCAATGCTACCAGAACAACCACAGTCAACATTTTAAAAAGAATATGCCTGCACAACTGATTTAAATATAAACCAGTTAGATTTGATTAATATTCATATTTATACACACGATTTAAAAATTCACGTCAATTTGAATTGTTGAGGTAGGTTAAAAAGATAAGATTAAGATTTATAATTTAGAGTTGTAAAATTATTTCAGTTTAAGATTATGTTAAATATATAGGTAAGATTATTATATATATTTATATACAACATTTAAAATAATCAGTTTGATTTTTTGAAGTAGGTTGTCAGATAAGATAAATAATAAATGGCACGTTAGATCGATTATACAATATATAACTTTATAGGATGTTAAACCCCAGTCAGAGACTGGTAGCACCCACTTCAACATGTGGCAAAAAATTACAAACAAATGATTATTGCTTTGTTGTAAGGAGGTATGTACATAGTACTAAAAGAAGAAAAATCAACCACAATCTACCTCGGGCAATCTTTTTATCATAAATTTATAAATAACCATAAACACACCCAACACCATAATGTTTTTTATATTATTAGCACATCTACAATGTATTAATATCCACAATACTGGTAGGTGAACTGCTGACGCGAATTGGTGCTGTGTGACTTTGTGGTGTTGATGAGCAGTTTGAGGTTGGCGAGACAGTGTCCTGGTGGTGGATTTCTTGTAATGGAGATCCTGATAGTTGTGGGGTGGTTCCCTGAATATATGCTATGTGTTTGGGTGGTCTAGTAAGGAGGTGGTGGGTGGGTGACCAAGTTGACAACATTGATGTTATTACAAAAGGAATACGGTTGTGTAGTTGTAGACAGAGTCACGGGAGCACACATGTGACCTGACATTGGGTGCGTTTTGATGGCGTCTTTCGTTACCCGTATGTATATAGGTTGATTGGTCTTGAGATAATTTGAACTGTTTTTCGTACCCTAAACATCTTAGTACCTGTGATTTATATAATTGTATCACGTGACATGTCTGAAATGTTTTGAATAAGGTAATATGAGCAGCTAAAAAGGCTAGTATACGTCCACTTCTTGATCAGATTTGGACCCTTTTGTGAAAGGTTCATGATCAGAAAAATTAAGATCATCCAGAGATGCGTAAATGAGTTACAATGATCGTAGGGAACGATCGTCTTGGCAGTGGTACTTCCTCGCTGAAAAGCTTGGGGTGACCATTGATGACACTTTGGAATATGTTGATGGTGGCCAAATACATTTATACCTTAGTCATGTGGTAATATACACGAGCTTTTGGAGTTGAGCAAAAAGATGCCTGTCTGGGGTACTGTACCACTGAAAAATTCCGGACAGTGTTATTCTTATGCTAAGCAGTTAGCAACAAGTTTCATGTTATAAGTAAATGGGTTCATCTGCCTTATCCTTTGGTGTGGGGCAATTAGGAACATGTGGATGGGATGGCAGGTAGTTTACCTAATAATACCCAATATAATTGAAGTATTATATTAGTATTTGGTAGTATTTAATTATTATTGGGATAATTGGGTAAATACCCCACCATCGTAAATGTCAGACGGTGGTCATTCTTGATACAAGTGAATTTGCTGATAATTTTGCAACATGTTTCGTGCGGTTAGAAAATGGGCTAGTGTAATGAGGATGGACAATTAGGGATGTCTGACGAGTTTACCTCACCAATGACAATATTTGACACTAATGATGCACGTAACGATGGTGAAATATATGCAACAAATTTCATGCAGTTAGTAAATGTGTTGATCTAGCTTAGCTTTTGGGGATGAGGTAATTATGGACATGGGAATTTACTTATTTTATCGATGGTCTAATAATGAAAAGGCAAATGTGGTGCACACAAATATCAACAGCATGTCGAAAAAGTGACGAAAGTTAAAAAGAAAATTCCACTGGGGTAGATTTTAGAAGTTGGATTGGTACGACAACCAGAAAGCCTGTAACTGGTTATGCTCAAGGCCGATTTGATGGATTATTTGCCTAAAGTTGTACTCAAATAAACCATGAAACTGGTAATTTACAACCTTTTTCGGTTGTTTTCTATTGGTTTTGAAGAAGATTTGTTGTTTAAAACACGTGACTATCATTAGGTCGATCTATGGCTTCTTTGTAGCTAAAATGATCTAAGTGGGTCAATGTTCTGTCGCCACGTGTATGATGGGGCGGGGGGACTCTGGATCATATGATGTATAACATCCGCTTTACGTCATAAGGTATTATTAACGTACTGTCAATGTTTATCCCACCCGAATGACTAGATGTTAGACGTATCGGTTAACGTAAATTAAAGGACAGTGTATGGTGCTGCTATTGCAAAAAGTCCTCGAAACGATGTAAGTGACTATCGAATCTAAGAACATTATTTGCTTCACCAAATATTTAGATCTGGTAACATAAAGACAGGTTGTTCGATCAAACGGCATTTTTCTATTAGGTCAAAAATTAATTCGACTGTTAACCTGATCGTCGTGATAAATGAGGTTCCAGGGCTGGCTGAGCCATTGTCTCCTTCGAGGTGTACACACTTTTACCAGCGATGTTGCAAAGCCGGAATTACAGTCAGGAAGACATTTTCTTCGGCCACCCAAAACAAGTCGTTCATTTTTGGAAACGAGCCTCATCCATGGTTACAAAAATCTGTCAAACAATTACCAGGATCTGCTTTAAAGCTGCCCAGATGGTCACTTGACGGCAGGAATCAGACACGTTTTGATCCACAGTGAAGAGGTTTGGCATCTATCATGCATAAACTTGTGTCATACCTAACTCGTTGGCGATAATGTACCAAACCCTCTCATGCCAACAACGCTAGCAATATGCTGCGTGCCCACACTTCGATTAGCTATCACCATGTCATGTACCCGAGTAATGTTTCCTTGAATGGTTGCCCTTCTAGGACCTGTATCATTGTCAAGGCTGTCTCTTAAACTCTACAGCCCACTTCTTTACAGCGGCGAAGGAATGGACGTCGTTCCCTAAAGTTTGGGCCATATCGCCATTATCTTTTAAAGCGGATACCACGGCATATTTCAGTTAAAGGAACTCAACGACAAGCCTATAACCAGTTATCCCTGGTAGTTTCACAACATGTCTGGTTTGAAAACAATAATAACACTACAGTTGCAATTCTTGTGTCTACGATTCATAGAATGGTTGTAATTGTTGGTGGCAAAAGTTTGTTTCAACACAATTGATTTATACTTTTCATGCTTAGAACTTTTCAGCCGGTTTTCCTATAGTGGGGTAAGGCATTATGTATATCAAAATTAACACATAATATTTGTATTGTTGGTCGTATATTGATTGCTTGCTGGGGGGTCACGGTAGCTAAGTGGATGAGGCGCTGGTTCGCTAGCCTGGAGGTCGGGTGTTCGATGCCTGCATTGGCCGAGAAAGTTCATCTCGATGGAGGGCCTGACAAGTCAATTTTAATATAATTTGTTTTTTATAATTTTCAACCAAGTCAATTTTGATTTCCACCCAAGTCAATTTTAATTTTCACCCAAGTCAATTTTAATTTTCACCCAAGTCATTTGTAATATAATTACAACCAGGAAATTTGATCATATCTCCCCAGTTCTCCGTTTCCTCCACAGGCTGCTCGTCAAAAAAAGATTTAAGGGTTCGGACTTGCGGGTCCAAACCCCCAGAGTGTTAGAAGGCATTACCAAGGCCTACCCTCAGGCCAAATTTGTGGCCCCTGGGTCCACGGGGAGGGGCAGGGTTTAGAAAAACGTGACCTTGAGAAAAACATGTCTCGGCGGAGGTTAGGGTTAGGGTTAGGGGTTGAATACTACTTTCTTCTCTTCTGGCAGAATACTATAAAGAGCTTTCAGAAGAGAAGAAAGTTTTATTTGGGTTTTTTATGAGAAAATTAATTTCAAAATTCATTTAACATTATCTTTGTTATTCATATCATTATAATTGCCCACATTCACATGTCGATTGATATTGTCGTCGCTCCCGTTCGTCCGTCCTTCCACAGTTTGGTTATACTCCAAAGTTCTTTGTTTGATTTTGTTATCAACGAGAATTTTACTGAGTACAACTACTGGATTTATTGATGCAACGTTTGGACAAGTGTTCTTTTGTCCTTATCAAGCAATAAAAATAATATTGCTTGATTTATTTTTATTGTTTGATAAGGACAAAAGAACACTTGTCCAAACGTTGCATTAATAAATCCAGTAGTTGTATTCCTTAAAACTCGTGTTGATTTGATTTGTAGCCTATTTTCTATTAAACTTTAAAATTACGTACTGATTTTATTACTTACCTTTGTTACTGTTTTATTTAGATTTTATTTTACATGTGTAATTGTTATTGATTTTATTACTTTTACCTGTTACTGTTTTATTTACATTTTAATAAAGGAAATTTACACCTACAACTGAGATGTTTCTTTTTCTCAACCCAGTATATAACGAAAGCTTACTGAGCATCGGTTAATTTGTCAGTTTTAGTTGGGGTTGCCCTGCCTTGGTAGGCCTTTAAACTGTCCCTCCATGGATGACCCAATTCACTAATCGAATTTGGATGAGTAAAGCTGATTCGGGCATATTTTAATGCTGAAGGTTTTGGGTTGACGGATGCAGGGTTTTTCTTCTTCCTCCTTTTCTTCTTCTTCCTTCTTTTCTTCTTCATCTTTCTGAGATCACCCAACTCACTAATCGAATTTGGATGAGTAAAGCTGTTTCGAGCATATCTTAATGCTGGTGGGTTTAAGCTGGCGGATGGAGGGGTTTTCTTCTTCCTTCTTTTCTTTTCTTTTCTTCATCTTTCTTTATCATTTGTTCCATTTTTTGGTTTAGATAGGTCTGCCGGTTTTTTAATTCTTCTTGTGGTTTTTTTCTTCTAAATCTTTCAGGGCCTTGAATGTGGTCTTTTTAAATTCTGATAATTTTATCAAAGTGAATTACTTAATCGCCTCTAGTTTTTCATCGAGTGCTTCTTATGGGTTAAATGGAGACGTCCATTGTGACCGATTACTGAAAACAGAAATGGTTAAGCTATATATTCTTCCCTTTTCAAAAATTCCTTTATGCCACATTCACTTTCAGGTAATTTCATGCATTTTTATTTGTGGTATTAATTTACACATCTTCATCCATTGCTAGTTTATCAAGTCCTTGGTTCAAACCATTTCGGCTTAACAGGGGTGATGAGCACACGGTGCGCCTTAGGTTCCAACCTAGGTTAGACCTGGGTTAAACCTAGGTCCAACCCTAGGGCGTACCTTGTGCATACCACCCCTATTAAGTCGAATGGTTTGAACCAATGACTACTGTGGCAACATTGTCTTTTAATATACTAGCAATGGATGAAGACGTGTTCTTCAACACCGCTAAAGAAAATGCACATAATTTTCTCAAAGTTATCGAAGAATGTGGTATAAAGGAATTTTTGAAAAGGGAGGACTATATTGCTTTACGTTCATGCACAACAACTGAATTATTGCATCAGGCCTGTGCAGTAATGACAGCTGACATCGACGGAGTAGTGTTGGAACATTTCAACCTCAGCGGCATAACGCATCCTCTTCGATACATTAATATATTGCCAAGTGGATCTTTAAGTTCGAATTGATTAAAAAACACTTGCCGTTAATAAATTACACGAAGAAACAGTATGATGGAATTTTAAGAGGCAGTTGGAGCTCAAATATTTAGCGACGGTGGATGGCAGTTTATGGCAACAATACTCCCAAAGGAAGACTGTCAGTCAAATATTGATGGTAATAGTTATCGAGCTCTTGTTTTCGATTGGCTTTCACAAGTCAAGCAATGCATGGTACGGTACCTGAAACAGCTGAGTGATAGCGATTTAAACAGGGTGTCAGTTAAAAAGAATCGAATAAATAACGTCTCAAAATGGACCCTTTCTCCTAACGACCTGAAATGGTTTATGCAACTTTTAGATTCAAGTTTTGAAACCACAGATGTCCCACACAGTTTTGAAATTTTTATGTTCTCTACCAGATTTGGGGAACACCAACAAAATAGCGTAAACCTAACTGAGTATGTGGATATCAGTACCGTGAAAAGACTAACAGTACATGCAGCAGTATTAACCGACTTCTCTCCTGCAAACGTTAACGCCTTTTGGTCAAAGGATGGGTTGTACCAACTAATTGGAAACAGAGGTCAGATCTGGAAGAGTTTAACCTTAGCAGAGTCTTGTAATTTTCAATCCAATTTGGATGGCAGGCGACTGGATATTCGACCTGATATTTATAACCTTGCCCGTAAACCAGAAACTCTCCAGTTTGTTCAGTTTTATTCTGATACACCTCATTTATATCCGTCAGGAAAAAATAATCCAATCTCCGGAATGATAGGCACCGTCGAACTCCTTCATACGAAATCTTTAGCTCACTTACAAAAAAGTGCAACGGAATATAACGCAGTCATGGAGGAAAATGCTAGCAAAATCTGTTTTCCAATTCGTCCGCGCGTTGAAATTGTTTGCATGACCAATGAAATCGTGGAAACTCTTTGCGCTACTGATTACATAAATCCAGAGGAACTTATGCGCCTAATGAACGAGTATTCACTATTAATACCAATCGCAGAAACGATAATTTGGCAGTCTGATCTCCATGTCTCAAATACATTAAAACAACTTTGCTTGCACCTTACCAATGAATTACGAACATTATACGATTTGAATAAAGGCCTCGGTGGCTTCTTTGCCACGTGGCGTTCCTTTCAGATAGAATGCGCCCTCGAAATTCTCTTTTATGGGAAATCATTATCTTTTTCGTCACGTCAAATAGCCAATCTATTAGTCAGTAAAAGAATGGGCATTTTAACACTGGAAGAACCTAACAGCACAACTGTTGACGAAAATGAGACGCCACCATTAAACATTTGGACCCAAGCAGTGGAACAGCAGCAGAGGATTGCTCGAGCTTTCAAATTTACAAATTATCTAAGCAGTACTTTGCCGGTCATAGGAAAGGAAGCAGTTCTCATTTTGTTGATTGATTTAATTCATGATCACAGATTTATGCAAGTCGCATTAACAGAAAATATTTTATTAATTTGCCTAAAAGATAAGGTTAAGCCTAACTGGGCACAGTGTGTAGGCGTCACTACATGTAATGCGCTGTCTGAGAATATTCTTAAAGGACTGAATCGCTATCCTTTGGTATTCGGTAGAATTTTAGAACTTTTACGCTCGAAGGATTTAAGATTTGGCAGCTGTCATCAATCGAGGACTGCAAGAACTGAAGTTTAATTACTTTCAAGCCTTGCGGTTTACTGATAAAGCTAAAAACAGAAACACTCACTGGACAGGCAAGACTGTTTGGTCTGTAACTTATACATCTCAAATAACTTTCGATGGAAGAAAGCTCACAGAGGAGATCGCCACCGAGTTGGCTGCTAGAGACCTTATTTTTGAGTCAAAGTTAGCTTATATTTTCCAGGATGACCGTATCATATTTCCCTGGATTGCGCAAGTAGTAAGGCGGATGGAAGGGTTGCCGATCGATGATAAGGCACAGAAAGATGTCCTTGTTTTCATATCCAGTCTTGCCGGGGACATAAAGCAATTGCCTTAACAGCCACGCCCGGTAGTGGAGGGGATACAAAATTAATTCAGCGTGTTCCTGGGACCTTGGGGAATGTGCCCATACAAGTATCAGGCATGTGCCCCTTTAGCTGATTTTTAATAATTCAAAGTGTAGTGGGACCAAAGGCCGAGTCTACAGACCTGATTTTAAGCATGTCAAAGGTCAATAACATCAACTTCTTTGGAATCCTTGACCTGGATTGTTCAAGAAAATGAGTCCAAGATCTTCGGGGGTAATCCAAAAGTTCTACTTATTCTATGTTGAAAGTCTTTGCGGAATTCGATGTTAGCCTTGCATTCCTCTCGTGGTTTTATTTTTTGGCATTATGTTCCCAACACGTCGCTTGCGTGTATGTGTGTGGTGGGGGGCTAGAGGGGGCGGGGTATGTGCTCATGTTAGTTATAACCATTCGCCAAATTTGGACCAGGTTCCTTTGATAACGGAATCAATAATGCATTGACCTACTTTTGTTAAGTTACTAGTTCAATCTAATTTTTGCCTTAAAACGGAACTATTTTGGTGGGCATGGGCCTCATGGTAGTTACAAACAATATCCTAAATTTGGACCAGATCCTTGGGAAAGGAAACAAAATACACCCTTTAAACCTTATTTTGAAAAGGGCGGTAACTCTTACTTTATTTGATTGTTGGGTAAAAACGGATCCATTTGCCACAGGGCCTTGAATTTTGGTAGCCATATGCAAACATGTAGTTTCAATCATTCCCCCAAAATGGGACTAGATCCTTCGGACAGGAGAAGAAGTACGTGCCTTGACCTAGTTTTGTAAAGGCAATAGTTTAAGTAAAATCCTGTTTAAAACGGAACTATTTAACTTAGAGTCTTATATTTTGGTACTTAGAGTAATATATTTTGGTGAGTATCAGAATTGTGCTAGTTACAGCCACTAGCCAAAATTTGGACCAGATCCTTCAGATAGTAAACAAAATACGCCCCTTAAACCAATTTTGCAAAGTGCATTTTGCCACTTTTCGAGAATGCACTCTTATTAATTTTATTTCATTTTTGTTTTCAAATTGAACCATTTGACCTAGAGTACTAATTTTTGGAGGGTAGCTTGTCCTGTGCAATTGACACAAGTGACCCAAATTTGAAACACATCCTTCGGATAGGAAAAAAAATAGGCCACTTTGACCATTTTGGTGAAACATTTTTTGCCACTTTTCGAGAATGCCCTCTATGAATTTTATTTGACATTTGTTTTTAAATTGAACCACTAGTGTCTTGCATTTTGTTAATTTTGCTTAATCATAAATTAGTTTTTTCGTGTGAATATTTTAATTTGCACGTAGGTTTCGTTTTAACTTGTTAGGTTGTTTTGCAATTTATAAATAGGTTTCGTTTTAACGTGTTAGGTTGTTTTGCAATTTATATATTTTAGCCTTTGCTGCCATTTTATCTTAATTTAAAGTGGTTGATTTTGATTAATCTTAACTATGTTTATCATGTGAATATATTTAACAGCGTTGAGCTTTAAAATATTCTGGTTTCCTCGCTGAACAGCATTTTGCTGCATTTAAAAAATCTCTTCTATTGTTTGTATTCGCCATTATAAGTTTGTAGGTTTCCTCTTTTAAAAATTTAACGGTAAATTTGCACAAGGTTTCTTGCATTTTGTTAATTTTGCTCAATCGGGGAAGCCATTTCCCCGGAAAATGATATGTAATTCTTTCGCGCGAAATTTCTCGTTTATTTGCGTCGTAAACCCCTGATTTTACGTGCCTGGATGACCGAATTGGAAAAAATGGACGGTCTGCCTCTGGGAACAAGATTGAATTTTGCTTAATCATAATTAATTTTTTCGTGTGAATATTTTAATTTGCACGTAGGTTTCGTTTTAACTTGTACGGTTGTTTTGCAATTTATATATTTTAGCCTTTGCTGCCATTTTATCTTAATTTAAAGTGGTTGATTTTGATTAATCTTAATTATGTTTATCATGTGAATATCTTTAACAGCGGTGAGCTTTGGGGATTTTTTTAACGTTCGGGTTTTTCTTAATCATAATTAATATATTATGCGAATGCCGTTTTAGCTTGGCGTGTATTTTGCATATAGGTTTCTCTTTGATTTGTAAGTTTTATTTTTCATTTTATCTACCATTTCCTCTTGAATTGTTAACTTAATTTGCATAATAATGCCTCCCAAGAAGGCAAAGAAATGCCCACAGTGCGGCAAGGCCGTGCAGCAACTCGCTCGCCATTTGCGGGTGCATGGCTTTACAGATGATAATTACATGTACATCAAGATCGTTGTCAATTAGACACAGGAGGAGGGTTTCTGGCAGTGCCACTGTACCGTGCCCAATTCCAGAATGCCACGCAGAGGTCATACGACTAGACAGGCATTTAATGCGCTTCCATAAGATAAAAAGGCACTCAGAAAGATTTGACGGATTAATGAAGCAAAGTCGACAATCCTCTAAAGAGAGCAGTGACAGCGAATCGTCTGACGGCGAACGCTCGTCTTCGCCTGTCGACATCACCACAGAAGAGGATGAACCGGTTGGGCCAGATCCTGATACACAGAAAGATACTGAAGAATGTTTTGAGGCAATCCCGGTTGGAATGGTCATTCCGCCAGGGCACAGTCCACATGACAAAGCGAGAAAACCACTTCGATATTGGACCCTCGACGGCATCTGTTATCCTACCGGATTCAGGCCTGATACGGACCAAGCAAGCTCAAGTAGCGGCAGTCCTACCAGAGAACCTGCTTCCTCTAAACCACGGGCCGACGCCCAGACTAGTCCGATTGTAACTGACACTTGGCACATGCCTATCAACCCGCGGGCATGAGTCTAGGCCCATTCGGATCTGGGAATTACTACTTGTGTGAATGCACCCACATTGATGACATAAACCAGTAGTCGCCCCACCGTATCCCAAACACCGCACATACCTATAAACCCGCGGGCATGGGCCGAGGCCCATCCAGATCTGGGAATTAGTACTAGTGTGAATGCACCCACATTGATGACCGAAACCAGAAGTCGCCCTACTGTATCACAAACTCCGGCAATGTCCCGCGGGGCATATTCCGTAATCCATGGGAGGAGGCGGGAGAGCCCGATAAACACACCACAACCAAAGTCTTTATCGGCTCCCTTTTTTACTACGCCTGTAAAAAAAATCAAATTTTTAGAAATGCAGAAAGACGGCCGTGTGACAAGTCGAAGACCCTTTTCTGAAGTAGACATGTCAAACTTTATATATCCCAATGATGCCCCACTGGAGGCACAGAGGTTGCTAATCCAATTTGAGCGCCATGTCAGGTTCGCGGATGGCGCCCGGAGGACCGCGGAAGCTTCCCGGCAGCATGTGAAGCAGGTGTTTAGGATCTGGGCAGCCATTTCAAGGCGTAGCGATTGGGATGTAAACAATTTCGAAAATCCGAGAGTTGTTGACAGATTGTGGCTTATGCCACTAAGGGAGGCCAGGGCTGACAACCCAAATGACAGTTCGGTTATGAAACCGGGGACTATTAAGTCATATATGTTCCTTGCGGTTATTTATTGAGTTTTTGCATGAAAACACGAAAGTTGTAAACCACACAAGCGAACTGTGGGCTAATAAAATAAGGCGTTGGAATGCTGCCATGCGCCAATCAGTCGTAGGCAAATGCAAATTAGGGCAGATGAGCGTGATGTCTTCCTCACGCCCGACGACATTTCAAAAATTGAAAATGCCCCAGTCTACATCAGAGTTAGGAAGCTGTTGGCTTCAATGAGGGCCGGGGAGACCATAGTTATCACTGCAGCCAAGTTTAGAGATATTTTAGCTTACTTGCTAATTAGACTGCTCTTGGACAGTGGTCAAAGAAGTATGGCCCTATCAAACATGACCATGAGGGAATTTCTTTCAGCTCATGTTCAGTCAGATGGAATCAGGGTTGTTAGTGTGGTCAACCATAAGGCATTTTATGCTGGCCATGCTAACTTCCCCCCTGACCGAGGACCTTTACAGAGAAGTGCAAACTTTTATCGACTACGTGCGTCCACTCGGTGCAAACACGGACAACTCCGATGATGCACGGATATTTTCCAACTTTACATCAACACAAGAAGAACCGCACCTAAATCCCAGTATGATTTGTAGCATTATAAATTCCCGATTCGAGTGCCTCGTAGGGAAAAAAGTAAGTAGTAGACTCGTAAGAAAAAGCCTTGTTTGCACAATCTTGGAAAAAGCACCCGAGCTCTCTGGTGAGCTAGCTCATCAGATGAGCCATAGTGAACAAACCCAAAAAAGGTATTACAGTCTACCTCTTGCTTGCCAGAGGAGTGCTGCAATCAGCTCCATAGATTCTGATGGCTCATTGGGTAAATTAGTTATGGATTTTTCAGATGAAGGTCATGATCCTACCGATGTTGGCCAATCTATTCCCGTTAGTCTTCCTCATGCTGATAAACCCGTAAGTTCAGAAATAGAATCCGAGCAAGAATCTGACGACCCAGTCGAAACAGGACGAAAACAAAAGCATGCTGCTGCAAGTAAGATAAAAAGGCAATTAACATTTGATGAAGAAGTAGCAGAGGAACCCGTTCTTTTGAAGCACCCAGTCGAAACAGCAAGAAAACAAAAGCGTGCTGCTGCAAGTAAGATAAAAAGCCAATTAGCATTTTCTTCTTCAGATGAAGAAGTAGCAGAAGAACCCACTCTGTTGAAGCATCCAAGGAGGAGTTTCACGGAAGAGGATGCTATGACCCTTTTTAGAATTGCAAGCCCTATTTTAAACGGAACCACTGAGCCAAAACAGACCAATAATACTCCAGAGGCAAGAGGACTTCTAAAAAAATATAGCCTAAAACAACTGATTGATCGGGTCAGTGTTTGGATCCGTAAGGAAAAGAAAAATATCAAACTACCAAAGAAGAAACAGTAGTTGAAAACTACAAAAGGGTAAATAAAGGATATTATAAAACTATGTAAGATAAAAAAAAAAATAAGAAAAAGAAAAAAAAAATGATTGTATTAAAAAAAAAAGTGGGGAAAGGGTTGGGATTTGATTGGGAGGGGTGGGATGGTCATCCAAGGGGGGAGCCTCCACGTGGTGATGACTGGAAACTAAATATAATGTATGTAATTACACAGATTATGATTAGGCGAAAGTCCCCTCATAATCTTGTTTTGTCCAATTCAACTAGAATCAAAGCACAATAAATATTGCGGTGTCTGTGATTCTCCCGCGAACGGTTAACGCCAAAAAATAAGGATAATACGACTTGGTGTTTGAGATTCAAATATAAGTCATGTTCAAACATCGCATAATCTTTTTTGGTAAGACGTTCGGGTTAACATGTTACTGTCTATGAAAATCAAAAGGGACTATTCTTATCCAATTCTTTCTGCCAAGAAAACTCGTTGACATTTTTCTGGCCATCGCCGTTATTTTGATTGGCTTATGTTTATGTGTTGTGGCTCCAACAAGTTAAGGTGGATTAGTTGGGATATGGCTTTTAGAGGTCTTCTGGCCTCTTCACTAACGATCACATTTTCTCAATGAAATTCGAAATTCAATTTACAAAAAAAAAAAAAAAAAAATACCTTTAGTTTTAAGACATACCTTATATACACACACAATTCAATTAACAAAAAATATATATATATACCTTTATAATCCAGGATCTGACTATGGTTCTGTAGGAAAGTTTGAGTAGGGAGATTTTTTTTAAAGAAATGTGTAGTGGGTGCCGAAGTAAATATTTGAAACTTGGGTGGATACTCACCACGTGGTAGGTTATTCCACAATGACGTTATATCAATTTTATCCTACCCGCTCTAGTTTTCCGTCAATTTATATGAAATAAAGGCCAGAATGAAGCTGTTTATTTAAACTATTTTGAAGACTACATTTTTGGTAATTGCTTTTTTTAAAATTAATTTTCAAGAAAACACACACCATATTTTTAGGCGAAAAGGTGGAAAAAGTTAAAAAAATATAAGAAAATTTGCACATTTACAATGCTACAACAATACATATTCCTGTAGCAATGTCCCGAGAAATCCCTCTCTGACCATTGCTGGAATAGCGTCTGTTTCTTGAACTTATGCGGGAGTGTGTCTATTCTTTCCGTTCAATGAAAGCTATCACTTAAGTACAGCAACATGACAGTCCTTCGTTTAATCTGGGTCTTCCCTAAAACTTTGGACAGTGATTTAAGGTATTCAAAACGGTGAAAGTATGTTCGTTTCCAAACAGTATTGTTTATATTTCATTCGACTTGATAGCCTTGTTTGTCACGCAATTAGTTTTACTGCAGTATTCTACTATGCACGGGTTAAAATCGTGAGTCATGACGTAACGTTATGTAAACATATTTGGTCCAATATTGGCAGCTAGTGATTGGTTGGTAGACAGACTACTGACAAATCAAAATTTAAAACAACAATATCCACTCATAATAGCAGTGTGTAGTTGGATTACCTCTAATCAAACGCAACACTGCGCGGAGTATGCAACAATAAGAATACTTTAATAACACTCAAAAAAGAAAACATTCGCCCTGAAGAAACCGCAACAGTCGAAAGTACTCGGTGGAATGTGATAAATTGATTAGTTTTTATGAATCGTTAATAGTTAAACATTGTGGGTTTGTTTTTAATATTATATACTGAGAGCAACTTTTTTTAGTTTTTATTTATATATCAATAGATGTATGAAGTTGAAACCGTAGTGGTGTTAATAATATTTTCCGCTGCTTAAACAAGATTTCAAAAAAACGAAAAAAACTTATTAATATACTAACATTTATTCCGTCTAAAAGACAACCTAAAAACCTTAAATCACTGTTAACTGGGGCTAAATTTGAATCTCTCAGTCCAATTAAGGAAGTTGTAAAATGTGGAATGGATAATTGCGGCACCTGTAGATATTTAATTGAAGGTAAATCATTTTTTTTTTTTTTTTTTTTTGACGGTGAATAGGAATTTTTTGTCAATGGAAGTATGAAGTTCATAGTCACTATGAACTGTAAAGCAACTTATGTATTATATGTCATAAAATGTAGTGGCTGTGCCGAACTGTACATATGTTGCACTAACAAGTTACAAGACAGAGATATTATTATCAGGGAACCAAATTTAAGGAAAATCCCTTTAAGTGAGCACCTTGATATCTGCGGTAAAGGCGAATTTAAAATATACCTTTTTTAAGATGCCGTATTAAGACCCCATGAAAATGAGATTAAAAGAACAATATTTTATTGACAAATTTAAACCCAAATTAAAAATTTCGAAATAATTACAATATTATGCTATATTGGGCTAATGAAGACGGACATACGCCATGCAGTGTGCTATGAGTAAAATTTAGCCCGGGGGGGGGGGGTAGAATAGTTAGCGTGCGCGCCCTCTATCATACGGCCTGCCATTGAGTCAACTGGCGTGGTTTTGAATCCACGGATGTACGTGGCAAGGAGTAGGGTCGCCGGCCCAGCAGCGTGGGTTTTCTCCGGTTTCCTCCCACTGCCAAAGACCCCTACGCACAATCGATTTATTGTAATAAAATTAATCCTTATGTTAGTCCTGAAATGACCTAGTTTGTGTCGAGTGGACGTTAAACCCCATTTCTTTCTCTCCAACTGCCAAGGGATCTTTTATGTGCACGCCACTGTGTATACGGGACCTTGATTTCCGTCCCACCCAAACGACTAGACAGCTGTCCTTGTCAGGCCCTCCGTCCTGCATCACTGACAAGGGGAACCACTTTTGCGGCCAATGCCAGGCCTGTATCTAGCGGGGTGGGGAGAGAAGTTTATTTCATCTTAAATATTGAATACCATGCTCATCGTTTTCTGGCACGATCATAGCATCAAGTTCGGGGGTGGGGATCACGTGGCTAAGTGATGGGTAAGGCGCTGGGTAGCTAGCATTGGCTGATAAAGTTCATCTTGATTTTCCGGCGAGGTTTGCCCTTGTCAGTGATGCAGGACGGAAGCCTGACAAGGGCAGCTGTCTAGTCGTTTGGATGGGACGAAAAATCAAGGTCCCGGGCAAAATTTCGAGCTAGCCGAACTTTAAGGCGCCACATAAAGCCTAGTGACATTGACTGGGCGCCGACAACAAGATTGGCGCCCAACCAATGTCCCTTGGTTTTATGGGCGTCTCACCAATCCTGTCGTTATATACGAGGCGCTTCCCGAATTTCGAGGCGCCTCATAATGATGCACACGATTAACACAACAACTGAAGGGGCTCTCAAAACGGCTTAATCTGTGGGGGGGGGGGGGCTTATCCTGGGGACGCGCTAATAATGATATGTTTGGTTGGGTGCCTTATAATTTTGGGCCGCACATAGATTGGGGGGGGGGGGGCATATAGACAATCTGACTTTTCGGGAAGATGAGTAAAGTGAGAACAAAAAAATATTTCATCTGGTTGACAAGATAAAGTGCCCGAAATCTAATAAAACACTAAATTGACATCGGATTAAAACATTTTGTTTGGGGCCACTCTACTTTGTGTCAGATTTTTCGGGCATCGCTTTTTATTTGTGAATGCAGCTACAACACTCCGATCGTTCTCCTTTTCCGCGAGAATGTATGGAGCTAAAAATTGTTCGCCACCTCAAAAAAAAAAAAGAAAAAAGAGGGGGATGTGCTCCGGGTGCGTCCCCCCCCCCAGGATCCGCGCCTGTAGTTACTATCGCAACCTTGGCGCTTTTCTCACTCTTGAATTCCCGCTATTCTATCTATACATTAGCCAATCAGTGCGCTTTATAAGAAATGGGGCGTGGTTTAATATTTCGGACAAGTTCACGTTATCAATTAATTAACACGAAATTTTATCGAGCATTCCGGGTTCTGCCCCACCCCTAACTGTCATCAAGCACGATATATGCTTGTCAAAATACCATCAAAACCATTGAACAATTTAACTTGCAAAACACAAACCAGTTCAATTTCACTCAGATGTATAAAGATCTCGAGATTCCAAACCCAGCCCATACGTGTACATTTTATGTTGATTTTCTACAAAGGGGGCTATTAATTAGTTAGCGTCATAGAACTAAATTAGTTCTATGGTTACCGTCAATCACACTGCCAAGACTTGGTTAACATTGAAAATATTCTATTCGGGAAATTGTGGATAAAAATGTAAAATGTCTATAGCCTAACTATTAACGTTTGTGGTGCTTCGGTGAGTAGGACAATAATGGCTCCACAATCGCGGCACGGGACCTGAAAAAGAAAAGTGAAATTGCCGAAATTTTAAAGTGGGGCAGCTGCTTGAAATTGCGATTTTCTAACCTACAACGAGCCGACGGATCGCTAATAGTTCTCCGTTTTGCCGGGCTAATTACGCCGAGCATGCGTCTGAAGAGTGACATTTCAAGAGGGGAGTCTTGTACAGGTCACATACAGACAGGAAGTGCTGAAGATTGTTGACAACACGTGATACAAGGTGATTATTTATATCTCGAGTTATAATAGTTTAGAAATCCATCATTAAAAAAAGGTTTCGTGGCAAGTTCAAGTGGGGCCACCAATAGTTTTCAGCCAATATTCGAAGTGGATATTTTAAACGTATGCGACAATTTTAGGAATTAATAATAGTCTTTCTGCCTGGCCAATTAACGCAAGAAATAAAATGGAATGTGTTTATTAACGTTTTATTGTTCTGTTCCTAACCTAAACTGGGCTAGGCTAATGAAGAAGGGCTTATGCCATACAGTGTGCTAATTTAATATGATTGAAATTTTGCCCGACCATCGGCAATGCGGCCTACTATTATATAGAATTCCAACTACCAAGGGATTTGTTCGTGCAATCCAATGTGTACTGTGCAACTACACATCTGTTCTTGTCAGGCCCTCCCTCCTGCATCACTGACAAGGGTAATTACAACACTGGAAAATCTGGATGTACTTAATTTTCGGCCAATGCACGCAGGTATCGAACACCCGATCCTCTAGGCTAGCATGCAAGCCAACGTCTTACCCACTTTCGCCGTGATCCCCGCCTGACAAGGACAATGGATGGTCCAAAAACGCAAAGACGTGTACACATGGCGTGCAAGTAAAAGAATTCCCTTTAGGTACGTGCAAATTAAGGGAGATTTCTGGTTTGTCCGCATTTAGTATATTGACTTGTGTTACTTTTACATGCCCACATTTTCATGTGGACGTATATTGTCGTCGCCCCTGTCCGTCCGTCCACAATTGTTTGTGAACAGTCTACAGGTCACAATTTTTATCCGATTTCAATGAAACTTAAAATATAGGTTTATCCCCCTAAGACCTTGGTTCCTTTCGATATTGGCATGTATCGGACTGTAACTTCATGGGTTATGGCCCCTGAATGTCCGAAAAATCACGTTTTTAGCTTGTGAACAGTGTAGAAGTCACAATTTTGAACTGATTTGGATGAAACTTGAAATGCATGTTTATAACCCAAAGATCTTGTTTCCTTTCGACATTTGCGCCCGTCGGATCGTAACGTTCTGAATTATGTCCCCTGATTGTCCGAAAAATTGCTTTTTTTAGCTTGTGGTCCCTCTGGAGGTCAAAATTATTATCCGATTTAAAAAAATGTTTGATTATATTATATTGTGAAAATCGGACCAAAATTGACGGACAAAATGGTTGCCGTTCGTATGTGAATAATGTGAAAATATGTTATACCAAGGTTGTGGACTCTATAAAGGTCACAATTTTGAACCGATTTTGATGAAACTTGAAATACATGTTTATAACCTAAAGATCTTGGTTCCATTGCATATTTGCACATATCTGATCGTAACTTCCTGAATTATGGCCCCTGAACATACGAAAATCACCCCATTTTTATATGCCCCCATTGAAATGTGGTCGTATATTGTCGTCGCCCTCGTCCGTCAGTCCGTCCGTTCGGCGTTTGGGCCGTCCGGCCGTCGGTCCGGCATCCACAATTGCTTGTGGACGCTCTAGAGGCTAAAGTTAATATCCAATTGACTTTAAATTTATACACAGTGTTTAAGGTCATGAGACGAAGAAGGCTCTTGTTTTTCAGTGATTTCCGATAATTAGTGCCAGAGTTATGGCCCTTGATCACTTAAACAAATCTTGTGGACGCTCTAGAGGCCAGAGTTAATAGGGGGGTTGGGATGGCCTAGTGATCTAGAGTGCCGCGCTTCGACCTCTAGCTGGCCGGTCACCTCTGGCTTGCAGCTGTGGTTTCGAGCCCTGGTGTGAGCGTATGTGGCATGGAGATAGGGGTGCTTTCTCAACCTCGTGTGTTTCCCCCGAGCACTCCGGTTTCCTCCCACTGCTAAAAGACCCCTACGCGCAAGCGAATTATTGAAATAAAATTTAAAAAACTATATGTTAGTCCCAAAATGACCTAGTTTGTGTTGAGTGGACGTTAAACCCCATTTCTCTCTCTCTCTCCAAAGTTAATATTCGATTGACTTTAAATTTATACACAGTGTTTAAGGTCATGAGACGAAGAAGCCTATTGATTTTCAGCGATTTCCGATAATTAGTGCAAGAGTTATGGCCCTTGATCACTTCAAAAAATCCTGTGGACGCTCTAGAGGCCAAAGTTAATATCCGATTGACTTTAAATTTATACATAATTTTTACAGTCATGAGACTAAGACGTCTATCAATTTTCAGTGATTATCAATAATTACTGCCAGAGTTATGGCCCTTGATCACTTCGAAAAAATCCTGTGGAAGCTCTAGAGGCCAAAGTTAATATCCGATAGACTTTAAATTTACACACAGTGTTTAAGGTCATGAGACGAAGAAGCCTATTGATTTTCAGAGATTTCAAATAATTACTGCCAGAGTTATCTCCCTTGATAACTTCAAAACAATCTTGTGACGCAATAGAGACCAAACTTATCATCTGATTGACTTCAGATTGATACACAGAGTTTAAGGTGTTGTAACGAACAAGTATTTTGATTTTCAATGAATTTTGATAACTGAACAGCTAAATCCATGATATTAAATGTTTCATGTATATACTAATTGTTAGCGTGGGGTAAAACTTTATAAAAAGCAATCAAATTCTGATGATTTGCTGATAATTACATAATGAGTTGTTACTCTTAATCAGTTTTTAGTGTATTACAAATGTTTCATTACCGAAAAAAGTAAAAATATGCGACAACCCTTGTTGACTGTCCAGACGATTTAGCTGCTGTGGGCGTATGTTTCGTTGCCTGGCAACCTATCTTTTAGTTTGTGGATCCTTTGGAGGTCACAATTATTAACGGATTTAAAATAATGTTTGATTATATCACTGTTTCACCGTAATGAAGGGTGAGTTTGAATTTCGTGAATATCGGACCAAAACTGATGGACGCGAATACTATAAGAATATAGTATATCAAGGTTGTAGACCCTGTAGAGGTCACAATTTTTATCTGATTTTGATGAAACTTTAAATGCATGTTTATAATCCAAATATCTTGGTTCCTTTCGATATTTGTGCATATCGAATTGTAACTTCCTGAATTATGGCCTCTGATTGTACTAAAAATCGCCCTTTTAGCTTGTGGTCCCTCTAGAGGTCACAACTATTATCCGATTTAAAAAAAACGTTTGATTATATCACTGTTTCACTCTAATGAAGGTTGAGGTCGAATTTCGTAAAAATCTGACCAAAACTGCCACCGATATTTGCGCATATCGAATTGTAACTCCCTGAATTATGGCCTCTGATTGTACTAAAAATCGCCCTTTTAGCTTGTGGTCCCTCTAGAGGTCACAACTATTATCCGATTTTATAAAACGTTTGATTATATCACTATTTCACTGTAATGAAGGTTGAGGTCGAATTTCGTAAAAATCGGACCTCGGACCAAAACTACTGGACAAAATGGCTGCCGCTAACTCGCGAATAGTATAAAAATATGATATATCAAGGTTGTGGACCCTGTAGAGGTCACAATTTTAATCCGATTTTGATGAAATTATAAATGTAAGTTTATAACCCAAAGATCGCGGTTTCTTTCGATATTCAGGCATATTGGACCATAACTTCCTGAATTATAGCCCCTGATTGTACGAAAAATCTTTTTTTTTAACATGTGGACCCAATGGAGGTCACAGTTTTATTCTGAATTAAAAAAAAACTTTGACTATATCCCCGTTACACATTAGTGATGGTTGAGTGTGAATTTCGTGAAAATCCATAATTGAACAGTTAAATCCATAATATTAAATGTTTTGTATACTTAACGTTAGCATGGGGCAGAACTTTATAAAACCAAACAAATAATGCTAATGATTTTCTGATAATTACTTAATATGCGACAATTCTTATTGACTGCCCGGACGATTTAGCTGCTGTGTGGGCGTATGTTTTGTTGCCTGGCAACCTATTTTTAGATTTTATCATTGCTTTGATAACAACTAGAGAAGCCTAGTCGAAACGTCACTCAGTAATAAGCAGTAATTGTATTCCATAGAATTGTGACCTGTATACCCTAGTTCATTTACTAAATGCCATTGAAACAGTTCAAGTAAAAGAACCATTGACAGTTGCAATTTGAAATGAGTGTAGGCCGTAGTGCTGCTGTTCCAGGGAAAAATTTCCCTCATATCACACTGTATAACATACGTCCATCTTCGTTAGGATGTTAAACACCATTTTATTTCATTTTACTGAACGCTTGTTGACATGTATTGCCAGTGATCATCCTTCAGTGTCATTGCAGAATAATTGGCTTGCTTTTTGTATAAGGCCTCTTGTTTAAATTGGTTACAAAACCTTATTAGCACCATTATAGTTTGTAATTATTAAATTTATATTGGTTGTCTATCCTATTGAAAGGATTTTGATTTTCAACATTTTCCTATGATAACTTCCTCATTGACACGAAATCTTCAATAATTATTCAACGCAATAGGTTGCGTGTGGGCATATGTTTCGTTGCCCGGCAACCTATAGCCTACACATAACTTGTAAGAGACTGTTGAATTCAAAATGCTGGTGCAGTTTTTCAATTAATCAATTCAAGTTTAAAGACAACTTAAAAGTAGGTTGATCCCTTATAAAATATTTTAAGCAGGGGAGGATCCGGAGGGGAGGGGGGGGGGGGGGCAAACCTCACCCTGCTCAGCTACATATAACGAATTCAATGCCTTGCATCAAATTAAATCACAATGTGATCCTACACTGTACATCATTATAAAAATGATTTTTCTCTTTAAAAAGCTCAATTTGTTTGCATTCCTATTAGAGCTGATGATGATATATTTCCTTGACAGGAACCTGGCAAACCCCCTCCTGCAAAAATTCCTGGATCCGCCCCCTGTTAAGATATTGTTCATGTCTTTGTTATAACAAGTAGATATGGAAATCCCACTTTATTTTCTAGTCTGGTTATCCAGATAAGTCCCATATGTTTACACAACATACTGGTAGTCAAATGGGTTGGGAATTTTAGAGTCTATGCAAATGAATGTTCACCATTAAAGGTTCAATACCACTCTTGTTGTAACTGAATAATATGTCTCAATCTTTATTCTGGTCAACAAATTGTATTATTTTACAATATTCCAATTAATTGATGATACAAATTTCATAATTAACACACATTACTTAAAAAAATGGAAAAATTCAACTAAATGGTTTGAAAAGCCTAATGTAAACCATTTCAAATGTGACTTAGATTTTAAAATATTTTCGAACCCTCTGGGCAAATGAAATAGAATGTAATGGATAATTTACACAACAGGTCTACGGACAATTAAACATCTAGTACTTAAAATAAGACTATTATTTATTTTCTGGAGCTGCCAAGCCCGCAAGATTGTTACTGTCCCTTTAACGGAAACAGTTGCTCCAGAGAAACTGCACTTCGCCAGATCACCCAAGGTTTTTTTTGTGCTTGAGTCCCCAACTGCGATATAAATGGAACATCCCCACAATCTCACTGTCTACGATGTCATCCCTTGGTGGAAGTGGACGTAAAACTCCAGTAATGAACGAACGAACAATCTCACTTCAGACTGATGAGTTCGAACTGAACGAAACTAGTCGCTTCATAGGAAAAATCTGGGACAGCTACTCACCACGCGCAAGCAAATTATTGAAATAAAATTAAACCATATGTTAGTCCCGAAATGACCTAGTTTGTGTCGAGTGGATGTTAAACCCCATTCCTCTCTCTCTCTCTTTGTCCCTGTCGGGCTTTCCATCCTGCACCAATGTCTTAGCCACCCCCCAAAACCAAGATTCAACTATGTATATGTTAACAAAAGAGTAGAAGAGTACAGGGGCGGATCCAGGATTTTCAGAAAGAGGGGGCGTGCTGCACCAGCATGGGAGTGCGAAGCCAGAAACCATGATTTTTGAGTGTAAAAAATGCCCACAAGGACTAATTTCATACTAGTACTGTAAATTACGATTTCCAACCTAAACTATTTTCGTTCTCCTTTCTCGCGAGAATATATGGAGCTAAAAATTGTTCGACACCTCAAAAAATAGAGGGGGCGTGCGCCGGGTGCGCCCCCCACTGGATCCGCGCCTGGAGTACGTGTTATATAAAAAAGCTAACAAAATGAACTAAAATCGTAATCAGATATCGAAGTATGGTCAATTTATCTATGAAATGTATGCCCTACAAAAGAGTTTTGTCCTGCTGAATTTCTAAACGTGTAAATGGAGTTGTCTCCCTTGCATTGTAAGATGACTACTACAATATCGGACAATCTGAATTTTTGGGCAGACGGGTAACGCGAAAAAAAAATTATTTCATTTAGTTGACAAAATAAATTGCCCAAAATCTAATAAAACACTAATTTTACTTTTCTATTAATTGAATACCATGAATATGTACTGAATTGACTATGGATTAAATATTTAGTCTGGAGCCACTCGACTACTTGGTTTCTTTGGAGTTGTTTGCCTCACGGGCTAGAATAGCCCAAAAACGCATTTACGGTAGTTAATTTTTCAATATTTCTCCGGGGTGCGATAGTATAAAAAAGTACACGGGTATTGAACATTATCTAGGGGAAAGTACACCCATTAGGTTTCAAAAAACGAAAATCGCCTATAGAGGGCTATTCCATGGTGAGCCAATAACTATTTTCTTTTATTTTTACAAGACTATAGCACATTAAACACGCTCGTTGTTTTTGTCGCATTTGAGAGACATAAAGTTTTCAGAGCAAAACATATTAAATGGTCATTTTTTTTCAACTGTACATGTAGTTATATTAGGTCATTTATACGACCATTTGTTTCAACAGAAAGTCACTCATTCAATTTCGTAAACATTTTGATATCAAATATAAGGAGAGTAATAAACAATTATTTGTGTTTTACTGCGTACTTTGAGTGCTTCATATCTCGTTTAAATTTGTAGCCCCTGTTCTGTCGTAGTGTCTTTAAGTTCCTGTGAACAGACTAAGAGGACTGTTGACTTCAGTGGCCAAGTTTGTCTCTCCACACACTGGTCGATATGGTAAAATATAGCATGAGCTTTTGTTCCTTACTGGAATTCCTACTTGGGACACCAGTGAAAGGCCCACCATGCATTTCAGAGCGACGAAGGCTCAATGCATCAAGGTGTTCATGGCGACGGTTGTCTACGGTGAGAAGGAGATGTAGTTCCATCACTGGAATGAAATCGATCACAAGCGTCTCGTCTGAAAGGTGATAGACTTCATTCTGGTAATGGAACTGCATCTCCTCACCGTAGACAACCGTCGGCAGGATCACCTAGATGCAATGTACTATTGATAAAAACGTCCAACGCACTTGTTCCGGCAACAAATTGGATGGTGGTTTCAAACAAGCGATAAATTCTTTCAAAAGTTCATATAATGAGCAATAATTCTAGTGACGGCCAAAAGTTCATGCTATGTTTGACCATATCGACCAATTTCTGGAGAGACGAACGCCTGAACCAAATCTCGATACCGGACCAAATCTCAATACCGGACTTTCCCAGAGCAAAACACCATTCCGGGAACTTAGCCAATATAGTGAACAGGCCTCACAGGGACTTAAAGGCACCCTGGGAGGCCGAGGGATACAAACGGGTAACAAAGAACCTCGAGTATGCAGCGAAACTACTAGCATGCACAATTGTTTATTGCTCTCGCCATATTTGATATAAAGATGTTTACGAAATTGAATGAGTGACTTTTTGTGAATTACGCCAGAATTGTTAAAAGAAATGATTGCATAAATGACCTAAAAAACAATGATCATTTAACATGATTTGCTCGGAAGATCTCATGTTTACCGAATGCAACAGCGGTGGATAACACACTGGCTTGCTAGTCTGGGGGTCGGGTGTTCGATTGTCTGAGAACGTTTATCAGGATTTTCTGACATGGTTTCCCCTTGTCAGAGGTGGAGGACGGATGACTTGACAAGGACAGCTGTCTAGTCGTTCCATGGGACGAAAAACCAAGGTCCCGTGTATACATTGACGTGTACGTAAAAGATCAGTTGGAATTCGACATATCTGGGCAAAATTTCCCCCAAAGCACGCTGTTTTGCGTATGCACGTCTTAATTAACTGAGTCGGAACAGAACAGTAGGACATTGAACCCCTTTTCATTTCATTCATTCAGATTGCGACCAAAATAACGAGCGTGTTTCATGTACTAGCCTTGTAAAAATTTAAGAACATAGTTATTGGCTCACCATGGAAAAAGCCCTTTATAGGCGATTTTCGTTTTTTGATATTTTTGATGCCTAATGGGTGTACTCTCCCTAGATAATGTTCAATACCCGTGTACATTTTTTATACCCTGCCGGCAACTCACCAGGGATGTGACGGGTTAATTAGGCATAATAAAATCATGAGCCATGACGTAACGTTATGTAAACATATTTGTTCCAATATTGGCACTCGTTTTAAATCTAAAGCTTTTGTAGAACAACAATATCCACTCATAATAGCAGTGTGTGGTTGGATTACCTCTAATCAAACGAAACGCATACTCCTCGCATCGTTTCGTTTGATTAGAGGTAATCGAACTACACACTGCTATTATGAGTGAATATTGTTGTTTTACATTTTGATTGGTCAGTAGTCCGTCTACCAACCAATCACTAGCTGCCCTATATACAAAAGCTTTACATTTAAAACGAGTGCCGATATTGGACCAAATATGTTTACATAACGTTACGTCATGGCTCACGATTTTATTATGCCTAATTAACCCGTGCATAGCAGAATACTGCAGTAAAACTAATTGCGTGACAAACGAGGCTATCAAGTCGAATGAAATGTAAACAATACTGTTTGGAAACAAACATACTTTCACCGTTTTTAATACCTTAAATCACTGTCCAAAGTTTTACGGAAGATCCAGCGTGTTCATTCCCTGAATTGGCCGAGAAAGTTCATCGGGATTTAGGGGATTTTCCGATTTTATTGGTTTCCCCATGTCAGTGATGCAGGACGGAAGGCCTGACAAAGACAGCTGTCTAGTCGTTCGTATCGGACGAAACACCGAGCATCCGTGTAAACATTGGTGTATACGTAAAAGATCCCTTGAAAATTGGAATTCCCTCATAACACACTTTATGGTTTATTTTGTCTTCATTAGCCCAGTCGAAGCAGAATGACTGCACGTTTTCCCTTGTCAGCAGCCCCGCCCCACCCCCAACACATTCACACACCCGTCCTGTTGATTAAAGCCCCGTGATACATAATATTCTGAATCACGTTCAAACGTCTAAAATTCGAACAGAATGTAGCTGCTGCTCGAATACTTCGAATATACTTAAAATGTAACACGAATTTATTCCGAAAGCAATCGATGCATCTGAATGCTGCTTGGTTGCGGTAAGTATTTTTAGAATGCAGTCACATTGCGTTTAGAATACTCTTCGAATGGCGTTCGATAGTTCTCCATGTTGAATGAACCTCCAAATTATTGAGCGTGAATGGGCCCGAATATTTTATAACACACTTGGAATGTGCAATGAATGTTCCTTCAATATGCGACGAATATTCCAGCATCTTGAGTGAATAAAGCACTGGTTAGACAACGTTTACTCACTGAATCACCACCGCAATGGTCTATGGTGTAATAAAGACGATGTAGACTGAAATAACCAGACGCTAGAAATCAGCATTCGATTGAGACTTCTGGCTTATTTCGCCGAAGATAACTGATTTAAAATTGGCGAAAATATTAGCGATTTAGCTCCTTTAAAGTTTTTCCACTGAACTCGGGGGCATGTGTGGAATTTTATGTTTATTCTGATGGGCAACTGTCAAAGTTTGGATATCCTGAGAATTTTCAATTGGTTTCCGTCTCGGGGTACACTATAAATTAAACCTTTCGATAGTTGGAGATTTCTGAAATGGTTTTGAGTAATATCATTAAGAATCGAACGATTTTTCACTGATCAATAAAGAGTCATTTAACCATGTAAATTAGACATGCGCACTCTTTTCATTGTTTTGTAATCAATCGAATGCCCGCCAGTTATGTTAGCCAATCACAGTGCATGTTTGTAGCGCGAACACACAGGTTGCTCATTCTTTACAGGTGATTTGTATTATGGAACGCCAAACTAACATTAAATCTATTTATTACCAATGGATCCCGTCAAATAAATGAATATTTGTAAATCTGTCGTTCCATACAACTAGAGACGCCGACTCGATCACCCCAGTCACTTGGTAATCTGTGAGTACTTTTCAGATTCAAACAAAGAAAAACAAACATTCACCAACCAACCTTCAATTTGAATTTGAGCGGGCTTGTGAAAGCATCTCTTCACATTGGCCAAATATATGACAAGTCTCTCGTATCAAACAGGTCAGTAAACTTTTAAATTTCTTTTTAAAATTTTATTCAGATAGGTTGCTATATTAACAAGTCGACAGAACTGTAGGACTTAAATCTCCGGTAGGCCTATATAGTATATTCCCACTGTTAAAGACACCTACGTACAAGCGTATAAAACTTTACCATATGCTAATCTCTAAATTACCTAATTTGTGTCGAGTGGAATAAAAGTGTTTTATTTGCAATAAACTGGAACTACAAAATGGCGCCAAGAAAATTATCCGTCATTTCCTTGCATCTGTAGCCATTCCAAGAGCTATTTGGCTGATATTTTCGTCTTTTAGAAGAAAAGAAGGGCACTGTCGAAAATTAGGGGGCGGGGGCGTATTTCGTCTTATATTTACAGACAGTCGCTATCTGTGGTATTCCTATCGGTCACATTATTACAAATCAAGGGACAAAATGTGAAGAATTTTTTGATTTAGGCCTATCGGCCAGCTCACATAAACAATGAAAGTTTGTATTTCTTTGGCACAGCATCATAAAGTTTTAGGTTATTGTATAGGCCAAGGATAGAATCTTTCATTACAGAATTAACCAGTGTATTTACTCCCATATTTCTGTTACATATTACAGACATATCTCCTGTTACGGGTCGGACGATAGCGGCATGGTAGTTCTTTGGGTAAGCTATCCGTTTCTTTTAAATAAATGATCTTCACCATATTACAATATTTTCGTCAAACTACGTAGAATAATTTCCGTCCTTTATCGGACTAATCTGGGACAGGTCTAGTCCAATGTTACCGACATATTCGTATGTGTAATCCTTTAACACCAATGAATTTGTCAATGGATGCATATATTTATTTGAGTTTAGGAAAAGAGTTAACGCTGATATTAATTCATGTTTTTTTATCGTCAGATTTCTCTAAAGGAGACAAGAAGTTTATGATATCATAGAGAGGTCCACGCACGTTATCATTTATCTTGTACTGGGTCTGTCTTTATATTTTGGTTTGTTGATGTTGTATAAGCTTGGCTTGTGCACCAGATTCGTTTGTAAATATCATGTGAAGTTTTCCATGATGTATTATTAGGTTTTTTGGTTGAAAGTTGTAGACATGGGGAGTAACTAAATAGGAATATATTAATATGGCATCGACTAATCCCACATCTCCTTTAGGCAACTAATATTTTTTTATTTATTTATTTTTTGCATGTTTTTCACCATTTTGCATTTGCTTGCTAAGGGGTGCCCTATTTAATATATTCTGATATTTGGTTTATCTTTGATTTCGAATGCCTTTAACGTATATTTCAAATTTCTCCTGAGAGTCCAGTAAAGATAATCTCGTATAACGTGTTTCTATGATTAGCGTAGATGTGTATTGTTGATAGTGGGGTCTAGAGAGTTTACGGATACAGGTACGTTATACATCACCATAGGTAGATTTTAATATTTTTTTGTATGACAATAGACAAAAGTAAACGTGCTTTTTTTTTAAATTAGTCCATGAACAGACTGTATTTTATAGGATTATTGTAAGTTTGATAAAAAAAAAATAATAAAGGTTCTTGGAAGATCTAACTAAACACAAAACATTTTTCTTTAAAAATAGTAACGTCGCCGGTTAATGTACATAAACTGAGATTAGATGCTGTCTGGTAATTTAGAATGTACAATACTTAATAACCCTCCTCTCCTTTACAGGGTCGTGGAGATATGTTTGTAAGAGACGTATGAAGACGGTGATAGTTGTGGATGAGCAGGACACACAGAATATTATATACATGGCGGTATTAATGTACAGACATTGTACATGCAATTGTTATGCAATTGGTGAGGTAAGCATTAATATCAATTTTTTTTTCTGTATTTCTAAAACAAAATCGGAAGTGTTATTACCGTAATACAAAATTTCCAACATTATTTATGGGTTTTATTTAGAACATAAAATGTCGTATAATGTAACACGATGAACCGTCATAGTTATGGTTATTCATAGGAATTTCCATACTCCGCACAGTGTTTCGTTTGATCAAGGGTAATCCCACTACTCACTGCTGTAATGAGTGGATATTGTTTTAAATTTTTATTGGTCAGTACTCCGACTACCAACCAATGACTAGATGCTCTACAAAAGCTTTACATTTAAAACGAGTGCCAATATTGGACCAAATATGTTTACATAACGTTACGTCATGGCTCACGATTTTATTATGCCCAATTAACCAGTGCATAGCAGAATACTGCAGTAAAACTAATTGCGTGACAAACGAGGCTATCAAGTCGATGAAATGTAAACAATACTGTTTGGAAACTAACATACTTCCACCGTTTTTAATACCTTAAATCACTGTTCAAAGTTTTAGGGAAGACCCAGAGTAAACGAATGACTGTCATGTTTCTGAACTTAAGTGATAGCTTTGATTGAACGAGGAGAATAGACATACTCCCGCAAATGTTCAAGAATCAGAAGCTAGTCCAGCAATGGCCAGAGAGGGATTTCTCGGGCCATTGCTTCAAGAATATGAAGAATTTCACGATTGAGGGTAGCTAATTGTGTTAGAACATTCCATTTCACTTCTTATCTGGAGTTCAATATATATTTGTACATCTCTAATAATTTACTGTTTTCCTTATTTTAAAACATTGAAAAAACACACATACTTGTAAATTACAACTTCTATAGTTCTTGTAGACAGCAAGTTTGTCTTTGGCTATTGAAATGTGTCTGTTAGCGTGCCAAGATACTTCCCGATCTTATAAACACAAAATATATGATTGTTGTATATTTTACAGGACCACAACAATGTTAAGGCATCGAATGATCAATATGATGATGATTACCACGGGTTTTGGAGAACAGACAGGGTAGGCATTAATACCACACTTTACTTATTTCTAAATCATCCCTAATATTTATAAAGAATTCAAATTAAATTCCATGATATACGTAATTTCATAATATGGTGGTCTTTGAATCAAATTTTACATATTGACTATGGAGATATTCCTGGAAATAGAAATTACACCTTCAAAAATGTAACATTTCAACTGAACATTTCACTTGGTCACCATAGGTTTTCAGTAGTGGTTCAAAGATGAACTTACTGTAATGGTTTACTTTAAACAAATCATACTTCAGCTGCAAGCTGAGATTTTCTAGTCGTAAAACAATACCGCATGAAGTTAGGAAACGTCCGATTGTATTTTTCGAACAAATTTGTCTTTGGCTATTGTAATGTGTCTGTCAGCGTTCCAAGATACTTTCCGATGTTATAAACACAAAATATATAATATTTATACGTCCACATTGAAATGTGGTCGATATTGTCGTCGCCCCCGTCCGTCCGTCCGTTAATATCCGATTGACTTTAAATTTATACATAGTGTTTAAGGTCACGAGACGAAGAAGCCTATTGTTTTTCAGCGATTTCCGATAATTAGTGCCAGAGTTATGGTCCTTGATCACTTCAAAAAATCTTGTGGGCGCTCTAAAAGCCAAAGTTAATCCCCGATTGACCTTTAATTTATACACAGTGTTTAATGTCATCAGACGAAGAATCCTATTGATTTTCAGCGATTGCCGATAATTAGTGCCAGAGTTATGGCCCTTGATCACTTCAAAAAATCCTGTGGACGCTCTAAAAGCCAAAGTTAATATCCGATTGACTTTACATTTATACACAGTGTTTAAGGTCATAAGACGAAGACGCCTATTGATTTTCATCAATTTCCGATAATTAGCGCCAGAGTTATGGCCCTTGATCACATCAAAAAATCCTGTGGACGCTCTAGAGGCCAAAGTTAATATCCGATTTTCACACACTGTTTAAGGTCATGAGACGAAGAAGCCTACTGATTTTCAGCGATTTCAAACAATTACTTCCAGTGTTATCTCCCTTGATCACATCAAAAAATCCTGTGGACGCTCTAGAGGCCAAAGTTAATATCCGATTGACTTTAAATTTTCACACACTGTTTAAGGTCATGAGACGAAGAAGCCTACTGATTTTCAGCGATTTCAAATAATTACTTCCAGAGTTATCTCCCTTGATCACTTCAAAAAAACCTTGTGACGCTGTAGATGCCAAACTTATCATCCGATTGACTTCAGATTGATACACAGAGTTTAAGGTGTTGAAACGAACAAGTATTTTGATCTTCAATGAATTTTGATAACTGAACAGCTAAATCCATGATGTTAAATGTTTCCCATACTAATTGTTAGCGTGGGGCAAAACTTTATAAAAAGGACATATATTCTAATGATTTTCAGATAATTACATAATGAGTTGTTACTCTTAATCAGATTTTAGTGTATTACAAATGTTTCATTACCCCAAAAAAGTAAAAATATGCGACAACCCTTGTTGACTGCCCGGACGATTTAGCTGCTGTGGGCGTATGTTTCGTTGCCTGGCAACCTATCTTTGTATATTTTACAGGACCACAACAGTGTTAAGGCGCCGTATGATCAATATGATGATGATTACCACGGGTATAGGAGAACAGACAGGGTAGGCATTAATACCAAACTTTACTTATTTCCAAATCATCCGTAAAATTTATAAATAATTCAAATTAAATTCCATGGTATACGTAATTTCATAATATGGTGGTATTTGAATCAAATTATACATATTGACTATTGAGATATTCCTGGAAATAGAAATTACACCTTCAAAACTGTAACATTTCAACTGAACATATCACTTGGTCACCATAGGTTTTGAGTAGTGGTTCATAGATGGATTTACTCGATCGGTTTACTTTGAACAAATCATACTTCAGCGCAATCTGATTTTTTCTAGTCGCAAAACAGTACAGCATGAAGTCAGGAAACATACGATCGTAGTTTTCCAAGACGTTTCAGATTTGCCCAAATATTAATCGTGTTGTACAGATGGGCACATTTTCAATTACCTCCTTTTTAAAAAAAAAAAACTGTATTGTTATTCATGTGGATATTTTAATTGTCATAGTTTACCTTTTTTCCAGCTGTGATTTGGATGGATGTCAAGCGGCAGTTTATGGTACTCGACTGGGAAATGGAAGTTGAAAGGGAAATTCTAGTTTAGCAATAACTGGTTTATGTATGTACTGTATTATTTTCTAAATTTTCATGGGTCCGTCTAATAGGTTACAGTAAAGAACATTCTGTTGACAAGTTTGAAACACATCTTAAAATAGAGACCCCTTGGACGCATTGACTTTTAGTTGGGCTTGAGGTGTAAAACTACTTGAGGGATGAGTTTATCTGTTATGTCTAGGCTAACATATCATAACTTCAACAACAAGGATCACACCGAAGAAGTATTTCTCTACTTCAACAACAACGATCACACCGAAAATGTATTTCTCTACTTCAACAACAACTATCACACCGAAAATGTATTTCTCTACTTCAACAACAACGATCTCATCGAAGATGTATTTCTCTACTTCAACAACAGCGATCACACCGAAAATGTATTTCTCTACTTCAACAACAAGGATCACACCGAAGATGTATTTCGCTACCGGGAGAAAACACCGACAGTCAGATGGGACGGACAGTTTCTTCACACATACATAAAATTAACACCTTCTCCTGACCAAGCAGTTTCTTCCATGTCTGAAATATATTACCGACTTCTGACTCGCTTCTATGACGTTTTCCGTCGATTCTGGTGTGCGCACCGCATTCATCGACAGGGCCAGTTATCTTTGCAGACTCGTGATTGGCCACCCTGTTATTTCTGATATCCTCACAGACGAGGATATTTGCAGTTCGCTTCGTTTCACTAGAACATAACATTTGGGCTTGTCTCATCATGTAGTTTAAACCGATCGCCTCACTAAAAGTCTATCAAATCACTTCCCTATGCAAAGGTGTGTCCAAGACCTGTTAGCGCATGTTTCTTTACTGTAACATTTTGATTCATATATTGATGGGGTTCGTTTGCAATTTGGATTTAACTACTGTTATATATCGCCAACGGTCATCAGTTTATCTAAATAAGCTTGTTATTGCCAAACTAGTTTTTTTCTTATGGAGTTGTCTACAGATATCGACTGTTATTTTTTTCATTGATATTTGCATGATTATGTTTATTTACAATGTCAGAAACGCCTACAAAGACAGAATGTTTAAATTTGGGTAACATAATACTTTATAGACGTTGGGTCAACATTTAAAAATTTTCATTGTCTATACGCAACATAAACCTTTTTGGGATTCTTAATGGGGTCAAATTACAATTCTTTTGAAACTTTCGGCCGAGCATTAGTGTTTTTGGGGTAAAAGAGATGTTACCTTTTCATATTTGTAATGTTTTTTGAGAGGAGGTTTTGATTAAGGTTTATTTCTGTAATTATCTTATATTACTCAAATAATTACCTTAGAATGATATCTTTAAAGACTGTATGTAGGCTTTTCTGACAGAACATATTTTTTTTTTGGAAACAATATTTACATATAATGTGCATTATTGTTCTTGTCGTTGGTAACTCAATACCCCATTAGAAATAACCATTTCAAAATTACAAATTTTTCAAAACTTTCGACAAACCAACGTGATTGTTTTTGATTTTTTTTTATCTAGATTAGCTTGTTATTGCCAAAGTAATATTTTTCTAATGAAGTTGTCGTCAGATGTCTGTTATTATGTTTTATTTATATTATACCTTATGCATAATTATATGTTTATTTACAATGTAAGGTCATCAGTGAGTAAACACTTCCAGTTGATCACAGCACATGGAAAATCGTACCTCCCCCTTCCTAAATGGGAGTTAGGGTTGGGTAGCCTCTGTCAACACCGACCACTGATGTCAGAAACGCCTACAAAGATCAGAATGTTTAATTTTGGGTAACATAATACTTTATATGGACGTTAGGTGAACATTCAAAAATTTTCATTGTCTATACGCAACATTAAACTTTTTGGGATTCTTAATGGGTCAAATTACAATTCTTTTGAAACTTTCGGCCGAGCAATAGTGTTTTTTGGGGTAAAAGAGATGTTACCTTTTCATATTTGTAATGTTTTTTGAGGGGAGGTTTTGATAAAGGTTAATTATTTTCGTAATTCTTATATTACCCAAATAATTACCTTAGAATAATATCTTTCAAGACTGTAGGCTTTTCTGACAGAATATTTAATGGGTTTTGTTAGAAACAAATAGTCACGTAATGTGTATTACTGCGTTTGTCGTTGGTAACTTAATACGCCATTAGAAATAATCATTTCAAAATTATATTTTTTTCGAAACTTTCAACAAACCAAGTCAAATATCTTCTAATTATAAATTTTGGAAACATCATTTATTTTTTATGCACACATTATTTTTTTTTTTTCATTTTCTAAACTTAGACCATGAAACTTGATGTGATTTTAAATGAGGTCAAATAACGATTATTTTATAATTTGACATACCAATATGATTTTGTGATGAGGGAGAAATGGGAAGTTATGTCATGATGCATATAAGATGTTTTTAATTTGTATTTGTATACTTGGGGTCATATCAACGACATAATTTTTTTTTATTATAATCGTGTTATATCTTATGTTAAATTAATGCACATTATATAGGTTGCTTTTTGTACTCCCATATTAAACAATATTTTTTTTTTATACGCCCATATTTCATGCCTATCGGTCTGTGAAGCTACATGCAAAACTTCTAAATTTTATATTTTTATAACCTTGGAACATAAACTTTTATGTAAATTTAAATAGGGTCAAAACTATTTCGAAAATTTCGGCATACCAACATTACATGTAGTCATGGGTGCGAGGTGGATATGTTTCTTAGGACGACCGCATTTCATAGCTTTTAAAATATTGTTTAATATAGACCAACTGATACTTTATCAATTAAAAGATATTACATTATTGTTTCTTAAATAAATTCTCATACATGTAGTTAAAAGTCATTTACAAATAAAATATTTCACCATCGCTGTGGTTTGAATCTGATAAGTTAGAGGTGGAGGAACACCCGACTTGTAATTTTGCTGTGAAAAGCCAGCGAAATAAGCGTCCGAAATCCATGTTCACGAATGAAACTCGAGGCTTATTTATCTGAGCAACAATTTCACAGATAACAGTTTTGTTTAGCTTTTGAGCATAGCACATTTAATGCAAAGAACGCATTTTTTTTTTAAAATACTACCACTCCAACGTTTCGGATATTCCAGCTGCAAAGTGTTTCATTTTGTTCTACCCGAACTAGGCATATCTCCATATCGGCTCCCAAGATGCTATAGGCGTAGATTCCTCTCGGCCCATTTTGTTTAACTATTTGATGGCTATATTCTGATGATTAGTGGAAGATATTGTTACATCTATTGCACGAATATGTGTTGAACCCAAGTCGGAATATTCAACGAAAATTAGACTAGGTCATTTCGTGACAAACATGTGGCCAAAGTATATAATTTAAATGATTTGTGTGTAGTGGTCTTTAACCGTTGGGAGGGAATGAAATGGAGTTTAACGTCCTACTGTTCTGCTCCTAAACCAGGCGCGGATCCAGTGGGGGGCGCACCCGGCGCACGCCCCCTCTATTTTTTGAGGTGTCGAACAATTTTTAGCTCCATATATTCTCGCGAGAAAGGAGAACGAAAATAGTTTAGGTTGGAAATCGTAATTTACAGTACTAGTATGAAATTAGTCCTTGTGGGCATTTTTTACACTCAAAAATCATGGTTCCTGGCTTCGCACTCCCATGCTGGTGCAGCACGCACCCTTTTTCTGAAAATCCTGGATCCGCCCCTGATCTACTTATTATATATTGTATGTGTATTCTTCCGTGATGTAATGTCATTGTTATTGTATGTCTTGGCAAGCTAGGCGAAACATGTAGACAATTAAACGATATTTGTTCCCTTTATAATAGAAACATTTAAGACATGTTATTCCCAAAACATATTAAAATATCACAATCAGGGCACGCAGAAAAGGTTACGTTCACGTTGCATCAACCAGCTTTGGCGGCAAAATGTTTGTTTTTATTTATCAGAATCACGGGATGAATTTTAAACTACTATAATATAGACTGCAAAATTTCACAAGCCACCCATGTTGTATTGTATTCAGGAAGCCTGTTTCACTCAATATATTTTTTATATCTAAGTGGACCTTCCATATAAACATTTATCTGCATAGTAAGTTTATGCAAATTAAATATGCATTTAAAAACATTTATATATTAGCTACCACCTGTAGAACCTTTCCCTCAAACTAACAATCAATTGTTTATTGGAAATTTCTATTAAACGGAAACGTTCTTGTTGCTGTAAAATACTGTATGTGATAAGTATTTGATAGTATTGGGTCAGATTTTGCTTGTTTTATGTGACACAGGGAGGCAAATGGAATAGCCAGACATCGCTAATTGCATTTAAAGTACAATTCCCACGGTATAACTAATTATTTTTGAAAAAATTCAATTGATATACACATTTTGCAGTATTATGTTGTAGTATTGGGTAGTATGTGGTGATATTGAGGTGGTACTGGGGTGGTATTGGGTAGTATTGGGTAAATCGTCCCATCCCAAATTCTATGTCTGACAATCGTATCGAAAATTAATTTTTGAACCCCATAATGAACTCAGTAACTCTGACAACTTTATTTTTCAAGGGATATCCAAATGAACAAAAATCGCCATTTTGGATTCTATTTTTATAATTTTAAATTTACCTCATCCTCATGGGCAATTCATAATTAGTTTTGTGGATAGAAATTGAGCTCTGCACCCTTAAAACCCTTATCCTATAGGCTATAAGACATAGGGATGTATGCTCGGGCAACGGCATCGGTTGCACGCGATGGTATCGTGTCAGCTAAGTCACGTAACACAAACTGATAAACATGACATCTTTTAATACATTTTTATTGCGTCGGGTATTTCCTCGCGAATACAATGTGTTGAGAAGGATTTGAAGTAAAATTTAGTTTGAATATGCTTTAAGTCCAAATATATGATCAGATCACCCAGTTTGTACCGTGGAAGGTATCTTTAATGTGTCTTAAAATGTTTTTTTTTATTTTCTAATATAAAGGTAACAATTATTATCGTACTATATATAATACATATATATAGGTTTTTATTGGTGCTAGGAATATGTTTGCTAACTTTCGAATCCGGGTGCAACGGAATATGGGTGAGAGATACAGTTCGGTTGTTAACTACCTACGTACATCATTGTCTTTATAGTGTAATCATTTATTTAGAACCATGTCAATTTGGCTTTGAAATATCCAAAAATGGTCTGGCTCCGCAATTCCATGTAGAAAAGTATCACGGTGACTTCATTGGTGCTTGTGTCTGTGTAGGCTAATAGATTATGCAAAGTCGCTCTGCATTTGCAGAGCCAATTAGTTATCATGCTGTTCATTTGGTAAATGTATGATTGTTAAAGACTCTGATGGAGCGTGTAAAAATCCCTTTTGAATTCCGTCAACGAATTTCTTATTGTTATACCATTGTAATTAATTTTGAAGCGTTATTTTTTTTACATTTTAAAAATTGGGTATTGAGTTTTCGTGAAAAAATAATAAAAGTTTAATGAATATATTTTTCACTTTTGTTCAGACAGACAGCTTCATTCTGACTTTTATTTCATAGATATGGTAACAAAACTATAGCAGGTAGGATAATATTGAAATAACGTCCACGGCCATCTTTGATGGTGTCATAGGGGAATAACCTACCACATGGTGAGTGTCCACCCAAGTCCAAAATAATAACTAAGCTACCTACTAAACATTTCATCAAAGAAATTCTCCCTACTCAAAATTCCCTACAGAACCATAGTCAGATCCAGGACTATTAGTACTTAGTCGAAATTAAGACATACTTTATATAGGGGATAAGTCCCACATGGCCTTAGATCTCACAATTTGACATCATGTCCACAAACCGAATGTGACATAAAAGTCATGTTTAAACCTCACATTATCTTTTTTGTTAACCTTTCTGGGTAACATACTGACAGGCTACTCAAAATCAAAAGGTCATTTTTCAATATCAAAATGGACTATTCTTTTCCAATTCTTTCTGCCTAGAAAACACATTGACATTTTTCTGGCCATCGCCGTTATTTTGATGGGCTTATGTTTATGTGTTGTGGCTCCAGGTTGGACAAGTGGGACAAAGTTGTTAGGTTTACGCAAATATTTAATTACAGAGCCCCTAATTGAGGTTTGGGGCCTTACTTCGGTAGTATGATGGATTGGACATCCAGCTATCAAATGCACCAATCAGATACTTCATATGACATTTAGTTCGGTCACACGTGCCATTTGAAGCCTCAAAAGGTCCCTAAAATCAAACTTAGGGTTCCGTTATAAGGCTCCAAAGCCACTTTGGAGGCGATCTGGGGCAGATAGAGGCTTGAAACTTGCTGACAACTTAGACACTATAGGATACATGTGTGGTGGTAGATTTCGAGGCTGTGACGTCATTTCCGGCTGAGATAAAGACCAAAAGTGACAAAAATGGGACTAAAAGCCAACCGTTTTGGACACCCTACGTGGAACGCCCCTACTGGCGCCCCCTTTATGACTATAGATCTGAATTTTTTTGGAGCGCTGCCCGGGACAACTGGGCAGGTGCACACAAAATTTGAAGTAGATCGATTGAGTAGTTTATTTTTTTTTAATTTTTAAAGATAAAGTTTCAAAATTAGCCTGCAAGGAGCGATTCAGAACCAGTAGTCGCCTATTTACCACTTGGGCACCTTCTTTGCCCCAATTTGGGGCACTTTTAAAAGCCCGAGGGGTTACTTGAACCTGCCCAATCTGTAGAAACGGGAATATGGGGTTTAAGGAGGGGTAGCCTACTCTCCATCCCACCTTGGCCTATGAATTCAGGCTAAACCCCTGAATCCTCTAAAAATGACAAATGTTTTGGAAGGAGATGATCGGGGGGGGGGGCGATGATCAGGTCGAGTAGAGTTCTGATCCGACACCTGAATAAAATCGGAACCCCTTGGTCGATCCTGCTGAGTTAAGGGCTTTTTCTAAGTGGCACCGAAATGACAAAATCGATTCTTTTTTTTCAGTTTTCGCCCATTTTTCATGTGGATTATTGCTACGCCCCCGACCCTTCCCGAGGGTCAATTGACTCCAAATTTTCTGGGCAGGTATTCCACCCAAGCACCCATCTTTCGACCAAACACATTTCCCAAAAGAAAATGTTGATCCCGACCCATGGGGAGTGAACGGTGGCCATTTTCCCGGGGGTACACAAAGTTAAAAAAAAATAGAGATGGAACTAGATGTTTGATTTTAATTTTGAGACCAATTTTGGATGTCCGGAGGTGGAAATGGACGGCGGGGGAGGTAGCCGAAGTTTCGATGAGATAGGACCATTTTTGAACAAAAATTCTGTCATAACAATGTATTAAGCTGCGGTCAGGCAACGGGGCCTTTCAGGCATTTTGATGCAAAAAATCACGATTTCCCCCACTACCGGTCGCCAAGGCTGAAATGTGACGGCCCCGGGCGACTCCCCGGCGTCGATATACTTCAAGAATTTCCAACCTCGGAACCTCCCAATGGGTGCATCTGGGTGTTTACAGAACGAAATCGGGTGTTTTTTGGTCCAAATCGGCAAAGTTTGAGCGATTGCCTGAAACCAGGGGCCATGTTTGGGGACCTATATCTTTTCTTTCGGATCAGTAACCAGGCGAATTATCCTCCATTTATTAGAATTCCAAGTCACTGAGCGCTACCACCGGGGCGGAGGGACGTCCCAAACATGGCTTTCCAAATCATCCGGATTACTTCAAAGGCCATACATCCTATGGGGCGTGCAAGCTCGATTTTTGGGAGGGACATGGCCCGAGCGTTCAGAAAAAAATGGGGAGCATGGACCCCCCCCCTACCTCGAATTTTTTTTTCGGAACACCTTCAGTGAGTACAATGCGAGTAGGTGACCAAATGTAAAAAAAAAAAATGCGCATGCCCTCCCTTGATATGGGAATACAACCCCATATCCCTCAAAACTTGCCCTGATCATCCCCGGAACCCAATGTTACAAAACTCCAATTTGAGGTGACCGGGAGTCTCGTTATGGCTAACACACAATTTTTTAATGAAATGGGGGTGGGGGTGGGGTCTGGAGACTATGCTCCCGCTCACAGTGACCTGGAGAAAAATGAACCAGCAACGCTAACAAACACTATCTCTCGATCACAAAACGTGAGCGAGGGACAAAAAACCTTTACCCTTACCCTAACCCACAATTCATATATGACGTCATCATATCCGATCTAGCGTTCTCCGATGTCATCACGCGCTGGGTGGAAATTCAACAGAATCGAAATTATATTATAATTGACTTGGGTGAAAATTAAAATTGACTTGGGTGAAAATTATAAAAAACAAATTATATTACAAATGACTTGGGTGGAAATTAAAATTGACTTGGGTGAAAATTATAAAAAAAACAAATTAAATTAAAATTGACTTGGGTGAAAATTATAAAAAACAAATTATATTAAATTTGACTTGGGTGAATATTAAAAAAATCAAATTATATTATTTTTCATGTCCCTTATCAGCCACCGTAAGATTAGGCTTTTAATGGATACCAACATTGACTGGGATACAAACCCCAGTGTAATCCCTTTCTCTTGACCGCCATAAACCCAAACAATGACATAATTTCACAATGCATTTGGACGGCAGACACACAGTCAATCACAATAGGTTCATATTCCGTGCTATACGTTTCCTAATAAGGCAACTACAGGTACCCACCAATATGTAAGGGGACTATCTGTTGTCCCTGCACCACTAACAAGGGGGAACCATGCCGGAAATTCCCGATGAACTTTCTCGACCAACGAGCTTCCGTTTGAATTTAAAAATCACACACGAAATATACACGTAACCGTGGATATGTAACCAAATTTTGATACTTGGTTCCTTAATATCAGTTTTATTGTGTATTCCAGGAAGACAGGTGCCCGATATTCAGGTGTACATTACCCGTAACGTGCAGTTCATTAGAATATATTCATGTACATATTACGTACCAAGGTCATCGATGTCCGGCTTGTGCCTGTTGTCCGTCAGTCTGGAAATAAATAATCGTCAGAGAGTTTATAATATCGTGTTGTAGAATAATATCTCCGGTATGAGTGGGTCTATCGGGTAAAATGTACAGATATTAAAACACCAATTAGTTCACAGTATTACCCATTATTAACCAAGACCAACAAATTATGTTCAATATCAGCCGTCCCAATGGGTGTTTCAATGATTGTCCAAATTGTGTGCTATTAAACAGTAAGGTGATGAATATTGGTAAATACCTAATCATATCTTAATTACAGACTAAATATTGTCTTTATGATTCATTTCTCTACATATTTGATAATTGGTAGTTATTACGTCATATTATTCCATTTTTATCCCAGAAACCGCATCAACAATTAAATGATAAAAACAATTGTTCTACATCCTCTCGTGTCATTGATTCTGTTTTAACTCAGATTTCTATTTTAACATGACACGTACCCCCCACCCCCCCGAACTAATTGCTTGTATCTCGTCCAACCGGTTTCCCTTCTATCCTACTAACCTTTTATTCAATACATCATATTATTCCATTATAAAAGATAGGCTTGCACTGCCAGGCAGGATACGCCCACATTTTCGAGAGATGGATAGAGAACAAGCAATACCGAAAGTGATTTTTCCTACATCATTAAGTTGGAATTTGTGCAAATATCGAAATGAATTAAGATCTTCGGGTTATAAAGGTTCATTTCAGTAGGCTTCAAATTCGACTGGGGATCATGTTGCTAAGTGGGTAAAATGCTGGCTCGGTAACCTTGAGGTTGGGTTTTTGATCACTGCATTGGGTGACAAAGTTCATCTAGATTTTCCAGCGTGGTTTCCCCTTGTTCGTGATGAAGGATGGATGGCCTGACAAGAACAGCTGTCAATTTTGGTCCGATTTTCACGAAATTCGACCTCAACCTTCATTACGATGTAACGGTGATATAATCAAACGGTTTTTTAAATGGGATAATAATTTTGACCTCCAGAGGGACCACAAGCTAAAAGATAGGCTGGCACTGCCAGGCAGGATACGCCCACATTTTTGAGAGATGGATAGAGAACAAGCAATACCGAAAGTGATTTTTCCTACAATCAAAGGCTATAATTCATTAAGTTACAATTTGATATGCGCAAATATCGAAAAGAATAAAGATCTTTAGGTTATAAACAAGCATTTCAGGTTTCATCAAAATCGAATTAAAATTGTGACCTCTACAGGGTCCACAACTTTGATATACCATATTTTTACACTGTTCGCGTACAAACGGCGGCCATTTTTTCTGGCAATTATGGTCCGATTTTCTAGAAATTCGAACTCAATCTTCCGTAGGGTGTAACGGTGATAGAGTCAAACGTTTTTTTAAATCGGATAATAATTGTGACCTCCAGAGGGACCATAGGCGATTTTTCGGACAATCAGGGGCCATAATTCAGGAAGTTACGATCCGACATGCGCAAATAACGAAAGGCACCAAGATCTTTGGGTTATAACCATGCATTTCAAGTTTCATCAAAATCGAATTAAAATTGTGACCTCTACAGGGTCCACAACCATGATATACAATTTTTTAACAGTATTCGCGTACAAACGGCGGCCATTTTGTATGGTAACTTTGGTCCGATTTTCCCGAAATTCGAACTCAACCTTCCTTAGGGTGTAACGGTGATATAATCAAACGGTTTATTTTAAATCAGATATTAATTGTGACCTCCAGAGGGACCACAAGCTAAAAAGGGTCATTTTTCGGACAATCAGGGGCCATAATGCAGGGAATTACATTCCGATAGGCGCAAATATCGAAAGGAACCAAGATCTTTGGGTTATAAACATGCATGTCAAGTTTCATCAAAATCGGTTCAAAATTGTGACCTCTATAGGGTCCACAAGCTAAAAACGTGATTTTTCGTACAATCAGGCGCCATTTAAATCCATGAAGTTTTCATCCGATACATGCCAATATCGAAAGCCGCCGAGATCTTTTGGGGATAAACCTATATTTCAAGTTTCGTCAAAATCGGATAAGAATTGTGACCTGTAGAGAGTCCACAAACAAATTGTGGACGGACGGACGGACAGGGCCGACGACATAATACGTCCACATGAAAATGTGGGCGTATAAAAAGGGGAATCACCTTCCATTATGTGATTTTCCAAATGTGGCATTCTTAGATTTTAGCGAGATCGTCTGCTGGATCGACCACTAATTAGGGTTGGCTGCTGGATCGACCATTAATTAGGATCAGCTGTGTTGTGTGTTTAATTTTATAAAATACACAATTTGAAATATTTTGTCCAGAAAAGTACCATTCACAACTCATTCCAGCCATTGGTAAACAATTCCATAAACCATATCCCAGCCATTGTTAAAGAAATGATAAAGACGTCGATACGGATACAGTAATTGATCAGTCGGAAGTCTCTGACCCCCGGCATCACGTGATCGACAGTATCATTGACCAATATAAATCCCTCTTCCCTGCTATAGACATATCATGTTTCCATTGTTCACGAAGTTTCCACACGCAATGGTGGAATACACAATAACCAATGAAGAGGGTTGCTATCTATATATCTAATAGATTGCAGCAGTCTAAACAATAATCAGACAAGAAATAAACGATAAAACACTGTATGCCTCGAGATGATCCGCCCTGTACCACTGAGAGAGAGAGAAATGGGGTTTAACGTCCACTCAACACAAACTAGGTCATTTCGGGACTAACATAGGGGTCTTTAGCAGTGGGAGGAAACCGGAGTGCCCGGAGGAAACCCACGAGGTTGAGAAGGCGCCCCTATCTCCATGCCACATACGCTCACACCAGGGCTCGAAACCACAGCCACAAGCCAGAGGTGACCGGTCAGCTAGAGGTCGAAGCGCGGCACTCTAGTCCACTAGGCCATCCCAACCCCCCCTGTACCACTGAAACAGGCCCGTAACTAGAATGGGGTAACTAGACATTCAAGGCCCAGACTAATGCTATAGACGTGTGATATCACTAATTAATGCTTTGCAGCAATGAAATTGAATCACGATGTGATACTATTAAGTCATTATAAAAAGTGACATCAAACGAGATGTTGGAATTCCATCTTTAAAAAGTTCAGTGTGAATGTATGCTTACATAATTAAGAGACAATAATGCCATCATGCATCTTCGACTGTCAAATATCCTCAACAGTAGGCTGGCAAACACCCTCCTGACAAAAGTCCTAGATCGGCCCCTGGATAGATATACACCTGACAACACTTGCCGACCCATTCGTTGCTCTGAGCTCGTTTCGGCCCTAGCTGAAATGGCGAAACGAATTTGTAAACTCACGGAACGTATGGATCAACTCCGGGGCCCTCGTGACTAGTGACCCACGTACGTCGCGTTTATCTCCTGTCTAAAGAACATGATTGATTCAGGGTTGACTTTCGTTTTTCTTTGCAACAATGGTAATCCCTATAGTAGCACTCACCTAACAAGTATAAAGATATAAAGTGCGACTGTTCGCCTATCTATTAACAAGTAGAACAACCGACATTACAGTAAAAAGATTTATTTGTTAATAATAAAATCGTTACCGGAAGCACAGATGACTGATTTAGACTGGTCAACTTCTTGTTGAGATCAACTTCCGTTCCTAATTAAGCGCAAGGAAGTTATCGTGTTGCAGAAAAGTGATTTGAAGCGAGGACAATGTAGACGGATGGCTTCATTGCGCCTGATTAGTTGTATTACGGTACAGTAATACTCCATACAGAAGGTGAATCACGAACTTATTAATGACTTTATATATGATATAACTTAATAATATCAGCCACAACAAAGGCACCGAAAGTCTCTAACTCAATATCATTCAAAGTCTTCCACATTGAAAACACGAATTATGTTAATTTACATCAGTCTTACCGGGAAAAGGTAGTCCTCTGATATCCAATATTTATGACAAAATAAACATTTTGCCACTGGTGCAGGAATTGCATATAATCATGCGTTTCAGTACCATATGTAACAAGCCTAGGCATATTCTACAAATCACGTCAAACGGTAATGGAATATTCGTATCTGGAGAGCATGCTCAATAAATACTATCGGTGTCGACTGGAATAACCAGGCGCTAGAGATTGCCATTCGATTAAGACTTCTAGCCAGGGGCGCAGATCGGCAGTCCATGTGCGGCCGACCATTGGTAAACAGGGGAGTCCGGGGGTTCAACCCCCGAAATTTTTTGAAAACTTGAAGCTCTAAAACGCACTCTGTGGGTATTTTCAGCATCATTTTCTGGCAAACAATTCTAATCCCCGAGGCAGCAAATGATACGAAATCTAATCTGAAGACAAATTTTCACGATTTATTCTCTCATGTACACTGCAGGAACTAGAAATATTTACACTACTGGGATTTGAGTAAAATGTGTATTCAATTGGATACACAAATGTACAGGCCTACAGCCAGACAGCGGCACCTTGTATGGAAACCCCAAGATAATTTTGGAATATTTGACGGCTTCAAACGCGTTTTCCTATTATTTCAGCCCGTGAACAAAGCAACTTCAAAGTGGTCCAATAAGCCTAATTAAGATAGCTGACTCGAATTCTAATCTAATCAAACGTTTACAGTCCACGAACACGGGACCGCTGGGAGAAAATTTTGAAAATTTAACTGCCGCAAACATGTTTTCCTGCTATTCCATCCCGTGAATACAACAACTTCAATGTGATCCAATATAGCCTACCTGGCTGACCTGAATCCCAACCAAACAACCAATCGTCACGAAGTATTGGGGCCTTGCCCTCCCGGAGAAAATTTCGAAAATTTAACCACCGCAAATGCGTTTATTGCTATTCTAGCCCGTGTGAGCAATTCCAAAAGTGTCCAATGGTTTTGTAACCGAAATTCCACTCTGAATTCCTCCCATCCAATCAGACTGTAGCATCTACATTCACAATTAATAATCGATGCCCGAAAAATGTGGCACAAAGTAGAGTGGTTCCAGAAAAAATGTTTTAATCCATAGTGTAACACTACAGATAATAGACGATCAGCATAGTTGGTAGATCTTTTATTGAGAACATGGAATAGACATAGATCGGAAGGAGCTCTATTCAAGTCTGACTTACTGTCAGTAAATTCTGGCTTTATAAAGCATACGGCCATTAAGAATAATGATACATGACAGATTAACTTATTTGGAATTGAGGTTATAGTTTCTATAACTGCACTGCATCTTTCCTTTAAAGTCGCGAAGTTCTGCTGAGTGTTAAACACATAGAACATGTGTAGATTATAAATAACATATGAATAAATAAGATATTTAATGAGATCGTGCGTTTTGTCAAAACGAGCAGTCATTCCTGTGTTGTCCGTAAATAACATATTGAACACATTAGTTGTATATAGTTGAAAACGTCAAATCTAGCAAAGCTCTATGTTTAAATTACTTTGTCACAATAGTCATCTCATTACAAATTCGTGGTATCCCCGCTCGATGACGGTAAGTTCGGGGGAAGAATCCGAAATGCCCGAAAACATTTCAGGTTTACAGACAGCGGCGCCGGTCTTCTTCAAGGGGCGAAAAAGTGGTTCAAGAAAAAATGTTTTAATCCATAATCATCTCATTACAAATTCGGGGTATTCACGCTCGATGACAGTATGTTCGAGGGCAGAAGCCGAAATGCGCAAAGGCGGAGCTTAACTTGTAGAGATCCCCGAGAAAATTTTGGAGTATTTGACGGCCGCAAACACGTTTTCCTGCTGTTCAAGCTCGTAAAGTTAGTGTTTTATTACATTTCGGGCACTTTATTTTGTGTATAAACAGTAAGCAAAACATGGGAAATAAGTGGTGGGGACACAGTATATCATGTCGTCTAGCGTATATCGTCAAACATAACTAAATAGAAATTTTAATGTCATTATGTAAGGATAAAAGAAATTCATTATTGGTTTTAAATGTAGTGTCACTAATGGTGACTGGTCATCCTTTTTGCCGAAATTTTTTATCGCTTGATTGCACCGAGAAACACGAATTTAACAACTTCGCGAGCTTTTCGCATGGAACCTAAATCACGGGGTTCTCGGTTTCCAAATCAGTTGTACGTGTAAACACTCAACGACCCAAGTGTTGCCACACCTGAACTAAGACCAACACAACAAGGCTATTGGTCGAATACAAGCAGGTGAATCCAAGACAGATGTAGCCAGGTTTCTGAATGTTTCCCGTAGTTCCATTTCTCGCCTTTGAGATAGGTACCGACAGCGAAGTTCAACGCGTGACCGCCCAAGTGCCAAACAAGAATGAACCCCACCCGTCATGGATCGTCACTTCCGGTTACCTCATTAGTGGAAACGCTTTTCAACAGCGACCTCTACTAGAGCAGCAGTTCTCGGACGGTGTAGAATCTTGGGCCAGACAGTCCGTAAACGCCTACGTGAAACCGAATAACGAGACAGACGTTCCCGTTAGAGCTTCTGTTTTGAAATACGCCGACACCATGAAATCCAACTTTAATGGGTTCAGACACTGAGGGTATGGACACAGTAACACTGGAGAGCAGTTTAGTCCAGCGACATGTCGTAGTTTCTGTTGCAACAAGGCGATAGAAGAGCGAGGATATACCGACGACGAAATGTAACTTTGCTTTTCTTTTTTGGGAGAGTATATATGAAGAGTTATTAATTAACGGGTATAATAGGCCCGATATTGGACGAAAATTTACACCACTCTATTGTCCCTACCCAACCCTGGTGACTACTGTAACCTGTTCCTACACTATCATGGTTCCTACCCTACCTCCTTACCCTACTGTAAAGCCTTGTTTACCCGACCCGACTTTGCGTTTATAAAGCCCTGTTCCTACCCTACCATGTTGGCTGCTGCTAAACCCTGTTCCTAACTTACATTGTTACGCTACTGGGAAGACCTGTCCCTACCCGTTTCCTGCCCCACCATTCTATTGTAAAGCCCCGTTCCATATAAAAGGAATTTATTAAGCGACCAGTACTAATATTCCAGCATCTGCGCATGTTGGTGTGAGCTTGCGTATAAATTGGAGGATATGTCAGATCTTCAGTGTGTTACACTATGTATATATACTGTTACAGTATTATAGATAATGTTACACTATGAATAGATAATGTTACAGTATATATGGATACTGTTACAGTATTATAGATAATGTTACACTATGTATAAATAATGTTACAGTATTAAAGATAATGTTACAGTATGTATGGATAATCATACAGTATGTATAGATAATGTTACAGTATATATGGATAATGTTACAGTATATATGGATAATGTTACAGTATATATGGATAATGTTACAGTGTGTATGGTTATTAAATATATTCATTCAGCTATAGTTATCCATTTTTCTGAGAAATTTGACGAAAAAAGATAGAGAAAACTTTGGCAGTAAAAGATGGTGAAATCTAGTAAACGTGTATACCAAGACGCCAACACAGGAAAGAAATTACGATGCTGTTGTTTAAAGATAGAACCAATTATGTTTAAATAAATACTTTCCACCCATAGAACTAAAAACGAAAGTTAATTGGTAGTAGAAAGTAAGGAATGGTTGATTGTTTCTTCAACCAAACGAATCCATACTGGAATAAAACATCTTTGTTTGTTTTGTCACTAATTTAGAAAAAAAAATTCGATTTTCGTCTTTTAACTGTAAGAATGATAAATCATTTCTTTTGTCTGTTCGTGGTCAATAATTGATCCATCTGGTTATCGGTTGTTCATGGTGCTCAAAAATCTCCACGACAAAAATCATGTCTTCACTATTAGAAATGAAATCAATTGAAATGGGGCTTAGCGATTTGATGTGTACGCTAACGTTTACATGGGGCCACAGCATATACATGGGACCACGCCGTTAAGATGGGGCCACAGCGTATACATGGGACCACAGCGTGTACATGGGACCACAGCGTATACATGGGACCACGCCGTTTCGTTGGATGCGAAGATTATATACTTATTGTTTCATGCCAGGTTCTCTGTCCTGCAAAGTTTTTTCCTCTTCAAACTCTCCCTTTCTATCCATTTTATAATCCGACTTTTTTTTGTATTAGACATCTCTGTAGAACGTTTTTATCAATTTTTTTTTATCAGACGATCATTTTTTAAAGTATTACGTTTTTTATCGTTAAAGTATTACGTGGTTCATCTTTAAAGTATTACGTTGTTAAAGTATTCAGGGGCGGATCCAGAGCCCCCCCCCCCCCTGCTCAGCTACATAAAAAAAATAATGCCTTGCATCAATGAAATTACATCACAAAGTGATCCTACATCAGTATAAAAATAATTTCTCTGTTTAAAAAGCTCAATTTGTATGTATACCTATGTAATTTAGAGACGATGATGGCAGATTTCCGTAACAGAAACCTGGCAAACCCCCTCCTGCAAAAATTCCTGGATCCGCCCCTGGTATTGCGTTGTTCACCTTTAAAGTATTACGTTGTTCATCTTTAAAGTATTAGGTGGTTCATCTTTTAAAGTATTACGTTGTTCATCTTTAAAGTTATAATTTATATATTATTTATGTAAATTATCAATGTTTGCATTAAAAAGCCACAGCAATAATAAATCAAGAATATTAAATATAAGAATAATAATAAAGTTGAAGTACTCTAAAGCCATCAGGTAATTAATAATATCACCTAATTTTGTTCTCGTGAAGATGGATGTACACAACTTGACAATAGTAACAACACTGTATATATTGTGTTACATCGTCCCACACTATTGTTACAACAGACAACAGAAATGATTCAAGATAAAGACCTACATGAAAAAATGTTTTAAGATATTGTCCGTGAAGTCTGGGAAGTAACAAGTTGTTTCAAGACGACAACTCTTCGTCTTCCATGAACATGAACTCCTCGTTGTTAACAAAATAAGCGGGTGTATTGGAGAGTTTGAACAGGTTGTGTTGTAAGTACTAATTGACTTCAACAAGCACTTACTGAACATCACAATTGTTGCTATTATAAATAGATTGGTTATTAATTACCTACTGGACCGGACTGATTTCCTTTAAACATCAAAGAAACCCCCCTACAATAGAGTTCCAACATCAGAATGACGAACTGGGAGCAACATGGCGGTTGGTTAACTGGAAATCAATGAAATGTTGGAAAATAAAAAGACGTGAATATATTGTCTAAGACAATAATCTTTAAAAGAAGTCAAATTAAGTAGATCGATTGATTTCTGTTAATGATCGATTAACTCTGTGAAAGATATAATTGAAATGAAGGGGGAGTATTTATGACCAAAATATATGTGATTGTTTTATATATTGATATTTGCTGAATGAAAGCTTATAGGTAAAAATATACTGACATACTTGTTGATGGTTTACTTAAAGTACCTAAGTCTGTAACTCAATCATATCCAAAGTCTTACACGTTAAAAACACGAATTATTTGTCCTTTCAAATCAACATTGATGTTGTTACCTTACCTTAAAAGGTAGGCTTCTGATATCCAATATCTAAGATAAAATAAACATTTTACCATGGGTACATGAATCGTGTACCACAGTGCGTTTCAGCATCAATTGTAGCCAGTGACCAGAAAGAACGAGGCTAGACATATTCCACAACTCATGTCATAACGTATCTAGAGAGCATGAGCAATAGTCTGGAATAACCAGACACTAAAAATTTCTATTCGGTTGAGACCACTGATCTATATAATTAACTGGATAGCTCATTGGCTGAGAAGTGTGAAGTCACCGGAAGTACCAATTCCGCCATGTTTAACCTCGCAAAACATTTGTTTCTACCGTTGACGTAATGTTATTTACCTCAAGTAAACTTCGATAATATTAATACCGTTACAAGTTTTTAAAATAATCCTAACTTTTCAAAATAAATAACAAGTTGTCGTGAATGAAATGTGCCGACAGTTTATGAAAATAAAATAATGTATAACGTGAAATTACTGTTTTACGTGGGCATACCTTGGTCTTTTTTTACATTCATCATAATCATGGTTGCATGGTAAATAGACGTAAATCAGGCCTATTATTTTAATGAAACTTTTCACATTATAAAGGAAGGGATGTGGTGAATTCACGGTTGAAAAGAAAAGCAAATAAATACAGATCGGATTTATAGATTAAGCATTAAAGGCTAAACACATGCAGCTATTTATAGGCCTATCATAAGGCTAACTATAAGAGTCATAATCATATTTATGTATTTTAATATAGTCTAGTTCTTCAAGTTTTCTTTTCTTTTTTTTCCTTGGTTTTTTTTTTTGTTATATATATTTTATCCTTTTTATATTTATTCATTTGCTATTAACTTTGATTTAAAGAGTGAGAGCAAAAAAGAAATTGGATACATATTTAGGCCTATATATGAATAGCTTTTTTTTAAAAAAATAAATAAATAATAATCACTACATCCGGGCTGTGATTTTTTCCTCTAGAATTAACTGTGAAATTACAGAATAATCTATAATAATATAGGCCTATTTGTATTTTTAAAGAATAAATTTGGACAGTGATGAGTGAATAAACAGTGAAAATACAAAATTGTAAAGCGTAGAAAAGAAAATGTGATATAGGTAGGACTATGAAATAAGTAAGATTCTTTTAAGAAGAAAATAGGATGTAGGCCTGCCAAAGCTATGGAAGTTTTTTTTTTTATCATACAATTACCTCATGTAGGTTATCCTTAAACTTTTAAAAAATATTAGAGAATACAAAATAGAAAAAAAAAAAATTCTTTCTTGTTATATGTATGTATATTGATTATATTTCATTCATTTTTATTTTTTTCCCTTTTTGTTTGTTTAAACATCAGCGAAAAAAAGAAGTAATAAAAGAAGATAGACACATATCATAAACACATGGGCCTATAATTCTTTTATTATGTGAATAGCCTATAATTTTTAAAATAAAGACTTTAAAATTACAAATTATTCTGTCCAAAATGCCAATGAAATAACTAACTAACATCAAATCTTAGTTTTCCCCCCCTCTAAAATTATCTGTGAAATTACAGAAAAGTAAAGACGAAAATGGTATATAATGTGGGCCTGTATATTGATGAAAATATAAATTTTGAATATTTTTTTTTTAATAAACAGTGAAAATACCGAATTTAAAATTTTGATATACATGTTGGCCCCAAAAATATAGTGATATAATGTAATCCTATTGTTTATTGCAAATAAATTTGTGCTTTTATTCTCTCTGAAATTACCATTGAAAAACAACATTATAAATAGTAAAGGCGAGAATGTGAATGTGATATAGGCCTATAATATAAGTATTTATTTGTTTTAAAAAATAGGATATAGGTCAAAACTCTTAAGTATTTTTTTAAAAAAATGATATAGGCCTATAATTTATAATATAAGTAATTTTTAAAAAAATGACATAGGCCTATAATATAAGTAATTTATTTTTAAAGAAAAAAAGATAGGCCTATGCAATTGACTGGTGTTTATTCATATATAGACCAAATAAAGAAAAATAATTTATTACAGGCCTATATTATATCTTTGAACGTTTCTAAAATTGCTAGAAATCAGACAAAAATATATGCCTATATGTGAATAGCCCAGGTTTTTAAAAAAAAAAAAAAAATAAAGACTCTAAAATTAGAGATCTGACCACAAGACGAAAGAAAAAAAAATAACTGAACAATACATAAGTTTTTTTCCCTCCAAAATTAACTGTGAAATTACAGAAAAGTAAAAGAAAAAATGGTGTAAGGCCTATATACATGTATTTCTAAGTCCTTAGATGGATTCATAACTTAATTAATCTACATCTTTGATGATCCATATCAGTTATTGTTTTTGTTACCTTGTTAATTTGATTTCTTGTCATTATACGGTCATTATATTACTCACTGACTGTTATCCATATTAATTTGTGTTATTTATCATATTACAGTTACTAAATGCCCTATAAGGATTTTATCTATTTCTAAAGAATAAATTTGGACTGTTTTGTATTTAATTAACATTGAAATACAGAATTTTAAATTGTGTAGAAGAATATGGGATACAGGCTTGTAAAATAAAGTTATGTATTGTAATCCTATATTTAAAAAAAGAGGAATTTGTAATTAACACTGAAAACACAGAATTGTAAATTGTAAAGGAGAAAACGGGATATAGGCCTAAAATATAAGTAGTGTTTTTAAGGAGAGAGAAATGGGGTTTAACGTCCACTCGACACAAACTAGGTCATTTTGGGACTAACATATGATTTCATTTTTATTTCAATAATTCGCTTGCGCGTAGGGGTCTTTAGCAGTGGAGGAAACCAGAGTGCCCGGAGGAAACCCACGAGGTCGAGAAAGCGCCCCTATCTCCATGCCACATACGCTCACACCAGGGCTCGAAACTACAGCCGCAAGCCAGAGGTGACCGGCCAGCTAGTGGTCGAAGCGCGGTTCTCTAGACCACTAGCCCCCCCCCCCGGTGTTTTAAGGACTATGATATAGGCCTATATATATATATAGAGAGGATCTAGAATTACAGACTATGAAGGTAATAATATTATATAATACAACATAAAATAACTGTTCTTTATATCTTGACCCCTTTTCCCTCTAAAATACTGAATAGTAGAAAAAGAAAATGGGAAAATTATACAAAGATCCTAAAAGGTAAAAAAGAAAGTAGAATAGGGGTTTAGATGTATGTATATATGTAGAAAAAAGCTATAAAATATCAAAATTACATATATTCTAAGGATAAAGATGTGCACACACAAAAAAAAATAGCTGAACAGTATTTAAATTTGAATATTGTAATGCTCCATTGCAAAGACAACGGTAGTGTAAATACGGCTCATACTTTTATTATTTTATCATGGACCCTATATGTCAATAGATATTATGCCCTTTTTTTTTTTACCAAAGGACATGATACAATCTTGGTATTCATAAATATTTAAAATATAGTAGAAAATTCGGGGTGAATACAACTGGCTGATTTCCAAACATTTTTAAAATCCATAATGAAAACAATAATTTTAAAAAAAACAACAAGGGGTGGTATCTTAAATTATTTTTTTTAGTCAGATAATTTTATTTTTTCCAAACCTTACTCTATCATTTATTATTTTCAATTGTGTAGGCCTATAGAAATTGATAAATTCAACGGTATGTTAAAGTTATAATCTGATTTACGGCAAATGTGTGGTTCGCTTCAAAACATTTTATAATGAGAATGTGCACTTTTAAAAATAAAATCAATGTTGTGAATTTATTTTATATAAAGCACCAACAATGTCGTCAACAAAATATAATGTTCTGTTGTTAATGTTTTCGTCGAATTTACTAGTAAACAAAGCGCGTACTTATATAGGAGACAAGGGACAACGAGTGCTTCTGGGAGGAGCAAGATGCCGGACGGTGGCTTCAAGCAACGTCATTTGTTAATTGCGTCATGAGCTATCCAGTTATTATATAGATCAGTGGTTGAGACTCATGCCGTATTTCGCTGAACATAACTGATTTGAAAAGGTGGCGTGATAGAGGAAAAGGTGGCAAAATGTGGCGTGATAGAGGGAAAGATGGCGAAATGTGGCGTGATAGAGGAGGGAAAGGTGGCGAAAGGTGGCATGATAGAGGGAAAGGTCGCGAAATGTGGCATGATAGCGGAAAGGGTGGCGAGAGGTGGCGTGATAGAAGGAAAGGTGGCGAATTGTGGCGTGATAGAGGGGAATGTGGCGTGGTAGAGGAGGGGAAAGTGGCGAAATGTAGCGTGATAGAGGGAAAGGTGGTGTGACAGAGGAAAGGTGGCGTTATAGTGGGAAAGGTGGTGCGATAGAGGGAATGGTGGCGTGATAAGAGCGAAAGGTGGCGTGATAGAGCGAAAGTTGGCGTGATAGAGGGAAAGGTGGCGTGATAGAGCGAATGGTTGGCGTGATAGAGGGAAGGTGGCGTTATAGAGGGAAAGGTGGCATGATAGAGGGAAGGTGGCGTTATAGAGGGAAAGGTGGCATGGTAGAGGGAAGGTGGCGTTATAGAGAGAAAGGTGACGTTATAGAGGGAAAAGTGACGTGACAGAGGGAAGGTGGCGTTATAGAGGGAAAGATGGCGTGATAGAGCGAATGGTTGGCGTGATAGAGGGAAGGTGGCGTTATAGAGGGAAAGGTGGCATGATAGAGGGAAGGTGGCGTTATAGAGGGAAAGGTGGCATGGTAGAGGGAAGGTGGCGTTATAGAGAGAAAGGTGACGTTATAGAGGGAAAAGTGACGTGACAGAGGGAAGGTGGCGTTATAGAGGGAAAGGTGACGTGATAGAGGGAATAGTGGAGTGACAGAGGGAAGGTGGCGTTATAGGGGGAAAGTGGCGTGATCGAGGGAAGGTGGCGTTATAGAGGGAAAGGTGACGTGATAGAGGGAATGGTGGTGTGACAGAGGGAAGGTGGCGTTATAGGGGGGAAGGTGGCGTGATAGAGGGAATAGTGGTGTGACAGAAGGAAGGTGGCGTTATAGGAGGAAGGTGGCGTGATAGAGGGAATAGTTGTGTGACAGAAGGAAGGTGGCGTGGTAGAGGGAAAGGTGGCGTGATAGAGGGAAAGTTGGCGTGACAGAGGGAAAGGTGGCGAAATGTGGGGTGTTAAGAGGGAAAAGGTTCTATTAAATTCTGGGGTGTAATTGAGACCAGCGCCCTATTAAAGGTGAAATGCCTCTGGTTGGGATCCATTCACTTGATATTGTCTCTCACCCCTCTCTCTCTCTCTCTCTCTCTCTCTCTCTCTCTCCGTCGTTCTACAGTCTGGTGTCTGGGTGGACGATTTTATTTATACTCTAGTTCCGGGACACGTTCCGCAGAACACCACCAACCACCTCAAAATGTTGAATTAAATTTCGTACCAAATTTCAAAAATGATTTGCGCTCACCTCACCGGTTATTAAATAAAGAAGAATGGGTGATGCCTAAAGGCGTTAAAACATAAAAACTGTAACCGAGCTCCAATACCGTGCAATAGAAATAAAATGAAGGGGCTTGGGTGGTCGAATGGCTAGCACGTGCGCGCTGTATACATTGAGGAATATTAATAAATTCGAGGAAATCCGTGGTGCACTACCAATGGGAAACCAGGCCTGGATAAAAGATATTCACCAAGTCATCGTTGTTCTGTGTAAATCAGATACCGCGGTACCGAGCCAAACTTACTTAGTACAAATCTAAGGATAGAGATTAGACTTTAACTGGCCAATGCTTTACGACTGTCTTTGTGTCGATATGAAGTTGTATTTCCTTTGATCAACACTCAATATTATTGTTAAATAAAACATATCTGTATTTATAAACCTGGTCTTATCTACATGTGTAGGTATTCATATATGTATTTGTTTATACAGCCCCTGGTTATAACGCAGGGCAATAAACTTTATGTTACACGTAAATGTTTGTTCATGGCGATCATTAACTCTTTCATCTTTCCAACAAAATCTTTATATTGGTGACTAGACTAGAATGTTAGGATGTCGAACAAACGCCGTTAACCCGGTGCTAATCCAATGAGAGAGAGAGAGAGAGAGAGGGAGAGAGAGAGGTGGGAGGTAACGTTCACTCGACACAAACTTGATCACCTGAACATGTTATATGAAAGGGCGCATATATAATATGCTGTAATAATAATAATAATGAAGTACCGTGGCAATACCGTTTTGAAGTAGATTCTGATAATTTTCTGGCCAGATTTGTAGCCAGTGATGAGACCTGTTTCCACAAATGAAAGGGAACTAGCCGGTCGTCATTTTTGTTATGATGACATCGTGTTAGCTGCTGTGAACGACTATTTTAAGGTGGCTGAAAGAAATATATTATTATATCGTTGTAGATTAAATGACATCAAATCGTTGCAGTTTTAATGACATCATATCGTTGCAGTTTTAATGACATCATATCGTTGCATTTTTAATGACGTCATATCGTTGTAGTATTGACTCGAGTTGAATTTCTAAATCCCATCTTAAGGCCGATACAATGTTTGTATTTTTTAGGGATAAAATGATCATCATAGTATGTGTATTAATTAATAAATTAATGATTAATTAATTTTACAAGTTTTACAACTCTCTACAAGTATGACCAATTACATTGAATAATTATCAAATGGTTTTTATGTTGTCAAGACAATAGTTCACCTTTATCAATGAATTAACATCGATTCTCATTTATTTTCTATTTTATCTTTTTTTAATTAAATACAAAACAATGTCATCTTATTTCTCTTTGTGTTTATTTAAAGCAATGGCCCTGAGAAATCCACCTCTGGCCATTGCTGTACTGAGACTGAAAACTTGAGTTTCTGATCTTCCTGGGTAAAGTAAAATAGGAGGAATTTTCGTGACTTTGCTTCACGAGGTGACCTATTTAAAAATAACAGTGTGTGTTAGTCAAGAGAGATTTTACCCCTCCATGCATCGGGTAGGATACATCGCAATCTGATTAAAACACAGGTCCAATTTCGTTTCGTTTCTTATAGTTCAAAATTTAGTTTTTACTTGTCTTGACTACGCTTGGATCTGGATGACTTGTTATTTAACTCGCGTTCTGCCTGAAATGAGGGGTCAGCCAATCAAATGGTCTGTCGAATCGACCGTTTGACCTTTTCATGTGTGGAACTGTGGGTAGATATTGCCAGCCAATGACATCTATACAAATACCAGCGGATAGAAATCAAAACAAAACAAAAGTAGATTTTAAAAAGCATGGCGGTCGCTAATTGGTTAATCGAATGACTGACGTTATCGGGATAAATGTCCCGTGCTTGATACCTGACGTCATAGAACGTGAACTCCCACTATAACTTGTTAGATCTACATGAGTGTAGGCGATCGAAAGTATAAAAAACGAAACGAAATATAGATCTATATTTTAATTAGATTGGATACATCGCTACTAGCATCGGTAAATATGGCCGTCGATGAAACCCCGACTCAAATCTCTGATATACAATAGGCCTACGTACCATGACAGCCCTTCTCTTTGACCTGTGGTTATCGGACAGTTGATTAAATATATTAAAAGGAACTATTATTACTAAAAAGCAATTTATTTTGTCACCCAAAGAGAAACTTTTGTCACAAATACTGTCTTTTAGCCGTATTGTCATCATTTTTTTTAAGTTCAATAGAGCAGCATAAGAAGAAACCAATTATAAAGTAAAGTGAGATAACAATTGACCAGCCGTGATTCTGATAACACTTAGAAACCTTCTCGTTTTCTATGTATTTGTCTTGGAGACGATTTGACGGTGACGGTTGATTCTAGATAAACACGGGAGGAATAATTTCAAGTTGAGCATGATTGGTTAATCGATAGCCGTGTGCGAAGATCTGTGCAATGGTTAGTTAGTTTTGCCAGTGATTATAGGGTGTGAGTTTTAGACGGGTGGTCAACACGGCGCTGTCAACATCTTATAATCTTTTCAATTTTTTTATAATTACAAACCAGCAAATATTATAACTGCAAGTGCAACAGAAGTCCGCTCACTTATTTACAAATTAATTCACGGACGTTTTATTCAACAGGAAATAGACAATCACTTCAAAACTTTCTTGATGACGGACCAAAAAGATTTTAAAATTAAGTTGAAGAGAATTTGGCCATTATTTGAACAAGCAGCTGTTTGAGTCGGATATTGTTTCGTTTGTTTACACACAGGGTTTGTATTAAGAACAGAAGTTGGCCATTGATATGATAAGTGATCTACAACATGTAATGACGATTGTTCAGTTTATTCTGAATTAAACAAGTGTTTATCAGGTGATGTTAATACAATAATCAATGACCTATTCAATGACGTTTTTAATTTACTAGGTTTCAATTTTTTATAAGGAATTTATTTTTGTGGCATCAAAAAGCGAAAAGAGTGGCGTTTTATGAATTCTGTTCTAATTGTTTGTTTTATTAAATCCACCAGAAAAATCTAGAAAAAAACTTGCGCACTTTGTGTATACACCCGCATAGGTTATTCCACTTGACATTTTGGGCATATTCGCAATTGGATTAGCCCAAATTACAGTTTACGCATATGCGCGTTTGAGGCAACCTACGTGACATTCTGTATAAGGTTTGGGGTTTGTCCACGTGACATTCTATGCACATAAGCGTTTGCGTTTGCCCACGTGACATTCTATGCATAAAAGCGGGTTTTTTTGCCCACGTGACATTCTATGCATATAAGCGTTTTATTTTGTGCATATATACGTGTTTATGTAGGCCCACGTGACATCCTATGCATATACGTGTTTGGATTATCCAACGTGACTTTTTGCGCATATATGGGTTTGGGTTAACCTATGTGACATCTTGCGCATGTAGATCGCTCTTTTAAAATTTAAGGAAGAAACATGGCATGGATTGTAAGTTGCATGAAACCTGTTCTATGTTGGGTAGTGTTACTGGGTATGGTCATGTGTTTACCTGACAGAGAGAATCCTTTTATTGTTTGTAAAAAACGAAGAACAACCACTAACATCCTGGAACTATTGATGGCGCCCAGTTTAGTACGGTGTGCAGCTCTCTGTCTCAATACCCAACAATGTTATTCAGCCAATTATAATCCCAAGACGAAGGAATGTGAATTATCCACCCGATATGAGAATCAGAATTGTGGTAATCTCCTCTCAGATGTTAACACTAAATACCTGGAATTTGTAAGTATTTATAACTAAAATTATTTCGAGCCAGCTCCTTCATTGCTCCGTGTGCGTCGTCGTTTGACCAGCCAGCTATATTGCTACGTGTGCGTAGTCGTTTTATCCACTCCAATAAAAGTGCACGTAGTATAGCAGTTAGTTGTCGGATACGTGCAGAAACATGTAAGGCGTCTGAGAAACGTAAGGCATCCCCACCCATAGGCGTACGAGCCAGGGGGACGGGTGGGGGGGGGGCAGCTGCCCCCCAAACTTTCGGACAAGCTGATTTTTCGGGCAGACGGGTAAAGTGAGAAAAAAAATTATTTCATCTACTTGGCAAATTAAAGTGCTCGAAATCTAATAAAACACTAATTTTACGGGCTGGAATAGCAGTAAAACGCCCTTGGGGCCGTCAAATATTCCAAAATTTTCGCTGGGTCCAAACAAAGTCAGCCTCGCATCTTCGCCTCTCGAAGAAAATCGGTGCCGCTGCCTGATGTAAACCTGAAATTTTTTCGGGCATTCCTTAAATGTCACCGTATAAAACACTAATTTTACTTTTCTTTTAATTGAATACCACGAATTTGTACTGAGTTGACTGTGGATTAAAACAATTTGTCAGGAACCACTCTACTTTGTGCGACATCGATTATTATTCATGAATGTAACCGCAACAGTCTGATAGGACGGTTGGAATTCAGAGTGGGATTTCGGTTACAAAACCATTGGATACTTTTGGAGTTGCTAGAATAGCAGAGAACGCATTTGCGGTGGTTAAAATTTCAAAAGCTTTTCCGGGAGGGTGAGGCCCCCATAACCCGCGACAATTGATTAGTTGTTTGGAATTCGGGTCAGCCAGGTAGGCGACATTCGACCACATTGAAGTTGCCGTATTCACAACCTGGAATAGCTGGAAAACGCGTTTGCGGCAGTGAATTTTCAAAATTTTCTCCCTAAGGTCCCGTCAATGCGCCGGATTAACCACGGGACACCATGGGGGCACATTCCCCCCCCCCCACCCATTAGCGGGCCCCCCACAAAAATCGCATTTGCGCGCCTCGAGTATGGTCGGACTGAGGACTCCAACGGCTGGTGACCTAGTGATGGGGCCCCTCCGATGATCTGAGGGTCCTCCATCGGAAGTCCCTGGTCCCCACCCTACCCTCAATCCATGGTGTGTCGCGATCGACATCCGAGAATTCGGTGTAATCCGGTGATGTCGCGCCCTATGTTCGACTGGTATCCGTGTTTCTTTTTTGTTTATTTACCGGGAAACGTCAATCGAACTATTGTTGGACATTCCCCAACGTTGAAGCAATATTGAGAATATATCTGTGTATGATGATATCTAATTGTTCTGGGGAGAGATCTTTCTCCAAATTGAAACTCATAATATTATCTCCGGTCTACGATGGGTCAGGATAAGCTAGTGTATTTGGTTCGGCTGGCTTCTGAAAGCGATATCCTGCGCACCATCAATGTCGAAGAAACCATTGCAAAATTCGCCAGGGCCGAAAAAAAGAAGAGTTTTCATTCAACTCTAACTCCGCGTAACTTGACAGCTTATAACGCGAATTATCGCCTAACTCGAACAAAATACTTTCTTTCGTTATCCTTTTATAAAACATCGCATAGCTCGGAAACTGTAACTCGAATTATCACATAGCCCGAACCAAATTTCCGGTACAATCCTTATCGAAGTCTTATTTATTTACATCGCCTAACTCGAACGGTAAATAATGGATTTTGCATATAAGCTGTAGTTGTTGTTGTTGATATTTGTGGTGTATATAAGCTGTAGTTGTTGTTGTTGATATTTGTGGTGGTTTTAAGCTGAATTCGACGAGATGCACATCATGATCACACGAAATATTCCAATTTCTTGATTAAATCTCGTATTACCGTTAATTAATCGAGTCCGGCTTCGTCGTAACGTTACGGTCTCCATTCACCAAATCATCGTGGGGGATATAATACGATTTCGAATCAAGTGACCCCGTTATTTATCACTGAGCGACTTCAAAATTAGGTTTAACGGACTCAATGGCACCAGCCCACTCCTCTAGAAATGCCCTCATTTCATAGCACTCATAAGGGGGGGGGTACTTCTAAATGGCTTTGACACAAGTGCCTGAAATGCCAGGAAATTACGTTTCCGGTCTCCAATTACTGAAAATTTCCTGGGGGAGACCCCCCCCCCCCTTCATACCCCCTTGCGGGGCTTCGCGCATTCGGCGCTCGCCGGCCACACCTTCGCGGTGTACCAGACCCAGTCCCCAACCATGTTTAATCCGGCGTTGGGTCCCGTCTTCGCGGACTGTAAAACGATTCGAGTCAGCCACCTTAATTAAGCTATATTAGACCACTTTGAAGTTGTTTTGTTCACAGAAGTCCCAATATTCGAGTAATAAACATCTGACCGGTCATAGAGCCGTGGGTTGCAGCTTTAAATTGTTTTGTGTCACACAATGCAGTATTTTTAAACATTTCGTTTATATGTTAACCATAGTTACGTGGGTATACATACATACCGAGCTACCCCATTCCCTGGTTCACGTCCTGACCAAACTTGCAAACAAATCATCATAGGCGTACGGGCTCGAGGACAGTTGGGGGGCAGAACCCGAAATGCCCGAAAAAATTTCGGGTTTACAAAGAGCGGTGCCGGTCTTCTTCGAGGGGCGAAGAACGAGAGCTTACCGTGTATGGACCCCCCCTTCCCCAAAGAAAAATGAACAAAGCAACTTCAAAGTAGTCTAATATAGCGGAATTCTAATTAATTGTTTACAGTCCACGAAGACGGTATCATTGGGAGAAAAATTTTGAAAATTAAACTGCCAATAACGCGTTTCCCCGCTATTCCAGTCTGTGAATACAGCAACTTAAATTTAGGTCCAATATATATGTAGCCTACCTGGCTGACCCAAATTCGAGACAACCAATTGTCGCTGGGTTGGGGGTCTTACCCTCCCGGAGAAAATTTTGAAAATTAAACAATCGCAAATGTGTTTTCTGCTTTTCTAGCCCGTGTAAGCAACTCCTAAATTTCCAATGGTTTTGTAACCGAAATTTCAGTCTGAATTCCAACCATCCAATCAGACTGTTGCAGCTGCATTCACAAAAAATAATCGATGCCTGAAAAATGTCGCACAAAGAAGAGTGGCTCCAGACAAAATATTTTAATCCATAGGCCTACAAATTCGTGGTATTCAATTAAACGAAAAGTAAAATTAGTTTTATATGAGAGCTCAATGACAGTTAGGGAAGCAAAGATAGCAATGCCCGAAAAAATCCGGGGTTTACAGACAGCGGCGCCGGTTGTATGGATCCCCCAAGAACATTTTTGAATATTTGACTGTCGCAAACGAGTTTTCCTGCTATTCCAGTCCGGAAATATATTGTTTTATTAGATTTCGGACACTTTATTTTGCTAAATATATGAAATAATTTTTTTTTCACTTCACCCGTCTGCCCGAAAAGTCAGCTTGCCCGAAAGTTAGGGGGGGGGGGGCAGCTGCTCCAAAGGAAATAGGATTGTTTTTTGAGAAATTTGTTAAGGTGTATAATTGAAAGAGGGGTAAGCAGGGCGAGTCAGTTAAATCACGAATGCGAGTGTCAACTGTTCAGTTGGCTATACAGTATTTTATAACATCCCGTACAGTCAGTATTTCATATTTCAGCAATTATTATTATTTTATATGTATTACTGCAGCTTTCCAAAACTCTTTAAACAAATTAAATCAGTGCGATATCCAATTACGTTTCTCATTTTTTGAAAATAGTTTGAAAGCAATTTTCGAGTCGACTAGGTTTTGAACATGGGTTTGAAGCATATTTCTTTATCAGGATTCACTCCCGGGGCCGCAACCACAACAATTATATAGAATGGGCACGAGGTTCGCACGTAGTTGTTGACTTGGAGGGTGGGTGAATATATTCTGACTGTATGGACGTGTTCAAAGATTATAATATTTTAAAATTTCAGACGAGTCCATGTAAAAATGGTGGTGTATGGAATAGGGTGTATAAAAATTGTACGTGTATCAGTCCATATATCGGTAAAACTTGTCACAGAGTACCTAGAGGTAGGTGTAACACTAATAGTATAGCCCAAACATATAGACTACAGCCCCAATATGTAGACTTAGAGCCCAAACATGTAGACTGCGGCTAGACTTAAAGTCCAAACATGCAGACTTACGGCCCCAACATATATACTACAATCCCAGCATGTAGACTTGCAGCCCTAATATGTAGACTTACAACTCCGACATGTAGACTTACAACTCCGACATGTAGACTTACAACTCCAGTATGTCGACTTAACCACAGTATGTAGACTTACAACTCCAGTATGTAGACTTACAACCCCGGAACGTACACTTACAACCCTAGTATGTAGACTTACAACCCTAGTATGTAGACTTACAACCCCGGAACGTAGACTTACAACCCTAGTATGTAGACTTACAACCCTAGTATGTAGACTTACAACCCCAGTATGTAGACTTACAACCCCATAATGTAGACTTAAGTTCCAGCATGTAGATGTACAGCTCAGACGCTAGACAGGTCTACCCCAATGCTATATCATCATTTTGTTTTCAGATTGTTCCGAGTGGGTTAATCCAGCGACCAGCACCAAAATACCAGTAAAACCTCTAAAAAGTGATATTACCTACAACGTTTATTGTGCCCAAGAGAGGACTGTCATGTTCAGTCTGTTTTTGTTCCTTCTCAATCCCAATCAGTACACGAGGAGTTGGCAGGAATATAAAGATGGTTTTTATGCTGGTCCCAGTAGAGGACTTTGGTCCGGGCTAGAGGACATCCACCAACTGACAAGACACGCACGATATGATCTGATGGTTATAATTCATGATTTGCCTAGTATTCGTTCAGTATTGCTTTATAACAATTTCAGATTGGGTCCAGAATCTGATAACTACGCCATGTATTATGATTCGTTTGAAAAATGTCGCGAATTGGTTGGCATTCAAGTTAATTGCTACGATGGGGAGGACGGGTTTTCCGGATATGGACAACCCGGTAAGAATATGAATGGATCTGGATTTGGTACAGTTGATCACGATCAGCATGGTTGTGCCTCTTCCAACCAGTTTGCCTGGTGGTATAATACCGATTGTGCTTATGTTGCTCCTAATATGAATGACGATACTCCATTATTTAAATGGCCTCTATTATCCGGACCGGATCTAGAGGTCAAATTATATCAATCTCAGCTTTTCTTACAGTATTTTTATGATACTGAATAAGAAGTCGAACGTCTATGAATAGTTTGTTACGTCGCTACTCGCTACTCAATGACGGTATCTAAATTCTTTGAACATTTATTCTTCAAGTCGTGACAGGGTGGCGGTCTGTAAATTCTATGAAGTCGTTACTGGGTGATGGTCTGTAAATTCTATGAACAGTTCTTCAAGTCGTTACTGTGTGACGGTGTGTATAAGTGCTAAATGGAGGTTCAAAACGCCAGGGATTGGGTTTCAGGTGATATGATAAGACCAGGGATTGAGTTTCGCGTGAACTGATAAGAACCTTTGGGATTTTCAATGTCGAGTTATCTCTTTCCAGGGGTGGCTAATGTAGAGATGATCAATTAAAGTGCGTCTAGTCGTTCAGATGGGACAAAAGGCCAAGGTCCCGTGTAACGATTGGTTGCGTACGCAAACGATCCCATGGTAGGTTGAATGCAACTGTTCGACCAAAGTGTTTTGCACAGGTAACCACGTCATAGTATATAAATACTATATGTTAGTCCCTAAATAACCAGAGTTTCCGCCACACATACTGTATATCTCAAAAACACCAGGGGAAGGGGAGGGATAATTGGTCACGAAATCCGATTCTACCTCGTTTGATAAAAATACCTCAACATCCAACCTCAGATCAATTACAATACCTCAACATCCAGCCTCACATCAGTAAGATACCTCAACACCCAGCCTCACATCAGTAAAGATACCACAACATCCAACAACAGAATATTTGCTGTGGAAATTTAGTCTTAGACTGCATTGTGGACATTGTTGATAATGAAAATGGGCATTTTTAAATATTTTATAATTTTGACTACCTTTATTTTATCATGGTTTAAAACCAGTGATTATGTATAAAACCTATAATATACCCCTGTATTTATTAGATATTTATCAACATGACAAGACCATAATCAGCTCTTGATGCCATCTGATGCTCGAGATTTTAACTAGATCAGAATGAATCAGCCTTTTGATGATTTAATTTAAAAATGTAGGAGTGAGACCAAGACTTACATCTAGCTGTATCGTGGTAACGACACATTTAAACGCTCATAACTTGGCGGCTAAAAAATAAAATAATATAAATTAAATTTTCAATATGTTCATTTTGGCATTATGAACGACCAGCTCCTTATCTAAATCTTAAACGATGTATCTGTAATGAATTATCAATAAAATTTACATGAACTCAGTGTTTCAAATTTCCACAGTTTGGGGGTTATTGGAACCATGGCAAACCGTAATATTGTCGAAGTGCTAACGGAATATTAGTTGAAAACCGATTCAGTTACGATTATTTTTACATTCAGCATCCTCTACCAACTATTGGGACTGTCGACCAAAAGTCTCGGATTTCACCTCCGGCGTGGGTCGAGGAAAAGAATAATTGTGATTTATGAATTTCTGTCTTCGGGGTGGCGCCTGTGATATCTCGGTGGGCGGGGGGCGTCTTTGACCCTGACAAGGAAAATATGCCTAGTCGTTTGGATGGGGCCAGGTAAAAATCACCTTCCCCACATTGTGCAAGTGACCATGTTTATTTTACAAGCATTTGGCATGCAGGGAAAATACTGGGGATATGGTTGAATCTTCTACTTCAATTGACACCACCCACAACTCTTCATCCAAATCCAACTGAGTACTCTTGACTCCCCCCCCCTTCCCTATTCTTTTACAACGAAAAAATGAATTTCCCCGAGATTCTACGTACGCAGATTATTTGTTAGTTCTGGAAAAATGAAATGAAATGGGGTTTAACGTCCTACTCTTCTGCACCTAACCTGGGCTAATGGAAGACGGGCATACGGCATACAGTGTGAGGGAAATTTTGCCCGGGCAGCGGTGCTACGGCTTACTCTAATCTCGAATTCCAACTGCAAAGGGATCTTTTACGTGCACGCCAATGTGTACACGGGCCACGGTTTTTCGTCCCATCCGAACGACTAGACAACTTTCCTTGTCAGGCCCTCCTTTCTGTATCTCTGACAAGGGAAAACCACCCCGGAAATGTTAGTTTCGGAGGTTGGAAGCGAACAGCAGCAGTAGCTTTGACTGTCCTCGATCGCCTACTCTTACACCGACAGCATGTTCACTGATACGGAACAACAACCGAGGTTCCGTTTAGATACGGGCGTGCATTGTAAAATAAACCTTGACATTTGGAATGCGATATAAGATTAGACGTACTGCCGCTGTCCTGGCAAGTTGCAACATACTATTGGGGGCCCCGGGAACTGTCCTGGTTATCGTGCACGTCAACAGGACGACAGCCCATGTGATGAGTACCACCATTCTTATCAGCATTGCCTACACACAAACTACCTCATTTTGGTTCTAACACATGGTACAATTTTATGTTAATCAGTAGGGGCCAATAGGAGTGGCAGGAAACGAGAAATCCGAAAATAGAATGTGACTAAACTCAAGACATTTTTAATAAAGATTTTTTATTTTATATCAATAAAGGTTTTTTTTGACATCTGTTCACTACAATAAATATAATATAGGCATAAAATATAATATTTTATTTAAAGGAGGAGTCCCAGATTTCACAAGATACAAGGCATATAGAGAGATGGGGTGGTCAGTGAACTTTTAGGTGGGTCATAAGGGTGCCCTGTCCTTGGGGCAGCCGGGCCCCTCTTGGAATTATTAATTATTATTTAGATATTTACTGACATGACCAGCCCATTCTCAACTCACTCCACCGATGGGATTATAGGATTGCTCTGATTTTAAGTAGATTAGAACAGTCATTTAAGGTTTAAAGAAATAGATAATGGGCATTTAGTCTCAATTGCCAAATACCTTAGATACTGTAATTAATAATTAATGTGGGCTACATTTTGTCAAATTGATAACTATGCACAAAATAAAGTAATTTGACTGAAATTTGATATATGTTTATTTCTCATTACCTATATTTGAACTATTATTACTGGTTTAAAGAAGTCAATGAAAAAGTTTTACTTGTTGACAGGGTATTTAGTACTGTAAGTTATATAGGTACATGTAAGTACTCATATCTTTGCCTAATCTTTCCATATTCTAATGCTTTTAACAAACATTGACTCGGGCTTGTTTAGCCTCTAATATTCCAACAATCAACAAAAGATCGCCTGTACTGCATGTAACTCTAAAATCAAAATACGTGTAAGTGAATTTCCATCAGAGGTATGTATTCATATAAACTGTATGTGTATGTATTAAGGAATGAGATATGTTGTCGTTTTGATTGATCAGCTGGTTACCTTGCGTTTCTTCACCATGTCAGCTAAATATTTAAATCTTAAAATACATTCATCCTGAAATGAACAACATTAGTCATGTAAAAACACGAATAAACTCACTGTTTATAGTACAGAGGATAACACTAGTATACAACCAGATCACAAGTTCTACCAGTTGTGGTGGTAGCACATAATCAAACATCTCGAGTTATATAGATAGGCCAAGATAGCATTATATCTTTACACAATATTCAAGAAAGGTTTCACAGGACTGAAACAAGTGAATTGGGTATAGGCCAGTCACAGTGTATAAAAGATAGATATATTATTTACCTTGGTTTTACCAGGGATATGTTCAGATACTCTTTCCCATCGTAAATCTGTACCTTTCGGATATTGTCTTAATGCCCATTCTAATATCATCTGTTGATTTTGTGTCCATGTATCTGATTCGTTAATAATTACTTTACTACTTTTACTATTGTCTGGTTGATTAATATTGCTACTTTCACTTTCATTAGATTTATTTGCTGTTTTATATTCCGTTATAATTTTAGTCCTCTCAGCAACTTTTTCTTCATTTACATCTTTCCGACGTTTCTTTTCCGCTACATCCTTTTTGGAATTAATTTCTAAAGATTGAATATTTTCTTGATTTGTTGTAGTGTTTGTTTCGTGGGATGGGATTATCTCCCCTTTAGTAATTATATTGTCACTTATCCCACCACCCTTCTTGCTTATATTACCCCCCTTTAATTTTACGTTATCCACTTTATTGACAGATGTCAAATTAGCAACATAAACTTCTTTAGCTTTCTTTGATCTGGCTGTGACCTGGAGGTAAAATAACAAACTTAGTGTTATTTATTTAGCAGTCTGTGATAGTTAGCATACAGGCCTCTATAGCTGTTTATGTGAGGCAGGATGAGATTAAGATGAGTTTTTTGTCCCATCTGGTTAACTAGGTAACACTTTATTTGTGTTGTGGGAACTGAGCTGGGAATTGTACCTAGACAACTCTAGTATACATGTAGAGTCTAGCACCCTGATCATTTGACAACCACTGCCTTCTATCTCAGATACAGGCCTGATCACTTGACTACCACAGTATTTATAATTTATAATTTGATGAAGTATAATTTGAAATTAAACTGTGAATATTTGGAAGACAACTCTTGATTGCATGTAAAAACCAGAAATGGTTGACTTGTTTATACATCAATCAATATGACTATTTCAAAAGAAACTTAAATAAGATACTATTTCAATTAAATCACCAAACACTTGGAGAAGAATTTATATATACTCTAATAAAATATTGTTTTAAGCAAAGATTTGATATATATCTGAATCACACCATACCAACCTGTTCAACAGGTCGTCCCAACATATCAGCTATTTTCTCCCATCGTTGAGGTGTTCCACCAGGAAATTTATTAACTAATTTGGCCAATAAAATTGTATCTTCTTCACACCAATCACTTTTCTACAAATAAAATCACATATCAGCCATTATTACTAATTATTAAGCAAATTTTTTTTAAACCACAATATATCATGTGTATCATTCCCAAATCCGAATATATTTATTAACACAAAATAAATGATACATCATAAAATTAGAGTTCTGCGACAAAAAATTTTCAATTTATTAGCGTGTGATCAAACCTTGTATCACGATTAGCTAGTTACTCTAAGTAACATAAATGTTTCGGCTCTGCTCTCCACTACGTTACTACTCCCCCTTATAGACAACTCGTATGAAAATAAGGCTGCATTCAAATGAAAGTTGTTTATCTATTTGTATCGCATAATTCTACATGAAAATAGTGTTGGATTTTTATAAATTTGTGTCGGATGCGACAAGAAATGATTCCCTTTGGCAACTAAAGCAGAATCACAGTGAAAAATAGACGGTAAGGATTCCAAAATAGTCTTAGAACGGAGATGAGGGAAAAGCCTTATTTTCATACTAGTTGTCTATAAGGGGGGAGTAGTAACGTGGTGGAGAGCAGAGCCGAAACATTTACGTTACTTAGAGTAACTAACGATTGGCCTGATTTTGTTTTTTTCTAAATGCTCATATCGTGGCAACGTGTTATTGATGACGATGTCAAAGGCGTTAATATAGTGTATATGACACAAATTCAGAGAATAATTATTGTAATAAGATGAGTCTTAGTAGACGTGGTTTATAGGGAGTAAATTTGAATATTTCCTGTATTCTTTTTAAGGTAGAGATTATCAATCTTCAGTAACAAATTTGGACAAAGTCAATACCAAGTCATTACATCAAATCTTATTTAGTGCCCATCAGTTTTACGCATATACACTGCAATAATAACAACAGGATGCAATAAATTTTACACATTCTGACATGAATCTTTTTTTCAAGCAGTTTAAAATTCTCATATAGTTGCCAATGCCCTAAATGTAAGTTACCCAAGAAGTATTTGAGTCTGGTCTCCACATGATAGTGGTCTTACCAGCAGGGAAAACAAAGACGCTGTCCGACCAAAATGTTTTATCTCATGACAGGTAATATTACTCTGTCAAATCAATTGTTTGTGTATCATCATGTGATTGTAGAAAGACTTACTTTAACTAGTTTTGTTTGTGTATTATGTGTATGGTGTGATGAAACAACCGGTGTATAGGATACAGCTGTACTCTTACAGTAAAGATCAGGATCATATTCAGGTAATTCAGGTTTCTTACGTGGCTTTCTTTCATAACCTTCAAAATAAAACCCTTAATAACATAGATGGCATTCGCAAACATACAAGCCAATATCAAAGGTTCATCAAAATCAAATAAAAATTGTGACATATAGAGTGTCTTAGCCTTACAATACATACGTAACCATGGAAATGATAGAAATAATGTATTAAACGATATTCAATCCCATGCTATTCTATTTTATAGATGTACAAACCTTCATTACTGTCATTTTCACTCTCTTCTTCTTCTTCAACCACCTGCTGACGACGTTCTTCATATTTCTCCCGTAAATAACGTCCAATAGAAACAACTCGTTCAGGTGATGTTAAAATAAAATTATATAAAAATTTAACAAGAAGTATTGGCCACAGATTGATCAATTCAGGTTTGGGAATGGCCGATATTTCTTCTTGTAAAATATCATCCACATCACCTTCACCCTTCATCTTTTTTAATTTCTTTAATTCACGTTTTCTCTTTCCTTCAAAAACATCTTGCTACAAATATAAAATAATAAAATCAAATTGAATTTGAGTCTGCAGTACCCGTTGTTTTGTTTGTTGTTTTTGATACTAGGAATATAGTATTATTAGTATAGACTGGAAATACAAATAAATTGAGGTTTAAAACCAATCGGATTAAAACACAGATTCTGTTTCGTTTGGGTTTTTTTTTAGTTCAAAACTACTGAGTATATTTTAGTGTGGAATAAATTTTGAATGTTAATTATCTGAAAAATATAATTAATTATGCATGGAAATAAAACACACTTATATGGATATACTACTTCTGAATTTATTAACATGCTACATTTCGATACACATACAGATATCGTTCTTTGCTTGATAACGGTATCTGTATGTGTATTGAAACGTAGCATGTTAATAAATTCAGATGTAGTATATCCATATAAGTGTGTTTATTTTTGGTGAAATCTATTTCTATATGTCTTATAAGGATTAAATTATTTATGGCTTTAGTTAATAGTTGACATATGTCTATAAGAAGATAAACAAGTGTGAAACCCTAAAAATATGAAAGTTTGAAAAAAAGTGTAGAAATAGGAATTGTTATACTCACCACCACAAGTTTTTTCTCAAGATAAACAGACCACGCTGTCAAATACTGACCAAGTGTGAAAATACCAGCCAATAATAGAAATAATTCTCCCAATCCCATCTTTCTAACACGTCTGTAGTAAAACACAGGTTGTCTCCAATCAGGTAATCCATCTTCCAACACTCTATTATATCTAAAACAATCAGAGATACATACAACAATAAATAACTTATTATTGTACAACAGCAAGATGTTCATAACATGGGGGACAAAAGCACACAATGATTTTCAAATTCCAAATCAGTGGCTGACAATCTATTACTGGGAGATACTTGGTTCCAAGTAGAGTAATTATAAAACTAATAGGAGGAAGTTTAGTCAAGAGGAATTGGGTATAAAGTTTCATCATATTAATACATGTATAAGTTAACTTTCAAAACACAATCATAGAATAGTCCCAAACAAGAATAGAAATTTTCTTAAGTTAGTCATTTGATTGCAATAAATAAAGGTATTAAGTTTCATAAACTATTTCAATAATTACCAATGTAAAAGTTTAAATGTAAACTAGGTCTATAATAATTAACTTTAATTGAGTGGGTTCACGTAGTATTTTGAAACCATAATTCTGGTTGTCAAGCGCATTATTTCTATACAAAGCTACCAAATTCATGTGAATTCAATTTAATATTTATAATGAAAAAAATCAATTACTATTGTACCATATCAGTTGTTATAAAATCTGTCACAACTTTATTGATATCAAATAAAATAATAAGAATATATATTTTGTCAATTTCCTGTCATTTCAGCATTTAATAAGAATACTAGACGGGCAAGCAGTGGGCAAGCAGTATTGAAACGGCAGATAGGAAGTCCATATGATAGCCCATGATTCAACCTATCCAACAATAGTCTAGTTGTTTTGATCCAGTGACATCCAACAGAGAAATAGCCTAAACAACTACATAAAATCACAACAAATAGTCTAAACAGATACATTAAATATATTGCCTAAACAAAATATGTTTGATCACAACAAATACTTGAAATTGCAACAAAAAGCCTAAGCAATATATTTTAAATTTTTTTTCAACTGATTCCACATTTTTAAAAAAAATCAATCTCAGTCCTGGTACGATTGATTTTAATCAAATTAAAGAAACCTACCTTTGCCTTTTGTCTTCATTTCTAAGTATATCATAAACTGTTACAAGCTGGAAAATAAACAACAACACTTCAATTGATATCAGAATAATATGTTGAATTGAGCTGATATTGTGTTATGTTAGCGATGAAATGTTTTTTTTCTAAAATTAACAAGACTTTTGGTGCCACTGGTTGGTTTTGAATGAATAAATTAAAATAAAAGTTTTTACGGAATACTGTTAAGACTATACTTGTCCAAGAGCTTATTAAACTGTTTTATGTTAGAAACAGTTATATACACAATTTGTGATTTTGTTTGTCAATTTCTGACAAATACACAGATCAAACCCACAATAGTTGAACACATTCTTATTCATGTTTTACACTGAATTCCACAAAAGTTTGTAATCATTTAAATTATACATGCATTTGAGAAAGTCAGATCTGAATATTTAAGAATCACATATTTATTGTTTGCTATTCGTTCTCAACTCACTTTGAACACTAGCACACATGTACCTTTAAACATTTAATAGAAAATGTAACTTACATTTCTAAACTGGGATTCAGCTTCAGCAGCACTGTTTTTATCTGGATGAAGTTGTAGAGATAATTTACGATAGGCTTTCCTGATTTCACTACTTTTGGCATCCTAAAACAAAACATATATAAAAAGCATAAAATCTCTTAAACAATTTTCTTCCATTAATATTCAATAGATGGACAAACAAACAAAACATATATAAAAAGCTTAAAATCTCTTAAACAATTTTCTTCCATTAATATTCAATAGATGGATAAACAAACAATAAATTGTTTAATTGGCATTTAGTAACTATTGGATGAGAATAACACATGACACAATTATAGGGAATACAAGTTATTTGAAGAGTTTATTTCAGCGACGTTTCAACGAGGTATATCGTTACATAGATGGATTAGACTAGGTTCCATAAGCATACTAAACCCTTCACACTACTTGGCGAAAAAAATACTTTTGTTGTACTTTAACAACAGTTTATAAAACCCTGGGCCCAGATTCACCAAATCTTAACTTAAGATAAAATCCAAATTTTAGTGGATACTTCAAGTTTGATTGACTAAGCATTAAAATCAATCTAATATTATCCAATCATATAACTAAAATTTGGGTTTTATCTTAGTTAAAATTTTGTGAATAAGGCCCCAGTTTACTTCGTTCAGTTGATGTCAAAATTCAACTTATAATGGTAACAGAAGTTACACTAATCTCTTTGGTGTACAAATAAGACTTGGAGAACTTTTTACAATTGGGTCTTTCCATGTCAAATCACCCCCTAAAAATGTAAAGATAGGTTGCCAGGCAACAAAACATACACCCGCAGACATTACAATGTGGGCGTATAAAAACTAAACCGAACCCCACTCGGCCATATAAGTATAAGATGAAACACAATTTAGGCAAGTCTGGGGGAAAAAATTAAAATCTTTGAAAAGCCAAGAATCTTTAGCTCTTCAGCCATTTATTGCTTTCTTTATTCCAACTACAATCAATTAATTCACAATCAAATTTTGTCAAAAATCCCAATTTTTCCCCCCAGACCTACCGTACCTAAATTTTGTTTCATCTTGTATGGCCAAGTTCGTAAATTTGTGCATTATCCTATCAATGGCATTGGCCAAGTCGTCTAGCAGACGGAGACGTATTTTTTAACAGCGTGTTGTGTCGGTCATACTGGTTCTAGCAAGGTAAGCAAAGTCTTATTTTCTCACTAAGATGTTCATTTACATTGTTCAGGTATTCACATGGACTGACACGCGGCCGTTTAGCAGTGAAAAGTTGCCAAGTAAAATTGACTGGGACAGATTCCAGTTTGGACATGGATTCAATGGGACGAAACCTAAAGGTAGTACTGGCGAGTGTAATGAGACCTACGTTCAGAGCTGAACTAGGAATGACCCAATTACATCCTGGCACAATGCTAGTTACTTTAGTAATAGTGTCTGATAAGGCTATTTCTCACAGTTACTGTCTGTCCCTATGCACAAGAAAATAGCACGTTACACCACCTCGGTTCAATTAAACTGTTATTTTGTGTTTCCAAAATCAACATTTCATTTGAGTTATTTCAGTTTGAGTTATTACATGTTATTTGATCGAGAAATTCCACGCGCCCCTATTATTATACAGTACAGTATATCAATTCTTGGGTTTTCAAAAAGCATGTGAGAGTACTGAGTTATATTAAATAATGAAACAGTTTAATAATTCAACTGTTATTTTCTGATAGACTACTACTATAAATATTTCTCATAAAGTTTTTAGAAAGTCAATTTGACATACATCTAATCCATCATTCGACAATCCCCGTACTGTCAGAATTATTTTTCATTTATTTACCTGACCGATTCCTAGAAATTCATAGAAGTTCTGATTCACTTCTTCCACTGCATCAAAAACCTCAAAATCGCCCTCGTCCCAGGCAGATATCGATGTGAAAAGTAGATAAATTAAGACGAAACCCAGCAGACGACGGCAGGGCGCAGCCATTTTTGTTGGGAGTAATTATTGAGTGTTGTAATCGAAGATTATATGATTATTTGGATATTGTTTGCCTTTAATTTGTTCTTGGAGTTTCATACTTTGTCTATTATTATGGTATTTGCTCAGTTGGAAATATAGGTCATTAGTATAATTTCGACTGAATTTCAACTTTTAACACAGCCCTCCCCACTTGTTAATGAGTACTCCCCGACAAACCCTTTAGCGGTGTTTATTTCCACGTGTCCTTCTGTCAAATCTTGACTCAAACATATGGGAGAACTTTATTTGTTCAAATCTTAAAAAAAAATATAAACTTTTTAATCTGGCATGGCGTAACTTGCCATCGGTTTTTGTTTTTTAGACCCAAACAAAAATAATTTGCTTTAACTCTTAGAGTCTAGAATTGGATTATAGCCACAGAAGCTAGGCTACTAGTACTAGTCTACAGTAGTCGACACTACTAGCCTACTTTGCAACCTGGGCCCTGTTTCACGGAATTTTAACTAAAGATAAAACCCAAATTTTAGCGGATACTTCAATTTTGATTGGCTAAGAACTAAAATCAATCTATTATTGTCCAATCAAATAACTGAAATTCAGATCTTATCTTAGTTAAAATTTAGTGAAATAGGCCCCAGGTCTTGATAATCCTATGGTGGCTGATTGCAATCATGTCGTAATGTCGTGATATCGCCTTTCATAACGCAACAACCCGACATCACGACATTTCTACACGACAACACAACATCACGACATTTCTACCAGACATCACATTTTTACCCGACATTACGACACTAAAAATGTCGTGATGTCGGGTAAAAATGTCGGGTTGTCGTGATGTCGGGTTGTCGCGTTATGAAACAAAAAACTGGCAATTAAGAAAATGGTTGATCAAGTGGAAGTAGATTCATACTCACCTTGCAGTTTGAGTTGCATTCGTATCCATTTGTATACGTCCACATTCATAATGTGAACCGTCTTCATTAGCTCAGTCGGAGCAGAACAGTAGGACGTTAAACCCCATTTCATTTCATAATGTGAACATATTACGCCGCCGCCCTTGTCTGTGTGTCTGTCATTGAGTCAAGTGGTGTGGTTTCCAGCCCAAGCTTGTACATGACAAAGAGTAGGGTCGTCTGTCTAACCTCGTGGGTTTTCTCCGGGTGCATGCCCTACCCCGCGGGGTGGTGCCAATCCCGCTTTTTTGTTATTATTTCGTCGGTAAATATTCTACAGGTTGCAATTATTAACAGATTTTGTTCAAATTCGGCATGATCAATCATTTCAATAACAGGATGGTAGCTATATTAATATTTTGTCTGTAAACACTCTACAGGCCCCGATTCTTAAAGGGACAATAACATTCTTGCTGGCTTGGTAGCTCCAGAAAATAAATAATACCCTTATTCTAAGTACTAGATGTTTAAATGTCCTACCTGTTGTGTAAATTATCCATTACAACCTATTTTATATGTCCGGGCGTTCGAAAATATTTTAAAATCCAAGTCACATTTGAAAAGGTTTACGTTAGACTTTTCAAATCAATTGGTTGAATCTTTCCAATTTTTTAAATTAGGTGTGTTAAGATGAAATTTATATCATCATTTAATTGGAATATTCTAAAATAATACGATTTGTTGACCAGAATGAAGATTGGGACATATTTTTCGGTTACAACAAGAGTGTTATTAGGGCTTTAATGGATTTTCTTCAAATTTGGCATGAGCATTATTTTCAAAGAGAAACTGGCACCTACTGATGTAGATGCATGCCCGACCCATAGGGACGTTGTCACGCCCACTTTTCGTGAATATTTCGTCTGTAAACACCTTTCAGACTGTAATTCTTATGAGATTTTGTTCAGATTTAGAATGATCAAGACAAGATGGTAAACACCCTACAGGTTGCAAATTTTATACGCCCACATCCGTCGGTCAGATTGTCGACTCTCTAGGGCCTAATGTCATCAGCCGATTCATTTTAAATTTATGTACATGTACAGTGTTTATGGCCATGAGACGTAGAGGCCCATTGATTTTCACTGCCAGATAATTACTGACAGAGTTATGGCCCATGATCACGTTTCACTTTTTAAAAAATCTTGTATACGCTCTAGAGGCTAACGTTGCCATCCGATTCGCTTGAAATTTATGCACAGTGTGTAAGTTCATGTGACGAAGACGCCTAATGATTTTCAGCGATGTCCAATAATTACTGCCAGAATTATGGCCCTTGATCAAATTGAAATTATGGTGGACGCTCTAGATGCTAAAGTTATCAACCGATTGACGTGGAATTTATACACATTGTTTTGTTCTTGAGATAAATAAGCTGATAATTACTTTCAGACATATTGCCCTTGATCACTTTTCAAAATCTGGCGGCCCTCCTTGTGACTAAAGTTATTATCCGGTTGATTTGAAATTTATACCAAGTGTTTATGTTCATGAAACGAAGAATCCTATTACAATAACTTGAGCAGTTATAGCATCTGATTACCAGCCTATGTTGTGCATATTAAATTTTAGCACTATGAAGAAATAGAAGCCAGCCAAGTTTTTATTATTTCTGATAATTACTTCGTGGGTTGTTACTCTTGATTTTTAAATGCCCCTACAAAAGAATAAATATACAACAACCTATGTTTTATGTCTGTCAGTAAAGGATATGTGAGAAATAGAATTTTTAACTTGTCATTAGCAGATGGATAGTTTCTGTCTCCCAGAACCTCCTAGTCTTCAACGCACGGAGGGTCTGGGTCGGTTCTCAATTTTTGACGAAAATTACTGGATAATCTACCACATAAAAAACCAAACATTTGGTTACGCATGGGCAATGGAACCTTTTGGCTAAAGTGTCGGTAAGTGCTAGATCTTGTGAAGCCGGGCCGATTTTGCTAGATTCTATAAAGCGTGGTTGAAATATATCCCACAATTCACTTGGCACATCTATTATTAGAAACAAAATAGAGACGAGGAATAAGCATGCATCGCGATGAAGAATTAAGAAGATTGTGAGAAGCCATACGTCTGATTCATGACGAGAGAAAATTACCTTACAAACCTTACAAACAAAATTTTAAAGAGTGTCATCGTTGACAAGCGAGCTGTTTTGATAGATTCAGTACGTGGTAACTTTAAAAGACTGGATAATCCAGACAATGACCTATTTTCCGTCTATCTGGATGATAGAGACTATAGTAATTATAGAGATGCTTAGTGTCATGGTACAGTTAAGGTCATTTATGCTTTAGGTTACATCTCTTATTCTTCAAAAGTTAACCCAATTGCTTTTGTTTGCAATACATTTAGAGATTACACTTTATTATTGTGTGTTTCTTTAAGGATATTTACAGTTTTCTTCCATAGTAACTAATTACAATTCAAAGTTGTATGCATGAATTAGCTTAATTGATTTTTTTAATAATCTTGTGGACATTTTAGAGACTAAAGTTATCATTGGACTGAATTGAAATTTATACACAGGAAGAACTAGAAGCCAATCATTTTTTAATTATTTCTGATGATTACTTCATGGATTGTTACTCATAATCAGTTTTTAGTGTCGCCTTTCATAACGCGACAACCCGACAACCCGACACCACGACATTTTTACCCAACATCACGACATTTTTACCCGACATCATTCTTCCAACCCTGTGGTCATCATTATCATCACAGTTATAGTGCAGCGTCCAGTAGTACCACTAGTGTGTTGGTCGTGGAGCGACAGACAAGTTCTGTCAACTCTACCCCCACCCCCACCACAAACTTTAGGAAAATCCATCATTTAAACTGAGTGTTTAACATACCGTTAACTGACCTCACTTTTGCATTGTTGTTTGTTTACTCAAATGCGCTTGAATATTTAAGGTCATTGTCCTCTTGAGATTTATAAATGCATCTGTATTGTTACTAACAATGTTAGTAAATGTATGTATATATATTATTTGTCATATTGTTGTTTATGTACACATTTCTATTGTATGTTGTCCTTAAACTTTAAACATATATTATGCAACAGCTAATTTTGCCAACTGCAGGTCTTTCTTTAGTCCCGAAAATGTTATCTAAATTTAACTTATCCAGACCATCAACCATCGATGCCATCACTAGCCTACGATATTTACTGTATTGGAACCCGATCTGCTGCTTTTGATTAAATCTTCAAGGCTATTTGCCACCGGGTTGCAATTTCCCAAGTAAATATCCTATTTATAGCGGATAGCGTATAATTATTTACATTGTTCTAGGATATTTGACACCTGTATAGGCTGATGTGGTAAATAGCCATATGTCGCCTACATAGGCCGACTTGGAAAAATAGCCACATCCCTAGGCCGAAGTGGTAAATGTCCAAACCCCTGTAAAGGCCGACGTGGCAAATAGCCACACCCCTGTAGGCCTATGTCTTTCCAAATGAAATATTTTAATGTTTGTTTTAAATCCATTAGAGGTGTAACTTAGTCGCTCCTATAATTTAAAAATAAAGTTCAAGTGGAAATGTTCAATTACAGGTATATTTTTCTAAATAAATTAAACCATTAAACGTGACATGTGAAGTTCATTATGCGAGCCTTGTCGGAAACTATTTTAGGGATATCCTTATTATTTGTTTAACAGTGTTGCCCTTCAGTTTTTGTGCGGATCTTATTTATTTGTAAACATTTTAAAATACCCAGTAAGAAACGTTAGTTAATCAATATTATCTTCCAAGTTGTTGGACACAGATCACCGAATATAGGGCCAAAGTTATTTTTAGTCTTTCTCTCTCTTTCCCGTTTCCCCCTTTTGCATGGCGATTTTTGTTGACATTTTGGTGTAGACTCGAAGAAAAGGGTTTGAAAATACATTTTCTGCCATGTTTTGGTGAATATTCATGATTTTGTGAGGTTGGTTACGTTGAAAGGGAGGGCCAAAAATTGCTTGTTTAGTTGTCTCTACTTTCAGCTTGTGTATCTCAAGTTTTTCATGGTAAACCTCATACATGCTTTTGGGCCAGAGTTTGCCACATGTTGCTCCATCTGTGGCAGAAAGCGTTTTACCCAACGAATATTTGGGAAAAAGTTACAGCCGGTCTAAGAGACGGGAATTAAAGGACAATATTGGTGCCAGTCATTATCACATATGTGATAGAACTGATTAAACACTTTCCAAATATAATATTAACACAGAGATCATCGCTACCATAGAGGAGTAATAAAGGATTCATGAATCGGAAGTGACGAACGCCAAAGGAAAACAAGAGTTATTCCTGAAGTGACTAGTTATAACAGATACATGGGTGAATATCTGCTCACTAATAATTCCCTCGAAGACCTAAAGTTGCTCTGTGACACTGTGAGAGAATATCTTACAATTCATAAAAAGAATTGACTGTCACTAGATAAGAGAACACGAAAGAAAAACAGAAAAAAGTCCGTGCATTACCATGTTTTTATAAGGTAGGGGAGACCGGGGCACATTGAACCACCATGGATATATCCTTTATAACTATAATACTATACAACCCAACACCATACAGAAGTGAGATAACTTCTTAGACCCATTTCCCCATCAATAAGCCACATGCTGTGAATTATTTTCTTAGGCAGTGATTTTTTCAAAAAAGCGATTAAAAGAGACAAATTTTCCATAGCCTGGGAAATTCTTGTACTTAAAATAAGTTAATATATGTCTAATCTATACAATCCAGATAAACCGGGGTTTGATCCATGTAAGAGGGCATATTGATTTTTTTTTTTAAATTTTGATCATGAAATAAAGAGATCTTCCAATAAAAGAATTTGATATGAAATGAGGACAAACATATATGTGAACAAAATGGTTCAATGTGCCCCGGTCTCCCCTGTAGAATGAATAAAAACAAGGGGCTGTACGGAGTATTTCTATTTTTCCCGTGTTCTCTTATCTTATGACACTTAATTACTTATTGAATCGTCAGATATCCTCTTGCGGTCCCATATAACAACTTTTTGTCTTTGAAGGAATTATTAGTGAGCAGAAATTCGGCCGTTTATCTGTCATCATTCGTCACTTCAGTCATTCACATAGAGCTATAACTCGTGTTTTCCTTTGGCGTTCGTCACTTCCGATTCATGAATCCTTTATTACTCCTATATGGTAGCGATGATCTCTGTGCTAATATTATATTTGGAAAGTGTTTAATCAGTTCTATCACATATGTGATAATGACTGGCACCAATATTGTCCTTTAACATTAAAGTCAATGGGGAAATAATTAGTGATATGTGGCCTGTTGATCTCAGTCGATTTATCTCCCTTGATATGTTATAATTAAAAAAAAAAATAAAAAAATAAGCCAAGCACGAGTATTGCATTCACTAAAACATTCACTTAGGGCCTCGACTGTGTGCTTAAGTTTAACGATGTTAGCTAATTATATCTTTTAGTTGGATTAATTATTTTATCACATTAATTAAGAGGAATGTAGGCTAATATGCAATCTAATTAAAATATAGATCTATATTTCGTTTCGTTTTTTATACTTTCGATGGCCTACACTCATGTAGATCTAACAAGTTATAGTGGGAGCTCACGTTCTATGACGTCAGGTATCAAGCACGGGACAATTCATGATTCCGAGATTTGGAGTTAAGCTCCGCCCCCTTAGATACTGTTACTATGTCCCCCAAGCTTACAGCATTAGCGGTTCAATATGGCGACCCAGCACCTGACAGTTTGATTCGTGCATGCATATTGTCATCAAATAGTAACTGTATAGTGTGGTTTTAATGGTTTTCAAAAAAAAAAGAGTTTACATAAATAGAAATAAATAAATATAGAGTATAAACTGTATTCAGACAGGCCTCGAAATGTCGCTTTACTACCGTAACTAACCTGTCATTTATAATTTTCCACGTCACACTACTCACACATTATCCATGGCATGTGCACAAACACGGTTAAATGGTTCATATTTGATATATGTGAATATCATAATTAATTTCTTCAACATCGGCCGGACTAAAAATTCACACGAATCGCCGCAATTTTTAGCGGTAAGTTTCTGACTCGAATTGGCGTGGATTTCGCTTAGTAAAAGCATGCATCCCAAATGATGCTTTAAATTGAATGTACTACAGGTGTATGACACTGCCGTTGAGAAATGTGTAGATTTCGGACTCTAAAATATCGGTATAAAATTTAAATTGAATGCCAAACCCGACATTGCACCTGTACATGACACTATTCCAATCACGTGCTGAGGACAGCTGATCACGCCCCCTGTTATTCCTTTCTCGCATTCCAACTAATTTACCCTAAAAATTATAATGTGTAAAATACTCTTTCGGCCAAATTATTTTCTATTGTCAAATTGTCCTGTAAATTATACATAAACTTTATTTTCGGACATTGTTCTGAATTTATATTTCTATTGGAGACAAAACGGAAACAATTGTTACGATGCAGGCTTTATTGTGTCCAAATTGTTAATTGTTATGCATGATATTATTAAGGACAGGCTGATTCAATTAAATTATTTACAATCACACTGTCGTGAGAAGAGAGGGCGATCATCTTCTCCCTTTATCATAAATAAAAACATGTTAAAACAGAGCAGACGTCAGATGTTGTTAAATTAAATATTATCTGGCTTCTTACATAAAAATGTATAAATACAACTCAACCCTCACCACATGTTTTATTACTAATCCATAACAATCAACTAAGTGTTTATTTAATAATAAATAACAAAGGGCATGTTTATTTAACAGTAAGTGGACCTAAATGGGGAAACAATCTGGGATAAAAAAAAAAATTAGGTTGGGATGAAACAGCCCGGGTTGAAACGGTCGTGGGATAAACTGACCGTATCCCCTTGATCCAGGGCAAACACATTTTTAATTGTTTCTTTGATTTCTGAAAAAGTATAAATTTTTGCGCCATGCCGTCTTTCGGGGTAACGTTCGTTCATGCTTGTTACAAGTTCCCCACGCGCAGCGTAATACCATTTCGACGATAAATGTAGAAATAACAAACTTCCCACAGAGCACGGCCTTGTTTGTTTGTGGGACAAAAATGGCTGCCAATCTTGAACTACGCGGGCCAAATATAATCGGGCTTTCTGATTGGTCAATATCTTTACAATGATTGACAGGTCGGATTCGTCAATTGACCCGATAACGTCAGTCATTCGATTAACCAATTAGCGACCGCCATGCTTTTTAAAATCTACTTTTGTTTTGTTTTGATTTCTATCCGCTGGTAATATCTACCCACAGTTCCACCCATAAAAAGGTCAAACGGTCGATTCGACAGACCATTTGATTGGCTGACCGCTGATTTCAGGCAGAACACAAGTTAAATAACAAGTCCTCCAGATCCAAGAGTAGTAAAGACAAGTAAAAACGAAATTTTGAACTATAAAAAACGAAACGAAATTGGATCTGTGTTTTAATCAGATTGGCTAATATGAAATATTGGTAAAAATATATCGATGCTATAAAACGTTATATGAATGTTATTGATTCAGTGACCCATTACAAGGTAGCCTATGCCTCGCACTAGCTCAATCAGGTTGCCGATACCCAGTTAAACCGTTTTACTCGTGACAAATGGAACCGTGTCCAACCCTTTTACCCGTGTTACGCGAGCATGGAACCTCACGCCCCCATTCACTAGGAAAGGTCGCGAAAGATGTTTTTGTCCCCCAAGAATAAGCAGCCGTCCAAGTGGCATCATATATACTTATTTAGAGTCGTACAGTGATATACATTTTATGCTTTATTATCATATCAACATTATCACATTTCTCGTCCAATCCAGTTGTTCACCGGGGACTTCACACACTTCAACCCAATCTCCACCCCTGGAAAAGCCTCTCAAACACCCGATCGCCACCCAGAATCAACATCTTTGCCAAAATCTGCTCTAGAAAAACTTAGTCTCATAAATTCTTCTCTCGAGTGATACCCCCCACCCCAAACGATTTGAGACACCGGACTAAAAGGTATTTAACCCTAATCCAAATCAGTTGCCCTGTATGTCCGAATCGTCAGCCTATTATTTTGTACGTTTAAACAACCGGAAGGGACACACACAACCCTTCCTCCTTCCTCCACCCCACCCCACCCCACCGCAACAACCAGTATAGTGAGTCAGCGCTTTTACGTGCATCACTAATGTGACCAAATTCCATTAATTTTTTTAACGTTTTATTTCATTTTACTTGTACAGTACAACAATAAAAGAACATACAAAATGTACAGATAAATGTGACCAGCGGCTGCCAGGCAGGATACGCCCACATTTTCGAGAGATGGATAGAGAACAAACTGAAAAGAAAGCGATTTTTCCTACAATCAAGGGCTATAATTCATAAAGTTACAATTCGATATACGCAAATATCGAACGGAACCAAGATCGTTGGGTTATGAACATGCATTTCAAGATTCATCAAAATAGGATTACAATTGTGACCTTTACAGGGTCCACAACCTTATATACCATATTTGTACACTATTCGCGTAAAATCGGTGGCCATTTTGTATGGCAATTTTGGTCTGATTTTCATGAAATTCGAAATGAACCTTCATTCCAGTGTAATACACTGATCTTTTTATAAATAATAGCTTTCGCCTCCTTTTAATCCCCGTATGAGTTTTCTGTTGTGTAGGAATACTCCTTAATGGCCCCCTAATCAAAGGTGTTATACTTTAATTGTATTTGATTTTATCTTTGTTGCATATTCTGTATATATTTGCCTACACTATTCACAAATTTGTATCATTGCTTGATAAAGACGTGAGCATCCTCGTCGAAACGTCGCTTAGTATCAAACTCAGTAATTGTGTATCCATAAAATTGTACCTTGTGTTAATATGTTCAATTACTAAATGCCAATCAAAGAAGCTGTAGTGATTGGCCGTTATTACTTACTGATTGTAGAGTCGTATTCGGTTGACGCGTGCCTTGTCGCTCACAATTCTGGTTTTAATCCATTCACACCCCTCGAGGCATTAATTCGAGCGCGTACGTTAAATCGAGTATCCTAAGTTTCTTGATAGAATTTGAATTATCTACCAGAGATGATTAAAAATAGTATACATTGTATTATGGTATTTATTTTAGAATTGATGGATGTATTTATAAACCAGATTATGTTTTAATTTATAGATGTCAGCCATTTAAATCCAATCCAACACAATCCTCGACCTTGACGATAATTTCCACCAATAACACGATTCATGCCGACATAGATATTATAATTCACTGGCCCTTGGCTATCAGACTGGCCCTTTAAAGCGAACAAACTTTCATCCTTCATCCCCCGATAACTTGATTCTCCTTGTCCGCGCCATGCCAATTCCTCATTCGTCACCAGAAACGATGCCGTTTTGTTCAGAAAATCATCCTCAATATTAAGAATTTTGTTGAGCGGGTCGCGTGCCTTATCACTGCCGTGAACAGTAAAAGTAGATCCATATCCTTCCACTTCACAATCATTTTGTTGAGTTTGCCCATCACCGGCTGAAAAGAGATACAAGATTTGAAAAAGCCAGAATATTTAGAAGAACGGGAATTATATTTTATTTCATGATAAACCATGAGACAAAAGCAAACGTTATATTTACCATCCACAATCACACCTGACCTAAGTGATCGACACCAGTGAAGACGTTTTTGCTTGATTATGTCCATGAACAATGCTCTTAAAATGACACGACCTCTTACATTTGGGTTACAAGTTCGTGAATCATAATCAACACCTTTCGATGGATTTTTCAAATAATGTTCTGTACGTATCGAGGGCGCTGTTTGGTAGGTTAAAGGACAATATTGGTGTCAGTCATTACCACATGTGATAGAGCTGGTTAAACACATTCCGAATATAATTTGAACACGGAGATCATTGCTACGATAGATGAGTAATAAAGGTTTCAACAATCGCAAGTGACGAGCGCAAGAGGATATCGGACTATTAAATAAAGTAATTGAGTGTCATTAGATACGAGAACACGAGCAAAATAGAAATAGTCCGTACATTACCATGTTTTTATTCCTTCTATACCTTATAAAAACATGGTAGTGAACGAACTTTTTCTGGTTTTTTTATGAAACCGTTATTACTCATCTATCGTAGCAATGATCTCTGTGTTAAAATTATATTTGGAATGTATTTAACCAGTTCTATAACACTTGTTATAATGACTGACACCAATATTGTCCTTTAAGGTTAATGTGTATTCGTGTGCCATAACGAGAGAGCATTGTCTTCAATATCACCGACCGTAGAAGCCCACCACCACCAACTAACAAGCAAAATAAAAAAGCACTTAGTGTAATTATAGTTAATATGTGCAATATATACTTACAAAAGCCGTCGTTTGATTTTGAATCACCAATATTAAAAACCCAGGCAGTAGGCGTATCAAACCACATATCAATCATTGCCGTTACTTGGTCTTCATTTGCTAATGCTCTTGGAAATGTCAGTTCGACCACACCTTGTAGGCCGCATTTCTCAGACAGGCCACGAGTTAGGTTGGATATCCAGGTAATTGCAAAATGGTTTCCATGGTACTGACCTGAGGTTAGGTCAATCTCTAAATCATAGAATCCTGAAAAAATAGGCATAAACGCTTTGATAATGTAGTATCCATTATTGAAAACTTGAAGTGTAACAATTCGGGACGATAACTGGACGATTATTTGAAATGCATCCATTCGGGACGATTACTGGAAATGCAACCATTCGGGACGATTACTGGACGATTACTTGAAGGGCAATCACCTGGGATAACGTGACGTGCAACCATCCGGGACGATTACTTGAAGTGCAACCATTCGGGACGATTACTTGAAGTGCAACCATCCGGGATAAAGACCGGAATCGTAACCATGCGGGCGGGTGAGGAAATTACACATTTGGTGTATCTTTGCTGGAAGAGTGGCCATTTGGTGACTGTGGAAAAGCTAGGAATTTAAACATTTGGCGGGTCTGTGTTTGTTGTTTACTGCGGTCTGGGTATGTTTTTTCTCGCCAACCTGTAGTAATAGGCATTGACCTAACCACGTGGTGTATATTATAATAGTTAACATGTTCACAGTCAGTGTAGTGTTATACAGATTCTTGGTTTAGTATCTATCAATAGAATTTAGCACTGAGAATATATCTGCTTCACCGAATGTTACAGTATATGAAGCGGTATAAAATATCTTTTGTACATTTGATTCCGAAACGGAACATAAAACACTATTTCATGAATACTTCGACCGGTTTGAGTAGCATATCGACGACCTTCGATCGGTTTTAGTACCATATCGACCTTCGACCTATTTTGAAAACGTTAATTTCTTTTTTTTTTCTTTATTTTGAATGTTGATGTAAATAGAAAACTGTTTAATTGTGTGAATTTTCTTTTATCACGTGAGATTCTACTTTGTTTTATTTCTTCACATATATTTGATTCCGTTCTTTATGTTCAGGAATAGAAATATATGCCTATCAGTCTAGAACCGTTCTCATCTGTTACTCGCGATAAAGGCGCAACGACACCCGGTTTGTTTTCGAGATATAGCGAGAGTTTAAAATAAGATCTTAAAGAGTCGAAGCTTCAATCGACTGTCTACAAACCACTCGTTTGTATTATTGTTCATTTATTATATTAGCGTAGCACTATTGTTATAAAGTTAAAATAGGGCTGAAGCCCTCCCTAAATTTTTACGTATCTAAAATATTTTTGCATGTGGGCGTATATTGTCGTTATAGTTGTCCGTCCGCCCACCGCCCACTGTTTATTGAACTACAGATTTATCTGCCACAGATCTCCGTTACTTTCGACCATAACTTCGTGGATTATAGTCCGTGGTTGTTCGCAAAATTTCATTTTTAGCTTGTAAACACTCTTCAGACCACAATTTTTATCCGATTTTAAGGAAACCTGAAATGTATGTTTATAACCCATACGTCTCGGTTCCTTGCCGATAATCGCGTATATCCACCGTAATTTCAGGGATTATGGCCCCTCTTGTCAAATTTTTTTATCCTATTTAAAAACGTTTAGTATATCAACGTTACACCGTAATGGTGACTGGCTTCGAATTTCGTGAAAATCGGAGCGAAACTGCCCGACAACATGGCTGCTTCGTGTACGCAGATGGCGTAAAAGTATTCGATTTTGACGAAACCTAAAATATGCTCTTACATCCAAAAGATTTCGGCCCCTGATTGTGGCCCCTGATTGTACAAAAAGTCGCCTTTTCTTTAGCTCATTTGTTGCACAATGTTGTTGTATTTTGCATGGCAACGGTCTTTTTAATATCCTATGTTGTATTGTTGTTTTAGAAATCATCATTTTACAAACTTAGTATTGCTGTTGTCGGATTTGTGTTTCTTTTACCACAACGTGGAGTACCACTGTTGACACAGGTAGTGTCACATATCCAATTTACAGTCACACCGTGTAGCATGTGGTTACATAGCCGTGTCGCTGGCACCTGGCAGCAGACTAGTCTTGTCACTTCACAGGATTTGGAGTTCGCGACCAGGGTAAGTGATTGAAGCGCAAGTCACGAATTTCATAGATTCTGCTTGGATGAAATTCAACATTCGTAACTAATGCGATGTCTATTGTGTCTTTGATCCCAGTAATCTCGTGATATGTTAAAGGGACAATAACATTCTTGCTGGCTTGGTAGCTCCAGAAAATAAATAATACCCTTATTCTAAGTACTAGATGTTTAAATGTCCTACCTGTTGTGTAAATTATCCATTACAACCTATTTTATTTGTCCAGAGGGTTCGAAAATATTTTAAAATTCAAGTCACATTTGAAAAGGTTTACGTTAGACTTTTCAAATCAATTGGTTGAATTTTTCCAATTTTTTAAATTAGGTGTGTTAAGATGAAATTTATATCATCATTTAATTGGAATATTCTAAAATAATACGATTTGTTGACCAGAATGAAGATTGGGACATATTTTTCAGTTACAACAAGAGTGTTATTGGGGCTTTAAATGGACAATAATACCCATCTATTTTCACAATAGTAAATGTTTACAGTTTATCTCTTAAACAAACATAATATATACGAGAGCTAAATCAACTACCGATATCATCGGATAAACTAGATTTCTATATATTTAAATATGATTTGCGCTTGATGATTTAGCGTAAAACCAGATAATCGGGACTTTATTTATCATCGTAACAACGTACAAATGACAATCGAGGCTATACATTTCTTTCGAGGACAATAACTCTGCTTACAGTGACGTAATTTGACTCTTTACACCATCGATCTTTTAACTATTATAGCGAGAACCGCCAGCTATTTATCGAATCTTGCATTATGCCCCTTTAAGAAACATAGCTTAATCTGATAGAAGTTGTAACATAATATGTATATTACCAATTTATATGATTAAAGGTATATGACGTTTACCTGTAGTTAATGCATCTCACCTGTATTTACAGGTAAATCTGTCCTTGACCCCCCTCCATGTTTACCGAATCTTTCTTTTAGAGAATCTTCAAACTCTCCATTATGAGATACAATGTTTGATAGCGAGGCGCCAAAAGATGCCATTTTATCTTTTCTTGAAGGCTGGTGAGAATGTCGGTTTAAAGTGGCACTTCCACCGTTAATGTTATTTAGGGTTCCAGAACTTCTCAAACTATTCATATAATTCCATTGAACACCACTATTCTGTTCACCCAGATCAATATTGGTATCACTACCCCGATCGCCCGGAACATTATTGGTGTTCCTGTCCCGTTCGCCCAGAACATCATTGGTGTTCCTGTCCCGTTCGCCCAGATCATTATTGGTGTTCCTGTCCCGTTCGCCCAGATCATTATTGGTATCACCATCTCGGTCAACCAGATCATTATTGGTATCACCATCTCGGTCAACCAGATCATTATTGGTATCACCTTCTCGGTCAACCAGATCATTATTGGTATCACCATCTCGGTCAACCAGATCATTATTGGTATTACCACCTCGGTCAACCAGATCATTATTGGTATCACCATCTCGGTCAACAAGATCATTATTGGTTTCACCTTTGATATTTATCTGAACCCCAGTTTGCCCTTCAGATCCTCTTAATTCAGCATTATTCACACCCGATACATTTCTGTTTACATTCGTATTCAAATCCTTTTCCCTTTCACTATTCACATCCATATATTTATTCACGTCCATGTTGTTATTAGGCTGGTTTTTATTCACACCCACTCGATTGATAACCATATTATTATATACACCCCTGCCGTTATCAGTCATGTCACGATCATGATTCACTACACGGTGATGATATTTATTATTCATATTTTTATTGTTATACCTGTCTTTCTTATCATCAACTTGTCCGAATCCACCGTCGCCATCCCCTTCCCTGTAAGCAATCACTTTATCAGCCATTTGCCTATTACTTCCCGATTCATGACGTGTTTCATTATGATTATCATTCACTTCCCTAGTTATATTACTATTCACACCTCTCTCGTCATTCACTGTATTACTAGAAATCACATTTATTCTGTTAGTATTCACATCATCGTCATGGCCCCTTTCCGCGTTATTATTCACATCACCGTAATGACCCATTCCCGCGTTATTATTCACATTATTGTCATGACCCACTCCCGTGTTCTTATTGATTTGGGCGTCGTTGTTAACAAATCGGTCACCATGGGAACTTACTTGGGCATCTGTAGTAATATCGGTAGTCAAGGGCGTTGAGTTGTCATCTGTAGTAATTAATGTGTATATTATTCGACCGTCTGTTGAGGACAGGGCTGTGTTAGACCGGGTTATCCAGTCACTGGTTGGATCTGAAACCCCTGGTCGCGATGTACTAGATTGGGTTATCCAGTCACTGGTTGGATCTGAAACCCCTGGTTGCGATGTACTAGATTGGGTTATCCAGTCACTGGTTTGATCTGAAACCCCTGGTCGTGGTGTGCTAGACTGAGATATCCAGTCATTAGCACCATATGTTGTTTCTCTGCGAAAGTTAGAAGGGTGCAAGTTTAAGGGTAAATCGGAACCAGTCCCACTCCCTTCTGAATTCGACCTGTGCACCACACGTTTAGTCTGGGAATCCAATTGGTGTTTTAGTAAAACCTTCTGATCAACCTGCCTTGTCCTTGTCGATTTCTGTCCATTTTGAGAAACCCCTGCTAACTTTCTGGAATCATCTGACACCATATTAGTAATCTGTGAATTACGGCATAAACAAGACCTATTTATTCTGCGCAGATATTTTCGCAAACTCTTGTATCTCCTTATTAGGATAGTATTCTGTGCGTGGAGATTCTGTTGTCCACTCACCACGTCCCGGAGAATCATGGTCTGAGATTGAAGCATGGTTTTTATATCCCACATGCTCACTTGATCCGATATCAACTTCTTGTCCAATTCCAGATTTACAAAATTAGGCGATGTTGTTGTGTAACTGTCTGCAATGTCGCCAGAATATCTTGACGTCGATGTTGCTGTTTCTACGAAATCGCCAATCCGAGAGAAGAACACCAACATAAATAACAAAGTTATCTTATCCATTTCAAAATGAACTAAACAATTGTTCCGCGGAGAATGGTTGTCATAAAATGTTGAGTAGGATAAAATTGGAAGGAACAAAAATTAAAATGGTTCCACAGTAATAGTCAATACCGCATACAAACGCCTGATGTTCTTGAACTAGGTTCTACACATTGTTTAAAATAAAGACCATTACAATATGGATTGATTCTTAAATACATTGCCGGGAAGTCCTCAAACAAGAGTGATATTATCACATTCAAACCCTAGAGTAATATATCATTATTCCTATAGTGTACAACACTCATTAATTTCTATAGTTGAAAACATGTTAGCAATTTTCAGGTTTGGTTCCATTACTATAAAGGATTTATAAAGTCGTAGATTTCTTCCACACCAGTTAATGTTTTACAGCTGGTCGGTTAAAACTAAAACAAAATATAAAATAAACACTGAAACATGTTACACGTTACAATATAAACATACATGGATTACACATTCTTAAATGAGAGAGGGAGAGAGAGAGGGGGGGTGTAACGGCCATTCGACTCAGACTAGGTCATTTCGGAACATACATATGATTCAATTTCATTTCTATGGTCGTGAGATTTTTATACCACATCCCCTTATATGTTACTGCTTACCGTATTTGTTATTTAACTACATATGATTCAATTTTATTTCTATGGTCGTGAGATCTTTATACCACACCCCCTTATATGTTATGTAACTGCTTACCGTATTTGTTATTTAACTCCTTGCCTTATTTGTTATTTAACTCCTGACCTCATTTTTTATTTAACTCCTTACCTTATTTGTTATTTAACTCCTTGCATTGTTTAACTCCTTGCCTTACATGATATTTAACTCATTACCCTGACGTTATTTGTTATTTTACTCCTTGCCTTATTTGTTATTTAACTCCTGACCTCATTTGTTATTTAACTCCTTACCTTATTTGTTATTTAACTCCTTGCATTGTTTAACTCCTTGCCTTATATGATATTTAACTCATTACCCTGACGTTATTTGTTATTCAACTCCTTGCCTTATTTGTTATTTAAGACTTCGTGACTGGCATATCGTTTAAGGCGTAAACTCTTTACCTTAATTCACTGTTTATCTCCTTATACTCCCCTAATAAGCGGCGCTACGCGTATCATTCTACGGACTGTAGATATACCATCCTTTCCTAAATAGAATAGTTTGTCTGACTGCTTATCCACATATCAGGTTTAGCTCGATTTCTTCATTCTTTTTCTTCTTAACTTGTTTATTTTCTCCATTCGTTCTGCGTAGTTTATTTACCATGAAATCTTAAAGAACGTATACTACAGTCAAAAACACACTAGACAGAAAACCCCGATACAATTGTTTCAAAGGGGCTAAAAATCGCTGTTTATTGCAGAGTATGTTTTTTTTTTCAGTACGACTCTTCGAGTGTTAAAATTTATTTCACAACGGTTAGATAAAGGGTAAAAATTCCCCACCCTTTCCAAAGCACAGTAGACAGATAGCACATTATATAAATAGTAATTTGAATGGGTTAGACAAAACTTTCCTCCTCCACAACCCTAACATCCTGACATGGTTGTAGATTTGGTGATGAAACCATTACAATAAGGAATATTAAACTCTAGAGATATTATCATGTTATCTGGTCACATACATCTAGAGTATTTGGTGAAATATTGTAATCTGGTCACGAACCATCATATTTTCTCCAAAACATACAATGCACTTATAATCCACACTAGATCTACTGTATTTCAACATTTATATCTATTCATATAACTACAGGGCATCGAGTATATATTATAATATTTTCAACCCGTCCATATATCGGTAGGGCAACGACGTTCGGAGGGTGGGGGGGGAGGCGAAACACCGCGATCCCGAGTACACGTTAGCGTTCACCTAAAATAACCCTTGGCAGTTATAATTGGAAGATGAGTGGGCGTTTCCCCCGCTTAGAGTAGACCAAATTAAATCTTATTTCAGTTCCTGTTGATGTAATTTTGTAATAGCCTATTTAATCCGGATGAACAGATTGAATGTTGGTTGTGTTTAAAGATGGTTCAATTGTAACACTTGGAGTAATGTAAACAATGTAAACAACTATAAATTACAACACAGTAAGTAATATAAACAAAATCTGCTAACATCATTATAGGAAGAGCTGTTGAGGTGGTTTTTCATATTAATTTTATTTAACCTTCACAAAACACATTTTGTCAAGTTATCACATTTCTTCCTCTCACAGATTCTCTTTTAAAGATGGCTCGTGACGCTGATTCACTTAACGCCATATCCAGAGTTTGTTCCTATAACCCGATCCACTTAACGCCATATCCAGAGTTTGTTCCTATAACCCGTTCCACTTAACGCCATATCCAGAGTTTGATCCTGTACTCTGACCAGTTAATTTTCCAGCCTGGCTGCCCCCGAGTTCCGGGGATATGAAAATATGGAAACCCAGTCTGACCAGTGATATCAAATTATGGAAACAGATCGTAGACAGAACTTAATAAACCTCATACACGCATATGGTGGAAAGACAACATATCCAGGCTTTATACTGTAAATGATGAATCAATTGTGTATTCCAGGCTTGAGTGGCAACTTTAAATCTTATCCCGAGACGTTGGTTGAACTTGGCATTATATTCTAGGTGAAGATGTAGACGATTGGACACACGGGTATAGAATAACTCTTGGGTCATCTTGACACTTTGTGTATTGTGTTTGTTCACAGCCATAAATTAAACTAGCTAATTTAATATTATATTCTAGAGTTTGATTTATAATATACCGGCTAACATACACCCATACGTAATGCTAACAGAAACATGCGTCATGCTGCAAATAACTAGTGGTCTGTGAGCTTGATCGATGTAGCACAGTGCTGTGATTCCGCCTCCTCTCCCTGGACCGAGATTTTGGAACACCACAGTACCCACTCTCTGGTTCAGGCCGATTCCATCCCAAACCATGATGCTTGGACCTCGCAATGAGGTTGCTCCATGACACATTGGTCTGAATAACGCTAGCTACGTCGACGCCATTTTCTGGTCCTGCCATCCGCATTTGATACGCAATACCGACTCTCCTTAGTTCTCCTTTGCCTGTGTCGTTTTTCAAACTGTGGACGTTCCCGTCGAAGGCGAGGGGTGAGGTTCGGTCCACGGTAAGGTCTACGGCATTGGATGTTCTCTCCGGTGACACGTCGGCGCACTGTATCCGCACTGTTGGGTCTTCGAGTGTTCTCACTGTCTGGGATGGTCGTCTTGTCGCCTTGTGGTATCCCCTGGTCTACCATTTCGTGGCCGATCATCCGTGGTGTTGGCGGCCCGAAAGCGTTGCTGAAGTCCGTAGATGGTCCGAACATTGACCTGGAATTGATTGGCAACGGCTACTCTGAGCTGTCGTGAGTCGTGGCATGCTGCTGATGTTGTAGTGTGATTGATTCAACCAGGTATAGGGGGGTGCATTTTATAGGGAGGGTCCCGGTGAACAGCACGTGCAGCATCACTTACATGAAAATCGTGGCAAACACATTACCATCTCATTTTTGAGATCATTTCCTGGGTTCAATTCTATGTTTGGGAAGGGCTCTTATTGCTCGGGTAAAGTCGGAGATGTGAACACAAGTATACAGTGAAAACATTTGGCAAGTATTACGCATATTCAAAGTAACATATCAACCCGACGTTTCTTTTGCTGCTAAGAATATGACCAAACGAACAACCTTGTTCCTGTCTTAATATTTCCAATTTTTAAAATGAATTACATGATTCAAAATGTCTGTGCTCCACGACCACAAAAATCAAGTGGTCGTATTTCTAATTCATACCAAGAGCAAGATAATGAATGTTTACCTTTAAACGTCGATGTCATCGTTTTCAACCTTTTGTTACAATATATATATACAATGTATATAAATATGTGGATTGTAATATATAATGTTATCTATCTATTGTTAAGACAATATGTGAAGCCATATTGAAATAGGTGACTCGTTGAAAGACGCACTATTGAAGCGTCGTGGCTTCTCCTAAACTGGGACCTTACTACGCTCGCTGTAATTGGGGCTATCCCCGTCGTGTAACCATCTTACCGTGGTAACCATGGGTTTATCACTGTTGTATAACGATCTTGCCGTGGTAATCAAGGGTATATCCCTATCGTATAACGATCTTGCCGTGGTAACCATGGGGTTATCACTGTTGTATAAAGATCTTACCGCGGTAACCATGGGGACTCGTGTTTAAACTTGATATTTGGTCCACTCCAAACTGGAAAAACAACAATATAGTAATGCCAACTGATCGCGTCGAATCATCTTTTTTATGCAATCTTATCTAACGTATTTTATAATTCCGATCGTAGTCTAGTTCCCGATGAAGTCTAGTCCCTGAAAATTAGTTTGTAATTCCGGTATTGTTTTGTATGTAGTTGTTTTATATTCTGTTCCGATGTAAATAAACCATATGTATTAAATTGATCTCTGTTATCACTAAGTTAGTGCAATAACAAGAGAGAGAATGTTATAGAACAGAGATATATATAGAAATAGTTCAACACGGGTATAGAATATAATGTATTTTTATTCAGTAAATAAGTCGTGCCATCAGGTAGAACATAGTTTATTGATAATTTGTTTACTAGAACGGTGAGGTTATTTCTTCAATACTACACCAAACACCATGAAAGAACAACTCGACATAGAACATTCTAGATTGGAATGTAAAAACTCAAGGGCTCATTGTCGTAGAAGACGCAGTACGTGGTCGCGGTCGCATTTCATTACCAACCAATCACTAGCTGCCCTACAAAAACGTTATATTTAAAACGAGTGCCAATATTGGACCAAATATGTCTACATAACGTTACGTCATGACTCACAATTTTATTATGCCTAATTAACCCGTGCATAGCAGCATACTGCAGTAAAACTAATGGCGTGACAAACGAGGCTATCAAGTCGAATGAAATGTAAACAATACTGCTTGGAAACGAACATACTTTCACCGTTTTTAATACCTTAAATCACTGTCCAAAGTTTTAGGGAAGACCCAGATTAAACGAAGGACTGTCATGTTGCTGTACTTAAGTGATAGCTTTCATTAAACGGAAAGAATAGACTCCCTCCCGCATAAGTTCAAGAAACAGACGCTATTCCAGCAATGGTCAGAGAGGGATTTCTCGGGCCATTGCTTCGGGAATATGCTGTTTTACAGACAGGCATATGGTACATCTTTATTGTTTTAATTCGCTTGCGTTCAGCTGTCTTTAGCAATAGGAGGAAACTGGAATACCGGGGGAAAACCCATGAAGTTTGGGGGTCGAAGATACTCCTTAGAATCGTATCCATGACTTGCATAGTGAACAAACTTTCAATCAGTAGATTATTAGGTGATCAAACCCCGGTGTTTTCGGTTACTGTAATTAAAGTGATTCTTCAGTCAAGTCAGTCAATATGAACAAGATTTCTCTCTCTATATGGATATCATCATACTTCCACATGAGACGTATTATACAGCACGCATGGTAAATATGTACTCGTTTGTTAAATAACGCCCAATATATAGCCTGTCCTATTTACTCTTTACACGAAAATCTTTTTATAAATTATGTGCTCCTACTGAGAGCTGCAGATATATTTTAGTGCGAATAAATCTGGTTAACTCTTGGAAAAGTTACAGGCAAGTGTCTAATGTTGTGCAGTTTTCGGAACAAGCTATCAGTGACAGCTGATGTAATGTCTGGATAATTATTCTATTAGTTTACAGCTGTGTGGTAGTCTACTTTCTCAAGACACGACGGCAATTTAAGCAATTTTATATTGCAGTTACTAATTAAACAATTTTGGCGTCGCTTCCGAATTGTTTCCTGATTTAATCTACAACGTCCAGATATGGTTTTGGGGATTTATTTTAATGCATTATGATTTACAGATTCTACGATGATTCTACCTGACACTGTGGGTCCGAGAGTATAACGCTGTAAACTAGCTAGGAGGTCATGGGTTCTGTTCCTGGTCAGTGGTGACCGACCCTGGGAGAGAAAAGGCGCCCAGTACTTCGGGGATGATGAAAACACGAGATGTGTATCTAAAGGAACCATAGGAGATTGAATTCCCTCGTAGCACACAGCATAGGAGAAGATACTCGTCCTGATTAGTCGGGTTGATTATAATAATAACGGGATTCTTTTATCGCGCTTAACTCCAAACAATAAAGTCGTCTCAAAGCGCACACTACGTCAATTCTAAGTTACTTTAGAGTTTGTTTTTAATATTTAGAAAACAGAAATGTCTTTAATTTAGATTTAAATATTGAAAATAATGTTGGATCAGATTTTTAAGCTAACGGGAGGGAATTCACTTTAAAGCCACCTAAACCTCAAATGATTTAAAACCATTTTTTTCAGTTGAGATTGGGATCGCAGAGGTCGTGTTGACTGGTAGGGATTAGCAAGTTTCTTTAAATACAAAGGAACGTTTCCACGAGGGCACTGATACACAACTGTTAAAATTTTGCATTCTATCCTTTCATTTATGCGCAGCCCATGCAGAGAATTTAGTATTGGAGATATACTAGAACATTTGGGTGATTTCGAAACTAATCTGGCTGCAGCATTTTGTATCTTATGTAATAATTCGGATGAAATGCCAGTCAGAAGGTTGTAATCTAATTTTGACAAAATTAATGATCGTATACAAGGGTTTCTGTGGATTCTGTCGTTAAAGTGCCAATCCCGTTAACTTTTTGGGGAATAAAACTGCTTAATTTTGTGTTAAAATCCTTTAAAATCCATAACCTAAGGCCCATCTACTAACCCGATATTTGTGATACGCTTGTAAATAACTTAAACCTGACAGTCTTCATCTGGAAATGGAGACCGTTGTATTATACAGTATCTGGATAAAACCAGACTTTTTTCTATAAAAATAATATGTAGGTGAAATTTACTTTTTGTTATCAAGTACAGTGCATGGATCATTCACTGTATAGACCTCTCAAGAAACATTAATCGATAATCAGGTCACCCAATGAAAAAATTGACCCGAAATCTTAAAAGGGTTACGTGTCCGGATAAGCAGTGTTGACGTTCACGTCCAAACTACTCACTATTTTGAGCTGAAATTTTGAGACAAGGTAAATACACCATGCCACTATATTTTGGTCCATAAATTTCATAAATACTCGGACTTTAATTTTTGAGACTCCGTTCTTATCGGGATTGTCCCTTTAACATATGACGGAAGCTACTGATGTTCCTCACATGGTAGTAGCATATCTTGGTTGGATGGTTTACATGACTGACATACTCTTGTCCAAATACACACCAACATTGTTTACCACCCTATCGCAGAACGCAATCTGTACTTTACCAACTTGAACGTGATCTTCTGACATCAGCAATGCATCTTTGAATGTTATTCAGGCTTTGATGATGTGAAAGTACAGACAAGCTCTCAATTAGCTGAGTGTCATCAGCATGTGTGACAGCTGAAAACCATTTATAATCTGGCCTAGTTGACTAATATATGGTAAAAAGAATTGGGGCCAATACGGATCCTTGCGGCACACCACAATTCAGGGGGGCAGATTAGTCGGATTGTTTCGTTAATATGTAATAAAAATAATAGTGGTCCCAATACACTGCTCTGTGGGACACCAGCGGGGATGTCCCTGGAGTCCGAGGAGGTTCCATGTATTACGACGCATTGGTGTCGATTATCTAAATAATTCTTGAACCTTAATAATAACCTCCCTCGGACCCCAGCAGCATCCAGCTTTTGACAGACTCTGTCAAAGGCCTTGCTTATATCACAGAAGACGATCCTGGTATATTTATTATGATCGGTAGGGTTGATGCCGAGAAGTAAGACGTTAAACCCCATTTCATTTCATTTCATACTATTTAAATAGAAATATCTTAAAGCTACAGAATGGGCCTTAAACATGAAACTCAAACGTCATATTCAGTGGCGGCGCCTAGAGGGGGCAAGGGGTGGGGGCATTTGCACCCCCCAAAATCTTGCCTGCCCGCTGTTTGCCCCCCCCCCCCATAAGTACTCCCTACATTGGCGCTCGAGAGTGGGGTTCGTCAAGGTTCGCAAGTCCGTTCGTTTGACACTTTACCTCAACGATCATTGCCTGAAATACTGCCAGACTGCATTTCCGGCAGCCTGTTTTTCAAAATCTTCTGGGAGAGACCCACCCCCACCCCTAGTTGAAACTCGTGCCTTTGCCCCCTTAACCTAGGACTTTGCCCCAGCTTTGCCCCTCCAACTACCGACGGCTGGCGCCGCCTCTGGTTATATTACAACTATATAATAAAATAGTAATTATAAATGGGTGCGGTCTAGTCTAAGAATTGTCCGTTTTTGAGGTTGCTACACTTTCTAGAACACAATAGTAGATATGGGTGTCGAATTGTGAACCCTAACCCTAACCCTTCGCGCTTGTTTTGGACTTGCTGTGCTATAGTCAGCCTCCCTCCTCACCGTTCTTAGGATCCCTAATACTCTCGTTGCTTCTTCCCCGTTGGTCCCAGACGATTCTCTCTCTCGCGGATTTCCTACGACATAACCACCAATTAAAGTGACCGATAAATCAATGGGTATGTTTTATTGTTTATTTAATGGCAAACGGGGATTGAATAATCAATAACCTTGACGATAACTAATCATTCATCCGTGACATATTATACACAAAACAATAGTCTAATCAATGGACCACATCTTAACATTCAAATCTATACAACTCATGTAAACAATCAAAAACAGTTTCATTGATAAAGCCATATACTTTTCTATGTTAAGTTGTTTTCTGTATTCTGAGCAGACACTAGTAAGTAGTTATAAGGTCCCCCTGAAAAGTAGAAACACAGCAATTCCCCCCCCCCCCCCCCACTTCGACTTGTGATGATATTTTTTGATATCAAAGAATTTTTGGATATTTTCTATTTATTGAATGAGATTGTCTTAGAATAAGGAGCGACCTCACCACTTTTCATTTTTTCTAACATATTTAAAAAGTAGGCGTGTCTTCAAAAATGTTACTTAATAAAAGAAGTTCAAATTCTAACAATGGAGGGTCAAACGTTATTAAAAATAACGATACGTTTAACTGGTTATTAAAGAAATAGCTATGAGAGAATTCAACCATAATCTATCCATTTATATTATATAATATCTGAGCATAGAGTTTTATTATATAACAACTGAGTATATATATGGAAGACCAAACAGCTCTTTATTCAGTGTTCTTAGTTCTAAATTCTTAGTCCTTAATTCTTATTTCTTCATTTGTTGTCGTATTTCGATATTTTGTACACTAAAATTAACATTTGTATCTTAAAATTGATATTTGTTTCACAAATCAGACATTTGTCATATCAGATTTGTAAAATGTATTTTAATATAAGATATTTATTTTTTTTAAAAAATCAAAAAATTAATTTTATTTCCATAATTACCTTGCGCGTAGGGTCTTTATCAGTGGGGAGAAACCGGAGGCCCCGAAGAAAACCCATGAGTTTGGACAGACGTCCCTACTCCTCGACACGTACATCGGTAGGGGGTGGGGGGCAAACATTTTGAGGAAATTTTCGGAAAGGTCATTCTAACAGACTGTTGTAATCATCATGCTATGTAGTTACCTAGGCGTCTAATAAGCATTTTAAAATAAGTATTCAAACAAAAAAAATAGCTTTTTGAGGTTAATATAAGGAACTGTGTATACTTTATTGATTGTTAGCAATTTCTGAGCGGGGGGCGAGCATTTCACGCGGGGGGGGGGGGGGGCAGACAGCGGCACCGGTCTTCCCCGAGAGGCGAAGAAGCTGGCTTACCCCAAACTAAGAAAATTTTGGAATATTGAACGGCTGCAAACACTTTTTCCTGCTATTTCGGGCCCATGAACAAACAATTTCAAAGTTGTCTAATATAGCCTAATTTAAAGTGGCTTGCTGACTCGAATTCCAATCAATCGTTTACACCCACAGCAACTTCAATTTGGTCCAGTATAGCCTATACCTGGCTGCCCAGAATTCCAAACAACCAATCAATCGGAGCCTCACCCCCCTGGAGAAAATTTTGAAAATTTAACCACCGCAAATGCGTTTTCTGCTATTCAAACCTGTGTGAGCAAGTCCAAAAGTATCCAATGGTTCTGTAACCGAAATCACACTCTGAATTCCATCCAATCACACTGTTGCAGTTGCATTCACAAAGTAGGGTGGCCCCAGACAAAATGTTTTAATCGATAGTCAACTCAGTACAAATTCGTGGTATTCAATTAAAAGAAAAGTGAAGTGAAGCAATACTAGAAATGCCCAAAGCAGGTTTACGGGCGGCCAGTTTTCTTCGCGGGGCGACGAAGCGGAGCTGACCTTGTATGCCCCCCCCCCCCCCCCCCCAAGAAAATTTTGGAATATTTGATGGCCGCAAACGCGTTTTACTGCTATTCCAGTCCTAAAATTAGTGTTTTATGAGATTTCGGGCACTTTACTTTGCCTATTTTTTTTTTTTTTTTGGGGGGGGGGGGCAAGGTATATTCAGACCCCCCTCCTCCAAGTAAAAAGTAAAACAATTGGGGGGGGGGCACCCCCCCCCCGCCCCCCCGCCCCCCCTCCATGTGTGACGCCCATGGTCGAGTGGACGTTAAACCCCAATCTCTCTCTCTCTCTCTTTATCATAAACTGTGCTGATTGTATGAGACATTAAATATGGATAAATTTCAGTCAGCTTCGATGATAAATGAAGTGTCGCTACTCGTCAAAACCCGTCAAACCGGTTTGCGTCACCGAGAAAACTGAAAAGCCAGCCAATCACGATATGAAATACTGGCATGCATGATAAGATATAGTGAATATGTTTAATAGTGGAGGTTAATGTGTACATGTGGCGATCAGTCTCTACTCAATAAACTCGTAACTTACAACAGTTGCCAGTCACCGATCTCTCTCATTTTTATGTCTGTATTTTTCTAGTGTTTTGAGTCCAGAAGCAGACGAACAATATGGCGGACTGGAGTGCTGATAATAATGGAATATTAAACGAAAATGGCGATTACGTACATTTAAATGGTTCTAATTCACGAAATAATGAAAACTTTAATGAAATTTCTTTCAAAAATGAAAACACGGAAAATTACGTTTTTTGTCAGAATTCCAACAACAGTTCGATGAGTTCGAAGAGTTCGAGGGGGAGTGAGAAGTTAAAATTGGACGGGGGATACCTTTTAACAGAAGATAGCGAAACGGAGCAGACGATTAAAACAGGGTAAGGGTTACATAATTAAATATTTTTTTTTAGGTTAAGCAAAAAGTCCTTATTATGATACCAAATGTACAGTGGTTGACATGTTAGTCTCAAATTAAATTATTGATAGAATAAATCATATGATTGATTAATCGATTGATTTTAGTTGATGTGGTGTCTTACTGATTGATTATATTATTACTCGGTGCTTAGTTTTACTATGACGATTGGAGTCAGACCACATCAGATATTTATACATCCATAAAGCCAACAACCAAAATTAGTTCCACCTTTATTCAACCCCTTTATCCAATTGCATTTTATTCTTGATTGAAGTTTAGCCAGTAATCATGTTATTTCTAAGTTTATATAAGAACTGATCCACTCTGGTGTCCCCAATTGTACTTTGTAATATTATATTGTTGATTATCGGTTTATCATTACCCCGAATAAACGATTAAGGCGGTTATAAAAAGGTTGATATTTTAGGATGAAATGTTTCTATGTTTTATTGTAATGTTTTAATTGTTATATTATAATTAAACTGGTCATATATCAGATAACATAAATTACATTCTATTATTTGACGGACATTTTAATGATTGGGATATAATCATAGTAGATTTAATAATATATTGAATTACAAATTACATATTTAGTTATTTGACCCTGTCAACCAGATGAATGTCAGTGACTGACGATTAGTTACATCATGAAGTAGATGGAAATCAAGAGAGAGAGAGAGAGAGAGAGAGAGAGGGGGCGGGCGGGGGGTAACGTCCTCTCGGCACAAACTAGGTCATTTCAGGACAAAAATATGGTTCAATTTTATTTCAATAATTCACTTGTGAGTAGAGGGCATTAGCGGTGGAGGAAACCGGAGCAACCGGAGAAAACTGACGAGGTTGCCTCGTACAAGCGGGGAATCAATGACAGACCTTATAATGCAACCACTAGACCCGTCCCCCCCCCTATCAAACCCACCCCACCCCCATACACACGACTTGATCCTTGTAGAAGACTACCAGTTGTTTTATAGCTCGTGACCAGGGATGGGATTGGTTTAATTATGATCATAGATTGATTTACTTGTGACCAATCGAAATAAATACAAAACACAGAGCGTTTTAAATTATGATGAAGTTCTAGAATGGAAAACACGCTACCGTCCGCCAAATATTTTTTGATTTCAAATATAAATTGATTTAATATTTGAACCTCACCAAATAGGGCTGTAGTTGGATGAGTAGGGGGTGTAAGAACAAGAAGGGGGTCATAAAGGTGGGTGATGCCTCGAGGAAATTGTTCTTGTTTTGTTTACATGTAGTTATGTTAATTGTTAGCAGTTTCCAACGGAACAATATACTGAAATAGAGAATAATAATGATATAGAGATATAGCAAACCATCCAATCTGTATGTTAAATATACGATCTTGTCGTCAATATATATATACCACTTTCAGTCTGTAGGTCATGTGTGTTTTCATCTCGCCATTGTCCTGTAAATAACAGATTTATTGTATTGTATTGTATGTGGGGAGTTTGTTTGATCCCACTATGGTCACTAGTGTATACAGGTGGTCAGTTGCCCGCTATTAATGACACGGTATCTACAGTATATATCACTTGTCTACTAGTTTGGTCATGTCTCGTCCAGATATTCCAGTGATTATCTTGACTCTGCAGACATCACTATTTCGACATTCCCATACTCCGGCATCAATTCCCATACTCCGGCATCAATATTCCGGGCACTGGCATCGTAATCCCGTGATTTTCGTACTCTGACATTGTAATCTCGAGATTCCCGTACTCTGACAATTCCGTGCTCTGACATTGTAATCCCGAGATTCTCGTTCTCTGACATTGTAATCCGAGATTCTCGTACTCCGACATTGTAATCCCGAGATTCCCGTATTCTGACATTGGAATCCCGAGATTCCCAGTTTGCGACAAAGTGCTCAATAACTTTCATAAAATCTTATGAAATACGAACCATTATTTCGATGCATTGAACTTGTTGATCCCCAGCAGGTTTTTTATACTGTATAATATGGTAATTCACCTATAAGGACGTGTGCGCTGTGGGGTAATCAAAGACTAAATCAATGCCATAAATAACTGGAATACGATACGCAGTGGTCAGCTTATCTATATAATGACGACGTCATAATGGCGACTTCTGCTGTGAGACTCGGGTTTGAACGCCGAGTCATAGATTTTTACACGAATCGTAATTTAACACTACGAACTATTTCTGTTTTTACACATGTCACCATCCTCAAGTCTACTTCAGATTTTAAACAAATTACCTTAAAGCCAACACTCAAGACTATTTCTTATGGCCTAACTTTTCTTGCCATTTTAAACGAGAGTTGTTGGGAATTAATAAGTATCTGAGAATATTAGAGAGAAATACCCAGAATTAACATTTGAAACACATATTATATTCGAGGTTTGCCTTATATGATATTTAACTCATTACCCTGACGTTATTTGTTATTCAACTCCTTGCCTTATTTGTTATTTAAGACTTCGTGACTGGCATATCGTTTAAGGCGTAAACTCTTTACCTTAATTCACTGTTTATCTCCTTATACTCCCCTAATAAGCGGCGCTACGCGTATCATTCTACGGACTGTAGATATACCATCCTTTCCTAAATAGAATAGTTTGTCTGACTGCTTATCCACATATCAGGTTTAGCTCGATTTCTTCATTCTTTTTCTTCTTAACTTGTTTATTTTCTCCATTCGTTCTGCGTAGTTTATTTACCATGAAATCTTAAAGAACGTATACTACAGTCAAAAACACACTAGACAGAAAACCCCGATACAATTGTTTCAAAGGGGCTAAAAATCGCTGTTTATTGCAGAGTATGTTTTTTTTTTCAGTACGACTCTTCGAGTGTTAAAATTTATTTCACAACGGTTAGATAAAGGGTAAAAATTCCCCACCCTTTCCAAAGCACAGTAGACAGATAGCACATTATATAAATAGTAATTTGAATGGGTTAGACAAAACTTTCCTCCTCCACAACCCTAACATCCTGACATGGTTGTAGATTTGGTGATGAAACCATTACAATAAGGAATATTAAACTCTAGAGATATTATCATGTTATCTGGTCACATACATCTAGAGTATTTGGTGAAATATTGTAATCTGGTCACGAACCATCATATTTTCTCCAAAACATACAATGCACTTATAATCCACACTAGATCTACTGTATTTCAACATTTATATCTATTCATATAACTACAGGGCATCGAGTATATATTATAATATTTTCAACCCGTCCATATATCGGTAGGGCAACGACGTTCGGAGGGTGGGGGGGGGGAGGCGAAACACCGCGATCCCGAGTACACGTTAGCGTTCACCTAAAATAACCCTTGGCAGTTATAATTGGAAGATGAGTGGGCGTTTCCCCCGCTTAGAGTAGACCAAATTAAATCTTATTTCAGTTCCTGTTGATGTAATTTTGTAATAGCCTATTTAATCCGGATGAACAGATTGAATGTTGGTTGTGTTTAAAGATGGTTCAATTGTAACACTTGGAGTAATGTAAACAATGTAAACAACTATAAATTACAACACAGTAAGTAATATAAACAAAATCTGCTAACATCATTATAGGAAGAGCTGTTGAGGTGGTTTTTCATATTAATTTTATTTAACCTTCACAAAACACATTTTGTCAAGTTATCACATTTCTTCCTCTCACAGATTCTCTTTTAAAGATGGCTCGTGACGCTGATTCACTTAACGCCATATCCAGAGTTTGTTCCTATAACCCGATCCACTTAACGCCATATCCAGAGTTTGTTCCTATAACCCGTTCCACTTAACGCCATATCCAGAGTTTGATCCTGTACTCTGACCAGTTAATTTTCCAGCCTGGCTGCCCCCGAGTTCCGGGGATATGAAAATATGGAAACCCAGTCTGACCAGTGATATCAAATTATGGAAACAGATCGTAGACAGAACTTAATAAACCTCATACACGCATATGGTGGAAAGACAACATATCCAGGCTTTATACTGTAAATGATGAATCAATTGTGTATTCCAGGCTTGAGTGGCAACTTTAAATCTTATCCCGAGACGTTGGTTGAACTTGGCATTATATTCTAGGTGAAGATGTAGACGATTGGACACACGGGTATAGAATAACTCTTGGGTCATCTTGACACTTTGTGTATTGTGTTTGTTCACAGCCATAAATTAAACTAGCTAATTTAATATTATATTCTAGAGTTTGATTTATAATATACCGGCTAACATACACCCATACGTAATGCTAACAGAAACATGCGTCATGCTGCAAATAACTAGTGGTCTGTGAGCTTGATCGATGTAGCACAGTGCTGTGATTCCGCCTCCTCTCCCTGGACCGAGATTTTGGAACACCACAGTACCCACTCTCTGGTTCAAGGCCGATTCCATCCCAAACCATGATGCTTGGACCTCGCAATGAGGTTGCTCCATGACACATTGGTCTGAATAACGCTAGCTACGTCGACGCCATTTTCTGGTCCTGCCATCCGCATTTGATACGCAATACCGACTCTCCTTAGTTCTCCTTTGCCTGTGTCGTTTTTCAAACTGTGGACGTTCCCGTCGAAGGCGAGGGGTGAGGTTCGGTCCACGGTAAGGTCTACGGCATTGGATGTTCTCTCCGGTGACACGTCGGCGCACTGTATCCGCACTGTTGGGTCTTCGAGTGTTCTCACTGTCTGGGATGGTCGTCTTGTCGCCTTGTGGTATCCCCTGGTCTACCATTTCGTGGCCGATCATCCGTGGTGTTGGCGGCCCGAAAGCGTTGCTGAAGTCCGTAGATGGTCCGAACATTGACCTGGAATTGATTGGCAACGGCTACTCTGAGCTGTCGTGAGTCGTGGCATGCTGCTGATGTTGTAGTGTGATTGATTCAACCAGGTATAGGGGGGTGCATTTTATAGGGAGGGTCCCGGTGAACAGCACGTGCAGCATCACTTACATGAAAATCGTGGCAAACACATTACCATCTCATTTTTGAGATCATTTCCTGGGTTCAATTCTATGTTTGGGAAGGGCTCTTATTGCTCGGGTAAAGTCGGAGATGTGAACACAAGTATACAGTGAAAACATTTGGCAAGTATTACGCATATTCAAAGTAACATATCAACCCGACGTTTCTTTTGCTGCTAAGAATATGACCAAACGAACAACCTTGTTCCTGTCTTAATATTTCCAATTTTTAAAATGAATTACATGATTCAAAATGTCTGTGCTCCACGACCACAAAAATCAAGTGGTCGTATTTCTAATTCATACCAAGAGCAAGATAATGAATGTTTACCTTTAAACGTCGATGTCATCGTTTTCAACCTTTTGTTACAATATATATATACAATGTATATAAATATGTGGATTGTAATATATAATGTTATCTATCTATTGTTAAGACAATATGTGAAGCCATATTGAAATAGGTGACTCGTTGAAAGACGCACTATTGAAGCGTCGTGGCTTCTCCTAAACTGGGACCTTACTACGCTCGCTGTAATTGGGGCTATCCCCGTCGTGTAACCATCTTACCGTGGTAACCATGGGTTTATCACTGTTGTATAACGATCTTGCCGTGGTAATCAAGGGTATATCCCTATCGTATAACGATCTTGCCGTGGTAACCATGGGGTTATCACTGTTGTATAAAGATCTTACCGCGGTAACCATGGGGACTCGTGTTTAAACTTGATATTTGGTCCACTCCAAACTGGAAAAACAACAATATAGTAATGCCAACTGATCGCGTCGAATCATCTTTTTTATGCAATCTTATCTAACGTATTTTATAATTCCGATCGTAGTCTAGTTCCCGATGAAGTCTAGTCCCTGAAAATTAGTTTGTAATTCCGGTATTGTTTTGTATGTAGTTGTTTTATATTCTGTTCCGATGTAAATAAACCATATGTATTAAATTGATCTCTGTTATCACTAAGTTAGTGCAATAACAAGAGAGAGAATGTTATAGAACAGAGATATATATAGAAATAGTTCAACACGGGTATAGAATATAATGTATTTTTATTCAGTAAATAAGTCGTGCCATCAGGTAGAACATAGTTTATTGATAATTTGTTTACTAGAACGGTGAGGTTATTTCTTCAATACTACACCAAACACCATGAAAGAACAACTCGACATAGAACATTCTAGATTGGAATGTAAAAACTCAAGGGCTCATTGTCGTAGAAGACGCAGTACGTGGTCGCGGTCGCATTTCATTACCAACCAATCACTAGCTGCCCTACAAAAACGTTATATTTAAAACGAGTGCCAATATTGGACCAAATATGTCTACATAACGTTACGTCATGACTCACAATTTTATTATGCCTAATTAACCCGTGCATAGCAGCATACTGCAGTAAAACTAATGGCGTGACAAACGAGGCTATCAAGTCGAATGAAATGTAAACAATACTGCTTGGAAACGAACATACTTTCACCGTTTTTAATACCTTAAATCACTGTCCAAAGTTTTAGGGAAGACCCAGATTAAACGAAGGACTGTCATGTTGCTGTACTTAAGTGATAGCTTTCATTAAACGGAAAGAATAGACTCCCTCCCGCATAAGTTCAAGAAACAGACGCTATTCCAGCAATGGTCAGAGAGGGATTTCTCGGGCCATTGCTTCGGGAATATGCTGTTTTACAGACAGGCATATGGTACATCTTTATTGTTTTAATTCGCTTGCGTTCAGCTGTCTTTAGCAATAGGAGGAAACTGGAATACCGGGGGAAAACCCATGAAGTTTGGGGGTCGAAGATACTCCTTAGAATCGTATCCATGACTTGCATAGTGAACAAACTTTCAATCAGTAGATTATTAGGTGATCAAACCCCGGTGTTTTCGGTTACTGTAATTAAAGTGATTCTTCAGTCAAGTCAGTCAATATGAACAAGATTTCTCTCTCTATATGGATATCATCATACTTCCACATGAGACGTATTATACAGCACGCATGGTAAATATGTACTCGTTTGTTAAATAACGCCCAATATATAGCCTGTCCTATTTACTCTTTACACGAAAATCTTTTTATAAATTATGTGCTCCTACTGAGAGCTGCAGATATATTTTAGTGCGAATAAATCTGGTTAACTCTTGGAAAAGTTACAGGCAAGTGTCTAATGTTGTGCAGTTTTCGGAACAAGCTATCAGTGACAGCTGATGTAATGTCTGGATAATTATTCTATTAGTTTACAGCTGTGTGGTAGTCTACTTTCTCAAGACACGACGGCAATTTAAGCAATTTTATATTGCAGTTACTAATTAAACAATTTTGGCGTCGCTTCCGAATTGTTTCCTGATTTAATCTACAACGTCCAGATATGGTTTTGGGGATTTATTTTAATGCATTATGATTTACAGATTCTACGATGATTCTACCTGACACTGTGGGTCCGAGAGTATAACGCTGTAAACTAGCTAGGAGGTCATGGGTTCTGTTCCTGGTCAGTGGTGACCGACCCTGGGAGAGAAAAGGCGCCCAGTACTTCGGGGATGATGAAAACACGAGATGTGTATCTAAAGGAACCATAGGAGATTGAATTCCCTCGTAGCACACAGCATAGGAGAAGATACTCGTCCTGATTAGTCGGGTTGATTATAATAATAACGGGATTCTTTTATCGCGCTTAACTCCAAACAATAAAGTCGTCTCAAAGCGCACACTACGTCAATTCTAAGTTACTTTAGAGTTTGTTTTTAATATTTAGAAAACAGAAATGTCTTTAATTTAGATTTAAATATTGAAAATAATGTTGGATCAGATTTTTAAGCTAACGGGAGGGAATTCACTTTAAAGCCACCTAAACCTCAAATGATTTAAAACCATTTTTTTCAGTTGAGATTGGGATCGCAGAGGTCGTGTTGACTGGTAGGGATTAGCAAGTTTCTTTAAATACAAAGGAACGTTTCCACGAGGGCACTGATACACAACTGTTAAAATTTTGCATTCTATCCTTTCATTTATGCGCAGCCCATGCAGAGAATTTAGTATTGGAGATATACTAGAACATTTGGGTGATTTCGAAACTAATCTGGCTGCAGCATTTTGTATCTTATGTAATAATTCGGATGAAATGCCAGTCAGAAGGTTGTAATCTAATTTTGACAAAATTAATGATCGTATACAAGGGTTTCTGTGGATTCTGTCGTTAAAGTGCCAATCCCGTTAACTTTTTGGGGAATAAAACTGCTTAATTTTGTGTTAAAATCCTTTAAAATCCATAACCTAAGGCCCATCTACTAACCCGATATTTGTGATACGCTTGTAAATAACTTAAACCTGACAGTCTTCATCTGGAAATGGAGACCGTTGTATTATACAGTATCTGGATAAAACCAGACTTTTTTCTATAAAAATAATATGTAGGTGAAATTTACTTTTTGTTATCAAGTACAGTGCATGGATCATTCACTGTATAGACCTCTCAAGAAACATTAATCGATAATCAGGTCACCCAATGAAAAAATTGACCCGAAATCTTAAAAGGGTTACGTGTCCGGATAAGCAGTGTTGACGTTCACGTCCAAACTACTCACTATTTTGAGCTGAAATTTTGAGACAAGGTAAATACACCATGCCACTATATTTTGGTCCATAAATTTCATAAATACTCGGACTTTAATTTTTGAGACTCCGTTCTTATCGGGATTGTCCCTTTAACATATGACGGAAGCTACTGATGTTCCTCACATGGTAGTAGCATATCTTGGTTGGATGGTTTACATGACTGACATACTCTTGTCCAAATACACACCAACATTGTTTACCACCCTATCGCAGAACGCAATCTGTACTTTACCAACTTGAACGTGATCTTCTGACATCAGCAATGCATCTTTGAATGTTATTCAGGCTTTGATGATGTGAAAGTACAGACAAGCTCTCAATTAGCTGAGTGTCATCAGCATGTGTGACAGCTGAAAACCATTTATAATCTGGCCTAGTTGACTAATATATGGTAAAAAGAATTGGGGCCAATACGGATCCTTGCGGCACACCACAATTCAGGGGGGCAGATTAGTCGGATTGTTTCGTTAATATGTAATAAAAATAATAGTGGTCCCAATACACTGCTCTGTGGGACACCAGCGGGGATGTCCCTGGAGTCCGAGGAGGTTCCATGTATTACGACGCATTGGTGTCGATTATCTAAATAATTCTTGAACCTTAATAATAACCTCCCTCGGACCCCAGCAGCATCCAGCTTTTGACAGACTCTGTCAAAGGCCTTGCTTATATCACAGAAGACGATCCTGGTATATTTATTATGATCGGTAGGGTTGATGCCGAGAAGTAAGACGTTAAACCCCATTTCATTTCATTTCATACTATTTAAATAGAAATATCTTAAAGCTACAGAATGGGCCTTAAACATGAAACTCAAACGTCATATTCAGTGGCGGCGCCTAGAGGGGGCAAGGGGTGGGGGCATTTGCACCCCCCAAAATCTTGCCTGCCCGCTGTTTGCCCCCCCCCCCCCATAAGTACTCCCTACATTGGCGCTCGAGAGTGGGGTTCGTCAAGGTTCGCAAGTCCGTTCGTTTGACACTTTACCTCAACGATCATTGCCTGAAATACTGCCAGACTGCATTTCCGGCAGCCTGTTTTTCAAAATCTTCTGGGAGAGACCCACCCCCACCCCTAGTTGAAACTCGTGCCTTTGCCCCCTTAACCTAGGACTTTGCCCCAGCTTTGCCCCTCCAACTACCGACGGCTGGCGCCGCCTCTGGTTATATTACAACTATATAATAAAATAGTAATTATAAATGGGTGCGGTCTAGTCTAAGAATTGTCCGTTTTTGAGGTTGCTACACTTTCTAGAACACAATAGTAGATATGGGTGTCGAATTGTGAACCCTAACCCTAACCCTTCGCGCTTGTTTTGGACTTGCTGTGCTATAGTCAGCCTCCCTCCTCACCGTTCTTAGGATCCCTAATACTCTCGTTGCTTCTTCCCCGTTGGTCCCAGACGATTCTCTCTCTCGCAGATTTCCTACGACATAACCACCAATTAAAGTGACCGATAAATCAATGGGTATGTTTTATTGTTTATTTAATGGCAAACGGGGATTGAATAATCAATAACCTTGACGATAACTAATCATTCATCCGTGACATATTATACACAAAACAATAGTCTAATCAATGGACCACATCTTAACATTCAAATCTATACAACTCATGTAAACAATCAAAAACAGTTTCATTGATAAAGCCATATACTTTTCTATGTTAAGTTGTTTTCTGTATTCTGAGCAGACACTAGTAAGTAGTTATAAGGTCCCCCTGAAAAGTAGAAACACAGCAATTCCCCCCCCCCCCCACTTCGACTTGTGATGATATTTTTTGATATCAAAGAATTTTTGGATATTTTCTATTTATTGAATGAGATTGTCTTAGAATAAGGAGCGACCTCACCACTTTTCATTTTTTCTAACATATTTAAAAAGTAGGCGTGTCTTCAAAAATGTTACTTAATAAAAGAAGTTCAAATTCTAACAATGGAGGGTCAAACGTTATTAAAAATAACGATACGTTTAACTGGTTATTAAAGAAATAGCTATGAGAGAATTCAACCATAATCTATCCATTTATATTATATAATATCTGAGCATAGAGTTTTATTATATAACAACTGAGTATATATATGGAAGACCAAACAGCTCTTTATTCAGTGTTCTTAGTTCTAAATTCTTAGTCCTTAATTCTTATTTCTTCATTTGTTGTCGTATTTCGATATTTTGTACACTAAAATTAACATTTGTATCTTAAAATTGATATTTGTTTCACAAATCAGACATTTGTCATATCAGATTTGTAAAATGTATTTTAATATAAGATATTTATTTTTTTTAAAAAATCAAAAAATTAATTTTATTTCCATAATTACCTTGCGCGTAGGGTCTTTATCAGTGGGGAGAAACCGGAGGCCCCGAAGAAAACCCATGAGTTTGGACAGACGTCCCTACTCCTCGACACGTACATCGGTAGGGGGTGGGGGGCAAACATTTTGAGGAAATTTTCGGAAAGGTCATTCTAACAGACTGTTGTAATCATCATGCTATGTAGTTACCTAGGCGTCTAATAAGCATTTTAAAATAAGTATTCAAACAAAAAAAAATAGCTTTTTGAGGTTAATATAAGGAACTGTGTATACTTTATTGATTGTTAGCAATTTCTGAGCGGGGGGCGAGCATTTCACGCGGGGGGGGGGGCAGACAGCGGCACCGGTCTTCCCCGAGAGGCGAAGAAGCTGGCTTACCCCAAACTAAGAAAATTTTGGAATATTGAACGGCTGCAAACACTTTTTCCTGCTATTTCGGGCCCATGAACAAACAATTTCAAAGTTGTCTAATATAGCCTAATTTAAAGTGGCTTGCTGACTCGAATTCCAATCAATCGTTTACACCCACAGCAACTTCAATTTGGTCCAGTATAGCCTATACCTGGCTGCCCAGAATTCCAAACAACCAATCAATCGGAGCCTCACCCCCCTGGAGAAAATTTTGAAAATTTAACCACCGCAAATGCGTTTTCTGCTATTCAAACCTGTGTGAGCAAGTCCAAAAGTATCCAATGGTTCTGTAACCGAAATCACACTCTGAATTCCATCCAATCACACTGTTGCAGTTGCATTCACAAAGTAGGGTGGCCCCAGACAAAATGTTTTAATCGATAGTCAACTCAGTACAAATTCGTGGTATTCAATTAAAAGAAAAGTGAAGTGAAGCAATACTAGAAATGCCCAAAGCAGGTTTACGGGCGGCCAGTTTTCTTCGCGGGGCGACGAAGCGGAGCTGACCTTGTATGCCCCCCCCCCCCCAAGAAAATTTTGGAATATTTGATGGCCGCAAACGCGTTTTACTGCTATTCCAGTCCTAAAATTAGTGTTTTATGAGATTTCGGGCACTTTACTTTGCCTAATTTTTTTTTTTTTTTGGGGGGGGGGGCAAGGTATATTCAGACCCCCCTCCTCCAAGTAAAAAGTAAAACAATTGGGGGGGGGGGCACCCCCCCCCCCCGCCCCCCCGCCCCCCCTCCATGTGTGACGCCCATGGTCGAGTGGACGTTAAACCCCAATCTCTCTCTCTCTCTCTTTATCATAAACTGTGCTGATTGTATGAGACATTAAATATGGATAAATTTCAGTCAGCTTCGATGATAAATGAAGTGTCGCTACTCGTCAAAACCCGTCAAACCGGTTTGCGTCACCGAGAAAACTGAAAAGCCAGCCAATCACGATATGAAATACTGGCATGCATGATAAGATATAGTGAATATGTTTAATAGTGGAGGTTAATGTGTACATGTGGCGATCAGTCTCTACTCAATAAACTCGTAACTTACAACAGTTGCCAGTCACCGATCTCTCTCATTTTTATGTCTGTATTTTTCTAGTGTTTTGAGTCCAGAAGCAGACGAACAATATGGCGGACTGGAGTGCTGATAATAATGGAATATTAAACGAAAATGGCGATTACGTACATTTAAATGGTTCTAATTCACGAAATAATGAAAACTTTAATGAAATTTCTTTCAAAAATGAAAACACGGAAAATTACGTTTTTTGTCAGAATTCCAACAACAGTTCGATGAGTTCGAAGAGTTCGAGGGGGAGTGAGAAGTTAAAATTGGACGGGGGATACCTTTTAACAGAAGATAGCGAAACGGAGCAGACGATTAAAACAGGGTAAGGGTTACATAATTAAATATTTTTTTTTAGGTTAAGCAAAAAGTCCTTATTATGATACCAAATGTACAGTGGTTGACATGTTAGTCTCAAATTAAATTATTGATAGAATAAATCATATGATTGATTAATCGATTGATTTTAGTTGATGTGGTGTCTTACTGATTGATTATATTATTACTCGGTGCTTAGTTTTACTATGACGATTGGAGTCAGACCACATCAGATATTTATACATCCATAAAGCCAACAACCAAAATTAGTTCCACCTTTATTCAACCCCTTTATCCAATTGCATTTTATTCTTGATTGAAGTTTAGCCAGTAATCATGTTATTTCTAAGTTTATATAAGAACTGATCCACTCTGGTGTCCCCAATTGTACTTTGTAATATTATATTGTTGATTATCGGTTTATCATTACCCCGAATAAACGATTAAGGCGGTTATAAAAAGGTTGATATTTTAGGATGAAATGTTTCTATGTTTTATTGTAATGTTTTAATTGTTATATTATAATTAAACTGGTCATATATCAGATAACATAAATTACATTCTATTATTTGACGGACATTTTAATGATTGGGATATAATCATAGTAGATTTAATAATATATTGAATTACAAATTACATATTTAGTTATTTGACCCTGTCAACCAGATGAATGTCAGTGACTGACGATTAGTTACATCATGAAGTAGATGGAAATCAAGAGAGAGAGAGAGAGAGAGAGAGAGAGGGGGCGGGCGGGGGGTAACGTCCTCTCGGCACAAACTAGGTCATTTCAGGACAAAAATATGGTTCAATTTTATTTCAATAATTCACTTGTGAGTAGAGGGCATTAGCGGTGGAGGAAACCGGAGCAACCGGAGAAAACTGACGAGGTTGCCTCGTACAAGCGGGGAATCAATGACAGACCTTATAATGCAACCACTAGACCCGTCCCCCCCCCTATCAAACCCACCCCACCCCCATACACACGACTTGATCCTTGTAGAAGACTACCAGTTGTTTTATAGCTCGTGACCAGGGATGGGATTGGTTTAATTATGATCATAGATTGATTTACTTGTGACCAATCGAAATAAATACAAAACACAGAGCGTTTTAAATTATGATGAAGTTCTAGAATGGAAAACACGCTACCGTCCGCCAAATATTTTTTGATTTCAAATATAAATTGATTTAATATTTGAACCTCACCAAATAGGGCTGTAGTTGGATGAGTAGGGGGTGTAAGAACAAGAAGGGGGTCATAAAGGTGGGTGATGCCTCGAGGAAATTGTTCTTGTTTTGTTTACATGTAGTTATGTTAATTGTTAGCAGTTTCCAACGGAACAATATACTGAAATAGAGAATAATAATGATATAGAGATATAGCAAACCATCCAATCTGTATGTTAAATATACGATCTTGTCGTCAATATATATATACCACTTTCAGTCTGTAGGTCATGTGTGTTTTCATCTCGCCATTGTCCTGTAAATAACAGATTTATTGTATTGTATTGTATGTGGGGAGTTTGTTTGATCCCACTATGGTCACTAGTGTATACAGGTGGTCAGTTGCCCGCTATTAATGACACGGTATCTACAGTATATATCACTTGTCTACTAGTTTGGTCATGTCTCGTCCAGATATTCCAGTGATTATCTTGACTCTGCAGACATCACTATTTCGACATTCCCATACTCCGGCATCAATTCCCATACTCCGGCATCAATATTCCGGGCACTGGCATCGTAATCCCGTGATTTTCGTACTCTGACATTGTAATCTCGAGATTCCCGTACTCTGACAATTCCGTGCTCTGACATTGTAATCCCGAGATTCTCGTTCTCTGACATTGTAATCCGAGATTCTCGTACTCCGACATTGTAATCCCGAGATTCCCGTATTCTGACATTGGAATCCCGAGATTCCCAGTTTGCGACAAAGTGCTCAATAACTTTCATAAAATCTTATGAAATACGAACCATTATTTCGATGCATTGAACTTGTTGATCCCCAGCAGGTTTTTTATACTGTATAATATGGTAATTCACCTATAAGGACGTGTGCGCTGTGGGGTAATCAAAGACTAAATCAATGCCATAAATAACTGGAATACGATACGCAGTGGTCAGCTTATCTATATAATGACGACGTCATAATGGCGACTTCTGCTGTGAGACTCGGGTTTGAACGCCGAGTCATAGATTTTTACACGAATCGTAATTTAACACTACGAACTATTTCTGTTTTTACACATGTCACCATCCTCAAGTCTACTTCAGATTTTAAACAAATTACCTTAAAGCCAACACTCAAGACTATTTCTTATGGCCTAACTTTTCTTGCCATTTTAAACGAGAGTTGTTGGGAATTAATAAGTATCTGAGAATATTAGAGAGAAATACCCAGAATTAACATTTGAAACACATATTATATTCGAGGTTTAATGTAGCAGGTGAACAGGATATATTATTATATTCCCACTCACATGCTGTATAAACACACCTCGGGGGGCACTTTCATTTTAACAAGCAATTTGAATCAATTTTGAGCGTTTTATAAGATAGGTGTGTTATTTACAATGGTTGTGGAAAATTTAAAGAGAAATTTGTTCGAAGAATGAAAATTCGTAAATCCATATTTACATAAACTGTAATGTGTTTGACCTCTTCAAAGCCTTTTGTGGCATTTGTGAATCGCAAAGTGACAGCATACTTAAAGCTACGTGTAAATATATATTTCTGTTCTGGCAAGAAATACGAACTCTGTCATATATATTATATCTCCATCCATGATATATACACAGAACGCCTTTGTAACACTGTTTACTAAAGATGCACATCCGTGTCATATGACGAGTTATATTATATTTATTTATTATCCAGGTCTCACCCCATCTTTTTATATAACGTTTTGTTATTATCTTTATCCCTTAGACCATAAATAAACTTATATATAATTGGTACAGTGGATCACGTGTCTAACTCTCTGTCTGTAGTCTAACACACAGGCCTGCACCACAAATAACTGGTAATATTTTACAGGCCTGTACCACAAATAACTGGTAATATTTTACAAGCGAAAATAATGAAAAACAAATGAACAGTAGAAAGTAAACTTTATGTCCATGTAGATTTCTGACGATTTAAAGTTGAAAAGGTGGAAATTGTTTCAGCTTTAATGCCTCATGTGATAGATTTCCATCATGCTAAATTCCCCTTTAACTTTTGTTTTTTTTCTTCGTATTTGAACCTGATACCCGCCATAATTTTATCAGACTTGGTCATTTAAAACGCTTTTATAAACGTCACTTAGTGACGCAGCGCTTTAATACTGTCTATATTGAGTCGGACAAAGATTTCTACTTGAGTTCAGAAAACTGAATGGATGGATTATAAAAGCATACAGGGGTTGAAAGATATCCTGCTGTGATACGAATGTCTCATTTAACATGAAATATAAAGTTTTATATATATATATTGTCATACTCTGATAAAAACTGGTGAATGTTGAGATCTTATCGCAGGTAGAGGTACTCTGATAAAAGAAATTTTGGGGCGTTTAGTAAATTATAAAAAAGATTTTAGAATATAATAAAAGTTAGAAGAATATGGAGGGGATACCTAACCGTTAATGTTTACATACACCGGTGTTGACAAGAACCTGAACAAACCAGAATTAAAACGGGGTTCGCCTTACACAAGGATGTTAGTCTGAAATGAGAAAAGACGAGGGAGATATTTCGAGGCTACCGTACCACAAAAACTGCATTAGGTACACGCTTAAGATCAAAACCACCACTTTGACCAACTGTCTGGCATTTTACATTTTACTATCATCTAATCTCATTATCACCCAACAACATAATGAATGATTTCAGTGCATTCCTTGCCACCCCCCCCCCCCCCCCAAAAAAATACGGTTAGTTAGACACTAAAATTATCACCCTAAACAAAATAGTGTGTGGATTATAGGGGATTATTTGAACTGACCACTGTCTTGGAAACCATCTTGAATTTCTCAAAACGCTCAAGGGGTGACCCGGGTTCAACCGGTAGATTCTTAAAGAGGACACCATACGCTACTAAAATCAATCATAAAGAAGAATTTGTATATAATTTCCAAATTAAAATGTCCTCCGTTTGTCCGTTAGTGGTTGTACATTCAAAAAGCACTGTTTTCGCTGAACAATTAAACCAGAACTAAGACGAGTGGGGGCCATGCCGTGACCATATATGAATATGTCAAGGGGTCTTTATCTTTCTCATCGTTTAATGGAATATATCCAGTCGTCTATCTTCACAATAGTCATTGTTTATGGAAGCGATTATATATGCTTGTTATTGTATCCATACACAGCATGTAAATATATCTATGACTCATTAAGTAATAAAACAAATATTGTTTAAATCAACTGACCACGTAACCAATAATGGATATTTGCAGTTCACCACCAAGAACAATTTAGTTTTTACGTTTGAGTGTCGTGATGCTATGCCCGATACAACTTGATGGCAACAAGAGGTGTCAAATATATTTTTGATAATTTTTTAATCACAACAACATTGTAAATATAGATCACAAGGATCGGGGCCACCAGGAGCAGAAGTATCATGCCAACCGGGACCATCTGGGCAACAATCATGATCATCCCAACTTCGAACACAATCGGGATAATAATCCTCATAAACATTGAAAAATAAATGTCATTCAAAATCGATCCCAACCAGAAATTAAATTTCATCCACAATTGCACCTGGTAGTACACAGTATGGAAGCGTATAGGGGTCAATAGCGCGATAGATACCGCAATATTAAGTTGGTATTATGTCAACATACTGTGATTATTCTGATGATTTTATCTCTGAAAAGTCAATTTTTGCCGAGGTAATTGAGTCAACACGCTATGTTTTATGTCTCCATTTCGTCTTAAATGTGTACGTTTGCGGTACGATATTGCTATTCGGAAGCTTTGGCGACATATTTTATTTCGCCGTAGTATATGTCGACATATTCGCAAAATATTGCCTTGCGCTATGTCGACGTGTGCATCTAAAACAAAATGACGACATGCAAATTAGCGAATTATTCAATTAACTCGGCAAAAATTGCCTTTTCAGAGATAAAATCGTCAGAAAAATCACAATATGTTGACTTATTATCAACTTAATATTGCGGTATCTATCGCGCTATTGACCCCTATACGCTTCCATAACACAGGACAAGCTTTCCCCTAGCTTTCTCGTGCACAAGCGTTCTAGTGTTTAATTTGTTCACGCACCACACAAACACAATTCGAAGTTCAAATCCTCTTGATTCTTTTTGAGTAGAACGATTTTTCCAGTTGTAAACAATCTGGATGTTGTATCACAACCAGCGATAGCATGTACAAACAAAAGGCATCAAACTCCGTCAATAAGCAGAACTTCATAGATGTTTTGTGTCAACAACTTGAAAACGGTAATGTGAAAACATTTAAGGCGACAGGGGATGCCGATATTCCCATCGCCAAGACAGCAACCGAGCGTGCTCTGTGGGGTAGTGCTCTTGGTTCTATTGTTGCATATTTTAGGTTGGTCAAGGATACACGACTTGATAATAAGTCCAAAGTTGGTTGGAGGAATATCCACTGAGATCGTGAACACGTGGGTGAGAAGGTGATACACGATACCTTCCGTATGGTGATATCACAGTACATGTCATAGCTGGGTGAGACACAATAACCCGGTTGTTTAGAATTAGCGAAAGAGTCGCTTTCAATCAAGATGGAATCAAAGCTGAGGGAAAATAGGTCATGTTGCGTTTGTATGGTGTACGAACAATTAAAACACTAGAAACCTTTCGCACGGGAAAGTTTAGTGAAACTGCACTGAAAAGCTTGTCCTGTGTACAGATTCATAACTTGTCGCCGACTCCATATCGTGGTTTCCCTGTGTACCAGTGAACAATATGAGTTTTAGAGTATACTGATTCAGGCAGCATTAAAGGTAATGAGTTATACAGGAGTAAAAAGATTTCCACCTTGAACATGGTAAACCCTATTTGGAACGTGTCATAGACTAAGATATAAAATGTTACAATTCAGGACTGCACTGTAATTTAAAGCTCATGTATTTTTTTTACATTTCAATTTCTACAGGCTCAGGCACATCTTTGAATAGATATGCTGACATCATCATGTAACGTCAAATTAAGACGTGATGACATCACGAGGTTCATTTATGATAATTTTTAACTAGACATTCTGAGATAAGACGTTTATAAGGTGAAAACTCCATATTAAAGGAGTTATGAGACTCGATAAGGTGCATTTGGTAGCCCCTTTCCCCCGGAACGAAAATCGGGTATGTTGGATATATTATGCTGTAGAGGATGATCCCAGGGACATAACGGCACCAAGAAACCTCGTGTTGCAATTAGTTCTAGGTTGACCTAAGTTGACTTGACTGGAATAATTCTGATATTCGATATTCAGCATCGACACTGGGACAATATTCATAAACAAAACCAGAAATTCTAGGAAATAAACAAGACTACCCTGTGGGGAAGACCAACTATAGAAATTACAGGAAATAAATTACAAATTTAAAATTAAATGAATGTGATCGCGTAATAACACTCTGTCCTGCACGCGACACCCATCACTAACTTTGTGTTAAATGACTAAACATCACTGATTCATGTAACACCTACATATATTAATATTAACTTGACCGAAATACGCACAGACCGAGACACGAATACCCATATAAATGGCTATCAATGGTGTGTATATCTCACCTTCTGCCTGATTGACGACCAGCCCCTTCAAGACTGGGATCAAATAATTAATATTTATTGTATTGTTGTTAGCCGTGAATGAGACGTGTATAAGTCAGTAGAGATTATTGTTGGTTTCAATAGTTCCCTGTTAATTCATGTGTTAATAATAGGGAGTGGGTTTTATTGATATCTTTAAACTCTATACGTTTATATACACTGCTGGAATGTTTTGGGTAGACGTAGCTTCACATTAAAGACACACTTCCTTATTATTCTTATTTCTTGGTCGAGTATATTATAAATGAGGTAATGAATGAACATCCTTCTTCTTAAGTTCTACAGTCAATTTGTTGAATTAGTCGAGCACTGAAACCTCTTAGTGGACATAAGCAAACTATACTGTTGGACACCGGAACTAATAATAACACCACTACATTATACAACTGGACACCGGAAGTTACAATAACCACACTGCGTTAGACGGGAAGTAGCAATCGTAAACTGATGAACAAGAAATAGAATCACGTGTACATTTGAACGCTGTTTGTATTTCAGTTAATCTAACCAATATGTTATACCTGGAAAATTCCCCCTCTATCAACATCCGGTGGAGATCCGTTTAAAATAGGCAGTGCTAGTCATCAAAACATTGTTGGGAAGTTTACAATGTCCGTGTATTCTATCTTCATAACTTAGTTCATCAGTTAAAGCAAAACATGTTACATAATTTCATGTGAATTCCCAAATTTTGTACACAACGCCATAAAAGGAGATTATAAGTTAGTGTTGTGTGAGGTGTGTTTGTGATAAAGTCTAAACATGTTGAAATCTTTTTTTTTCGACTTGTAAAGCGATTTTATTAAGAATTAATTTGGTCAGTCACATAATCTCGCTTGTCCCGTATATCTGTTGACTTTTATCCCAGGAACACCCAATAACACTCCTCATTTAAATATCACCCTTTTCAATTACTTATTATTTTTGCAACGGTTGATGTTAAACGTCAGCTTCCACAATATTGATATCGCAAACTATTTTCAATTACTAGAGGGTCTGCTTGTATAACTGTTATTTTTGATATGCTTCGCTGATTTTTATTTGCAGATTTGAATGTTTTTTTACAACGTTGTTTACAAATAGTAAACCAAACATTACAATCTGCTTAATATACAAACAAAATACATTCTATATATTTATATCTGCTACCTGTTGTGAAGTATACCCTCAATCATCCTGTATGCCTGGTCATGTTTTATATGATGCTTAAAAAAAATCTCAACTTCTCATAAATACGATGGTGTCACTTTAACGAGGGTAATATATTCTGGGTGTAAAATAGGTTTAGGTAAACGGGTTGTATGCCATTTATATATTTCTCATTGTTGTATTTCTTTATTCTCAATCATATGAGCAATGGCGGTTTACACATCGTCGTCTCTTGCTCTACTGTGGTTCAGACATTTGTAAAACTATATGAAACTGGGACCTGTTTAAACGTGACAACTTTTAGCTGTGTTTAGTTTGATGAAGCGAGGTGTGAATTACATATAGTGTTAATGAATTCTCGTATTGCGTAATTCTCAAGCTAGTGAACTAAATCGATCTGGCCACGACCGTGTGTATGCAGCAACTCGATATTTCTGTTGTTTGTGATCAACTGATTCAAGAGGGTGTTGACTGCGATACTTGGAATTAGTTTGGTCAGGTTGGAACTATATTGTTGATAATGCCCAGAGAGGCCTGGTGAAAACGTTGCTCAGTAATAAACAGTTATTGTATTCCATAATGTTTAAGAACGAGGGATAGATGTGACTTCTATCTGGTCTACAGGACACTAATAACAAACATAACAAACGGCAGTCGTTGTGATATATAACCACACATAAAACTGTTATAAAGTGAAACAAGGTGCTGCCATGGCTGACAAGGTGTCGTCCATACCAATTGTTTCTATAGATCATAATTGGCAAGCTAACAACGAAGAATTTGTCAATAATTGGGTGAACTCGGGAGGTGCTGCTGGAACATCAGGAGGTAGATATACACCAGGGAAGGCTTCACCTAAACGATTAAATACACCCAGGTGAGAATCGGAGCCGTTTTATTTAACGTTGACTGACCAGTTGACTGAAGGGTATAGAGGGTACGATCATCCTACTTAACAATACGTGGATCAAAGTAGCTAAGAGGGTAAGACGCTGGCTCGCTAGCCTAGAGGTCGGGTGTTCGAGAAAGTCCATCCAAATATTCCGGCGTATGCCCGTTTTCATTAGCTCGGTTAAGCAACATAACAGTAGGACGTTAAACCCCATTTTATTTCATTTACTTGGTCCAGGGTTCGAGTGGTTACAAATAAAGGCTCAATCCGATCGGTATGACTATTGATCATCGAGAATTACACTCAATGATAGGTCATCGGTTCAACATCTTCCGTCACAAATAGATCATCCAGTGATCACCAGCTAGGATAACAAATAGATCATCCAGTGATCACCAACTAGGATCACAAATAAATGATCCAGTGATCAACAACTAGGTTAAAAGATATAAAGCAGATTGTTAATATTCTCCGTCTACATGTATTTGTCACTGTATCGTATTTCAAATGTTTAGGTCTGTTATGTGCCTGTGTGGTATTTAGATCTAAGTGTTTTGGTCTATAATGTCTGTGTTGCAAAAAAACTGATAGCATATGTATGCTAAATCATCCATCCGTAACATTGAAGAAAACGGTTAACTTAGTTATAATTTTTATAGAAATTACATAAAATGTTTTATTTTTTTACCGCGTATCTAGAAAGAGTAATACATGTAGTATTGCATGTTTTTATATATGTCATGTTGCTGTAAGGTGTTACATGAGGTTGGCTAAACACTCTTGAGTAACCAAACGAGAGACAATTTGGTATTCTATTTCTGTTCAGTTTTATTACATTTATTTTATTGACACTGTCTTCACAAAATCGAAATCCTTTGAATGAATACAATTCTTGAACAATAAACGTGCATCTAGAGAAACGCCCAGGATTTGGTAAAACAGACTGTGTAGAAAGTTGATAAGATGCATAGTGATTTGTTGTGTGTACATATATCGATTAAAAGACACGAATAAATGTTTGTAAACGGCCAAGTAAGACATGTTTCTCCTAACATTTTCTGAAAAGTATAAAAAAAACCAAATGCTCTCGGGATGGTCAAATTTGATGTAGTGGTTAGTAGCCAAATAATTGGTTTTAATACGTCTTATGATTGGTTTAAATGCGTCATGTAACTGGTTGTATTACGTCAAATGCCATGGTCATAGACGAGGCAGTCAGAATATACCAGGCATGGGACATGGACATACATGTACACGCGACAGTCAGAATATACCAGGCATGGGACATGGACATACACGCCACAGTCAGAATATACCTGACATAACATGGAAACACGACCAGACAATTTTAGGATTTTTAAATACCCAAGTGCCCACCTTCCAATCCCTGTCACTTTATCAAAATTACACGTTGTTCTACACGCATATAATTAGAGTATCCTCAAATAAGTTTACACAGCCTTTTAAGACTACACAGCGTTATAAGACGACGTTCATTTCAAAACAAAAATTCATCAATCATCAAAAATCCATTTTGATCAGAGTGTATAATGATTAGTATGCGAGAAAACCTGTTGTTCTTATACACCGAATTCTCTCTTTAAATGTATATAAATCCAGCATACGTCATACTGAATAAATCATTATATACTGCATGTTCTGTCAATAAACCATGGACCACACCCTATATTTATTATTTAAATCTGTATGTATATTTCCCTATAGATCGGTGTATAACTGACCCATAGACACGTCAACCAACGTGTACAGTATATATATCCAAGTTATTATCAACTAGGTATTAAATTTGATCAAAGATAAGTCGGTCAAAGTCTTTAATTATGATGAAAGACCCCCCCGCCCCCACCATGAATAGAGTATTGTGATGTTGGTGATGTCTGGAAGATGTATTATTTTATTAAAGGATTAAGATGAATAGTTTTAAATATTGTAGTAACTGTGTTTTATTGGGATCATTCGTGTCATCCAGTTTCTATTTAATTGTTGGGAGAGGAACCCTTCTTTTTGTGTTTATAGACTGAAATGTATTCTGTAGGATCTTGTAACTGAGTGTGGTGGGGGAAGGGGGTATATTTATTTAATAATTCTGTGGTTGATTGACAGTTCTGTGATATGACTATGCTATAAAAGACATATGACTCTATGTTTTGGGTTTATAATATAGACGTTGTGTTATGAATCATTTAAGGGATTGTCCAACTATAAAGGACTCGTATAGGGGTTGTGGGTGTATACAAGACCATTGTTGATCACTTATTTACTTGCTTACTAACTACAGTTAAGTCACTTGTTTCTTTAGATTGGCGACAGAAAACATCGCTATGGATGTTATTAGGTAAGTTTCATCCACGTTATTTATTTTTCGATTTGACACGTTTTAATGTGTTGTCCTGATAGTGGTATTTTAGTGCGTTGTCTTGGTAATGCAAACAAACCGTTGAGACAATATAAGGATTGATTAATGATTATCTTGGATAGATCTTAACTATTGTCCGTGCTGTCATTTTGTTTCTCGGGCTATTTTTGTACTTATGATTTGTTGACATATTTTTCGAAAATTAATATTTGAATGATACTCAGTTGATATAGATTCACACACTGGAAGAGAAGATTTTCCTAGAAATGAAAATTGGGTTGAATTTCCACATCAACCAACATAATCTGAGGACGTAGTGCTGTTTTGAGTTTTAGAATGATCTGTATTGCTGTTATCCCCATGTTGAGTTTTAGAATGACCTGTATTGCTGTTAACCCCAGTTTTAGAACCGCCATGAACTGTTACTGAAAATATCCATGCAACAAAGATAGTTAAGGACAGTGAACAAATAACACTAAATACACAAAAACACATACTGATGGAAAAGCTTGTTAACATTGAGAGAATACTCTTCGAAATGTCACTCAAATAAATTAGTAGCTGTTTTGTATAAGTATGCGTTATAGTTTATAAATCTATCCTGTTACTAAATGCCTGTAAAAGATTATAAACAGTGACTAGTACTTGTGTAGTACTATAAGTCTTCACGCTGCATTCTCTTCCGTGACCAAGGTATAACAATACTCCAGTTCAGGTTCTTTTCTTTAAATATTTTAATTCAATAAACTGGAAGCGTTAATTACAATTCTTCCCAGTCTAGCTGGTATGACAGGCGGTGTGAGTTCTGCCGAATTTTACCTGTGCAGCCTATTTTATAATGTCCCGTCCTAATGGGATTACGTCAAAGACCGACCACCGGTCCGATTCCAAATATGGAACGGAATACCCTACACCTCACATCGGGCAGGGATTCCTTACCAAATTTAGTGTGCAGACACATTCCAATAGTATGGCATCATATGATAAATGTCTTCATTAACTAAGTTCAATTCATGCATCATGTCATCGCAGACCCCCTTTGTTGTTGCGGGTGTCTATAACTCTATACCCCATAATTAAACAAGGCCATAATGTATTCGGTTATGAATTTAGAATCAATAATTTATAAAGGTAATAATATTATTTCACCAATTCCTTGTCTATGAATCTGAAAACAATGTCGCAACTGCAATATTATTACACTTGTCTACGACTACCAAGTTGTTTCAGTTGATATTATATACATCTTATATTACACCTGTATACCGACACCTGTGACAAAGTAATTTATACATAGAACTTTGCTAGATTTGACATTATATTATATTGGACGTTTTCAACTATATACAACTTCTGCTAATGTGTTCAATATGTTATTTACGGGCAACACACGAATGTCCTCTGCTCGTTTTGACAAAACGCACGATCTCATTAAATATCTTATTTATTCATATGTTATTTATAACCTACACATGTTCTATGTGTTTAACACTCAGCAGAACTTCGCGACTTTAAAGGAAAGATGCAGTGCAGTTATAGAAACTATACTCTCAATTCCAAATAAGTTTATCTGTCATGTATCATTATTCTTAATGGCCGTATGCTTTATAAAGCCAGAATTAACTGACAGTAAGTCATACTTGAATAGAGCTCCTTCCGATCTATGTCTATTCTATGTTCTCAATAAAGATCTACCAACTATGCTGATCGTCTGTTATCTGTAGTGTTACACACCTCCGCCCGCGTTAAATTAACTCAAGCATGACTATTTCAAATTAAATTTTTATATTTCTAAGTGTTTTTAACAAATAAAGGGGGACAGGTTGACATAGGTATAAATATATACATCTAATTACCACGTGACTTCGTGTAGACAATGTGATATTCCGTTTTCCCTACGGTTAGTTGAAGAATATCAAGGTCTCAATTTTCTGTAATGATCTGTGGGGTCGACAGTCCACGTAAAATAACCCTTAGGAATTCGATTACCCCCCCCCCTCCATCACTCGCACTCACTAATAAACGTTTCTTTGAAAGTAACAAATAAGTGCTGGTCTTGTATTGACGAGAACGTCTGTCCTGATAAATGGCCAGTAGTTCAGGTCTATATATTGTTGGACATCATTTAATCTGTTTGTCACTGTTCGTTTATTTCAGTAATAAAGGTGAGAGCTTGAAAGGTTTTACTGTACCGTCCATACCTCCTAGAAAACCTTTAGTTAGTAGCTGGGGTTCTAAAACCAGCCTTAAACCACCTTCTATCAGTCTCAGTAAGTATAGTTGATATTATATTCATGTTATATCCACAATAAACCAATGTAATCAAAAGATATCGTCCACTGCATAACACAGAGGACGTCATCCGTTATGACTGGATGTTAGATCTTATTCAGGGGACGTCATCCGTTATGACTGGATGTTAGATCTTCTACTTACATCATTGAATAATTAGACCTTTTTTGAACAAAAATATAACTCTTTATAAACTTTTGTTGTTTTAATGTATCAAATACATCATTAAGAAACCATGTGTAAATGTCTGTGTTTCTGGATCAAATATATTTCTCATTAACAGTGATTGAACGTTGAGTAAATTCTTAACTTAGGTCTGAGAATGCTTTGTGAACACGGGACCAGATTTCTATAAACACGAGACTAAATAAAGATACAATATGAATTAGATATACATGTATTATATTAGAAACTATGAATTAATAATTTTATATTGTAGAACCTGTAGACAGTGTATATGATAGTATAAGTGAAGATGATGTTGTTATACCATCTGATGGTTGTTTATATAGTTTTACCGTCGATCAAATGGCCACATTCTTTAAATATATGAAGGTGGAAGACAGAATGATCTCACATATGCATAAAAAAGGAGTTAACGGAAAGAGGTTCGCTAATTTAAAGGACACAGAATTAGAAAATCTGCGCATTAATAATCCTGTTATTAGATATTTTAAAGATAAAAGTCAGAGAAAGAAAGCAGGATTTATGTTGTGATGTGGTGGTTGAGATGAGAATATAACCTGACTGTCACGTGGTAGGTAAATGAACCATAATAAACAAACGTACAGCCTAAAACATATCAAGTAATAAAATAATTCGTTTTATTTAACCCTAGTGCTGTTACAGATTCTATTAGCATGGTGGATTCCTGATATAGTGTACGGCGGGTTCCTGGGGCCGGCACCCATACCACTGTATCATGATTGTGTATGAACCATTCCTGGGGCTGGCCTGATCGTGTATGGTGTACTTCTACTCATCAGTGGTTATTTTGAGACAGTTATTTCACGGAGGTTTATATATAATATTCGTGTCGATTCTAAACATAATGATTTGTAAACGAATAATTTAAATATTCAAATGATATAATAATTGATTTTGTTATGAGTCTTTGATTCTATATTATGTGGTGTGAAAGGAAAGGGGCGTGTTGGTGTAAATATGTCATCTCAGTTTCAAATTTTAACCAGCAATATTAAAATGTTCAAATATTCACATATCAAATGTTCAAATGTTCAAATATAAAAATGTTTCAACTGTGTATATAGATAATGAAGATTTAAAGGTTATTGTAAAATGCAAGTTTCCGTGTTGTATATAAATATTATGTTATATTATATAAATTATATCAATAACTATTATATACATATGTTAATATTAAACATTGCCTATTTTATATCTATATGTGTAGCATTATTAATCTGAGCCTGAATAAAACATAATATCCTTCACCATAAGTAAGGAAACCTCCTGCTTTTCTGTGATGGTAGTATAGTCCGGCAGCAGCTCGAAAAACCTGGAAATATAGTCCACCTAATGTTTTTAAATGGATTACATGTATATATCTTCAGTATGTGTAAATTAAGAGTCCGGATGCACTCGGCATGCCTCGACAGATTCCGAAACCTACATCTAGACTCGGCTGTATGACGAATTCCGCCATATTGGAACTACTTTAAAGGTCCCGGATGAAACATGGTTGCACCCATTCCGAACACAAATTAGCGACCTGTTCGGCTAGCGACCTATTCGACCGATCCAGCTGGAAACCGCAATCAGTAGAACGGGGAGTCACATTTGTCTTGTAAGTTATTTGGTCATTAATACGCGCCGGTAAATCTGGGGTTTGTATCACGCTGACAAACATTTCCATCCCTTATTCCACTCTGTTTTCTGCTCTTAGTCCTCTCATACATAAGGTTTTTTTTACGTTAACGGTTCTATTATCTTCAATTTAGTTATTTTGTTGAACTTGCGAACAACATTGGCGTTTCGTTTGGTCATGGTATGTTTCATCATTCAGATAGGGAATGAAATAAAATGGGGTTTAACGTCCTACTCTTCTGCACCTAACCTTGGCTAATGGACGACGGGCATACGCCATACCGTGTGCTACGGGATAAATTTTGCCCGAGCAGCGGCGCTACGACATACTCATATCGAATTCCAGCTACCAAGGGATCTTTTACGCGCACGCCTATGTGTACACGGGACCTCATTTTTTCGTTCCATCGGAACGACTAGACAGCTGTACTTGTCAGGCCTTCCTTCTGCATCACTGACAAGGAGAAACCACACCAGAAAATCAAGACGAACTTTCTCGGTCAATGCAGAGATCGAACACCCGACCTCCAGGCTAGCGAACAAGCGCCTTATCCACTTAGCCATCGTGATCATCGTGATTCCCATTCAGATAAGAATTCGGCGAACCCGAGAACTTATAGTTTAATACATTATTAACATTGTTTTGTTATGTGTTGCCAAATATAGTCACCATTTTGAATTCAAGCTCAATCTGGAATACTTTTTGGTCGGAGCATGTTTTTATGTTGACAATTAATTTGATTTTGGATAGGGTGGGGGACTGGTGTAAATGTGTTCTGTTCGTGATAGATGAAATTCGATAATACTCCTCTCTAGTATGGATGCTGGTTGCAAATTGACCGGTATATTGTCTTGTGGGACGTTAATCGTTATTCTGTACTTGAGTTACAGATGTTTTTTCGTGGTCCACTTCCATTCGATCGAGATGATATGGCAAACAAGCCTATGTTTTACCTGATTACCCCCATCCCTCCCACACATACTCACCTTTCGATATCAACCCTTATATTGTATTAAATTAGATAGGGGTGGCTTGGTATCTTTATTATCAAAACAAATGGTCATAGCCTATTTATTTCAGACGTGGCGTGAAACAGATAGTTTCAGACCATCAAATTTACGTATATAAAATGTTTACATAGTAGCACAAATATTACTACGTCACAGATCCGATCATGCATCTTGTCAAAGTTTTATATGTGGGCTACAGATAAGTTTTGATGTCATATATCATTTCGGACGATTAACACATATATTTATCGGGGGTTTCCGGCGTGGTTCCATCTCGTCGGTGGTACAATACAGGGTGTCTGGCAAGGGACGTTGCATAGTCATTCGGACAAAACGAGGCCCTGTGTAGGCCTACATATTGGAAGAAACATACAACATCCTTTGACAGCTGGAATTCGATAGGATCAAATAGATCGGACCGAGTAGCACCCTGTCCGTCTTGATTATCCCAGACGGAGCAGAACAGTAGGGCGCTAAACCCCATTCATTTTATAGTTGATATAAGGGAAATAACTCTAAATACCTGTTTATAATTTCAGAATTCTACGAGTTAGTTGTATCATCCTGCTGGTGGTAAATGTTTGGAACCAGACTCAAATTATCAACAGTCTGTAATTCGTCTGACACCATGTACAGCTAATAATAAACGATTACATTTTGTTATCATTTAAATAAAAGACCAAAGTTAGAGGCGCTTATCATTGTCACCTGATTGTTAGCATGCTTGTAGCAGCATATTGTTGGTCATGTTAACCTGTTAGTGCCAGTCTTTGTATGTGTGTGTGTGTGAGAGAGAGAGAGAAAGAGAGAGAAAGAGAGGGGGATATTTCGGAACTAACATATGGCTCAACTTCATTTCAATAATTCGCTTGCGAATTGGTGTCTTTAGCAGTAGGGGGAAACCGGAGGACCCGAGCAGTTTTTGCGCCCTTCTCAGGGCTGTTGCTAGCTGCTACAGTAACAACCAACAAAGGCAAGCTTTTCTTATATTCACCTTAGTAACAAGGGTCGTATAGTTATATCAATTTCCCAGAAATCATGACTCCGAAAAATAGTTGTATCCGGAGTTTCTGGTTGTTGTCAATCTCGGGAACTTTTAGCTTCTATGGTACATGTTAGTCTCGTGTAAGTCTTGTAAATAAATGCTTACTTACTGCCAGGTTTTTGTATCATATTATCGTTATAACAAGGATACTTGTTGAAACGTTACACTAGTGATTGTTATTCATAAGTTGTTTTCAATGTTATTATAATCACAAAATGCATTAAAACAATATATTAGAAGAATTTATTTGACGTTTATCCGAGTCATGACATACCATACAGCGGCACTTGGAATCTTGGATGAGGAATTTAAGTGAAAATGAACATTGTTAGCAAAAATATGTATTAAGTGAGTACTACTGTAACAGTTTAAAATCATCTCACTCATTGGTAGATTGCAATCTCTATTCGGTTTAAAATCAACTCAATCAAGTTAATAGATTAATCTATATTGAGTGAGTACTAGTTTAAAATCAACTCAGTCTAGTTAACAGACCACTCTGTATTCAGTGAGTACTAATTTAACAGTTTAAAATCAACTCAATCTAGTTAATAGATTAATCTATATATTCAGTGAGTAATATTATAACAGTTGAAAATCAACTCCGTATTCAGTGAGTACTATTATAACTGTTGAAAATCAACTCAGTCTAGTTAATAGATCAATCTGTATTCAGTGAGTACTATTATAACGGTTTAAAATCAACTCAGTTGAAGTTAATAGACCAATCTGTATTCAGTGAGTAATAGTATAACTGTTGACAATCAACTCAGTCGAAGTTAATAGACCAATCTGCATTCAGTGAGTACTATTATAACGGTTTAAAAATCAACTCAGTTGAAGTTAATAGACCAATCTGTATTCAGTGAGTAATAGTATAACTGTTGAAAATCAACTCAGTCGAAGTTAATAGACCAATCTGTATTCAGTGAGTACTATTATAACGGTTTAAAATCAACTCAGTTTTGTTAATAGATTAATTTGTGTTCGGATATTGCTAAACTCAACTCAACTCAATTTAGCTAATAGACCAATCAATGAGTACTAGTTTAATATCAATTAATTCTAATCAATATCTGTATTCAGTTTACAACCTTCCCTGTATGTACAGATTTCAAAGGCCACGTGACGTATATGTGGGGGATCTGGGTTGTTTTATGACGGACGGGGCTTGTTAGAGTATGCTGCTTTTTGTGACCCATCCTTCATCACAACACACCCATCAACCTCACCCACATCCCCAACAAGTTTGACCTGCCTATCCTCCTTCGAACCCGAAAACTTAGTTTAATACATTATTAATATTGTTATGTCTTGTCAAATATGGCCACCATTTTGAATTTGGGCTCAATCTGGAATACTATTGGTCGGGACATGTTTTTATGTTTATATCTGAAGTAAATGACACCGTAAACCTATGGTTTAATATATTGCACATCTCTATGGGGCGACTTTATGAGTTTCACCCCAAATGAGCCCCCATTTTTGAATTTAGCCCCCCATGGGGAATTGGACAGCTTTTTGGGAAGAATACCAAAGTTCAATAGATTCAGATGGTTAAATTCTGATAGAATTCACCTTTATATCGAAGTCCGAGAGAATCTGTTCCGAATTTTAGCCCAGAAAATGCCCCATGGCGGCCATTTTGAATTTTAAAATTTCCTCAAGGATGCCGGGGTGGCATCATCCGGATTCTGAAACTATACATATTGAAGATATATATATATAGTTTATTTTTCAATAAGTATTCAGGCCATGGGCCCATAGTACACTTAAGACAAGATCATAAAATTACAAACATAACAAACCAACACTATTTACATAGATTCATCAAAGCCTCACATTATATCAGGTATTCATTATTTTAGTTTACAAACATAACAAACCAACACTATTAACACAGATTCATCATAACCTTACATTTATCAGGATTTCATTATTTTAATTTACTCAAGTAGTTTTCTCTTCTTTTCATAGCATTATAAATAAACTTACTTTTGTTACAGATTATATCTCAGTTAGTACTCTGCAAGTATCCTATAACATGATTCTCACTTTTACAGTAATTGTTGACATTGCAAATAGTTCTCAGGTTGTCATACAGTTGACAGTAAACTAACATATGTAATTCATTCTCAATTGTACTTATATGTCTCTCATTTAAACAGTATTTACACAACCGGTCATTTCTTTCTATTGCTATAGCTCTACCTGATTCTATTGCAAGGTTGTGGCTACTTACTCTAAATCTACTTAAAGCTACTCTATGCTGTTTGTTTATTATAGTGGATAAATATTTTTCTGGTTCTAGCAATGATTTAATTTCTGCATAGAAATCTAGTTTTGAACAGTTTCGTATTGCAGAGTGCCATTCTTGTATATTACAGTCTATGACCCTTTGTTTAAACATGCTTAGGAAGTTGTCACTATTTCCTACTTGTTGATATGACCAAACATATTGGAAACCATAATCATATAACATATCTCTAATTTTGGTGGCCCAATTTACTCTTCCAACGTTATGGTGCGCATAAAGCATCTCATAACATCTATTTGGATACCTGTCTTTGTCCATAGAAAGTAACTTTAACCAATACTTAATACATTTTGTCATATAGATAATGTGCAGTGGTAATCTGCCAAATTCCCCCAGTGTGGCGCAATTTTGGGTTGCTTGTTTAACACCTAATAGTTTCTTACAGAACTTGTTCTGTACTGTTTCTATTGGTTTATATAGTTGATATCCCCAAATTTCCGCCCCATAGGTCAGAATGGGCACTACCATATGATCAAATAAATATAAGGACTTTGCCTGATCTAGGTTATACTTATGTATAAACTTCCAAACTATAAAAAGAGCTTTATTAGCTGACAGGCATAATGAATTAATAGATTTGTACCATGACAGAGAACTAGTAAAGTATAGACCGAGATACTTATATTCATTTACAACCTCTAGTTTCTCGCCTTGGTAACTCCAGCTTTCATATGATTTTAACTTTCCTCCTCTCTTAAATACTAACACCTTAGTCTTACTTGTGTTTACTTTCATGCCATAGTCTTTACAGAAAGTATTCAATACATCAATTTGTTTTTGTAATTGCCCTACAGTGTCTGAGATATTTGCCATATCATCTGCAAATAACAGTTGCATTAAATTTGGCGTTCGTTCATCTATATAAATGCCTTTGCATTCACATTTCTCTAATAGTTCTACAAATTGGTTTAAGTACATGACAAATAAAAAAGGACTGAGCATGCAACCTTGTTTTGTGCCAATTGTGCATCTCAAATACTCAGAGAGACCATTATTAGCTAAAACACAGGATTTCATATTTTCATACATAGATTTCAGTAATTTAACAATTTTAGAACTGACCTTATTTTAATAAGTGTATACAGTAAGGTGGGATGGTGTACTTAGTCAAACGCTGATGAAAAATCCACAAAGATGCAGTATAATCTCCCTTTTGTTTTGGTCAGGTACTTTTGCACAACAGCATATAAGGAGAAACAGTTGTCAACTGTTGCATAGCCCTGCCTATATCCTGCTTGCTGCTCTTTGAATTTATTTTCAATGTCACCCCAAATTATAAGTCTGTTATTTATAGTTTTAGTAAATATTTTACCCATTACATTTAATAAGGAGATGCCTCTATAGTTACATAGGTTGGTAACATCACCCTTCTTATAAATAGGATATATTACAGCCCTGCTCCAGCTATCTGGAAACGTACTACTAATTAAGATCTTATTAAATAATAAACATAACAATGGAAGTAGGATGTCAATGGTGGTTTTGAACATCTCGATTACAAGACCATCTTCCCCGCCACTTTTACCAGTCTTCATCTGATTCAGTGCTTTTATGATTTCCTTGTTACTTATTGGATTATCTAAAATATCCGAAACAACTTCGGTGGGGTCACTCAGGGTTAGATTGATTTCCTCCCTTAAGGCTGACCCGCTTGATGTATTATCCTCAGTTAAGAGATTTTGAAAATGTTCAAACCACTGATCAGTTGAAATACTGTTATTTGAGCTGGTTTTGTTAAAATACTTTAATTTTTTCCACATGTCATTTGGATCTTTTATCTCTATAAGACTATTTATTACCTAGTTTCTGTTTTTGTTCTTCACAAAGTGATTTAAACATATTTTTGGTTTGTAGGTATATGTCTAAGTCAAAAGGCTTTCGGCTCTTTCTATAGTTATTTAGATTTATGTATTTTAAAGCCTTTAAATCAGACAATTCCCTGGTCCATCAAATAGGTTGACAATTGCTATTCTTAGATTTGTTGTTTCTAAGCATGCATTTGCCAGCATATTGTATTGATTGACATAAGATTTTTGTTGCATCATTCACATTTACACTGTTTTCTACAACAAAAGAGAAATGAGATAATTCACCATTTGTTACAATTTCCTGTAATGCTACTCTAAAATCTGTTGCTTTGTTTTGGTCCCATTTATAGGTCAATTTTGGATTCAAACATTCTCTAGCAATATCAGACTTTTTATAACTTTTACAAACATTAAATATGCATTCTATTGGGAAGTGGTCTGAAATATCAGTTGAGAGTACGCTAAAGTCAGTTGCATATTGAAATAATAACGAACTAGTTATGCAATAGTCTATTACACTTTTGCCTAGATGTGACACAAAGGTGTATTCTCCTTGATTGTCTCCCTTTAATCTCCCATTAAGTATATGAATGTTCAATTTTTTACACATACTAATTAATTGTTTTCCAAAACTATTAATATTTACATCCTTGGAGAGTCTTAGTGTGTCAAAGTCATCATCACCTAGGATTAAATCACCTTGGGAGGTATTTATCTTCATGTGTGCTAGTGAGGTCAGATAAATTACCTGTCCTGGCATTTAAGTCTCCATTTATCATTATTTCTAAATTTTCATCATAACTTTCAATGATATCAGAGATAATTTCTTCAAATATTTCAATACCATTTATATTTCCTTCATATAATGTACTATAAATACTAGACGAGATCGGTGGGACATATGCAAAACAGGCTAATATATCATGACTTATATTGAACAATGTTTTACTAAATATAATAATCACACATGAACTGTGGTTTATATAAACCTTCCTCACATATTTCTGTAGGTATTTAGATAAATATACACAGATGCCTTGAGGAGTCCTCCCAAATTTGGAGGTCCTGTGCCCTATGTTACTGAAATGTTTATAATTCTTGAAAATACCTTCGCAGTCCTGATCACAGGCTGACCAGGTCTCTAGTATACTTTTACAATCATAGTTATACAAGTCATTCACTATATCTGGTCTATGTTTTAGTTTTTGTAGTCCTCCAATGTTCCAATAAAGAAATTTCAAAGTATGTATATGCCACCTGAGGTCCATTTGTGCAAAAAATTGATTTGTCACTAGCTTTGAATCTGTAAATATCACTTCCGACTTTAAGACTATCGAAAAGTAGAAGTGTCTTACAATCTGGATTTTTTAATTTTAGTTCATCACTAAAGCGCATTAGTGCTTTCCTATATAATACCCCCAAAACATATATTTCAATACATTACACACCGTTTTAGTCAACTCTATACATTTACTGCTAAAATAAACCAGCATTTTGAATTTGGCCCTCTCGCAGAATTAGCCGTCACTTTTAGGAGGAATACCCATGCAGTGGGTGGGTCAAATTCTTACAAAAACCCATCTTCAACTCGTGATCCGAGAGAATCTGTCACATAATTTACCCCACTAAATAACCAGAAGATGTCCCATGGCGGCCATCTCGAATATTTAAATTTCCCCTTGGGTGCCAGGGTGGCATCATTCTCGCAGTAAAGATTTCAAATATCAGTATTAAATAAACTTGCCAAAACTCTTGAGTCAGTAGCCAAAGTTGCACACGGAGATGATCAGTATATCAAACACCAAATGGGTGGGGTTTCCTCTCACCAAAGACTTCTACTTGCTCGACTGTGAATTATTCAAATAAAAATATAAATATATACATATTTATCCCTCTCTCTCTTTCTGTCACTCCCTCTCTCTGTCTCACTCTCTGTTGAAAGAAGGAGCCATTTATAAGAATTGAAAACAAAGATAATTAGGACCTTCGAGATCAAAGAGAGATAATTATAATACCCATCATTTTACTGAACGCAATTACATCTTACATGCATCAGAAAGAGGTAAATTGATCCGTGTAGCCACTCGGCAAAACTCGACAGATTTTGGAACCTACATCTTGTCTCGGCTGTATGACGAATTCCGCCATACTGGAATTACTTTAAAGGTCCCGGGTGAAATATGGCTGCGCCCATACCGAACACAAATTGGCGACCTATTTGGCTAGCGACCTATTCGACCGATCCAGCTGTAAGATAATGACAAAATTACACTTCTATTCTGAGGTAAAGGAATGGATAAAAAATAATATATTCTACTTTCATTTGATAGACATAACGTTGGATTTTATTGGTTGATAAATAGATGAGTTAAGGCGACTGTTGTCTTAATTCTAAATAGGTTTCCAACGAACAGGTTGCAGCTCGATCGGTCGAATAGGTCGCTAGCCGAATAGATTCCCAATTTGTGTTCGGTTGCGCCCATGTTGTCTTGTTTGTTTGTAATAGCGTCAAGTTTTCCTGTTAAAGTAAACCGGTAGCCGCATCGCAAATGTATGGGCGTAGGTACATATCACTTACTGTCATACAGCCGAGACTAGATATAGGTACCGAAATCTGTCGAGTTTTGCCGAGTGTCGTGTAACTTGATATTGTGAGCGTCGACATTAATTATATAACTGCGTCGGTGTTCGAGGGATGCATTGGGCGAATTACTGGCCATAATACAGTGGTTCAAAAGGACACAGATCACTAAATATTCATGGGCCGTCACCTAGGGCGCAAGTTATTTTTAGTCCTTCTCTCTTTTGCATGGCGATTTTTGTTGACTTTTTGGTGTAAAATTGAAGAAAAGGGTTTAAAATTACATTTTCTGCCAGGTTTTGGTGAATATTCATGATTTTGAGGCGGAAGGATACAAGGGTTGTGAGGTTGGTTACGTTGAAAGGGAGGGCCGAAAATTGCTTGTTTAGTTGTCTCTACTTCCAGCCTGTGTATCTCAAGTTTTTCATGGTGAACCTCATACATGCTTTTGGGCCAGAGTTTGCCACATGTTGCTCCATCTGTGGCAGAAAGTGTTCTACCCAACGAATATTTGGAAAAAAGTTACAGCCGGTCTAAGTAACGAGAAGTTAACATTAAAGTCGATGGGGAAATAATTAGTGATCTGTGGCCTGTCTGTGTATGACATGGCTGTGACTGATATGCCTTAATTTTGAAAACATGATAACTAAATTGTCAGAAAATATGTATAAAATATTTTGAGAAGAGAAAAACTCAAAAAATGTTAAATTTAAAAAAAAATTATCAAAGTTTGGAGAAAAATTGTGATTTTACTGCAAATTTCTCAATTTTCAGGTTTTATTTAATTTCTAACAGTAAGAGAAATACTTCAATGTCCAATTTTTGTGTATTCAGCCTCAGATAGCACAGATAAAGTGAACAACATTGTAATTTCACCTAATTTTGTCTAAAAATCAGGAATATTCACAAAAAATCTACAGATTCCCCAATTTCGATGTAGAAATTAATACCTTCATGCCTACTCAAAAGATTCAAAATTTCTAAATCTGCCCTTATTTCCATTGCTAATGTAACTTAGATGGGATCTATAAGTTTGTCAGGTTTAGAAATAACTCCAGTTTTCCTACAGAAAATTGAAAATTGGCAACACTGAGTTAATAATATTCAGCAGGTGGGTTTGTACAAAATGTTCAAAACAGGGGTTGGCTCAATTTTGCCACCAATTTAGACAGAAAAAGCATTTTTTTCCCCTTTCAAACGTTAAATTCTTGTATTTCCTTCATGAAGGAAGCAATATCTCAGTCTTTATAGACATTTTTCATCCCACCATTCTGTTTAGAGAGGCTATAAATGCCCCACCCGACCCTTTTTTATTTATGTGTTTTGATAGATTTAATTGCACCTGTGTTGACAATTAAATTATAGCAATTGGAATTTGTTGTTGAATTACAGATAGGAATGTTATTTTTCACCAATAAATGGTTATTTTGTACATTTCCAGGATTTCTAACCTTTTTTGTTCAATGTCAAACTTAGAACCCTGAGACATGTCAGGTCAATAAGACCACACCCTGATAGAAAACTTGTGTAGATGTGTAAATGTCAGCTTAATGGTCAATATTTTCTTATCAAAATCTAGAATTGGTGGTGTTTGTTGCATTTATGTTACTTATAGAGCAGTAAAATGTTAATTTTGCCCCGTTTCAGGCCTCTTTTATGTTGTCAACTCTGTCATAACTGCCTTTTTGACTTCATTTTTCCAGGCAATTGATGCAATGGTCCAGACATCTTGATTCAGCACAAGAATTGCAATAAAGATTTGTATGATGCCTCTGAGTTTTGAGATGTTGAAAACATTGAATTATTTTCAAATTCGTGAAAATTGTGTATTCTGTGACCCTTTTGTTAGAGAGGGGTGGTCATACACCAAAAATGGCATTTTTTTCTTTCATCAAGGCCTATTTTTAACCATAATTCATATTTATTGCACCTATTTTAGTTTTTATGTACATATATTAGCCAGGGATGGTAAAACATAGCTGTTAGACAGATTCCTTTGGTAATGTTAGCTCTGCACCTAAAGATAAGATTGATTCAGTCATTGACATATTTAGGGGGTGGGGGTACATGTTTCAGTACAGACCTCTATAATTACAACCAATGCATCTGATTTGTGATTATTCTGTTTGCATATTCTCCAGGGTTTCCAAAAATATATTACTTGCCAGTCTGACTTTCTAAAAAGTGGAAAATTATTGGTTTTTTGAAAGATGCTACATGTAAATTTTGTACATGTTTCATGACATGGCAGTAAAAAAATATATTTTTGAAAAAAAATCCAGATTATGAGTGTTTTCTGTGTAATATGTTTGTAACTTGTCTTATTTTTTCACAAAACTCAAATACTGCCTTTAATAAGAAAGATTTTTAAACTTTAGCACAAAAGGCCCAGGGACCAGCATGTATACTTAAAGGGCCATCATTTTTTGAGTTATTCTTTGATTTTGATTTTCTTTCACCGGTGTGTTGCCAGAACATATGGGAAGCATATAAAAGAGGCCTTTTGGTGATACCTAAAGTTTCACTCCTATATAGGACACAGATCACTAAATATTCATGGGCCGTCACCTACGAATGTAGGGCGAAAGTTATTTTTTAGTCCTTCTCTCCCTTTCCCTTTTTCCCCCTTTTGCATGGCGATTTTTGTTGACTTTTTGGTGTAGAATTGACGAAAAGGGTTTAAAAATACATTTTCTGCCAGGTTTTGGTGAATATTCATGATTTTGAGGCGGAAGGATTACAAGGCTTGTGAGGTTGGTTACGTTGAAAGGGAGGGCTTGTTTAGTTGTCTCTACTTCCAGCCTGTGTATCTCAAGTTTTTCATGGTGAACCTCATACATGCTTTTGGGCCAGAGTTTGCCACATGTTGCTCCATCTGTGGCAGAAAGCGTTCTACCCAACGAATATTTGGGAAAAAGTTACAGCCGGTCTAAGTAACGAGAATTAACATTAAAGTCAATGGGGAAATAATTAGTGATCTGTGACCAAAACAAGTATCGAGGAATGGGAGTTATCTCCCATGCACCAATATGTCTGGAGAGTTTTCTAAAATAAAGTATGTGGACTCAGACTAGTAAGTATTTGCCCATTGACTTCAATGTTAAATGCCTGTAACATCACAGGCTGTAGTTTTTTTTCTCAACATTCCGTTGCTTCCAATCTTTTTAGGCACAATGGGGACCACATTTGGAAATCTCCTCATCATAAATTTGTAGGGGGTTGACCGTTTAGATTTTTTGCTACGGGGATTTTAAGTTGATTGGGGTGAAAATCTCACTTCCGACACAATGATTGCTCCACAGAAAGACATTTTACACCCCCTATCCCTCCGCTGTAATATCCTCAGTATTACCCAAAACTGCTATGAAATTGAAAATTTGATGCCTTTTCTCCAATTCTAGACCAAAAAGTCAACCCAAAAATGTAGGAAGAGGGGAGAAAAAAAATAAGGGAAAAATTGTCTATTTATAACTCGCACTACATTAGTAATTACTAGTCTTAGTCCATGTATAACATGGTGCTGGTTATATTCTATTCTGTTTTGTGTTACATTATTTCTCGGCTACTGTGGGTAGTCTACCCTCAGGTTGCTACTTATGGCCACAGATCACTAATTATTTCCCCATTTTTATAATTCTCGTCTCAAATATTTATACTTATAGAGTTATTGCCTTTGATTTTATCTAAGAATATTGTCAGCATACCAGTGTCATAGGAATGAGATTAAACAAGTAAAAGAAAGTATTTTACCATTTGTTGTCAATAGTAGCCTACCACATTCACATCATAGTCTATATTTTTATGTGTGAGGCCATGACTTTGTACATGTCATTCACAGATAGGCTTAGAACCTTTCAGCCAAATTCAATCCATAGTCGCTTCGTTTGTTTATATATAACTCATATGTGCATTACTAGTAATTCCATTGTTGTCGTCATGAAAAGGTAAAGTGCTTTGGATTTTCTAGCTTGATCGGGGATGGATAAAAAACACGAGGTCGCGTACACATGATGACGTACATGTAAAAGAACCATTGGCCTTTCCAATTCATTAAAGAGTAGACAGAGAGTGCTGTTAGGGCGAATTTCCCTCATAATACACATAACACAATACATGATATATCACCGTCCCCTAACACACTTTATGGTATATCACCCTCCTCATGACACAGTACATGGTGTATCACCGTCCTCATGACACAATACGTGATGTAACACCGTTGTCATAGCACAATACATGGTGTAACACCGTCCTCGTGATACAATAGGTGGTGTAACACCATCGTCATAGCACAATACATGGTGTAACACCGTAAAGAATTCCCAAAGGACACATCTTATGGTGATAGCCAGCCCAGGATGCTGAGGGAGTGGGACACAATGAACGCTCATTTTCTGATTTACATTACTTCATGTTGTTCAACCAGTATCAAATATATGCCGTGACTCAGACATATGTGCCACATAGGTACGCCCCTGCGTCCGTGGTGCAAGTACACATTTAACACCCACCAGACGGTTACCACATTGAACGTTTACCACACGTTTACCACATTTAACAACTACCACACGTTTACCTCATTTAACAACTACCACACGTTTACCTATTTAACAACTACCACACGTTTACCACTTTAGTAACAAGGTTCGTATAGTTATATCAATTTCCCATAAATCATGACTCCGAAAAATAGTTGTATCCGGATTTTCTGGTTGTTGGCGGAATACGGAACAAATAAATTACTCGTCAATCTCAGGAACTTTTGGCTTCTATGGTACATGTTAGTCTCGTGTACGTCTTCTAAATAAATGCTTATTTACTCCCAGGTTTTTGTATCATATTATCGTTATAACAAGGATACTTGTTGAAACGTTACACTAGTGATTGTTATTCATAAGTTGTTTTCAATGTTATTATAATCACAAAATGCATTAAAAACAATATATTTATCCGAGTCATGACATACCATACAGTGGCACTTGGAATTTAAGTGAAAATGAACATTGTTAGCAAAAATATGTATTAAGTGAGTACTACTTTAACAGTTTAAAATCATCTCACTATTATGGTAGATTACAATCTGTATTGGGTTTAAAATCAACTCAATCAAGTTAATAGATTAATCTATATTGAGTGAGTACTAGTTTAAAATCAACTCAGTCTAGTTAACAGACCACTCTGTATTCAGTGAGTACTAATTTAACAGTTTAAAATCAACTCAATCTAGTTAATAGATTAATCTATATTATTCAGTGAGTAATATTATAACAGTTGAAAATCAACTCCGTATTCAGTGAGTACTATTATAACTGTTGAAAATCAACTCAGTCTAGTTAATAGACCAATCTGTATTCAGTGAGTACTATTATAACGGTTTAAAATCAACTCAGTTGAAGTTAATAGACCAATCTGTATTCAGTGAGTATAGTATAACTGTTGAAAATCAACTCAGTCGAAGTTAATAGACCAATCTGTATTCAGTGAGTACTATTATAACGGTTTAAAATCAACTCAGTTGAAGTTAATAGACCAATCTGTATTCAGTGAGTACAATTATAACGGTTTAAAATCAACTCAGTTGAAGTTAATAGACTAATCTGTATTCAATGAGTACTATTATAACTGTTGAAAATCAACTCAGTCTAGTTAATAGACCAATCTGTATTCAGTGAGTACTATTATAACGGTTTAAAATCAACTCAGTTGAAGTTAATAGACCAATCTGTATTCAGTGAGTATAGTATAACTGTTGAAAATCAACTCAGTCGAAGTTAATAGACCAATCTGTATTCAGTGAGTACTATTATAACGGTTTAAAATCAACTCCGTTGAAGTTAATAGACCAATCTGTATTCAGTGAGTACAATTATAACGGTTTAAAATCAACTCAGTTGAAGTTAATAGACTAATCTGTATTCAATGAGTACTAGTATAACTGTTGAAAATCAACTCAGTAGAAGTTAATAGACCAATCTGTATTCAGTGAGTACTATTATAACGGTTTAAAATCAACTCAGTTGAAGTTAATAGACCAATCTGTATTCAGTGAGTAATAGTATAACTGTTGAAAATCAACTCAGTCGAAGTTAATAGACCAATCTGTATTCAGTGAGTACTATTATAACGGTTTAAAATCAACTCAGTTTTGGTAATAGATTAATTTGTGTTCGGATATTGCTAAACTCAACTCAACTCAATTTAGCTAATAGACCAATCAATGAGTACTAGTTTAACAGTTTAATATCAATTAATTCTAATCAATATCTGTATTCAGTTTACAACCTTCCCTGTATGTACACATTTCAAAGGCCACGTGACGTATATGTGGGGGATCTGGGTTGTTTTATGACGGACGGGGCTTGTTAGAGTATGCTGCTTTTTGTGACCCATCCTTCATCACAACACACCCATCACCCTCACCTTCACCCACATCCCCAACAAGTTTGACCTGCCTATCCTTCTCTCGAACCCGAAAACTTAGTTTAATACATTATTAATATTGTTATGTCTTGTCAAATATGGCCACCATTTTGAATTTGAGCTCAATCTGGAATACTATTGGTCGGGACATGTTTTTATGTTTATATCTGAAGTCAATTACACCGTAAACCTATGGTTTAATATATTGCACATCTCTATGGGGCGACTTTATGAGTTTCACCCCAAATGAGCCCCCATTTTGAATTTAGCCCCCCATGGGGAATTGGGCAGTTTTTTGGGAAGAATACCAAAGTTCAATAGATTCAGATGGTTAAATTCTGATAGAATTCACCTTTATATCGAGGTCCGAGAAAATCTATTCCGAATTTAAGCCCAGAAAATGCCTCATGGCGGCCATTTGGAATTTTTAAATTTCCTCAAGGATGCCGGGGTGGCATCATCCGGATTCTGAAACTACACATATTGAATATATATAATACTCCAAAAGCCTATATTGCAATACATTACACACCGTTTTAGTCAACTGTATACATTTACTGCTAAAATAAACCACCATTTTGAATTTGGCCCTCTCTCAGAATTAGCCGTCACTTTTAGGAGGAATAGCCATGCAGTGGGTCAAATTCTTACAAAACCCACGTTCAACTCGTGGTCCGAGAGAATCTTTCACATAACCTACCCCACAAAATAACCAGACGATGTCCCATGGCGGCCATCTTGAGTATTTAAATTTCCCCTTGGGTGCCAGGGTGGCATCATTCTCGCAGTAAAGATTTCAAATATCAGTATTAAATAAATTTGCCCAAACTCTTGAGTCAGTAGCCAAAGTTGCACACGGAGATGACCAGTATATCAAACACCAAATGGGTGGGGTTCCCTCTCACCAAAGACTTCTACTTGCTCGACTGTGAATTATTCAAATAAAAATATAAATATATACATGTTTATCTCTCTTTCTCTTTCTGTCACTATGTCTCTCTGTCTCTCTCTCTCTCTCTCTGTTGAAAGAAGGAGCCATTTATAAAAATTGAAAACAAAGATAATTAGGACCTTCGAGATCAAAGAGAGATAATTATAATACCCATCATTTTACTGAACGCAATTACATCTTACATGCATCAGAAAGAGGTAAATTGACTCGTGTAGCCACTCGGCAAAACTCGACAGATTTCGGAACCTACATCTTGTCTCGGCTGTATGACGAATTCCGCCATATTGGAATTACTTTAAAGGTCCCGGGTGAAACATGGCTGCGCCCATATCGAACACAAATTGGCGACCTATTTGGATAGCGACCTATTCGACTGATCCAGCTGTAAGATAATGACGAAATTACACTTCTATTCTGAGCTAAAGGAATGGATAAAAAATAATATATTCTACTTTCATTTGATAGACATAACGTTGGATTTTATTGGTTGATAAATAGATGAGTTAAGGCGACTGTTGTCTTTATTCTAAATAGGTTTCCAACGAACAGGTTGAAGCTCGATCGGTCGAATAGGTCGCTAGCCGAATAGATTCCCAATTTGTGTTCTGTTGCGCCCATGGTGTCTTGTTTGTTTGTAATAGCGTCAAGTTTTCCTGTTAAAGTAAACCGGTAGCCGCATCGGAAATGTATGGGCGTAGGTACATATCACTTACTGGCATACAGCCGAGACTAGATGTAGGTTCCGAAATCTGTCGAGTTTTGCCGAGTGTCGTGTAACTTGATATTGTGAGCGTCGACATTAATGCGTCGGTGTTCGAGGGATGCATTGGGCGAATTACTGGCCATAATACAGTGATTCAAAACAAGCATCGAGGAATGGGAGTTATCTCCCATGTACCAATATGTCTGGAGAGTTTTCTAAAATAAAGTAAGTATAACATGATGTTGGTTATATTCTATTCGGTTTTGTGTTACATTATTTCTCGGCTACTGTGGGTAGTCTACTCTCAGGTTGCTACTTATGGCCACAGATCACTAATTATTTCCCCATTTTTAAAATTCTCGTCCCAAATATTCGTTGGCCCTACATTTGGTGATCTGTGTCCTTATACTTATATAGAGTTATTGCCTTTGATTTTGTCTAAGAATATTGTCAGCATACCAGTGTCATAGGGATGAGATTAAACAAGTAAAAGAAAGTATTTTAACATTTGTTGTCAATAGTCTATATTTTTATGTGTGAGGCCATGACTTTGTACATGTCATTCACAGATAGGCTTAGAACCTTTCAGCCAAATTCAATCCATAGTCGCTTCGTTTGTTTATATATAACTCATATGTGCATTACTAGTAATTCCATTGTTGTCGTCATGAAAAGGTAAAGTGCTTTGGATTTTCTAGCTTGATCGGGGATGGATAAAAAACACGAGGTCGCGTACACATGATGACGTACATGTAAAAGAACCATTGGCCTTTCCAATTCATTAAAGAGTAGACAGAGAGTGCTGTTAGGGCGAATTTCCCTCATAATACACATAACACAATACATGATATATCACCGTCCCCTAACACACTTTATGGTATATCACCCTCCTCGTAGCACACTACATGGTGTATCACCCTCCTCATGACACAATACATGGTGTATCACCCTCCTCATGACACAATACATGGTGTATCACCGTCCTCATGACACACCACGTGATGTATCACTGGCCTCATAGCACACCACATGGTGTAACACCGTCCTCATTGCACACAAGATGGTGTAACACCGTCGTCATAGCACAATACATGATGTAACACCGTCCTCATAGCACACCACATGGTGTAACACCGTCCTCATTGCACACCACATGGTGTAACACCGTCCTCATAGCACAATACATGGTGTAACACCGTCCTCATAGCACACCACATGGTGTAACACCGTTCTCATAGCACACTACATGGTGTAACACCGTCCTCATTGCACAATGCATGATGTGACACCGTCCTCATTGCACGCCACGTGGTGTAACACCGTCCTCATTGCACACCACATGGTGTAACACCGTCCTCATGATACAATAGGTGGTGTAAGACCATCGTCATAGCACAATACATGGTGTAACACCGTCCTCATGACACAATAGGTGGTGTAACACCATCGTCATTGCACACTACATGGTGTAACACCGTCCTCATTGCACACCACATGGTGTAACACCGTCCTCAACCCCTATTTTATTCCATTAATTTTACTAGGTAAAACATGGTTAGTTGATGAATGTAGGTAAAACATGGTTAGTTGATGAATGTAGGTAAAACATGGTTAGTTGATGAATGTAAGTAAAGAAAATGTACCTATTAATGAAGATTCATCTCACTACCTACACTGTACCTGTTAATGAGGGTAATTAACACCTGTTTAATTTATTTACCTGTGTTTAAACAAACAAATATCCAACTACTTTACAAATATCAAACATTGTCTCACCTGTCACCGAATTACAACCTATGTTACCTGCATGGATGTTGTAACAACTATCTGTTTCAATAACAAATATCTTCTCTCTCATATAACGCACTCTTGTTCACATCAAACGGCTGTGTAAAGAATTCCCAAAGGACACATCTTATGGTGATAGCCAGCCCAGGATGCTGAGGGAGTGGGACACAATGAACGCTCATTTTCTGATTTACATTACTTCATGTTGTTCAACCAGTATCAAATATATGCCGTGACTCAGTCATATGTGCCACATAGGTACGCCCCTGCGTCCGTGGTGCAAGTACATATTTAACAACTACCACACGTTTACCACATTTAACAAATATTTCTCGTCCTGCAGCACTAATAAGGGGGAAAAATTCTGGAAAACTTTCCCTTTCAACATCTGAATCAAACCCAGATTAGTGACTCCCGGAAAAACCCATCAAAATCAACGATTTGCTGAGCCTAATCATACGTATCATCACCATTATGTAAAGGCGAGTCCATCCCCTGTCAACTACTCCCCAGTCAGTGAGTCGTGCCCCCCACTTCGCTATATTCGTATTGGATGCATTAACTATCTATCAATCGACATTTTCCTTCGCGCTAAATTCAACCACCCTTTTATGGCTCAAACCAGCTTTACCCAGTCGACTGCGGATGTTCGACTTGCGTTCGACCCAGTCGACTGCGATGTTAGATCGACGTTCTACTGAGCCGGCAGCGGGTGTTCGACTGACATTCTACTGAGCCGACTGCGATACTCTTGAATTATTATAAATATATTTTCTAAGGTAACACTCACTATATTATTACTATACATCAAATATAATAAAATCCTATTTTCAACCGTCGTTTAGTTGGATTATTTATCAATATCTTTGCTGGAACTGAACTGGAGAGTCATCAATCAATTAGTGATTGGCTTTCAACTGAAATTCTTCTAATAGATACATGTAATATATTTGATATTATAAAATCTATTACAAATAGAATCGATACAAGAGATGGCCTACATTATCACAACAAATATTACGTCTTAATGAAATTCATCGTTCGACAATAGTTTTGTTTGTTTGATCTCGAGAGTTGGCTCATAAAGTTACAAAGTAATTTTCGGCCTGGTCAAGTGGTTTCCATTAGTTGATGGTGCAGGTCCTGGCAAGTATCAGTATCTAGTTGTTGGAGTGGGAAACCAGCGGCTGCCAGACAGGCTGCACCCACGTTTTCAACAGATGAATAGAGAACAAACTAAAAAGAAAGTGATTTTTGCTATAATAAAGGGCCATAATTCATGAAGTTACAATTCGATATGCATTTCAAGTTTCACCAAATTCGGATTAAAATTGTGACCTCTACAAGTTCCACAACCTTGAGATGCCATATTTTTACACTTTTCGCGTACATCGGATCCGCGGCCATTTTGTCAGGCAATTTTGGTCTGATTTTCAAGAAATTCGAACTCAACTTTCATTATGGTGTGACGGTGATATAATCAAACGGTTTTTTAAATCAGATGATAATTGTGACCTCCAGAAGGACCACAAACTAAAAATATTTTTTTGGTACAATCAGGGGCCATAATTCAGGAAGTTAAGATCAGATATGTGCAAATATCGAAAGGATCCAAGATCTTTGAGTTATAATCATGTATGTCATGTTTCATCAAAATCGGTTCAAAATTGTGACCTCTTTAGAGCTCAACCCTAACCCGCGCGATTTTCGTACAACCCGGGGCAATAATCCGTGAAGTTGCCGTCCGATACATGCCAATATCGATAGGAAGCGAGATCTTAGGGAGATAAACCTACATTTTAGTTTCGTTGAAATCGGATAAAAATTGTTACCTGTAGACTGTTCACAAACAAATTGTGGACGACAATATACGTCGAATAGATGGGTAATTATAACATTCTCTATACCTGTGTGTTACACCGGGTCATGGTATATCGTGAGGTCGGGGTATATCGTGTTTCTAACAGTAAAATAGGGTTTAAACCTGTGTAAATGTGCTGATGTAGAAAGATTGACCTTTATAAGATGTTGATATTGTTGTGTATTTTACAGGCGTCTACACGAGTTTGTCATCCTACAGTTTGCCCTTCTTTACTCCAACAAGAATTTCAAGTAGAAATTGACCCAGTTTTTATTTCTGAGCCATAATCCCTACAACTTGGTCCAAGAAAAGATCAAGGGCGATCAAGATCGTGTATTTAAATGTCCATGGTTTAATGTTGAACAAAACGCTTAGATAGAATCAGATTAAACGAGGATTATCAAAAGATATATAGGTGGCACTGGATTATTTATCAGGCGCGGAAGCCGTGCCCCCCCCCCCTCAGCCCCAGTGTGACATAGTTGATTTTCATTTTCGTTGGCTTTGTTACTGTTGTAGTTCACATATCTGCTCTTAAATAGATGATATAAACATGATTTACACATCTCCGCTGGGGACCACATCAAACCTTATTATTACCCTTTGCTCCAATGTATGCCCCCCCCCACCCTCGACAAAATCCTGGATATTTTTGTAGTTAGATTTATTTTAGAGACTAGATGATTTTAAAATTTCTAATTTTGATTGAAGAGAGCGGGGTTGTATTTATTTTTAATCCGGTTAAATCCTAATCCCTTTAGCTCGTCTTCTTCTTTTATGAAGAATGATATTATCTGTAAAATCGATTGATTCAAACCAACCCTTTCTCACTATACGGGAGGTCTCAGATTCAGTCCCTATGTTGGCCGAGAAAGTCCCCGGGAGTTGTGTAATTGGTTTACCCTTTGTCAGTCGTATGCAGGGCGGGGTTTTAACAAAGAACAGCGCCTTGTCGTTCTGGTGAAAAAACGGGTTCCATGTAAACTATGGTATGCACGTGAAAGAACCCTTGACAGAACTGTCCGGTCAAAATTTCGCCCATAGCATACGGTACGAATAGGACATTATAAACACCATTTCAATCATGTATACACCTGTGACATCCGGCGGCCGTCGCGTGTTTATAATCAGCTGTAACGGTGTTTAAGATGAAATAGGGAGTGTACTGAGATGTACCATGAAAAAACATCGTAAACTTCAACTACTAAATTCTTGATTGGGTGCGAGATATTAGCATTTTGTGTCATGGCGACCTCACCATGGATACTAACCACCATTGCACGTGCTCAACACACTCCTTAAAAGGACGCCTCGCGTTAAAACTTTAAATTATTGGTATTTGTTTCGTAGTTGGTTGTCGATCCCATTTTTACTTATGAGTTTAAAATCTACGCTTTACCATGGAGACGAATAATAAAATCTGATGGCTTTGTGGATTCCTCATCAAACGAAAGCCGACGGCCTCAGCCTTTCTAAGTCGTGCCACGTATTATCTACCTTGTGTACGAGATGACGTTTCTAGACATGTTTTATCTCGATCAGTCCAATAATATAAGCAAACATTAATCACTGTAAGACGTGTTACTGGGTGTTCTGATCTCAGGAGCAAAGCTGAAAATAACGCGAATAATGTGTGCTAATTAATAAATATTGTCCAGGCTTGTTTTTGTGTCTAGATCTCGAAATTGTACAATTCCATATCAAGAAAACAAATTCATTAGAGGTATGGTTTTTGGGGGGGGGTAGTTTTTAAGTTTTTGAAGGGTATTTGTTTGTGCAGCCTAGCCGTCGTTACAGCCAGTATGAACGGTGAAAGGACAAACGCTGTGATGGATACACAGATAGGGTTAAGTCTCCACATAAACACTGACCTAGGATGATGAAAATTTGGTTCGTGGTATTTCCTAGTTTTATTAAAAATACATGCAATACATTAAATTAATATACACTTTTGGTTTCGTTGCTTTCGGTGTTGGTGGCGCTGGTGGTCTTTTTTCGCTGCACTCGGCAAATCTCGACAGATTCCGGAACGTTCCGGAACCTACATCTAGTCTCCGCTGTATGACAGTAAGTGATATGTACCTACGCCCATACATTTGCGATGCGGCTACCGGTTTATTTTAACAGGAAAACTTGACGCTATTACAAACAAATAAGACACCATGGGCGCAGCCATGTTTCATCCGGGACCTTTAAAGTAGTTCCAAGACATTATGGGCGCAGCCATGTTTCATCCGCGACCTTTAAATTAGTTCCAATATGGCGGAATTCGTCATACAGCCGAGACTAGATGTAGGTTCCGAAATCTGTCGAGGATTGCCCAGTGTTTTCGCGAATCGTCGACTACTACTCAAGCAATATACATGTAGACCACAAGGATTCGGACACTTACTTACTCAACCTTCACGTTTTAATCATTCATGACGTAATGATGTTACAGGTAATACAATTGTACCAATCAGCCTGTAATTTACACCTGAACCTATTCTTGCCTGTAAATTATTACCTGTGTGTTAATCTTTTATCAGGTGTCGAGATAATCCAATAGATAATCTATAATCCAGCAACGTGTTAACGGTTGTTGAGTATTATATCATTGTTTATATATATACATATGAGGTATACATCACTACCTCTATGGGAAGGTTTTAACGTCCTACTTGTCTTGGCACCAACTGAGTTAAAGGAGACGAGTATTCACTATACAGTGACGGACGACCCATTCTTATTTCTGTTTATTTCAACTACTCTAAAATCCCATCCACGACCTCCTGGTTACAGGGTCAACATCTTACTCACTGACCCACCGTCGCTCTTTCTCTAACTGACCCACCATGGCTCTATCTCTCACTGTCCCACCGTCACTCTTTCTCTCACTGACCGACCGTCGCGTTTTCACTGACCAACCATTGCTCTTTCTCTCCTTTTCGTAAAATATGGTCCTTTTGTCCATAATAATGATCGCTTGGGTTTTTCAGATTAGGCATTAAACCACCCTTTCATTGCTGTTAGATCAGTGAATTATAATAATATAGTTTCTATTTAAATCGCCTTGAGTATATAAATCTGTAATATCCTGGGGTAATCAATGGTCTAATCCCTGTATATAATACCTGTAAACACCTTGCCTGATATCGACAATATGTATTAACATTGGTTGAATACCTGGATTAGTATAAACCATCGTTAAATCACCTGAATATACACACCTTTCCTCCTTTTATACTCTACAATATCCAGGGATCTGAAACACGGCGATTATCTGACTGATCGCTATAGAACATGGCAGCCATACTGGGAACTAGAGTCGCCGGCTGATCTAGTTGGAGACCTCCAGGATGTTGGTAGAGAGAGCCAAGTTCCGGGTAATATGTCCCTCATGCCATGGACCTTATACATTAGACCTGATGGCGATGCAGACATGCTAAGTAGAATGTAAAACCCTATCACCTCGATCTAGGGTTGCACCGCCAAAGTAAAATGAATGGTTTAAACACCATATCTGCTATCTAAATTTTATTGAATAAATCTTCCTTTTATCACCTCGGGCCTGAGTTCTACAACAATGATTTACATCACAGAAGAGATACAAGTCAGACAATCTAATCAGAGATAAGAATTGTGCAACCAGGAGCTAAAAACCTTGTGCCATGTGTTTACAGTGATTGCACCTCTTCCCTCCTCCGTACTCTCCTGGCCCGTCTCTACCATATACAGTGGCTACAACTCCACTCTAACACCCCCACCCCGTACTCTCTTGGTCCGTCCATAACCATATATATCTAGGGTCTTTGTGCCAACGGACAATCTTGTTTCTCATGCAAAATCAGTGGTCAGCACGCCATGCCCATTTTCAGTTAGTCGTTAATTTCAGTAAACCCCCAGGCCTATAGTCAGGTTGACTTAAAGCCCAGAAACTTAGTTAATGTCATTTCAAACAGTCACCAATACATTATCTTATAATAAGTGCAATTATCACCTGTTTGATTGACATCGGGTAGGAAGTAACCTCAAGGACGGGCCCTGGGGCTTGTAGGGATCTCGGTAACAATGAACGATATATTCAGCCCCTCGAGGACAATGGAATGTTAACAGGTTTTATATTACCATCCAATTATTGATTGATAAACTTTGATTTGATGAAATGTAACCATTTATCTGATTGCGTCACGGGTAGTTTGGTTTTAATCTGTGTTTATGTTTTATTTATACTGTACTATATGTCCAAAACAAATAAAATATGTACGTGCATTACTCGGGTTGGGAGAGTGGTGGTGGTGGGGGATGCTTATGTTACTTTAATATCTGTACCAATTGTCTGACACGTCTATATAAAACAACATATTCAAATAATATAAACTGTCTCAAATAACTCAAAATGTCCGTCGAGTCGGTTATAAACCGGTTGTAATTTAAAAATTGAAATACTCGATACTGTTATTATTTACTGACAAGCACGGACATTACACAATATTATTATTATTATTATTATTACAGCATATTTATAGTGCACCCTTTCATATAACATGTTCAGGGGCACTTTACAAAGTGACAATGTAATCATAAATAAACAACAAGATGTTAACGATTGCATACAGAGTCAGTTAAAAGCCTGATTAAATAAATGTGTTTTAAGTTGTTTTTTAAAAGAATATAGAGATGTACAACATCTTAAACTAAATGGTAGATTATTCCATAAAACAGGTGCTTGATAACTAAAAGAGCGCTGACCATAAGAGACTAGTTGAATAGTTTTGGGCTTTAAAAGTAGTTTATCTGACGTACGTAATGTTCGGCCGGGTGTATAAAGTTCTAAAAGATCTGAGAGGTAAACAGGAGCTAGATTATTTAAGCATTTAAAAGTAAGCAACAAAATCTTAAAATCAATTCGATATTTAACAGGTAACCAGTGTAAATTGTATAAAACAGGAGTTATGTGGTCACATTTTTTAGTTAAAGTAACAAGTCTAGCAGCAGTATTGATAGGTAAACATAATATGATAGGTAAACATGATATACATTGTTTTTTATTTACTTCCCTCAATGTCAACCTAAAAAAACTAAAAACACCAGATTAAAATAGTTTTATAAATAAACAAGATATCGAGAGACGTGTATAAACAACTTTATATAGTCTGGGTAATCATGACTACTATAGTCACGACTACAGGCCTTATATGGTATTATTTACACGGTGAGTGTACCAGTAGTCGTGTGATTCAGTTACCTGTATAACAGTCTACCTGTTCACATCATTAACTCACCTGCGCTGAGGTAATAATTCACACCTGGATATATGACTAGTAAAGAACGGATATTTGTGTTTTAGGAGTATGCTTTAATCCAGTGTTTCGAATAACAGGTAAGTTTGTCTGTTACCGCTGCTTCTATAAGCATATAAAACTACCTTTGAAATGAGATCATATTTAAGTGGGCGTGGCTGTTCTATTTATAGAGTAATATTTACCATATCGGTTAGATCTTTATTAAGAGGACATCAAGAAGAGTAAAATACATAACACGACATTAAAAAACCCGACAACTAATCTGAGATATTTTAGGATTTGTTAGGGGTTTTGTTTTTTAAAAGGCTCAATACCACTCTTGTTGTAACTATATGATATGTCCCAATCTTTATTCTGGTCAACAAATTGTATTATTTTACAATATTCCAATTAATTGATGATACAAATTTCATCTTAACACCCATAATTTAAAAAACTGGAAAAATTCAATTAAATGATTTGAAAAGCCTAACGTAAACCTTTTCAAATGTGACTTGGATTTTAAAATATTTTCAAACCCTCTGGACAAGTAAAATAGGATGTAATTGATAATTTACACAACAGGTAGGATAATTAAACATCTAGTACATCTAGGAGTTATATTAAGGCTATTATTTATTTTCTGGATCTGTCAAGCCAGCAAGAGTGTTATTGTCCCTTTAAAATAAAAGTACTAGATATATAGATTGCTTATTTGTAAGTTGTAAATAATTATATTGGTTATTACTTTTTATACAAAAATTAATAGACCGACCAATCAGTATGACTTCGATGAGTTGAAAACGAGAAGTGACAAAATTATATCGGGCAAGGGTCAGATTTAAAAGATATTAATTAAAATGAAGATGGAGATAATTGTTTGGCACTACGAGGTTGTTGAAAGTTAAACAAGTATATTTCTAACATGGTTTTATCTAGTTGATGTAATATCCTATTAATGGATATAATATTAGCTTAACATAGTTTAAAACCCCGTCATGTATAAACATCAATAAAAACCCTCGATATGAATAATTCAATGAATAATTAGATAACTAGAAATACATATACCATAGGCGGCAGTGCCACCATTTGATAGTAGGCGGAAGGGATGTGAGTGTATGGGTTGAAGGGGGGGGGCAAAAACGTGTAGTTTGTCTACCATAAGTATACAATAATCAGAAGAATGATTAAATACAAGATGATTTTCTGGTTGTCATGGTGAATATTTATGACAATCTTCAGAGTTGTGTTACATCGCCTTATTGGAAGTTTGAGCAGGCAATATTAAGTCCGGAAAATCTTTGGAACACATCCGCCTTACGGTTATTTGGCTGTAAACTTTTAATTATTACACCAATTTCCAATATCGCCAAGAATTGAAGTGAACCAATTTATATTATCATAGTAAGAAATAGACAAATGGCAATCCCCATAGCCGAATGTTGAAAGAAAAGTTGAAGGACGTGTTAACTAATATTTATTTAATTATTTTGATTGACATAGTGGATTGTGTAGCATATTGCCGTTTATATGTCAGATGTCATATGTCAGATATATAACAATAATATACACTGTTATAACGTCATATGAATAGGTTTTTAATCATACACAGTAAAACCCATATTAAAGGGACATTTAATGTCGATCATAAAATATACAGTAAAACCCGTGTTAAAGGGCCAGGGTCGTGTGCTTGTGTATGTGTTTTTTGATACCATTAAAACCACGTTTCAGCTTCATTATATTAGAATTCAGTTGATACAAAAGTATATTAAACATGCAAAGGGCCGGGAATCTCCGTCCCCCATAACAGTAAATTGAGTGGACATTTAAGTGGCTCTTTAACACACATTATTAGTGAAATATTGTAATATTAGCGATCCGCAATGGGCTTGTATAATAGTATATAGCGATCCGCCATGGATTTATAATAGTATATAAATCCTACTCCGTCGTATTCATTGGTCTAAACGATTCGTACTCCGTCAACTCTAACTAATGACAAATAATTATTTATAACTACCTCGATCTCATCGTTTAATGTTGATAATCATCCAAGTAGCTTATACTTAACATCGAGTTATATTTGATTGAAACTAGACCTACTTGTAAAATATCACGCCTGAATATACCAATGATTGAAACTAGACCTACTTGTAAAATATCACGCCTGAATATACCGAGCTGGGTGTTTCTCAAAATTCAAAAACATTCTTGTTGGTTTTATGGAAAGGTTGATTTCGACTTGTCTTCCCTCTTCGACCAGGTACATGTATATAATAATACACGCCTCTCTACCCTTCCACGTATCTTATAGTTCAACAATATTTATTTCTTTTAAATATCATCAACTAAATGTTTTATCACTGAAGGTTTGAATTATTTCAAAGGTCATCGTCTAAAGGGGTTTAATGCCCAGAGGTCATTGTCTATATATGTTACTAATGTAACGTGTATTTGTAAGAAGGTTAATTCGTGTTATAAACAGTTCAAATCAAGACGGACAAACACGATGAAACCCGGACAGAAAAAAATCTTGTACGTAATTTCCCAGTTTAATATATCCATGATGCAAAACTGTTGTTCTCGCTGCATAGTTATACCATTTTGTGGGATAGAATATTCATATTTGAATCGAAATATAATACAATGGTTATTAAATAAGGAATTTGCATATAAAATGATATTATTAAAGTAGTAGATGTGGTATATGAACTATGAGTTATAGGGTTATATGGTACATAGTGTTATGTATGTATATACTATAATATATTCATTTAGTAATAATACCTATACAAAATGAATACTTGATACCAGGAGAGGTTCTTATATTATACACTATATGTAAATAACAAATTAACCTTTTCAAATAGTATGAAAGGAAATGTTCTTTTAAATATAGTTAAAGATGTATTCCTTTACTAGTCGCGGCGGTAATTATAACACCGCGTTTGTTCTTAAATAGAGATTGCGGTGGAATAAGTGGTCTAATTATCTCTATGAGAATATAGCTTTAACACAATTACGACGTCTGTATAGAGTAAATATTCGTACAATAATAATGGTAGCTACTTGTCAATTACAAATATCAACCCTTCAAACATAACAATATATACTAATACATCGTTAACCCTTCGTCTGATTTATACAATATACAACTTGTAACAATAACAACAACTGTCTAATTGGCCGGGGTTTAACGTCCATTCCCCTCTGGGGTCATATCGCTAACAGCTTACTAAAAAAGAAAGAATGATGGTATTTCTAAATCAATTTTAATACTCTGTCCGACCACGTATAAGGAGATCATGAATAAACCCGTTGGCCTCGTACCGGAAGTACAAGAGGAGGTTGTTACCGGAAGTACAAGAGGAGGTTGTTACAGAGAGAGAGAGAGAGAGAGGGGGGGGAGATGGGGTTTAAGGTCCATTCGACACAAACTAGGTCATTTTGGGACTAACTCATGGTTTATTTTTATTTCAATAATTCGCTTGCGCGTAGGGGTCTTTAGCAGTGGTAGGAAACCGGAGTGCCCGGAGGAAACCCACGAGGTTGAGAAGGTGCCCCTATCTCCATGCCACATACGCTCACACCAGGGATCGAAACCACAGCCGCAAGCCAGAGCTGACCAGGCGCGGATCCAGGGGAGGGGGGGGGGCGGAGCTCAGTGACAGTTAATTTTCATTTTCGTTTGCTTTGTTACTGTTGTAGTTAATAGATGATATAAACATGTTTTAGCATTATCTCCGCCCAAACAATCCAACTTTGTAACATATTACCCTTCTCTCCAATGTGTGCCGCCCCATCCCCCTCGACAAAATCCTGGATCCGGGCCGCGAATTTTTTTTTCCCAACCGACATAGCCATTTCACTTCCTATTCGGCCTCTGATTGGCTAAAAGTTTGACGTCATATTCATATTGACGTCATAAGCTGAGAATAATTTACATACATACTGACATACCAGTCAGACACTACCATTTTCATCATTTCGCTTTAATGTCACTTACCCCCCCACCCCCCTAAATCATGGTTACAGACTGAAAAATGTTGTCAACAGACTGACGGTAACAGACCATAATTTATTCCCGAAGCCCGAGAAATCCCTCTCTGGCCATTGCTGGAATAGCGTCTGTTTCTTGAACTTATGCGGGAGTGTGTCTATTCTTTCCGTTCAATGAAAGCTATCACTTAAGTACAGCAACATGACAGTCCTTCGTTTAATCTGGGTCTTCCCTAAAACTTTGGACAGTGATTCAAGGTATTAAAAACGGTGAAAGTATGTTCGTTTCCAAACAGTATTGTTTACATTTCATTCGACTTGATAGCCTCGTTTGTCACGCAATTAGTTTTACTGTAGTATTCTGCTATGCACGGGTTAATTAGGCATAATAAAATCGTGAACCATGACGTAACGTTATGTAAACATATTTGGTCCAATATTGGCACTCGTTTTAAATGTAAAGCTTTTGTAGGGCGGGTAGTGATTGGTTGGTAGTCGGACTACTGACCAATCAGAATTTAAAACAACAATATCCACTCATAATAGCAGTGTAGTGGGACTACCTCTAATCAAACGAAACGCTGCGCGGAGTATGGTAACAGACGGGCATTATAAAACAACGTTCTGAGACGGTATCTGCATGTCAAGGTCAAGGCTAATTTTGTACTAGTATGAGTTGACAACAAAAGTTCTTACTGAAATTCCATCTTAATATAACATTATGACTTTGTCTAGTTTTTTAAGGCCTGATTTGATTTGGGCTTCAGTTGAAATTTAGCTTACTGACTACGCAATTTAATGCGATCTATTTTCTATCTACATATCTATCTTTTCAAGGACGGGGGGGGGGGACACATGGCCCCCGTTCCGTGACTTTATATTAATAGGGCACCAATGTAGTAAGTGCCGCAAACCCCCTCCATTTAAAACCTACCTAAAACGTGACGTATTATTTGCCCATGCGACTAATTTGAGCATTCCAAATTTTATTAACTTTCTCTGTTGATTTATCGAGTTATTTCATTGCAAAGCTGATTTTGGTACTTTCTGATGCAGATGGGTGCGTGTCCTTGGCTTATTCTACCCAGGAACCTCGCCTCGAAACCGGGTCCTAGATGTGGAATTCGATTTGCCAACTTAGAAAGTTAAAGACTTGTGGCATTTGGTAATATCTGATGGTGGTTGTGTTGTGTTGTGTATTATTTCCTGTGTGAAGGATTTGTAAGTGTGGGAAATAATGCCTATGATCGTATAATAATGAGTTGACCGCCTAATGAGTAAAAGACATAGGAATAATTATGTTTTGACTTTCTTAGAAAATATCAAATTCTCGCTTTAATGTGTCGTGTTTGTATTACTTCAGAAAATCGTCATGACATGTAGATACCGTCTCAGAACGTTGTTGAGCGATCTGGCAGTGTTTGTTTTATAATGCCCGTCTGTTACCGTCAGTCTGTTGACAACATGTTTCAGTCTGTAACCATGATTTAGGGGGGGGGGGGGGGGGTAAGTGACATTAAAGCGAAATGATGAAAATAGTAGTGTCTGACTGGGATGTCAGTATGTAAATTATGCTCAGCTTATGACGTCAATATGAATATGACGTCAAACTTTCAGCCAATCAGAGGCCGAATAGGAAGTGCAATGACTATGTTGGTTGGGAAAAAAATCGCATCCGGGTCTGGTGACCGACCAGCTAGAGGTCGAACCGCGACACTCTAGACCACTAGGCCACCAGACCCCCAGGTTGTTACAGTAAAAGATGCACAATACCATATCTTGGCCGAGCTGGACAATATTTTCTAGGGTTAGGGTTAGGCTTATAATTTACATGTCAAGTGTTCAAAAGAAGCTGTAAAAACGGTGGATTGTGGGTAAAACTATTCTGAAGGGTTAGGGTTAGAATTGTGGATATAAACATGGAAAGATATTTTCCAGATCGACCGAGAACCAGTTTCAAAGCTTAAACAAGGAGGAGGGAAGCGAGAATAACCACGTCTCCAGCCATTGTATCCATGACGAAATATAACCACGTTTCTGGCCGTTGTATCCATATATAAGTAAAACTACTGATTTGTAGAAGAAAATACGTGTAACAGGGTGCGTTGTTTAAATAGTCTATTTACATAGAAATAAATTATAAAGTCTACCAAGGCTGGATTCAGTGTAATCTGGTCAAAAAACTTACTCTGAAGTTTCCTGCGTGCTTTCTAGCTTATCCCTGGTGCAGGACGCAGGGTAGCGTTGGGGAAAGGGGGGGGGTGCAAGTTGACTGGACTGAACAGCCATCTGTCAAGGCCATGGGTCTTTTACCTGCAGGCCAACATATGCCACACGAGCAACTAATTATACATTGGCAAAAGGGGCCCCGCGTTCTGCACCAGGTTAAAGAAATATTTTGATAATTTACGGTTGATAGATTTTACAGAATGTGCATTAAATCAGTGAATATGTCACACATGATTGACTGTCGAGTAAATTGATTCAACTGAATGTTATTTATATTCCTAAATCTAAGCTGATCCATCTTTGTGTGTGTGTGTGTCAGTAGATCCGCATGGGCTGTATATAGAAGACTTCTAAAGGTAGATAATGACCCATTAGACCTACTTATAAATATAGTGGGAGAGGTCTTGACAGTACTCAGTAGATCAATTATAAACGGCTGTGGCCATTTCGGTACATCAACTACCAGCGCTGACTGAAAGTTCTAAGCCTATCTGTGAAAGACCCGTAAAAGTCAACAGCTTTCATTTATTTTTCTATATACTCCTGTTCGAGATGTACACACTTTCGCCAACGATGTGGCAAGGCATGGATGTCGGTCAGGAAGAAATTGTCTTCAGCTACCCTAAAAAAAGCTGTCACAGCTGATGTGATGTCATCATTACTAGGAAATAACTATTTCCATTTTTCATTTTTGGAAACAGATGGATCAGACGGTACCAATGGATAGGTTCAAAAGATGATCTAGTATGAAGACAATAATAACACTACCAAAGCAGTTCTTATCGTAGCATTATCGTCGTTGCGACATTGTTTTCAATTTATAGATAAGACTTTTTGCTCGAGAAATAAGATGGCTTAAAATTCATTAGTTAATATCTTTGGCAGGTCAGTAGATTCACATATATGTACTTAAAGTACTTAAATCAACTTAGTCAATGATGGACATATTGTTATATAAAAAGAGCTATAGAACCATAATAAACTGGTTTTATCTTTCAACAAAATATTACATGTGCATGGAAGTTTACCTATTGCGTCATTTGGCTTAATTTAACCAATCATATTCTTAATTGCACAGGTTCATGGCCATGAACACGCATGGTTCTGTATGATATCCACGAGGCTATAAAACAAACTATATTATAATTTTAAGACAGACTGCATGTAGATTCCAGAGAGAGATTACCATCTCAGTTCCGATACAGCAGCAGCAGAAAAACTCACCCAGTGAGTTTGGCTGGCTAGTGGTTGAGAATGATTGTTGTATTGTATTCTATACTATGCTTGTATGTATCCAGCTTGATATAAAATGTAGAAACGAACAGTTGCATTGTTATTCCTGGTAAACAAACGTCTTAAGAAAACAGTAAGAAGAAATACACAACGTGAACGAGAAGAAAAGATGATCAGAGATAAATTCTACACTCACAAGACTTCGAAAATATATAACACAGAAGAAAGAGAATGCGTCACACGTTGGATGTTGGGTGTTCTCTCGGCTTATTTTCCACATCTAACCAGAGACTGCATAGCACTAGCCATAGTGTTATATTATGTCTATGATTCATTCAATGGCTCTACTTGTTGGCGACAAACCTGATTTCTGAAGCTCTGCCATACTGTTCCAAATAGAACTGTTGTCACATGTTCTATAATGTGTAAGTGGGGGTGCGGATGGCCGAATGCTTAACGCGTGTGCGTTGGAATAGAAGGTCTGTCGTTGAGTCAAGTGGTGTGGTTTCGATTCCCCGCTTGTACGTGACAAGGAGCGGTGTCGCTTGTCCAACCAAGCGAATTATATAAATAAAATTGAACCATATGTTAATCTCTCTCTCTCTCTCTCTCTCAGTTATTTGTCAATTATTTATATATAATATCCGAACCCGTCCCTTTATTTACGGTATCCAATTATATCCGAGTGTGTCCCTTTAACTCATTTCCAAATATATCAAACGGACGGAAATTTAACCTACTATTTTTGAGAGGTTTGAGTGGTCGAATGATCTAACGGGGGAGATGTGGGTCAGAGGATCATTCTTTGAACACGGTGACGTGGTTTCGATCCCACACCTATACGTGGCAAGAAGTAGGGTCACACCTGCCTAACCTCGTGGGTTTTCTAAGGTTTTTTGTCAATTTTAAAGACCCCTACACACAAGTGAATTATTGAAATAAAATTGTACCATATACTAGTCCCTAACTGACGTGGTGTTAGTTTAGTGGAAGTTAAACCACATTTGTGTTTCTCACTCTCCCTATATCTATATTATGTGCCAATTGAAATAATGCAGATATACCTGCGTCATTCATTTTACGATGAGCGAATTCCCACCTACTCTTCTTCATATTCCAACTGCCAAGGGTTCTTTTACGTGCACATCGCGTATACACGGGACCTAGACGTTACGAACCACCCGAACGACTAGACATTTCTATGCCACCGGACGTTAAACCCAATTTTATTTCTCCCATACCAAATATAGACATCTGTTATATACCTGAGCCGATATAGACATCTGTGTTTATACCCGAGTGTTTGATGTAACGGTATTTACAAGTTGTTCTTGACATTTATACAGTGATATAAACTTTAATCTAGTTTCTACGGCGCATTATTTACTCCACTATTTACTTCAGTAATTCACCAGACACTCTCTAGAGAAAAACATCACTGGTTATTTTAGACAGTAGTCTAAACAGTACTGGTTAAACTAGTCTAGTCAATGGACATTCTTGTATGAGACTGTGACATTCAACATGAAATTACGGCAACATGATTACACATACAGAAACATAATTAGATCCATGCTTGAAAATAAACTCATACATAATGTACTTCAAACTGAAACTTGGATATTATATAGTACCGGTATGTCTTCATTACCTCGGTCGGAGCAGAAATAGACCAGGTATATGTAACGCCGGATTAACCATGGTGGGGGCCCTGAGGCCTGGAAAATGTGGGGGCCCTCATCACCGACCGCGAGCGCCGAAACTTTCAAAAATTGGAGGCCGGAAACGTGATTTCCTGGCATTTCAGACACTTGTGTCGCAGCCATTTACAGTACCTCCCCCAGAAAATAATAAAAATCTTCCACAAAATTAGCGCATTCTGGCGTTATTTCAGTGGACCAACCCATGCGAGTGCTATGAAATGCGGGCCCGTGTCTACAGGGAGGGGGGGGGTCAGGCCCCCCCCCCCCCCCGCGTGAAATGCTCCCCCCCCCGCTCAGAAATTGCTAACAAGCATTAAAGTGTGCACAGTTCCTTATATTAACCTAAAAAAGCCATTTTGTTTTTGTTTGAATACTTATTTTAAAATGCTTATTAGACGCCTATGTAACTACATAGCATGATGATTACAACAGTCTGTTAGAATGACCTTTCCGAAAATGTCCTCAAAATGTTCGCCCCCCCCCCTACCGAAAGGTAATGCCCCCCCCCCCGCTTAATGGTGTCTAGATACGGGCCTGATGAAATGATGGCATTTCTAGAGGAGGGGGTTAGAGCCCATTGAACCCATTAAATCCGCCACTGTAAGCGAGCAGATCTACATGAAACCTAATTTTGGAGTCGCAACAAATATCAACAACAACAACTATACAGCCTATATACAATCGTACGTCAATCTGAGGCAAACTTTGCGCTACTCGAAATGATGGGGACGGGTAATTTGTTCAAGTTACACGATAATTCGAATTAGATGAAGCCTCAAAAAGCCTTTATTTTTCAAATCTTCAAGTTTCCGGGAAAGTTGCTAAGGCACACTCGCCTGCAGGATCCATTGTTTACAGTTCGAGTTAGGCGATGTAAATAAATAAGACTTCGATAAGGATTGTACCGGAAATTGGTTCGAGCTATGCGATAATTCGAGTTACCGTTTCGGAGTTATGCGATGTTTTATAGAAGGAAAACGAAAGAAAATTTTGTTCGAGTTAGGCGATAATTCGAGTTATACTGGGTCAAGTTACCCGGAGTTAGAGCTGAATGATAATGATCAATGGATGAGCACTCTTCTTTTTTTGCCCCTGGCGAATTTTGCAATGGTTTCTTCGACATTGATGGTGCGCAGGATATCGCTTTCAGAGGCCAGCCGAACCAAATACACTAGCCTATCCTGACCCATCGTAGATCATAATTTTTTATGAGTTTCAATTTGGAGAAAGATCTCTCCCCAAAACAATTAGATATCATCACACACAGATATACTCTCAATATTGATTTAACGTTGAGGAATGTATCTTGAATGTCCATTCTCAACAACAGTTTGTAGATCGCGACACAAAATGGATTGAGCGGGTCCTAGGGACTTCCGATAGAGGGCCCTCGGAGCATCGGAAGGGCCCAGTCACTAGGTCACCGGCCGTTGGAGTCCTCGGTCCGACCATGCTCGAAGCGCGCAACTGAGATTTTTTTGGGGCCCCCCTAATGTGGGGGGCCCTGGGGCTTGTGTCCCATGGTGCCCCGTGGTTAATCCGGCGTTGCGTATATGTAAACATGAGTTTTAGTTTTCCCAAATACAACATTTGAAAACTCAGATTGTTAAAAGGATTGACTACCGAAATAAAGTCTGTTTACAGTAAGAGGGTTTCTAAAACGAAAAAATTAGTGTTTCGTTACCTTACTACCAATAGTATACATGACACCTTGCTAGGATATCCGTCGCACGTCACTAACATGGGAGCACTAGGCGTCTCGAGTTTTTATACCGCCATCCTGGTGGGTTGGAATTAGTTGTATAAATCAATCCTGCTGGGTTGGATGATCTACTTATATAAAGCCATAACAAAGTCAAAAGGGTAGCCACGGAAAAATGGTCAACCACAAATGCATCTGTAAGTTATATGGACTCTTAGAATCTTAGAAGCGAATGAAATCACGTGTTCTAGCAAGGGTAAACAACATGCAAGTCAAATTCTTGGATTAGATTCCACATAAGTTCAACAGAGATATATGTGTTGAATAAAAGCCGATGATTTGTCGGACAATTATCATGGTTTAATCTACAAGATAAACAAAATCAAAATATCCATGGTATATATTCTCCCGGTTTAAATTCAATCAATTTAAAGAGAGTCTTATCACATATCCAGTGTCCAATATTTATAGGTGACACTGGCTTGTTTGTGTTGCCGAATGTTGAAATTTCAATTCATTATACTTCTGTCTCTACCCGTCACCCATTTTGGAATACAATACTTCCTAGATGTGGAGGTAGCAAGTTTAAAACTATGCCTAGATGTGGTGGTAGACTGTTGAGATCGGCTGTTTAAATTCTGCTTAGATGGTGGAGTACCTCGTTCAAGCTATGCCTAGATGTTTTTTAGTGAATGGCATTACCAATACTGAGTTCGATAATGGGCATTTTCTGTTTGTACAAAACAGAGATTATCAATTTGATTTTTAGATGTTTCATAAATTGAAATATGTGTGTTAGTAATCAACGAGTGTCCTCTAATCATTTTTAGATTGAGGCTGGAGGATATCAGCCTCACTTTTGGCTTGTAGTATTTATATATGTTTAAGACTTATTCTGTAAGATTTGTACCATTTATATATATTTATTCTGTACGACTTGTATTTATCTTGGCTATAAATAGATGTGGCCGCATGGTAAAAAAGAGGTGGAGTAGGGTTTTTTATAATGTCCACTTTAAATCACCGTTAGTTATTTACTCTTTGATGTGACCGCCCTATATCTTTTATACGTATATATACCTGGAAAGGTCGAGTTACTATTTACCTGTACAGTGTTTGTTATATATCTCACGTCATAGTTTTATATAGGTATATAGGTACCAGGGGTGGAGGTTGTACTGTAGGTATATGAGTGTCAGTGCTTCCCAATGGGGAGGGGGTCTTTAGATTGAATGTTGGGTAGTCCCAGGCAGTACTAGTAAATGACGTAGTTGCTTAAACTTTTATATATGCACAGAGTGGCTATAAAGGGATTAGGCTCCTCGTGGACATTTCTGGAGAAACATGTTTTATCTGTGTAATGCGCGGTGGAAGAGTTTTGAGCAGATTACAGCGTTTCTGCCCACTCCTCTTCCGTGTCATTCAACTGTCTGTGGTTCTTTTATGTGCAAGGGTGTGCCTCGATTTTGGGTACCTTCGGTAGGAGTAGACCCATTTCCTTGCCAGACCCAGCAGGTACCAAGCCAGACGGGTGAAGGTTTATCTCAACCCACGTTTGGATTCGCAACAGTTCCCTACCACAAGACTACCAGGGTTAGTGTTCCCTACCCAGGTTCCCTATCACTAGATTACCAGGGTTAGTGTTCCCTACCACTAGATTACCAGGGTTAGTGTTCCCTACCACAAGACTACCGGGGCTAGTGTTCCCTATCCAGGTTCCCTACCAATATACTACCAGGGCCTATGCAAAACTTGAATACACATCCGTAGAATCTTAAACGAAAAAGAACCCCTCGCAGTTGAAATTGCAAGAAGAAAGACGGAAAAGCAACATGCCCCCATATCACACAGCGTTGTGTATGTCCGCCCGCACTCAGTACTTTTAACCCTATCTAAAGTAGCTAAGTCTCTAACTCAATATCATTCAAATAGGAAGTGCAAGGGGGTCGCACTACACGCAAAACAAAATCTTGCAAGATTAACCTGCGGAAAAGACTGAAAACAGACATCAAGTCAAGTGAATGGATCCGGGGGCCAGTCGTAGTCTTCGACATTGAAAACACGGATTATTTGTCAATTTAAATCAACATTGATGTTGAAATCTTACCGGGAAATGGTGGCTTTCTGCGATGTTCAATATTTGAGACAAAATAAACACTTTATATTTACCATTGGTACACGAACCATGTACCATAATACGTTTCAGTGCCATTTGTAACAAGCGACTTGACTAACGAGGCTAGACATATTCCTAAAATCATGTCAAACGGTGACGCCAAATTCTTATCTGGAGAGCATGCGCAATAAATACTATCGGTGTAGACTAGAATAACCAGACGCTAGAGATTGTCATTCGATTAACCCTTTCGCGTATTTCGCCGAACATAACTGATTTAAAATTAGAGTATAACAGAATGGACTGAATGTGTCAAATTTGTGTCAATTTTTGATCCGCATAATTAGCGATTTAGCTCCTTTACATCATTTCACCTGTATATCTGCTGTTACATGTAGTAATGTTTTAGTTTGGTAAGCATCGAATGGCGATGTAACTATCTACAATTATAACATTAAAACATCGATACGAGATTAAAAGAGATAAATTAATAGGTGTGGTATTTTTGTTGGTTATCATGATGAATATGACGTCATGTGATATATCTCCAGTTATTGATTAGAGAGTCTGGTTCATCATGATTAATTTACCTGTGATTAATCTATTAAGTTTACATGTATATGTCAGCGTCAGACAGATCAACCATTACTACTGATACCTGTCTGAACATGAACCTTCCTTAAACATCGTCCTGTCTTTCATTGCAGTATGGCCCTGGCGTTGATGTGAGTACACACCACTGTGTACACGTGTGGATCTCGGCTTTTTGTCCCATCCAAACAACTTGACATACTTCTGTGGTTAGCCACACACGCGCTATATACCCCTGGCAAGTTGGAGACGGGCTTGTAAAATGACAAGATTAGTCTGGGACAACGCCAGTTTTCAAACCTGGGGTATTCCCGTCTGTCATGACTGTTGCTATCAGACAATTACATAGAAGAATCCTTTACAGCTGGAAATCAACGACGGCTTTGCCGAAACGCCACTGCCCAGGCAGTATTCTCCTTCCTAGTATTGTACACATAGTGGACCCAATCACATACCGTGTCCTTCCTTGTTTATAGTAATCATAGAGCAGGATATGACCCACCCCCCCCCTTCCTTCATGTTCATGTTACCAGGTAACCTGTTGACGATTTATTAATCTGTTACTCTAGCAAAGTGTTAAACATTGATATAAAATAAAACCCACTTACCGCTTTCTTCAATGTAAGCTCCAAGATCCAATTTCACCCTTTCTGGTAGTTGGCGTATTTCGCGGAAATTTTTTAATATTCTCAACCTTGCACGGAGATTATACATCATCTGTACTTTGAGCAAAAAAACAAACAACGAATGTCTGACAACTTTTAGTCTACATGTACATTATAAACGTTGTCGTTTCTGGGCCTGATAAGGGCACTATCATTTTGAACACGCTTTGAGTTGTTTTCAATTTCTATTTTTATTAAATATATTTTAGCATATCACCCGAATGACTAGACGTAATTTTATTTTCACCCTTGAACTGAATCTACATTCAATATCATCCTCAAACTGACTTGATAACATTCAAGTAAACGAGAAGGCGGTGGGGTTGCAAGGGGGGTGGGGCGGGGTATCTAATTTACAGAATAAATAAACGCAACGTCACGTGTTACGATCAGTCTATTTATCGGGGTTTTTTTTATTTTTCATTAAAATTTACAGTTTTATATATCATTTGTTGTTTACAATAAAAACTAAATTTTATAAAAAAGTAAAAGGTAAATGAATGATGAACGATTAATTGATATAAAAATAACAACTCAATTGCACCAACTGAACGGAGTGTATGACAAATAACTTATTACTAGTCAGAATGTAAACAAACCAATCTCTACTTTCAATTTTATTATCTCGCTCTACCTTGTCATTGATGGGGAAACAGGTGAAATATGTCATCTGCGCATGATCACCAGGTGACCCTTCAATAAAATTTAGACGATACTATGACTGAATGTCGACTACATTTTGTGTTTTTAGGTTAAAATGGGGTCCCGAAGAGACGCCTCGGCACTCGAGCATTGTGTAACACAGATTAAAACCAAAAAGGTAAGTTCTATTATAATTAATCTTTCTTTGATCTCGTCGATTTACCTGTGGGGTATGACCAGGTGTCTTGATAATCAGAAGACACCATTTTTAAAAGTCGTGTATCGAGTTTTATTACTCATCGTAAACTAAATGTATTTTGGCTTCTGGTCATTTTATTGTCCCCTTGATAACCATGACGTCATCCTTGATTGATGACGAAATGGAATCATCCAATGAATTATTAGTCTAGTTATAGTGCCCAGTAAAGTTAATACTATGTTATATTGACCTATATTTACCGGTTATAAATCTCTGTAGTCTATATTGACATTGGTGTATAATGTGACCAGGGATGGACCTAAAATGACCACTTATGTTAGATCTGGTAGACCGTATAGCTTGACTGTTAACCCTTTCGTTAACATTCACACAACCAAATACTTTAAACAAAAACATTAAAACACAAGAATTTGAAACATGTTAAATACTTAAATATTAAAACACTGGAATTTGAAACATGTTAAATATTTAAGTTTTAATTTTTCAAGTACTCCACTTGACATTTTGGTTTCAATAATTCCAGACTATTGTATAACATGTTTCTCCAGTTTAATTGACAACATCAAAGATGAAATACATGTAGGAATCAATTTGTATATAGTGTCAAAAGTCTTACATAGATTCTTGCCTAAGTTTTACAGTTTCCGTAGATTATCGTACTACTAGATACACAACACACTAACATTACAAGCTATAAATGACAATAGTACAGATGCAGGAGCTAGCTGTGCAGTGATAAAACCATAGTGTGAATATAGCCAGCTAGTCAGTGAACATAATGGGTGTGATTGTGTTCCTATATAATACAAACTAAACTAACTGAAACAGGCCTTTATCATTTATAACCTCATAATGCAAGAATAAATCCATAGTCAGATGAACTACTTTCACAGAATTTCTTTATGGTCCATTGGACGGACAAATTTTGGAATCTGTTCACCAATTGGTTCTAACAATAGATTCGTGATTGAGACTTCATGATAAACATCTTCATCTACTCCCTTCTGAATTACTATTACACCTACATGTAGCCCCTGTATGTACCACCAGACAAGGAGTAGGGTCGCCTGTCTAACCTCAATGGTTTTCTCCGGGTCCTCCAGTTTCTTCCCACTGCTGAAGTCCCTTACGCACAAGGGAAATTATTGAAATATAAAATTGAACACATTCTTGAAATGACCTAGTTTGTGGCGAGCAGACGTCAAACCCTATTTTTCTCTCACTCTCTGGGCCGGTTGGTGCTGACCGGTTGGTGCTGACCTGTCGTGCCATACAACCACTTTTCATTTCATTTGATTTCTCCCTCTCTCTCTCTCTCTGTATGCCCCACCATTTGATTTCTCCCTCTCTCTCTCTGTATGCCCCACCATGTGATTTCTCCCTCTCTCTCTCTCTGTATGCCCCACCATTTGATTTCTCCCTCCCTCTCTCTCTCTGTATGCCCCACCATGTGATTTCTCCCTCTCTCTCTCTCTGTATGCCCCACCATGTGATTTCTCCCTCTCTCTCTCTCTGTATGCCCCACCATTTGATTTCTCCCTCTCTCTCTCTGTATGCCCCACCATTTGATTTCTCCCTCTCTCTCTCTGTATGCCCCACCATTTGATTTCTCCCTCTCTCTCTCTGTATGCCCCACCATTTGATTTCTCCCTCTCTCTCTCTCTGTATGCCCCACCATTTGATTTCTCCCTCTCTCTCTCTGTATGCCCCACCATGTGATTTCTCCCTCTCTCTCTCTGTATGCCCCACCATTTGATTTCTCCCTCTCTCTCTCTCTCTGTATGTCCCACCATTTGATTTCTCCTCCTCTCTCTCTCTGTATGCCCCACCATTGCCAAGTGAGAATCACTACATGTTTTTCTCAGCCTACATCGTTGTTCGAACCTGGGATATTCTAGTTGGGAGTAGTAACCATTAGTAACCATTGTCGAGACTATCTGGTTGCCATAGTAACATGTTTCCAAACTTTCTCTTGTCACATATTTATTGATATTTATACCCTACTTGTAACATATGGGGTTTAAGCCCGCTTTGCACCTGATTCCATCTGCCATTGGATCTTTTACATGCACGCCAATGTGTACATAGGACCTCGGTTTTTCTTCCCATCCAAGCGATAATACCTTTTCCCTTGCCAGGCCCTTTGTCCTGCACCAGGGTCAAGGGGGAAGTACAGCAAAAAATCCTGTTAAAACTTTCTCGGCCTGCGCATGGATCGAACACAGAACGTTCAAGTCAACGAGCAGACTAACTGAACACTTTACCAGGAAGAATTCCCACTGTCAAAGTTTCTTGTACATGTCCACCAGCAAGTACTTCGGTGAACCTGAAGACGAAATCTGTCAACGAACACAGCACATATAAAGACACAAGAGAATCATGAGATACAGGATGGGTTTTATATTAAAATGAAGGGTGTTATAAATCTGTCAATGAACTGGTTATTTATATCAGGTTTATTGTCAATATCATACTCCATACAACAACTTATCCTATACACGTATACTATCTTACACGCACATTGTACCAGTACATTATAAACAACCATTCTTACAAATATTCAATCATCAACAATTGGTCATCATAATTAACAGTTGTTTTATCATAATTAACAGTTGTTTTATCATAATTAACAGTTGTTTTATCATAATTAACAGTTGTTTTATCATAATTAACAGTTGTTTTATCATAATTAACAGTTGTTTTATCATAATTAACAGTTGTTTTATCATAATTAACAGTTGTTTTATCGTAATTAACGGTTGTTTGTTTATTTATTAGTATTATAAGTTGTTCATCATCCATTAACAGTTGTTGACATATCTATGTGATCATTTAATCAAATTGTATCAAAATGTTCTTCTCTAATACCATGGTTAGTGGTTATTTGTTTCGTTGCATGGCAACCTAAGATTTCGAATATCATGTTTTGTTGTCTGGCAAACACCATTTCATTTGACTGGTGGGCATGTTTTGTTGGCTGGCAAACCTTTATTTTTCAAATAGCATGGCTGGTGGGCATGTTTTGTTGACTGGCAACCTTGATTTTTGTAATATCATGACTGCAGTAATTAATAATATTTTATTGCCATTTTCAAGCATCTTCATTAAAATTGTGCAGGTTGTTCATCATTGTCATTGTCATGCACATCATTCTTCGTGTTTATATTGTTTGATGATGGCAGACACAGTTTGTAAGATTATTGTAAAAGTTTCCCCTGCTATGTTTATTTCATGTCTATTGTTGTGTTGTGTAACACAGCGCCTGTTAAATACAAATATAAACTCTATAAAGATTTAAATTCACAACATTCCTTTTAAAAGTTGATTTAAATATATATTGAGGCGAGCAATGTACAAGTTTGTTTTATTTAACAAGAGATTATAGAATGCTCCTCTGTTGATATTTGTAAAGTAGAGTTAGAAGTAAGACTACCTTATAAAGAGATAGAACAAATTAGACATTTCACAGAATTTATGTGATAAATAAAAGTGGTATCAGAAAGCACATCCAGTTGAGTCATCAACACCATTCACTTGTTCTGATGATATATACAGTTGTTCTGGTTGTTCTAATGATATATAATGAGCACTGGGGAAGAACGACCCATGAAGATAACAGGGGAAGAACAACCTAAGTCACCTTTTCAATGAACCCCAGTTAATGGCGCCATCTGTTAGCAAATTGTATAAGCTTTCTGTAGAACAGTCAATTTCAGGTAAAAACGATTGGAGTCACGTCCATCGTACCCTTTATTTGACTGTAATTTGGCTAAAAAGTGAAAGTCATATTAAACATCATTTTGAAGTTGTAATTAGACCCACTTCTTTTTGCCTTTTATGTGAAAAGACAAAAAATGTGACTTAGATCGTTCTTCCGATCTGATGATATATAGAGTTGATCATCATATATAGAGTTGATCTGATGATATATAGAGTTGATCTGATAATATATAGAGTTGATCTGATGATATACATGTATAGAGTTGATCTGATGATATATATATACGGTTGTAATATCTGGGTAGTTTATGTGTCTTGTCTGTAGGTTTGTCATGTATTTTATTTGTGAGCAGTGTGGTCCTCCTCCACTTACTAATATAGCTAAATTAACTGATAGTTTATACTTAGAATACAGAAGTATGTGTTATTTGGTAGCTTGTATTAAAATATAGAAGTATGTGTTATTTGGTACATGTAGCTTGTATTAGGATACAGAAGTATGTGTTATTTGGTAGCTTGTATACCATTATTAATACTTCCTTTCCCTTTGAAACATTTGATGGTAAGAGCTCGTGAATTTTACCATCCAAATCTGGTCAAAACTATTCACAGGGTTAATTTTGTATTACTGACAGAAGACTAGCTACTGTTGCTATTAATGGGGAAAATAGTACTTTGCTATGTATGGAACATGTCATGTATTGTGTATGATACATGTCCTGTAATGTGTCCATATGATACATGTCCTGTGTATGATACATGTCCTGCGTATGATATGTGTCCTGTGTATGATATGTGTCCTGTGTATGAGAGTATATTGAATGTAGGATGTTTCATTGAATCAACTGTCGTTGTTTAATGTGGTTTATTTTTATCATGGTGTTAAATTTAATAACATTGAATGTTGTGTTTGTTTATTACGATGGTGTGAATGGAAACATTTCTGTGTTACGTGGTAATATTGGCTACAGTTATTATATAAACATTTATATCATTATAGAAATCTAAATTATAAGTTCAATATACATAGAAAGCCAGGTTTTTATGAATATGAATGTAAATGGTAAAGTTTGTTGTTGATAATTTACGATGTTAGATTGTGTAAGCTGATACTCAACAACAACAGATGGTGATGAGGAGAATTATATATTACTCATGTTTTATATCCATCATTAATATCACATAACATTTATACTAAATCTACAATTAATATCACTTATTACAAATCTATAATAATATTTCATAGGTTACATCATATATTACCATACCTACCTACATCTTATTTTGATGTCATTGGCAACCTACTGCCTTTTACGTCACATCATTCAGTCAGCAAACGGCTGTCTTTCAGACAGTATACATTTTTGCTTCTGTGTAATCGTATTGTTTGTTTTTGGTTCTGCTTTTGTGATGGATAGAACATATGCCTAAACTTTCGTCATTATGCCTCAATATTATTGAATACTAAATGTTCTCAATTTACTTAGATCGTTTAGTTTTATAGACTACCTGGTTTTTTTTATTCAATTCAGCGATGTAGTTACTTGTAAAGTTAAATTTTACTTCAATATGTTTACATTCGTATTCCTTGTAAACAATGATTATCTCTTGGGTTATATTCCTGATTGTTTTCAAATATGAGTGAAGTTTGTATCACTACAGGCCCAGGACTGTACAGTGCAGTGGAAGCTTACACTTATATGTAGTTTGATATGTTCGTTTGTTTGTGATATCTGCATATTGTTTCTTGTCCATATATATTTGTTTTTGTGTAAATTATGTGTGGTGCACTCCCCCTGCACTTATTATTACTGTCATTTGACTGCACTTATTATTGACTTTTGTTTTTGTAAAGGAAGTAAAATAAAGTGCATGTTAACAAAGTGTTTAACATCAGTTTATTTTTTAGATATTAAATAAACTACTAAAAATACACCTTAAAATCCTTAGTTTTTGTCAGATTTATCTTTCATTCAGATTTTGTGAATGGATGTTGTTTTGTTGTTGTAAGTCAGGTATTATATAGGTGTATTGATTGTACAGGTGTAAATTACATCACAGCAGGAAGTATAACATGATAATATGATTTAAAGATGGAGGCTTGGGGTAAAGTTAGACGGAGAGGATTATCTGCCATCAGTACCAGCTAGCACTATTTAAACTCGAAGGTGTTTACCAGGTTACATTGAGAAGATTATTTACTTCTAGTTGTCTTCACAGTAAAACATTCCTTGACAGACGGAATTTCATCAGTAAAAGTTGATGCAGCCTTGGTAGAATTCTCCACAAAAATGGCACACCATACCATAATAATATGATGATAATATTTTAGTTCCAGAATGACCAAAGTCTTACAAACCATGCCCTTTATATTAAGACTGCAACACCTGAATTAGATATAATACCTGTATATTGTTACACCTGAACGACAATAATACACCTTTATATAGGTATAGGACAAACATGACAACAATTTATAAATTAAACTGACAGGTGGAAATTAAAAGGTGTCCTCTTACATTGTGCATACCTGAAGATAAACCTACAGGTGAACTATAGTCTTTTATACCTGTGCACAGGATTAAATACAAACATCTTGTAATACCACCACCCTTGCAGAATTCTCTCTTGTTTCAAGATCGTTGCCATGACACCATTGTCTTCATTCACCCTGTCCAGTAGAATTCGTATGATGCTACATGAATGTTAATCTGCACCTTCTCCCCAGCCCCTCCTACCTGCCAGCCCCTCCCACTTGCCAGCTCCTCTCATCTGCCCTTCTCACCTGCCAGCTCACACCTGTATAGTGTATATTATATATATATGAAGGACAGACAAATTGTTGAATTTTAATATTAACCTTGTAAACATGATATATAAAACATATACTATTTATAATATGTATGAAGATATCATTTTAATTGGTTGAAAGGTCAAGCGTAAATGTCTGACCTGTCTGTTTGTAAGGTCGATTAAATATTCATGCTACGCTTGGATAAATATATTTATATATGGTAGTCGAGAAACCAAAGATGTCAAAGATCATTTATGGTGACAGTATGACAATAAAGGAGATGTAGACAGCCCTCTTTTTATCCTGTATAAAAGATGTCATTTTCTTATTGAAACAGGTTTTTCAGGGTCGACGAGCCATGGTTTAAAACATTGTTAGGATTTTTATATTCTTGTGTACCTAGTTGATTTTATAGCCTTGAAGGAATCAGTGCATTTTGTCGAACAATATTAGTATTAAAGGAGCCAAGTCTCTAACTCAATATCATCCAAACACGAATTATTTGTCAATTTAAATCAACACTGATGCTGTGATCTTACCGGAAAAAAGATGGGCTTCTGGTATCCAATACCACAATGCGTTTCAGCCCCAGTTCTAGCAAGAGACTTGAGGAACGAGGCTAGAAACATTGCACCAAATAAAATGGCGTATGTAGACTAGAATAACCAGACACTCGAAATAGCCACTCGATTGACAGTGCTGGCTTATTTCGCCAAACATAACTGATTTGAAATTAGAGTAAAAACGGAAACCATTGAATGTAAATCAGTTAAGATACATTCATATTACAGTATTTTATGCGTTGTGACCCACTTTTGTCAATTTCTATGTCCTAAATGTTAGCAATTTAGCTCCTTTAAACTCAGTAATTGTTTATCCATAAAATTGTAGGTTGTGTTAGAAACCGAGTTGTATGAAAGCTAGGAATATTGTTATTATGTATTGTTAATATATTTAATTGATGAGATGTTGTCATGCTATGATTACATGTAGTATTCAGGCTAGTGTTTATTTGTTTTTAACTTATATTGATTGATTTACATTGTGTTGCCTTTGATTAATCATGTGTAAATCAAATTTACTCTCTCTTGAGCGTCACGCAATAAGTTACTATGTCAGCATGTTTGGTACCTCGCTTTGTCTTGTTTGGTGCCTCCCTTTTAAGAATAACACATGTTTCCTGTCTGGACACCCCCCCCCATCTTACTGTAGGACAATTAAACACTTCAGGTAATTAAACACTTTATAGTGACCAACATTAATTGTTCCAATATGATTTAGTAAATACACAAATAATTGTGTTTATCTGTTATTTCCATTTATGATGGTGCAAGGTCTGTACAATAAATGATGGGACAAGCTCTGTACAATTACAACAATTACAATCTGATTTCAAACCATTAATTGGAAGTTGGTTTGGTTTTCTCTAAAAGGTGAAATGTTTCGATAGTGGAATATATTTCAAACATCCTGATTGAACCCAGTAAATCCTAGTAACACTTTATTCTCTGATGTTTGTATTTTTCAGAGGAAAGTATGTGACACAAGTTACGAGAAGAATTATATAGCCGTATCTCAGGCTATAGACGATGTTCTACAAGACAGACAACATGTTAAAGAAATTAAAACTCAATTAAAAGATATCAAAAAGACTCGAGTAAGTTACCTTTAGTGGCCCGATTTTCAGAAGATATTAATATTCATCTTCATTGTATTATTTATAATAAAAGTTGAAAAACAAGATGGCACAGATAACTTGTTGGACATTGAGGGGTGGAGCGAGGCTCTAGAGCAGGGGTATAGCCAGGCTCTAAAGCAGGCAGCGTAGCCAGGCTCTAGATGCCAGGCTAGGGGTGAAGCAAGGTGCTAGAGCAAGGGGTGAAGCCAGGTGCTAGAGCAAGGGGTGTGGCCAGACTCTAGAGCAGGGGGTGTGGCTAGGCTATAGAGCAAGGGGTGTGGCCAAGCTCTAGAGCAGGTGTGGAGCCAGGTTCTATAGTTGGTGAGAGCAAATTCTATAGTCTTGTAAATTATGATAATGTACACCATTATTGAATATTTCAGGGCCATACGAAAGATTATGAATTAGCTGAGAGTGATTATAATCTAGTTGAAGTAAGTATATAAAACAAGCTGGGTTATTTTACGTTAAATTAAAAAATTGAATTGTATTGAGGCAGTAAACAGATGTATAATTACTAATTTATGTTTAGATTTATTTTGGTGATCAAGAGGTTGTACATCTTACAATAAACTGATAGTTATTATTTGTAATTTTCAACGATAACCTATGAAACAACTGTCCGTGGATGTCATCACTAATTGTTTACAGTCAACTGTTATAATATGTTTACAATAACGGAATGTAATAATATAATTAACTAATTATATTGTAGGATTTGACATGGCAGAAGAAAAGGTGTTTAGAAACGGTTTTATATATTACAGAAATTGAAAATCTCTTTCAGGTAAGATAAGCAATTCTTACAGATAAAAAATTCTTGAGGTTGGAGTTATCATCATTTTACATTACCAAATTCAATCCATAATTCTCTCCCCCACTCATTGAAGCTACTCCTTGGTTTACTTGTCACCCAATGATTGAAGACTCCAATAAAGTATATGAAGGCTACTGGAATTTTTTTTATTAACATTTTTGTTTACTGGTTAACATGACTATGGTCACAAGTTTCCTGTGTCTATGTGTCTGGGCTTTTCTAATATTACCGGTCACAGTATCTGCCTACCTATAATTTTTATGTTTATTTAATCAGAATGTTCAGAATGAATTTGAGGAACGATCATTATACCTGACAGAGAGAAAACCTGTATTTGAAAGTGTTTATCGAGATGAAGAAGTGGAGTCGTCATCAAGAATGCACAGGGTACGTCATTATTCTGAAATATTGTTTTGACAGCAATAATATAAATATAGATCTGTTTATATATATGTTACAGGATTGTGTGTAAGATATAATATATTTGTATGTTACAGGATTGTGCCTACGATATCAAGAAAGGATGGATGTGGATATCAGACTTGACACAATGTTTAAATACTCACGTTAAAAATGCTGCTGAATTTAATCAGGTAAATAAACAATATAAACATGTCCCTCAGACCGAGTAATATTTTCTTTTATAGCACACTGCTTTATGTAATCTTGTCTTCACTGTCCCAGTTGTTAGATTAATTAGAGAGATAATAAAGTGATTGTAATATTGTATTTTAGTATCATCATGATGTACGCCATCTAGATGAAGATATGGAGACCTATTTACTCTGGTTAAACTCAGAAACCATCAGAAAACCTGTTATTACCAAAGATCCAGAAGTTATGATCAACCATTTTCGTGTAAGTTTTAACCATAATACCATTAATATCACCTACAGAGGATGGGAAATGCATCATATATTGAACCATTTCTTCCAATTCAACTTCCCAATATTGTACATTACAAGGAATTCAAACTCCTCAAGTGAAGCTACACGGCTTTCATTATTAATTCATATTTACTAGTTATATATTTTTGATGAGTTTGTGTATTGGAATCAAAATGAACATGACAATTTGGTTTTATTTTTTTTCAGTTCATGACGACACGATTGTTGGACTATCAAGGACGGGTGGACAGATTACGAGAAACTGCCCAAAAGATTTATCCGATATATTTTCGTAAAGAGTTACCTTCATATCCAGTTAAAGCCAGATCATTGGTTGATTACAAACATCAAGAGGTGCGTATTAGTCCAATCAAGTAGAATAAAAACGTGGTGATTTAATCTCGACAATACTTCAAGCAAATTAACACAATAATTTTGTAGGACAAGACACAGTTCAACTGAAACCATGCATGTAGTTTGATCAGGACTCGATTGCTGGGAACCATAGAAAATAAAATTCTATGGAAATTTTCTGAATGGTATACCTGTCATTATTTTTGTGATAATTACATACAGTAGAATATGATATTCCTCATAACAAATAATCAAGAATTATTACTGTTGAAGTCTGGTTATATTAAAAGGAATGGAGTATTATAATTTTAGAACCTATTTCTGTGTAGAAAGTTTATTATATTGTTTTTATATCAACAGATGTGTCTAGAGAGAAATGAAACCTGTACAGTTTTAGATATTTCCGATACGGAAAAGTGGAAAGTAAGTTTTTGTTGTCCTCTACTATTGAAACCATTGAAATGGGTTTGTCCATTTTATGGAACATAATAACTATGCTGCTAATTGGAGTTTATTTATTCAGGTATTAAGACAGTGAGTAATGGTGTGAATTTTGGATATTTTAGGTAAAGACCGAATCGGGTAAAGAAGGTGATGTACCGGCCATAGTTTTGACAATACCACCCCCTGATCCTAGATCCTTTCTACAAGCAGAGAAGTAAGTCAACCACAATTAACTTACTGAAAAATGTACTTATTAATAATATAGCCTAAGTAATACAACCAAATCAATAATACAGGCCTAATTAATAATCCATTCTCATTATTAATACAGTCTAATTAATGATACAGCCTTATTGATAACACATCATAATTAACGATTTAGCCTTATTAATAATACAGCCTGATTGAAAACTCATCATAATTAACGATACAGCCTTATTGTTAATAGCCTTATAAATAACACAGCCTTATTAATAATTCAGCCTAATAAAAAATACGGTCTAATTGATAATACAGCCTAATTAATGATACAGCCTAATTAATGATACAGCTTATTTGATAATACGGCTTAATAAATAATACAGCCTAATTTTACAGCCTTATTAATAATTCATCCTGATAAATAATACGGTCTAATTGATAATACAGCCTAATTAATGATAATTAACAATACAATTATTACTTCTTGTGAAATGATTGCATATGGTTTGTAGATATTGTATATATCTGTATATATTTTATAGATTACGTGAACAGTTAGTTGTCCACTGGGATACAAGTTTAAAATGTTTACGATTACAACTCATGCAGTTTATGACAATTATATCAAAAGAAACACAATCAAGGGAGGTAAGAACATTCAAAACTTATATTTATATTTTTAATGAGTAAAAGGTCACCATTTTTGGATGCCCAGTGAGTTCAAGTGTTTGGATGGTCCAAGAAGAACTCTCCTACAGTTGTCAGGGGGTGACAAATAAAATGTGTTACACATAAAACAACCGTGACAGTTGACAGTGGGATTAGAATTGGTCACATGAATGCAGAAACAAAGATGTATTAAAATGAGTAAAGTGTTGTGTTAAACCATATTGTATGTAACTGTTAAAACCTCGTCCTATTCCATAGTTTGTTACAGGTAAATTAAAGTAAATAATGATTAACTGAATAACAGTTTTTATATCAGATGTCTGCTTTTCTATTATATAGTTTCAAGGTTTATCAGCCAATCAGAAAGCTGAGTTTTTAAAATTGACCAATGATTCTATACAAGTTTTACGTGTAAAAGGAGAAGATGTTGATTATAATACGTTTAAATCTGAAATGACGTCAATACGTAAAATATTGACACAGGTTAAACCAGGTAAGTTATTCACTAACAACACCTATCTAGTTATATATACACATATGCTTGGTCAGAACAGTTCCATAGCCAAAATGATGATTATTGACCCGATCTCCTGATGTTGACCTCAAGTCATTGGCTGATTCTTTAAAAATACTACCAAATACCACCACATACCACTCACACACCATATACTACCACCTATTACCACATATTACCACATACCACCACAAACCACCACATACCACCGCATTCCACCACATACCACCACATACTTCTAAATATCCCCACATACTACCTTATATTATTGTGAAAATCTAGCAGAATACTTTAATTGTATATATAAAAGGGTAAATTAATTGGCAAGAATCGGCAAACTTGTTGTCTATTTATAGTATAAGTACCAGATAGCTTAAAAATCTGAAACTGTCAGGTGATCAAGGGAGGTAACTAGAACATCGAGACATTGGCCATCACGTTTGCCGTAAAGTTTGGCGTGTTTTCCATGAATTAACAACAATAATATATGTTAGATGTTAGTCTGGTGGAAGTAGACAGGATGGTAATAGATATTTCTTTATTCCAGGAACAAAGATTTTAAAAAATGGTAATGTACAAAAATGGCAAGGAACAGGACATGTTTTCCGACAATATACTGTAAGTTGTTTGATTATTGTTCAAATATCTGGCCTGTATTCACCAGTAACGGCAGGAATACATTCTTTAGAATGATATAAAATGTGTGTTACAACAAGTATATTTATATATTTATCAATTGATGTTTTTCAGGATTTGTTAGCCTATATTAAATCATATAAAGGTGATTTAGCCAGGAAAATAGAAGAAGAAAATTTTGTAGTTCGTGATCTCCAGACTCAGTCAACCTTTACTTCCAAAGCCTATTTTGAAAGGTAAATTATAATATTTAACATTATATCGACACACTCTTCTGTCATATAATTTGATGATGATTAATGTTATATCAAGAGATTTTTCTGATTGGAGGGGGGGGAAGGGGTAGTTTTAATTCCCCACATGTAAGAGGTAGGGGTGGTACGGGTCGTCTGTTTAACCTTGAGTCTTCCACTTTCTCCCACAGTTAAAGAACACAACAAGCAAGCCAATAATTGAAGTAAAATATTGAACCATATGTTAGTCCTGAAATGACCTAGTTTGTGTTGAGTGGTTGTTAAATTCCATTTCTCTCTGTTCTCTTAAGGAGATGTGGTATGCGCATGATCTAATGCATGTTCTTTAGAACTTATGGTCTGTCATTGGCTCAGGTGGCATGTTTGTCATGTGGTCTCCAACTTTTCCAATTTCCTCCACTGCTGAAGACCTCAATGCACAATTGAATTATTGAAAAAAATAGTCAGTAATATATTATTATATGTTTCAGCGCCCTACCAATGGTAGATATAGATACCTCTTCCAAAGAAACCAAAATAACTCGTGTTCGATCCAGTCTCTACATTCACGAACGACATAAACCAAAAAAACCTGTAGCTCCACCTAGACGCAAACGTCAGGTCAAACAAGGGGTCAAAACTGATGACCTGTTCTCAGAAACAACTGAATATTCGGAAGAAAGCAAAACATTTGTCATCGTTGGTGTGATTGATCCTCGGAATAAAGAGAAACTATCTGTCTTCCAGGCCCTGTCAAACGGGGTTTTAGATCAAGCCAATGGTACGTACAATAATCCTGACACAGACTACTCCATTACTATCCCAGAAGCCATCAATAAAGGTTACATTCTCATTGAATTCCGTGACCCAATGATGAATGGAGTTTCTGAAGATAGTTTCTCTTTACAGAACCAGATGGACTATAGAATCTTTGGTATCTCGGGAGTCATCGACCCTCGAACGGGGGAGTTGATTAGCGTGAAAGAAGCCATTGCCACAGGTCTGATTGACCTAAAACGCGGAATCTTTAGAAATCCAATCACTGGAGAGGAGATGTCTCTATTAGATGCTATTAAAGCTGGATATCTGATTGCAGATCCATCGTATTTCACTGATCCAGACGAGAAGGGCACCTTCACATCAGTTGAAATGATGGATCTGAAATACGTCATCACATCTGTCACAGATCCAAATAGTGGAGAGGAACTCTCGTTAAAACGTGCAATCCAAGATGGAATCATTGATCAAATTAACGGACTTTATCGCAACCCATTGACTGGAGAAAGCATGACAATAGCAGAAGCCTTTAAACTAGGCCTTATTAAAGGGAGATTATTCGACCCCAGTAAAGATAAAGAGGATGAGACCACATTATCTATACAACAACTTCAGATCCGTAAACAGAGATTTGTTCCATCTGGTGTTGACGTGTCCATATCAAATGGTCATGATTCTGTGGATGGGATGTTGAAACACAAAGATCCTAATGAGGTTCTGTTTTCTAAGATCAAAGAACAGGTTGATCCCAAGGTCAAGTGCATCAAAGATCCGTTGACTAAAGAAGAAATCAGCATAGAAGATGCCTTTGAAAGAGGAATCATCAATTTTGCTAAAGCTGAGTTTGATACACTGGATGGAGAAATTCTACCAATTGAAGAAGCTACTGCTCGTGGTTTGATTGAGCCGTCTGTTCTACAGAAGATCTTAAAGACGTATCAAGAAGCAAGCGTTGGTCAGTTGATAGATAGCGGTAAGTTTGATCCTGAAACTGGATTGGTTGTTGACACTGCAACAGGTCACACCCTTTCCCTACAAGCTGCCGTTTCCCAGAATATCATTGACCCCGACACAACTTTTTTTTACGATGTTCCTTCTCAAAGAATCATGAGTCTCAGTACTGCCATAGAATCTGGGCGTTGTAATCTAGTGTCTGGTAAAATCGTGAAATCGGCAACAGGAGAAGAGTTATCTGTCAGTGAAGCCATCAACACAAGTCAGATCCTCGCCCACATCAACCCTCAGTCGGTAGCGGAACATGCAGAGACACTCTCTGTCCTACGTAAAGTCATGGATACCAAAATAAAAGGCATCAAGATTCCTTCATCTAAAGAAATACTCAACATCGAGGAAGCAGTGTCTGCTGGTGTGTTGAACATCCCTCTTGTAGCGTATGCAGATGAGACCCAAACCGAAATCAACACGCTACAAACAGCCATTAAAAATGAGCAGATTGAACCTGAATGTGGGATGGCTCTCTTCATGGCATTTCAACGTCTGTCTCTACAAGATGCCATTCAATCAAAAACACTGGATTCCAAAAAAGGAAAATATATTGATCCCAAAACAGGAGAAGCCATTGCCATCGATAAAGCCCAAGAAAAAGGTTTGTGGAATCCTAATTATGTTTATTTCGTGGATAACGAAGCTCGGGGTGTGACAAGTCTTGGTGCTTTCATGGACCGTGGCAAGTTTGACCCTTCTTCTGGAAAGGTCATCAGTGATAAAACTGGAAAATCCATGACCATAGAACAAGCCATAGCAGACGGCCTCATAAATCCTGTTGTTGATGCTGTGAAATTTGTGGATATAACTACAACCCTGAAAGATTTGATCGATTCTGGGAAGGTCAATCCTAGATCTACTACTTTTGTTGCCCCTAACGATATGAAGATGTCACTAAGGGATGGTTTAGCCAATGGTCTGCTGACTATGAGTTCAAAGGTTAAACTAGATCCCGAGACAGGAAACGTTATTCTGATGTCCGAAGAAGATGTTGTAAAATCTCTTGTTGATGTGAAAGAGAATTCAGATTGGTTGACTGAGGTTGAAAAACTCCTTGGTTGTCAAGGACGACCAAGCGAACGTCTTGGAAAATTGAAAGAACAAACAAAGGGAACTAAGGTAAGTAACTCTGTGATATTTTCTTTTATAATTCACCTTTCACAAGGGATTGAAATGTATTACCCAGTAGCTTAAACAAAATGTCAGCCAACAAATTAGAATTACCCGCATTTGCTTGCTTTTATTATTATATTAGTTTTTTCCCTCGATATTCTCTATGGTAAAAAGATTAATGTTATATTTTGTAGATGATTCAGAAGAATTTAAAAGAAAAAGAACCGGCATTACGATCTGCCGTGAAACAATCGGAAGATTTAGTCGAGAACAACCAGGATAAAAAACAGACTGATGGAGGTCAACAATATAAAAAACTAAAATATAATACATCCGATCTTAAAGTTCGACTTGATTCTGTAAGTTAAACTGTTAATATATCCAGTAGACCTAGATAGACTGTTACAGACTACTGTTCATAGACCTAGATATACTGTTGCAGACTACTGTTCATAGACCTAGATAGACTGTTACAGACTACTGTTCATAGACCTAGATATACTGTTACAGACCTAGATAGACTGTCACATACTATTGTTTATAGACCTACATAGACTGTCACAGACTACTGTAAATGCAAAGTTTCAGTTTTAATGTGGTCTGGGAAAAGTCCCCACAATAGCATGCTGTATCAGTGTCTGGATATACTTTCACAAGTTACGTTGGTAAACGATCGTCCTGATTGTTAAGCCTTTCATACGATTAAGCTCTGTTAAGAAATTCTAGTAACCATTTGGGAATGGTGGTTGTGATTTCAAGAGGGTAACATTGTAGTTTTATCACCAACACTGCTGTGGTTTAGGGTCCCCTATTTCCTGCTCGAGCACCCTAAATAAAGGTTTTATCATATGTTAGTCCCAGATGTCTTTATTCTTTATTATCCAGGCTTCAAGTGAAGTAATAAATCGTGTGGAGAAAATGGATTCGATGTGCAATAATCTGGAGGAATTTTACGGCCAGATGGAGAAATTAGATCATTGGTTAGATACTGCCATTGAAACAACGCAAGATTTACAATCTAGTAATACCAATATAGAGGATCAGTTTCATGCCTTTAAGGTACAGTAATAAACATTATCTTCTTTGACCTATGGCGGGCACCAGACTCTTGATTAGTATGGGAGCCATTGTGGCGTAAGCTCCCATACTTGTTGTATTGGAGGAAATGTTGATTAGAACAGATTATTCTTTTTATCAACCATTTGTTCACTGCACAAAACTCTACCAAGTGTCTGGATAACATATATTACATCAGAGTTGTCTGGATAATAGTTCTACAAGAGATGGTATGAGGAGAACATGATGTTTTTATTGTTTTTATTTACCAGGATTTCTATGAAGAAGTTAAAAGTAAAGAAGAAGACATCCAGCACACATCAAAACTGGCTGATAATTTCACTGATCATGCTCAGGTACGTCAGGCTAAAACTGAAGGTTTATCATTGAGTCAACTGGCGTGGTTTCGTTAATTCGCTTGTGCTTGACAAGGAGTAGGTTAACCTAACTAACCTCTCATACCCTCCCACTGCTAAAGACCCCTACACACAAGCAAATTATTTAAATAACATTTAACCATATGTTAGTCCCAAAATAACCAAGTTTGTGCCAAATGAACAGTAAACCCCATTCCTTTTTTATTAACCCCACTGTTAACCCCCTAAAATTATTTTGTTATCTTTTTAGTGTTTTGAACGAGAGTTAGAGACATATCGTAAATCGCTGCCCTTCATGCCAACCATTGATGAGGAGACGGAAGCTGGTATCCTTGACGACGAGATTGAATCAATGGAAGCTAAATACAAGGATGTTTCCCGTGAATGTAGCAAACACATGGATAGACTGTCATCCATTGTGAAAAATAAACGAACCTTTGATGATGTGAACGACAGATTGACGTCACAATATCCACAACTCACTGATCAACTTAAGAGCATCAATGACAAAGGCTTTGGGAAAAATCCTGCGAAAGATTCCAAAGATTTGAAGGACTTGAAACAACTCAAAGCTGATGTGATTGGTCAGGAGAGAAAGTTGAAAGATTTAATGGCCGCCGGAGAGAGATTAACAAATGGTCTTGTTGAAGCTGGGTTGAAGAAAGAAGCGGCAAATATTAGAAATGTCATTGAGGATCATAAGGTGAGTGATTTGTACAGAAAATCTAATATCATTTCATGTTGAAATACAGATCAGTACAAAATGTAACGTTCTCATGTGAAATGGGATAAGACGAGGAGTTCTGGAGGTAAGTGAAGCTGTAGTTACCAAGATGATAATTAGAGCAGTATATCACAAATTCTTGTAAATACCCTGTCACTTACACCATCATTCATCATAATCGTGAATATATTTTAAAAATCTTTCAGAACAAACACACAGATTTACTAAATGGTATCACAAGTAAGGAGGAAAAACTAGACGCAGCCGTTGCTGAGCAACAGAATGTGATGGGTCGTCTGGATAGTATTTTAAATGTTGTGGAAAATGCAGAAAAAATACTGAAATCTAAACATCCAGCTAGCTTGAACAAAGAAGTACTATCTAATCAGATTCAGGAACAACGACTCCTCAACGCTGATATAAATAGTAACAAAGCTCTCGTTGATCGCCTGTCACGAGAGTCACATGACATGACAGGAGCAGAAGACAAGCTGACAGATATCAGCGAGAGACTGGATGTCCTGGAGCGTCTTGCGGAAGATCGAACTCAAGAACTGGAAGATATTTCTTCAGGAATCAACGATTTCGATCATAAACTTTCAGAAGTTGATTCGTGGTTGAATGAGTCGATACAAACGCTGAAAACAAAGCCAAAGGGAGGAAACAATATTTCCAAGGCAAAGATTGACGCTCTCTATGAGGAGAAAAAAGGAAAAGAGGGATCTATTGATAATTTGCGCAAAGCTTGTGATAATCTCATGAACGACGATCGTGTATGTGATCATTATGCGGTCAAGGAAACACTGGGAGATGTTGAAACCAAGTGGAATGATCTTACAGAATTTTTAGTTCAGCAAGTTTCACTGGAGGTATGTATTCTGAGAGCCATAGAAAACGCATCACTTAGTTTTTCGTAGAACAAAATGATCCTGTAAACATATCTTATTTATTTTGCTTCTTATTGTGAACAATATTCAAATGGGAACACATCAATAACAACACATTTGTACACTTATGAATATTTAATCTGTCATCAACAGTACAAAGTCGGAAGGGTCAAAACCAAAAGTACGACACAGATGGTTAATTCCATGCTGCGTCGCTGCACAGCGTGCGTAAGAGACAGTGGACGACACACGTGCTACTGACATCTGTGTAGTAAATAAGATATGTTTACAGGATCATTTTGTTATGCGTTTTCTATGGTGCCCAGTATATTTTGAAAATTATATAAACTTATTTCGAGATAATGTTTTAAGAGACGTTTATTTGAGCGAGGTTTCAAAGACTATCAAGGTTATCAAGCTAGTTTGAGGGTTAGACTTAGATTAAGTTGAGTGAATAACTCTTCGAAATACTCGCCAAATAATTTAGTAGCCATTATAGTTTTATTTAGATTTTAAAACTTTATTCATTAGCTTTTTGGTATTCTGCCAAATGCTTCATTTTTGCTGGCAAGTTGTTGTGATTTTTCTTCACAATGAGCACAGGCTCTTGAATCATTTTCAAAATAAATAATTTCTGTGTGTGTTTGATTGTATATAATTTCTGCTTGTTTCAGTCTTTATCTAAGATTGATGGTATGTTGAAATATTTGGATAAGGCTGAGAATGAGATCAATACAGCTGAACCAATCAGTGTTGATCCAGAGACTCTGGAAGTTCAACTTCGGGATCATACAGTAAGTATGACTAGGCAGTCAACAATTCCTGTTTATAAGAAGAAATATTAAAATTTGAGGAAAACAACATTTTATTTTATTAGAAATAATGTATTTACAGAGCTCATCAAATGAAATACGAGTAGAAACAAATAATATTACATACTTTAAAACTTCTACAAACAAAATTCCAAATTTCCAGGGTGTTTGTTCCTGTGGCTGAACCTTCAAAATAATTTAGATACAACAACATTAACAAATCAAAAACCTACCGGGGGTATTACCGGGAAATTATTGTCAAATGTCTGCAAGCACTGTTTTTTATGTTGTTTATTTTGTATTTAGGCATTTAACGATGATTTGATACAGAAGAAGAATGCCGTCAAGGATATAATCAACAAGTGTAATAAGATGTTACGAGAGACGACCAACTCACAGACGGACGAGATCAAGAGTCGTTTAGATAGTATACAGACGCAGGCAGACATCGTTTGTCAACTCAGCTCTGAACGATTACATCAGTTAGAATCAGCTTTACCTTTGGCTGGACATTATAGGTAGGTGGTATTTATTGCTCATACCTTTGAGAATGGGGTAACAATAGGACGGTTGACTTGATGTAAATATATGTATTAAATGTTTTAAGTTCTGTCATTGAGTGACAAGGAGTAGAGTCACTTACCCAACCTTGTGGGTTTTCTCCAGGTCCTCTCATTCTCGGCTCTGCAAAAATACCCCTGTGTGCAAGCAAATTATTGAAATACATATTTCTTGCTCTCCAGATTTCAGTACTATTTTTAGTTCAACTAAGAAAATGCTAGGCTACAATCTTTGAGATACCATGATTTAGCGGTGTGTCACCATACTTAATTATATCATTTGAAAGATGATCATTGATTGGCTTGTTTATTTCAGTGATACCCAAGCAGAAGTAACCGCCTGGTTGGATGAAATGGAAGCAGAGTTAAAGGCCCAGGGTAAACCTGGTGAAAGTCTCGAACAAATCAGAAAACAATATGATCATCTCAAGGTAAACAGGACACAAATTTTTAAACATGACACCATGACCTCATGAAATTCTATATCAAGTTTTGCTTCCTATTTAACATTCTGAAAGTTATATTAACAACATGACATTAATGGCATGATGGTCTTATCATATTGATCTGTTGATTTTATGTAACCATGTTCTTTTTTCTCTGAGATTTTTAGCCATTGCCTGAATGATATTTCATCTCTATTCACAAACATTGAGTTGAAAAGGACATCAGTTTTAATTTTCTATATTACTCTTTTAAATTTTAGTTTTGCTTGAATTATTGTGAAATGGTTATTGTTTGAATTACTGTGAAATGATTATTGGTAGAATTACTGTGAAATGGTTATTGGTAGAATTACTGTGAAATGATTATTGGTTGAATTACTGTGAAATGATTATTGGTTGAATTACTGTGAAATGATTATTTGATAATGAACGTGTTATTTTTGTAGGGAACACAACAGATCATCCAGGATCACAAACCATTTATCGATGATTTGAACTCGACAGGATTGGAACTCATGGATCTGTGTGGGGATGACGATGGTAATGACATTCAAACTAAACTTATAGACAGCAATCAGAAGTATGAAGCACTCAAAAATCAGGCCAGGCATAAAGCCAGACAGCTGACAGATGCCAAGAAAAAATTCACTCAGGAGGTATATGAGAACTCTTATTTTTGTAATATTTCTAGTTTAGGTAATTGTAATATGTGACTTAACCTTACACATTGACAATTGATTTTTGATCATTATGACCCTTGATATTCTTCACGTATCTAACCCGGTGATAAGGTCCTATGTACCCAAAGGGTTATAAGCAGTTCAGTTTGTATTTATTTTCTAACCATGTGATTTATATTTGCAGGTATCCGATTCATTGGATCATCTTGTAGAAGAGCTAGCCCAGTTGAATGCTGCCGTCATCAACTCCGATCCTATCCCAGCAGCCCCAGAAAAATTACGAAATGAAATTGATGAAATGAAGGTATGAAAGGATTTTGAAGTTGTTAGACTTAAAATAGATAACCTGGATTTTTAAACTCACTAACAAGGAGGTCCAGGGATGAATCCCAGTTTTGGACCAGAAAGTTCCCCAGCAATTTCCAGTCTGGATTCCTCTTGTTGGACGGGATACCTGGTAAGGAAATCGCGTAGTCCTTCCACTGAGGGATGGCCGAATGGTTATTGAACCATGTGTCAAGTGGATGTTAAACCCCACTTCTCTCTATATGCCACTATCTGTTTAGATTAGCGTTGTTGATACAGAAGAGTAGGATGTTGAACCCTAGACATGGTAGTAATGTAATGATTTATATTAACAGGCTGTTTTAGAAGATTTAGAGAGACAGAAACCTGATATAGAGAAGGCGAGAGAAATCAGTAATAATGTACAAGCACATGGTATAGAAGATCCTGTTGAAGGTTAGTAGATAGATCAACATCGTAATGCACGCAAAAATTAATTCTTTAACATTTAATTATAAAAAAAGAATATTAACTGGTTTTGTTTCAGTCAGACCATTCTAAAGATTTTACAGGTGGCCCTGGATTGTTGATAACATTTAAAGAGGATTCTTCATATGATCGTAAATACTGAAAGAATTGAACCAGGCATTCAAAATCCCTGACTTAATGATTCTTTTGTTACAATAAGACGTGAAAAAACATCACTAGCCATGAATTTGTTTAAATGTTGAAATGGTTGACTTGATTTTAGCTTGAGAATGATGGAAGATGACTAGATATTAAAATCATTTGTTATTTTGAGATTAGGATGAAATCTGGATTTTAAAAAGAAATTATACATGACTAAGTATTTTATTTTAATTTTGACCGGAAACAGCTGAAGATGTTCAGAGTAAAGTGGTTGAAATCAACAAACTTTACGGTCAAGTTCAATATGGTGCCAAAGGGAAAGAACAGCAACTGGGAAGTGCTCTGGCTTACTCAGATAAATTATTTGATATATCGTCGGATGTTATGGCCAGTCTGCGTGATTTAAAGGATAATATGTATTCTCAAGAACCGGCAGGTGTTGACCCACCAACAGTTAAAGAACAACAGAGTGAATTAGAGGTAATCAACAATTCAAAATATTATTTTAATAAAAGTTATTTCATTATTGCTATTATGCCATCTCAAAATTGCTTGTTGCCTTATTCAAATTCCAATCGTCACATACTTCACCCAAGCATGTCATGCAACCATCCATGTCATCCAACCATACATGTCTCATTCTTCACCCAACCATGTCACATCCTTTACCCAACCTTGTCTCATCCAACCTTGTCATCCAACCATCCATGTCACATCTTTCAACCGACCTCGTCCCATCCAACCAACCATGTCACATCTTTCAACCGACCTCGTCCCATCCAACCAACCATGTCACATCTTTCAACCGACCTCGTCCCATCCAACCAACCATGTCACATCTTTCAACCGACCTTGTCCCATCCAACCATCCATGTCACATCTTTCAACCGACCTCGTCCCATCCAACCATCCATGTCACATATTTCAACCGACCTTGTCCCATCCAACCATCCATGTCACATCTTTCAACCGACCTCGTCCCATCCAACCATCCATGTCACATATTTCAACCGACCTTGTCCCATCCAACCATCCATGTCACATCTTTCAACCGACCTCGTCCCATCCAACCATCCATGTCACATATTTCAACCGACCTTGTCCCATCCAACCATCCATGTCACATCTTTCAACCGACCTTGTCCCATCCAACCAACCATGTCATCTAGTAGATACCTTCCAATTTTTGTGCTGTGGTATATTTCATCAAAGACTGTAACGATGGATATTTTCAGGGTTTGATGAATGAGTTAGATAAAGCGAGAGAATTGATGTTGGATTGTCGACGTATCGGCGATGATCTCTGTGACATCTGTGGAGAACCAGGTAAAATTGAGGTTAAGAAACAGATTGAAGATTTGGTGAATTTAGCCGATGATGTGGCAGATCTTGTTAAAGACCGAAGAGAAGAATTAAAGAAAGCTTTGGAACATGCCGAGAAATATGAAGATCTGCTCGAGGTAAGAAAAATTGGATTTATTTTAGGTTTTGGTGTGTTTGTGGGAATATGGTGATAGAAATATAAATTTGTTAAGACTGATCCAGTCTACAGCGTGTTCGTTTAGGTAAACAATATAAAATATGTTTTAACTGCATTATGTATGGATATTGGGAGTGATTTATGTCATATTTATTTTAGCATTTTGACAAGAATTTATTTCTTTTATATAATTCTTTTTTCATCAATAGAATGTGAATTGATAAACATTCAGGTTTTTCCCTCATTATGAAAAAATATCTCTCTACCTTGATTTATGGATTATTCATTTTTTATGGTTTTATTTTGACAAGAATTTATTTTTCAATATTTTTTTCTGTCGTCTCTTTCAATGAGAAGAAAATGGATGTAAGATTTATACGATTTAAATTTGAAAACTAATTCAAATTGTTCTAGTAGAATTTTATTTCTAATTCTTTTATATAGTAGAAGTGAAGTCTTTTGTTTCTATGATTTTAAAGATAATATTTTCTTTATCTATTAAAAGCTAATTAACTTTATTTTAACAAAACAGTTTACATATATTTTGCTGTGCCCTCAATATAATTTTTGTTATTATTTTTAACTTAGTTAGTTTGAATGGCTTCTATTTTATTTACATATTTTATTATATATGCAGATTTTGTTATAATAAGTAACCTGCTTGAAATTCGTATTTATTTCTATACAATTTTGACTATGGTTCTTTGAGTTTGGGGAGCCACTGTAGTTCAGTGGTTTAGGAATGAAGGCCTGGCAAGCTCTTGCCATTTGGATGAGATTAAAAGTCTTGTCTATTTGCAGTACATTGAAAATACCCTGACTTAGATAGAGGCAGACGCCTACTATAAGGAGTAGGCAGGCCTGTCATGTAATATTTTGACTGGTTGAAGAGGAACTGAGAAATAAAATTATATCAGAGCTTTATTTACATATTATTTATTACTGTTAAAATTATTTATTTTAGCAATATATTTTAAAATACTTTTTAAATTCCCCAACTGTAATGTATATGATGTATATGTGGATGAAATATGTTGATGATACTGTACCTCAGATATAATTTACATCTAATAAAATACACTTATTTTTAAATATCAAGTATACTTTTATCACATTAATTTTTTTTATTAAAGTATTAATGATGTTAATATTTACTTTAGCTGTATTTGATTTATGAATTGATCTCAACATTTTAAACTGGAGTTAAATGTCCTTGTTGCTAGAAATTACATTTCTCAAACATTGATGATATTTTTATTTGTTTTTTTAGTCGATCAACTCCTGGCTACCTCTATCGGAACATAAACTGGCCGGTATGCGACCTCCGTCTAGCGACCCTGATGCCCTGAAGGATCAGATGGATGAAGTCAAGGTAATAAAAAGATAAATCATAATATAATATTATCTCATCTAATGTGTATACAGTATTAAGGTAGTAATATTGTTATATCATACTTGATTTAAATGATTTTATCTGTTTTCAGTTATTTAAATCAAATGTTCATCCTCACATCACGGACATGCAGCAGTTAAACCAACAGGTGGCAGCACTTAAAGACATGTCACCTGTCGCATCGGAGGTGTTGATGAAGCCTGTTGAAATCGTCAATGATAAATGGAATGATTTAATCCATGGAATAGCTGACAGAGAAGTGAGTTAAACAGAATATATCAATAGTATTCATGGTTTACAGGGTAAACGTTGGCTCGATAGCTTGGGGGTTGGGTGTTAGATTCCCTGCATTGGCCAAGAAAGTTCATCCAGATTTTCTAGTGTGGTTTCCCCTTGCCAGTGATGCAGGACAGAGGGCCTGACAAGGATAGCTGTCTTGTCATTCAGATGGGACAAAAAACCAAGGTCCCAAAAGATCCCTTGACAGTTGGAATTTGATATAAGAGTGGGCCATAGTGCCGCTGTCCAAGCAAAATTTCCCTCATAGTACACTGTATGGCGTATGCCCGTCTTCATTAGCCCAGTAGGGGGTGGATGGCTGAATGGTTAGCATGTGTACACTGTATCATACGACCTGCCATTGAGTCAACTGGCGTGGTTTTGAATCCCCGGTTGTACATGGCAATGTGTAGGGTCTTTTGTCCAGCCTCGTGGGTTTCTCCGGGTACTCCAGTTTCCTCCCACTGCACATAAGCGAATCTAGTTTTGTCAAGTGGACGTTAAACCCCATTTCCCGCTCTCTGATTAGCCCAGTTTGGAGCAGAACAGTAGGATGTTAAACCCCATCTCATTCATTTCAATTCACCTTGTAAAATCTGACACCTCCCCTTTAATTGTGTAAATGATGTTATATTTTCAGGGTTTATTGAATGTTATTATATTTTCAGGGTTTATTAAATGATATGCAAGTGCAAGTGGGTAAATTAGAACACGCTATGGATGATGTTGTCGGAGCCTTGAATCACGTTCAGAAAGATCTTGATAAATTTGAGAATTTGAATGGAGATCCTAAATGTTTAGAAACTCAGATCAGAAAACTTCAGGTATTTTTATGTTTTAGTTGATGTAATCACCCCACTGTATTGATTACACTGTAAGTTGATGTAATCACCCCACTGTATCGATTACACTGTAAGTTGATGTAATCGCCCCACCGTATTGATTACACTGTTAGTTGATGTAATCACCCCACTGTATTAATTACACCGTAAGTTAATGTAATCACCTCACTGTATTGATTACACTGTTAGTTGATGTAATCACCCCACCATATTGATTACACTGTAAGTTGATGTGATCACCCCACTGTATTGATTACACTGTTAGTTGATGTAATCACCCCACTGTATTGATTACACAGTTAGTTAATGTAATCACCCCATTGTATTGATTACACTGTTAGTTAATCAGTCTGAAGAGAGCTATTGAAAGAGACACACACAAGTGTTGTGATGAAATTACGATATACCAAATATTCATTTCAATATTACAGTGTTCTTTAGATAGGATTAGGACCATGGTTGGTAATTGATACTTCACCGTCACAGTAGGAGGTTAAAATACTTTTTATTTCATTTATTTCTCTGTCAACATGCTGCCCTGGTAAGATTCAACATGTTATCAAATTTGATATTTTGTGTCCATTTCCAGCTTCAACAAGGTGACATCAACAATCAGGACAGAACTGGGCGTAAAATAAATAAAGCTGTTGACGATCTTCTTGCTAATTCGAATGAGGATGATTCAGCTCTTAAAAAGAAACGAAACCAGATGAATGAGAAGATTAGAGTGGTACAAGCTAACGCTCGCGATAAGGAGAATAAACTACAGGAAAACCTGAGACAGGTACGAGATTAAATAATTAGATTTACAGCAGACTGTTTACAACATTTTAGCATTTATCTCAATTTGGAAATTTAACCATATTTATTTATGTTGATTGTGATTGAATAAATATTTTTACAAGAAACAAATAAATTATATTATATTGGCAGGTTAAGCGTTACCTAGGTGATGTGGATGATCTATTACAATGGGTGAATGAGTTCCGTATGGAGTTAAAATTAAATCAACCATTCGGTGCTCTACCTGATACTTCCGATACTCAATATGAACAATTCTTGGTAAGTAAATATTAGCTAGAATCACTGGTGTAGATATTTTATAAATATATTCATGATTTTGAAACAATATTTGGTTTAATAAATGTACTTTTTTATATGGGAGCATGGAATTGGGAATAAAATGGGATTTTGAAAGAGACAGGGGTGATCGATATGGCATTAATTATGTTTGGAAAACTAGCTGTCTAATGTTTCAAATATATCATGTATGTTGTGGTATCGATTCCAAGTATGTAGACGCCTAACATCTAGGCTCGACTCCATGTAAAAAAAAAACCTGAATTATAATTGAAATACCAGAAATGGTTCCTGTGTCGTATATATATACAGATATCACATATTAGTTTGTGTTTCCTAGACATTAAACCCCATGTGTCTAGTAATTAAATGAAATCTTACTCTTGTATTCTTTGTATTAAAAGAAAAAATGTGAGGAAATGGATGGGCGTGAGAAACAGGTTCAGAGTTTATTACAAACTGGTCAGGAGATTATAGATACAAGTAAACCAGATGATACCACACAGATCTCAGATAAAATGAAAAAACTTCGCGATCGTTGGAATGAAACGCGAGAAAGAGCTAGAAAACGAAAGGTAAGTTATAGGATTATTTGATTTGGGAGGACACAAGTTGCAGGTAAATTCTCATTAATATTTACCTGTTTCTCACAAATAGATATGTTGATGACGCACATACTTTCTAGTTGATCAAGCTTGGCCAACCATTAGGTCTATGTAAATCATGGGTTTTTCTCAAGGGGGTTTTGTAACTGACAAGAAGAAGGGTCGTCTGTTTAACTGGTTTTCTTCTGGTACTCTGATTTTCTCTCACTTCAGAATATAGCATATTTTATTCCTGAAAACAATAACTTCACAATAAAACAACAGAACTAACAATACATTAATCAACAGAACTAACAATATAATAATATTTGTTTTGTAATTTCAGGAAAAAATGGAAGAACATGCCAAGAATGTAACAGAATTCCATGATACACTGAAGGCCTTTACTGATTGGTTGAATAATGCAGAGGTTATGATGCGTGGAATGAAATATCCCAGTAAACTGGTTGACGTTATTACAGGACAAATTGATAGTCATGATGTAAGTTTAGATTCCCTCTCTATAGACACCTGTACGATAAGTCTTAGATTCCCATCTCAATAGTCAATAGACAGTCACGATGTCAAAATTACAAGTAAAATTCTGTATTGGTTAATTTGTTTACTGTCATCAATATGTTAGAGGTTTTTGGGTTTTTTTGTACAATTCTAAATGTTTATTTCGTGGTTTTATTTGTAGAATTTGAAGTCAGATTTAGAAGCCCAGGCAGAGTTGATGTCCACATTAGATAAATCAGGAACATATCTCAAATATTTTGGACGAAAACAAGACACGATTTATATCAAGAATTTATTGGTTGGTATTCGACTACGATGGAAGAAATTATTACGCCGTGCTGATGAACGTGGAAGATTGCTACAACAAGCCTTTAAAGAAGATAAGCGGGTGAGTGGATGATTTATAAAATAATTCTTCTTTTACTGGGGCTGTGATAGTCAAACAGTCACAATCTTATTAAAACGTAGAATATATTTTGTTTCGTTTTTTACAATTCAAAATTTCATTTTAATTGTCTTTACTACACTAAGATCTGGAAAAGTTGTTATATAATTCGTGTTCTGGTTGATGTAAGGGGTTAGCCAATGAAACAGTCTGTTGCAGCGAGTTCGTAACGTGCCATGATTGGAACTGTATATTTAACTAAAATCATCAACACTGATTAATCAAATTTCTAATGTCATAGGTCAAAAGCGCCTCGTATGACCCCTGGCACAACCTTCCACTACAGCTCATCACATCTTCGTGAAGTTGAGGCCATCAAAAGTAAAAGAAAATGAAACGAAATATAGATCTGTATTTTAATGAGATTGGGAAAGTCCCTGTTTAAAATCTTGGTCTAGGCCATTTTATCTTCAGCTTGAAAATGTCCTTATTTGGAAAATTATCTCAGGTAAAAAAAAATCTGATAAAGATTTTAATGTGTAATTGTGTTTTTGGTTGTTTTTTGTTAGTTCTATGATGCCTGGAAAGAGCTGTGTGATTGGTTGGATACTAGCGCCACCAAGTTGAGTAAATTTATGTCTGGAGGTAAAGCTGATAAAGTGATGAAACAGGAAATGGATGAACTCAAGGTAAGAAACTTCAACTTAACCTGTTTTAGTTTCATGGGAATCTATTTCATTGTATCATTTCTGTCATCATTTCTGTCATCATTGTCATGTTTGTTCAAAATGTTTCCGTGTATTATCCTTTTTTAAACCCTAAAAATTGACCTACGTGTACTTTGATTTTTCTGTGCCATTAAGTGCAATGCACAATGCAAGCCATCTTACATACACTACTCCTGACCACCTGAACTACACTACTCCTGACCACCTGAACTACACTACTCCTGACCACCTGCACTAGACTACTCACAACCACCTGAACTACACCACTCCTCACCTCACTAGGGTTTTTTCCTCTTGTGTTGTCACATTTACCCAGGTTCACAAAATGAATGGGTTTTTTTTGTAAGGAATTTGGAAGGTTTTTACTTTTTATCTTATACAAGTAAATAGTCATTGTATCTCCTCAATATAAATAAATACACTTAAATAGTTTGCATATTTCTCTTCCATTGACAGAAATTGTTTCTTTATAAACACATCTTAATATTTATTGGTTTGAGAAGAATAAACATGTATTTATCAAATGATGAGATATAGACGATATTCATGAATAAAAAGTTTCATATTCCATCTCCTATTGAAATAGATCATTAAGGTGTGAACAACTGGTTTATTCAGGGACATAAAGTGGTTATTTCATGTTTACTAAACTGTGAAAAGTATCCAAGCGAAACAAAACAAATTGTGGAATAGTTTTACTTTGGGAACTGGAGGTAGATATGATTTGTATAGCAGTTTAATTTTTATTCTTGTTTAAAAATAATTCTTAGATTTTATAAGAAAAAGTCATGAGAATTATGTGAATTAAAGTCAGTACTTATTTTATGAATAATAGAAAGTTTTCAGGGTCTTTTTTGTGGTAAAGTGGTTAGAGTTGTTTTTGAGTTGGTATGGAAACGGAACAATTAAGTCATTGCCATTGCAAATATCTCCCCTATTGAAATATTATATATATCGCTAATAATGTTTAGACAATGTAAGTTGTCCCATGGGATAAGTTGACTTTTTCTTTAAAGTGGTGCCATCTATTGTTAAGTTGTGAAACTTAATTGTTATTGATATGTGGCTTCAAGATTTTCTCTGGAACAACATTTCACTGCACAAAAGAGAAATTCTTTACCTTCTAACCAAAGTTCCAGAAAACAGGTTTGTGAATTTTATAGTTGACAAACAGTATAGATTTCTGAGAAAGGTAACATTTGATAGTGGAGTGATGGGGTAATCAGTTGAATGTAATGTAGCATACTTTCATTGTCTTGTTTGTGTACTAAAATAATATCACTATACATGTAGTTTATTAGGATGGTTGTTGGTCAGTTTGAAACTGACTGCTTCGTCCAAGCTATTCACACAGTTACCTCCCCTACTAAGTACATTTTACATATTGAAAACTTGTGATCATGATAACACAAAGAATGGGTGTTTTGTCAAAAAACTGGGGGTTTTTAGCCAATATTCAAGTTTGATGTTACTGCACTTGAAAACGTTTGCTGATTTAATGCTGTAAAATATATGCTGTAACATGTATTTCAATATTTATATTATGATGATGTTGTACATGACAGTTAATGTATTGTGTTGAGAATGAACTTGTATTAAATGGTCTGGTTATCTACCTAGTAAATATTTCTTCTCTTATTATTCTATGAATATGAGAGGATGTTAAACCAGTGAAGTGTGACCAAAGTTTACCTGTTTTACCGTACTTAACCTATATAATACACCTGTTGTAATAATATCAACATCTAAATACCCAGCCCTGAATCACATCCTTTCACATCACCGATAAGTCTCTCAATTCCCCTCACCAGAGGTCAGACAAGTAACCATTAAAATAACGTGGGTTAATGTCCTCCCCAGAGGTCAGACATGTAAACGTGTTAGTTTGAAAATGAGTATTGTATTGAGGATATTTTATTACAATAAGTACAGTATATTATTATTTAAATACAAAGATTATTCAACCTGTTCCAAACAGTTTACCTGTGAAGACCATGTCAGAATGAATGGATGAATATTTCTATGTTTACATTGTTTTAATCAATTAGGAATAATATTGAAACCATGGTAACCTGGGAATATTATTAAAACCATGGTAATCTTGGAATATAAACCCAACAGGTGTAAGTTTATCTTTACCTACCACTGACCTTGTTTAAAGTAACATGTCTACATTAGAGAATTCACCTTTCACACAGCATACTTTATAACAAGTGATTCCTCAATCATCTAAATGATGATCAGCTACCATCAACGGGAAGGGAATTTACCTGTTGATAAGATCAATATAGCCAACAATTTGCGATAGTTGTACATTAATTCTTTGTATACTTTCGCCTGGTCATTGACACCTGGCCATTTTATAATTTATAACAAATGTTTTTTTACTCTATTTTCAGAAATTTGAGCACCAGATTTCCGTGAAACATCCTACATTTTACTCTACAACTCGTCTGGGTAGAAATTTAAAAGATCGTTGTACAAAGAACGATCCCGAACGTGAAATCCTCCAGGATATGTTAGATCAGTTGAAGAATAAGTGGAATTCCGTTCGATCAGTTGTCTCAAAAAGGTAAGAAATGAAATTTAATCTCTTCTACACCCGACCTGATTACACTCATACTATCTTAAAGAGACTGGACGATCCCAACTGTCTAATCTTCAAGTCTCTTTCAATCAGGATATTCTAACCCTATTTGATTGCGGTAAAAATAAAATGTTCGATTGAGTTTGATCAACGACTAAATTTTCCTTTCATCACATTAAAAGGAAGTCTATCTCTTAAATAATTTTTAAATTTTTCTAGTTGTTTGAACCTAAATAAAACCAGATATCCCCTAATTCTACCCACAATTAATCCAATTTATTTCCAACAACGACTTCTATATTTTACCTAACTTATACAGGTTTTCATCCTTTATATGTTAGACAATATTCTCAGATTATTTTGTAGCTTGTATATTGTTACTGTATATATATCTTCCTTAGATGTCTAGTATTTTATACTAAGTTTATATTCATGCTTATTCCTCAGTTTTATATGTTTTTTAAATATTGTAGTAATTTATGTATATTTATATCATTTTGTAATTAGATTGGCGCAAAGGTATGTTTAATTTATGAACTTTGAACTCAGTGTTGCTTCTGACCTTGACCCATAAACATTTTGGTTACTATGACTACCTTAAACATAAGAGTACATGTAGTTATAAATTGGGTTTAATAGTTTATTCTTTATTTTCTGTTGTTTTTCATCTTAGAATTTTTATTGTTAGTTTTTTTTTTTTAATTTGGTTAGTTCTTTTTGTAATTTAGTTTAGTTCATAGTCCAGCTTTTTGTAGATGTGGCAGGATTGTTAAAACATTGTTTCTGTTCAACTTTTTTTCTTTTTTTTTTGGGGGGGGGGGGGTCTGTATTTATCTCTTTCCTCTTTCCTTGGCTTGTTTTTTTTCTGTTAAATTTGAACAACAGTAGATTTACTATTAGATGTGAATATTGTAAACATCCTTATCTTCCCTACCTCTTTCTCATGTTCGTAATTTTCAATGTTTTCCCCGATTTGTTTTTACCATTTTCAATGTTTTCCCCGATTTGTTTTCTCCCTGACTTTCCTGTTAACTGCCTTTGTATGACTGAGGGATTCATGTTCATTTTTTTACACGGCTTGCTAGAAATCCTGTTAATAAATCTCTAGAATTTTGCTACTAAAACTGCAATCACATGCATAAAGTTGCATTAACTACAAGCCCATCACACTACCGCCCATCACACTACCGTAAATATCATTAATCATGTTTAGTTTAGGCCTATGGCTCAATGACATAATAAGCTTTTTTATCAATTTGAATTTAGTGGAGATGTCATGTGACAGTATTCTCGATTTCAGTATCTTTGGCTTGTTCGTTAAATCCACCAATTAGCTATAAACAATTTTTGTTACTGGACACCAGATCAACGGAATAAATCGTACCTAGTGGTGATCGCTGATTTGTGGTAATCTCTTGGGAAATTGTAGTCGATAAGTTTGTTAATTAGGGTAATCAATATGAATTAAAGGGAAGATAAAGATGAAAATTTGATTGAATGCCAATCACTTTGGCTAATCAATAGTTGATAAAAACACCTCATATTATTTACTTCGTCCAATTCCGTGATTGTCTGGAGAATGAAATCAACCAATGACAAGCTGTATTGTACCTTGTGAAGTTGAACACAAACTGCTCTTAATTCCAGGAAGGGGTGGATGCCTGAATAATTAGTATGTGCGTACTGTACTATAAAGCCTGTTGTTGAGTCAACTAGCGTGGTTTTGAATCCCCGGTTGTACCTGACATGGAGTAGGATTGCCTGTCCAATCTCGTGGGTTTTCTCTGGGGCCTCCGGTTTCCTCCCACTGCTAAAGACCCCTAGGCGATGTTAGTCCCAAAATGACCTAGTTTGTGTCAGTAGAGTTAAACCCCATTTCTCTCTTTCTTAATTCCACTGAAGGTAAAAAGTTTGAAAGTGACGGATTCAGTGAAACATCATGAAACATAATTACAGATTCTGCCCCTATGAAACATTCCTTAATCATCTCTTTAAATGAGTTTGTTGTAAATAAATAAAAACCCCTCTTCTAAACTAATCCTCGAAACAATTTTATTCATGGTCTTGCCTTCTATCTTTTCTTGTTCAGTACACAAAAACATGGCCTTGTGCCAAACTTGAAGGCAAGGGGAACAATTAGGGTACCTTTTTGTAAAAACAAAAAAAGCTGGTGATTATTTTCAATAAGGCCGTGTATATTTTATATATACGGTAATCTGTGATGTATAGAGGTATAATGTCCAGGCTTGGAGATAACGGTCTTTTAAATGACCGCCTCTCTGTGTCAACTAGCGGTGATGTTGTATGGATGAGTGATTAGCTATCTGGTCTACCTGTTGGCCCATGGTGTGTCACTCGACTCTAACATCACGATAATTCAGTGTCTCGTGTGTGTGTGTATTCACGTGGAGTATATGGTTGGATATAAGTTTCAGTATTGATCAGTATAGTGTGTATTATGGCAGATAGTGCTAGTGATGAAGGATACGGGGAACAAAGATTTTATCCCATGCCGTCCTACATGTGTTATAGGTGGGTTCATTTTAAACTTTGTATCTTTTCACTGTTATATATTGATATACTGCACGGGAAGTGATCGCTTTAAAAATGGCTGCCGTGATATATTAACCGTGAGTTATAAACCCGTGTAGTCAATATTGACGACATTTTAATTAATGGAACACGATGTTCAACATTGTTGATACATTGCACATGTATTATAATAATATAGAGGTCGTTGATTATAACTCAGGTATTAGAAGTTTACCTGATAATATCACAGGTGAGATTAAGTAGGTCAGGTATGACAATAGGTGAACATACCGTAACATCCAAGTTATTTCATACGGCTACATCCAAGTTAGGGGCGGCGAAAAACATTCTAGTTTGTTATAAAACCGTATTTATGTTCACAGCGTCTCGTGAACGGCCTTGAATAATATGGATCTACAGCCAAATCAGTACAAATAATTAAATGTGTTCAACTTTCTACCCAGTCGCCTAGATGACCCGTCGTTTACTTTATCTTCAAATATCTTCGAAAAATATGATATTGACACCGATTGAAATCTAGTGCCTTTGAGGAACTGTCTTTTTTAAGCGGACGCTGTCCACTGTGTCCGCTCAAAGACAGTTCCAACAGGAAGTAATTGAAATTATTCACCACAAATGAAAGGTTTTTAAGTCGACTTTATTCAATAGATGGTCGTGTGAAATAGTATTGTAGACGACCTTCATAGTTTACAATAGATGGTCGTATGAAATATTATTGTAGACGAGCTTGATGGGTTACAAGTAAACAGTTTGAACCCCGAGTACATAATTTATTATTGGTTACAACAAACTCATGCTAAATATAAACTTTAATCTACAGTCATGGAATGTGTTAAATAAATACGTCACAGTAAACATATGAATATGTTTCAAAAGTTAACCCTGAAAAACGTAGGAATAATTTCAAATCTTAAACATAATATTAAATCTTTTCACGTAGGAAAACTAAACTATTTTTTAAAGCATATTTTACATAGAAATCGATCGTGTCAAACTCTCGTCTGAGAAAATTGAAAAACGTATTTTGTTGATATTTTGAACAAGTTAGTGGATACAGTATTGAAAGTGTATCAGATGGAAGATGACATTATGAATACAGACCAGTATAACTTACAATAAGATTTGGAGATAAAGTAACAGACTGTTAAAACCTAATCAACCAAACAGAATACATTCAATATTTATTCTATCTGTGATTAGGCCTATATACCACATGTACACGGCCATGAAGACTGGTATAACCATATAATACGGTCATGAAGACTGGTAAAGACTCTGTAGTCTGTAGTATAATATTAGGGATATTTTGACTGGGCAGCGGCGTTTCTGCCTATATCCGAATTCCATCTCTTGAGTATTATTTTATTGGGATTTTGATTTTTCGTCCCACCCGAACGACTTGTTGCTGACCCTGATCGCACCCACATCCTGCACCGCTGTGTCCACACAGGAAACGAACCAGGGCCCTGTTTCACGAAATTTTAACTTAAGATAAAATCCAATTTTAGTAGATACTTCAATTTCGATTGGCTAAGCACTAAAATCAATCTAATATTATCCAATCAAATTACTAAAATTGGGATCTTATCTTAGTTAAAATTTCGTGAAATAGGCCCCAGAGAAGTTATGGTTAATGTATGAACCAACAGGAATATCGAAGAACTTTATACTGATATAATTACCTATTACAAGAGATTTTTGATTAAATTGTTATAAATACACGGTATAATAGAAACCTATGAACCGTGTCGAGCCCATATTCCCGAAGCAATGGCCCGTGAAATCCCTCTCTGGCCATTGCTGGAATAGCGTCTGTTTCTTGAACTTATGCGGGAGTGTGTCTATTCTTTCCGTTCAATGAAAGCTATCACTTAATGACAGTCCTTCGTTTAATCTGGGTCTTCCCTAAAACTTTGGACAGTGATTTAAGGTATTCAAAACGGTGAAAGTATGTTCGTTTCCAAACAGTATTGTTTACATTTCATTCGACTTGATAGCCTCGTTTGTCACGCAATTAGTTTTACTGCAGTATTCTGCTATGCACGGGTTAATTAGGCATACTAAAATCGTAAGTCATGATGTAACGTTATGTAAACATATTTGGTCCAATATTGGCAGCTACAGTGATTGGTTGGTAGACGGACTACTGACAAATCAAAATTTAAAACAACAATATCCACTCATAATAGCAGTGTGTAGTTGGATTACCTTTAATCAAACGCAACACTGCGCGGAGTATGTGTCGAGCCATGTGATTGTTTTACATTTACTGTGAATACGAGATAAAGTTTAACCACGAGTGGAATCGTGTTGCTTCAGATCTAGTGATAAATGGAATGGAACATTATTTATATTTAAATCAGGTGTATTAAATATACATTATTTATATTGTAATCCGGTGAGGATAATTTACCTGTATTTACACGTGGTTACAAGTATATCAATATGTACTGGATAGAGTAATATAAACACGAGGAGACTGGAGTAACAACCAGTAATTGATGAATAATATATTAACATCGTAACAGCTGAGTGTCAAATCAAGCCATGTCGTTAACTACATGTAGACAGATGATATTATTATATTGTTCTGCAGTCCAGGTTGATTAGCCCCACTCTGGTTGTCGTGTGTATGTTCAAATGATATGTATTACGTCATCCGTATATATAAGCCGACTATATACGGCAAACTACCTTCATCTGTTTGATGAATGACAGTTTATAACACATACAACGTGTGTGTGAAATAGCTTTAATTAACGTCCGCTTTCACCAAGTATTCCACGTATTTTTATTTAATTATTTGTTCACATAACTTAACGGGGGTGGGGGCTGGCAAGCAAGAGTGACTAGATCTTCCGATGGGGCGAAACGACCAGCATAGCACGTTAAACATCCCTCGGCGTTAGTGACGGTGTCAGGTTTAGCCGACTGTATGACGTATGTCCGTCTTGTATTGATCTAGGGTATATGTATGTATGTATGTATACCAGTCAGTAGGTTAGTAGATAGGTAGACTAATAGACATATGTAGGTAATTGATATAGATATCAGGTAAACCAATACATCAAATAATATATAACTTGACCTACGATTTAGTTGAGAGGTTTTTACTAGTATAACACAGTTATAGAACAGTAATGATTTGATTTATTTATATAATAGTGGACATGACAGGTCTCGTAGTCCCTGCGTGTATGTCACAATATTCTAATATAAACTCCTTAATTTCGTACAATGTACATTAAACATAAACACATAATAAAACTTTTCAATTATAGCGTGAATAGGAGGGTAGTACAACCAACAGGTAAACAAACTCCAGCGTCATGTACACGTACAAAACACAGCCTTATATATAACACATCATAAACACATACAATACACAACAACATATAAAACACATCAAAGACACATGCAAAACACATACGAAACACATCATAGACACATACAAAACTAAGCGACATGCAAAACAAAGCGACATATGATACAAACAAAACACAACGACATATAAAACACACCATAGATACATGCAAAACATAACGACATATAAAACACGTGTATGTAGACGTCACACTCATGCCTATCCACCCCATTCGCCAGCCCCCACCCCACACACCGTGTCTGTATGGCAGATAGATAGATTTACTTTATTTGGGACATACACATACAACTTCTGTGCAAACATTTTCTTGAACCAATTTAAGGACCTCTTTAATATTCAGTCCTCCGACAACTGTTTGGTCAGCCCTTCCCCATTGTCCCGATACAGTGGCCCGAGGAATTAAACACGGCGAGGAGTATGGCCATCCCCCCTTAACCCGTCTGTCATGTACACGTTTAAAACTTTAAAGAAAAATAACTTGGTCTGTTTTCTCAAATAAAATATATAGTGAAGAATGTGACCAACCCATGCATGTTAATTTAAATAAAACAGAGCCTCGCCCTCAAACTAAATTTGTTTTATTAGCTAGTTAAACTTGACATGACAAGGTTATAATATTACATGCATATTTCTACCATGACGTCATTACTTATACCATTTCCCGTTCATACAATCACACAGCAAGTAAATCGTACGTAACTAACGTACGAAAATTAAATGGTAGCTGGCTTTGTTTTCGCACGTATACAATGAATGGCCATTTTACTCAGTAATCCCAGCCAGAATTTGGCTTTTTTCTTTTTTAAATTGCGTTAAAGATTTAAATTTTTGTTTAAAATTGAAATACATTAACTATTTGTCAATCCCCACGCTAAAAACATTAACAGAATTGATTGTGTATATCTGAAATAAACACGACCGAAGCACAAAATAGTGCCAATATGCCGACGTCAAATCTAGAGTTGTAGATGTTATTTCTGTGAAAAATCATTGGAAAAAGCGATAATACTTTATGGTTGTACGGATTATACAGTCCTTTAGGTTGCAGGAAGGCTTGTTTACAATGTACATTGTGTCTTGTAATGTTGACATTTTGTTTGTTGATGTGACCTCGTGACCTGTGACGTTTAGATGACGCCATATGGATATCATGGCTATTCACTGTGCCAGAGTCACTTCTCTGCAGGTAGGGTGAGTCTGTCGTTCAGATTGCAAGTAAATAGTACTATTAAAGGGGAATTGTTGCGAGGTGTTCTAGAAAGCATACACTGTCCAGTGGCATACATGTACATCCATCACTAATGACGCGTTGGTTTGAACGAGAATTTCTAAAAGCATCTGGTTTGGAGATAATGTCTGGGCTACCACCATGGAAGTTGGTTGATCCCGGCACCAGTGTAGGCCTACAAGTACTGTAAATCTGTCATCATATTGGGTTAAAGGCTGGTAGAATCCTTTGAGTTAGGTTGGTCCGTTTTAAAAGAGTAAGTAACAGTACAGAGTTGTTAATATCCGTAGACACAATGACGAGATCGCGATACAGACTCCTGATTTTATTTCTACACGTGACGGTATGAAGGACTTATTTTAAACGGTGTTTTTTAAATTGGTCCTTCTGGGGTTATGAATTACTGTCTTCAATTTTAAATTGCAACTTCTGAGAAAATAAGTTACTTAGTTACACCCTCTCACATTTCCAAATGTCTTGCCATGAGTTGACGAGTTAAGTCTGGAGTTACCACGTTCAATGTAGATAAAATAGCCTGTAAACATCTATAGGATGTAACTTTATCACCATTGTAAACCAATCTCTATTTACTGTCTTCTATCGTACATTGTTGGCTAGCTGTCACATAGAAAAACAATAACAGTTACAACTCCCTTATACAAATATTGTCCAACCACTGTTCGTCGTTAGATAAATACATCTTGGACTACAGTAGATGACCGAATACCAACAAGGAGAATCAGCGGACATGTCATTTTACTCAATATTCCAGGACCAACACTTCCACCTTTGTTAAGTTTTAATATACAAATTGGTCATCTGAAGTAGAGTTCCAATTCCTACATGTATATTACAAAAACAATGGTCACTTAGATATTATTAAATGTTACAATGTACTATACAGCTTTGCATAAATAATCAAATATGTTAATTTAAATCTGTGATCTTAAAAGGGACACATGTTCCCTGTTGTGTTAGTCCCTGACACCTACAAGTGATTGAAAAGACCCAAATTATGGATGAAGATAACTTTTCGATAAACGAAATGGGATAAACAAAAACTGGTATGGGCGAACCTATATTCAATGTGAAGTGTGAAGTATTGGGTGGCGCAAGAGGTTCTTAGTTTCATGTCCTGGGGTCTCTTTAATCTCGTTTCTCAGTGCCAGGACCGAGGACTTGGCGAGGAACAGTATGATAGTACCGACGAATTAAGGGAAGTCGATGAAGCGTATAATTTCCATTAGCCGAGTTGGTGCAGAAGTGTTGAACGTTAAACACAGGTTCATTTTATTTTGATGACGTCAAACCCTTCTAGTTTGTAGTTGGAGTATAATTAGTCACGTGTACAAATGTTTTAGAGTGTATTGACCCTGAACAGAAACATGGGACTTGTTATTATAAATAGCAGTTTGATGTATTATTTATAAGATACAGCATTATGATGGCGACAATGTTACAGCAGTGACCCTGAACGAACAGTCTCAACAAATGTGTGAAGATGATGAATATGATAGTAGAAGACCACAGTGACGAGACTTCACTGATGTCGGGTTAAGAACTGTTCAACACCAACTTATCTAGAAACGTTATCATCAGCTCATCCAGAACCACCAGGTACAGAATATCGAGTTGGCTCTGTCACAGTTCTTTGTTCATTCGTCTATCCACATATAGAGAAAATTTCATCGAGAGCTTTTTCTATTAAACACAATTTAATCCTCAACAACTGATAATTCTTTTACTGACTTCAGACATATCTCCAGACTCCACCCAGGGGGTGCTTATCACAACATTGGGCCTTTGCTTTCATTTAATTAACACTTGAGTTCCTTGTGATATGACACTCTGTTCTGGTGTCAGCAGATTGATACGATATAATATCTTCATTCTTCAAAATTGCAGATTATAAAAGGGACGTTTGAACATAACACGAGTTTTTAATCTTTAAACCGATAAGACCTTGTTATATTAAAAACCAAATTAAAAGTCATCCTAAGAACTGAAGTACCTCTCAGGGATCAGTGAATTTGCCCGGTACTGAGAGTCCCCAGGCTAAACTGGTTTCTTTTTCAATCTGTAATTGTGCGGGTTGCAATAAACAGTTTCTATTTCAAACTTGACAGGTTTTGTTCAATTTGACGAGCTTGCAAAATCCAACATCAACCAGAACGCAAATACCATGTAACTTATAAAACTCCGTTCTACATGACGTGTCATCAATATACAATTGCACTCAGTTATTTGAAATATTTTATCTTTAAAATAATAACTGTGTTATAAGAATGAAATTAGATATCTTGGGAAGTCAACGAACCGGTTCAAATTGTGCATTTAAACGATCGTCAAACTATTTCTGTGACGCATGTGTTCTCCACTTGTCTGTGGTGACATCCTGCGTAGGAATCCCTGCTATTATCTTATCTAAAATATTGTCGTTTGAAACTACAGGGGATGTCCCTTACACCGACATTAATTAGTAGGCATGCTGTCAATATATCAACATAGTCAAGTCATTAATAATGGGGGAGAACTTCCACTATATGTTAACCCGAGTGAATTATGCATTGAGATATGTGATTGGATGACCTGTTGGGTCATGACGAATTGTTATATTGCCTTGTAGTTTATTATTTCACGGTTGCTGTCAATCTCTGGAACTTGAGGGTATAATGTGACAGGTTTAGTAACGAACAGGTTGATGACGCTCTGATGAATGGCGACAGGTTTCTCCTCACGATAATATCACAAACTTTGACAAGAATGGACACCAAATAACCACCACGGTCCACGGCACTGACAATTACGAACTATAGAAAACGTTTTGAGTGACTTGATTGGTACTCAATTATAATTATTGTGTTTTTGTTTTGTTTTTTTTATTTTGAATTCTGTAACTGTGAAAAAAAGGATAACATCAGTCTACACTGGATGTTTGAGACACATTAGTCGAGAACTAGTGACAGCTGACTGTAGAAAACGTATTTAGTGAAAATTCTTCTATTGGATTTTAATTACGGTTTTTTGCTGATACTTTCTAACATCGTGTAAATTACCCCCCCCTCCCCTCCCCTCCCCGAGACATATATATATATATAGTAAAGAGATTGGCTACATAAATTAAAGATGTCAGATGTGTTGATGTCTGGAATATGGCCGCTAGGTCTGGATTATTATAATAAATGTTATATATCCAGGTAAGCTGCTTCAACACCTTAAATATTGTTTTATTATTTTCTAAGGATTACATAAACTATGTGTTTGGTGGATATTATTTTGTGTGCTTTAGCTCAATTGTAATTGAATGTGTTTTAGCTCAAGTATAATTGAATGTGTTTGAGCACAATTGTAATTGAATGTGTTTTAGCTCAAATATTATTGAATGTGTTTTAGCTCAAGTGTAATTGAATGTGTTTTAGCTCAATTGTAATTGGATGTGTTTTAGCAGAAGTGCAATTGAATGTGTTTAAGTTGAAAGTAAAATTTGTTGAAGTGTAATTGAATGTGTTTAAGTTGAAAGTATAATTTGTTGAAGTGTGTATGTTTTCTTTTCCGTTAGATTTACTTATGATTCTGTCATTTGTGATTGTTAACCTTTTATGAACATCTGGTACCACTTTTGATCAAGTGATTACCTATTGTTGTTTTCTTATATAAACGAGACAAGGTAGCCCTGGGAAATACCTAGATATATATTTTAAGATAGAGTTGAATTTGCATGTCTTTATTTTGATGTTTTTCAGTCAGAACAAACTGGATGAAGCCTTGTTAACGTCAGGCCGTGTGTCGGACGCCCTGCAATCATTGATAGAATGGCTACACAAGGCCGAGGCTACACTAGAGGAAGATGTGCCTGTTCTCGGAGATCTCGATACAGTTCACATGTTAAATGAACAACATAAGGTTCGTTTCAACTCATCAACATTTAATCAAGACTGTGTGTCACTGAGAGTGACTTTAGTACCACATTATTTCACTATGCGTTGTCCAGGGAAGATGATAGATGAGATGTTATTTTTATTTCAGGGTATACAGCAAGAACTACTAGTCCGTGAACCAACTGTGGAAACAATGAGAACAGCTGGTAACGTTCCAAAATCACAGAAGGAAGAACTGGGTAATCTGTGGGATAGAGTCAACTATCTGTCAGATGTCCGAGATAATAAACTTAAAGATGCCATGAGATTGGTAAGGACTCATTTAGTTTTATACCAATATACCAACATATTTCACTTGATGTTTTATGTTTTCTGTGAGTCTGGTGTGTCAGTGAATAGGTTCGATCCTGGTGTTAGCCTAGGCAGCCTAGTTAGCTGTATTGTAGATTCGACCTTATAGTGATTATAGCGTAGACTAACGTACTTGTAGATATTGGTATACACCTCTACATAGCACACTTTATCAGCTGTTTACATAACTATACCATCAACAATTTCATTCATAATAGCAATGCCATTAAATCAGCTCCCCATACAACTGAATTTGAATATTGTTGTGTTTTGTAGGCTGAGGAATTCCAGGATGTTGTCACGGTAATGAGAGAATTCTTGCCACAAGCTGAATCTGAGTTGAAATTCCGAGCTTTCCCAGAAGATGAGGTTGCCATTATACAACTTATAGAACGACATGAGGTAAGAAAATTACACAAGAAGAAGTGGTATAACATGTTCTGTAAAGAGAAACTTGTACATCAAGCCATAGGTAGATGAACTTGTATGATAAACCAAACGAAGGTAAATGAAGAATCCTTGGCAAATGGATTCCAATTGCTACCCAGTATGACGTATACCCGTCTTCATTAGCCCAGTTGGATCCTAGAACTAGGATGTTGAATACCATTTCATTTCATTTATTGTAGAAATTCCAAGAAGACCTCAGAAATCATCAAGACACTGTTGATAGAATAAAAACTTTAGCGGAAGATATTTTACAGGGTTGTCATCCTAACGCTGTTCGTTTTGTTAAATACTACCTCACTATTACACAGACCAGATGGGATCAGGTAACCATAACAACTATTCAATACAATCATATTCATTACCTCCCTTTACTAAGTAAATGATATGGTTAATTACAATTTTAAACCCTATGTTGTTTGTAATAGACTCGCTTGTTCGAACAGAAATTAATTAAGAAAACATTGACTTGCAACCGTTATGCTATGTTAGTTATTGTTTTAATTTTACCAGTTGATACAACGAGCCAAGAGTCGAGCAGACAGATTACAGGAAGCCTTACGTAACATCCAGGGTAACGCAGCATTATTAGAAGAACTGTTGTCATGGTTAACAGACGCCCAATCATTACTTGCTACCAAAGAACGTGATCCGTTACCAGAAGATCTAAAAGTGGTTGAAACCCTTCTCAAAGAACATTTGGTAAAAGAGCTTAATCATTTTCTTCTAAATTGATATATGCAGGATTACATACCAAACGTTTATCAAACGTATTATTTCTCTATTCTTGACATTGGTGTACTAAGCAGAAAGATACATGAAACAATTCATTGAATTTAGAAATTTTATTTACAGATTATTGTCCTGTTAGCATTTTTCTATTGAATGCCATAATTCTAAATGTTAAATTTAATTTTCTCTACTTGCAGGAATTCCATGATGAAGTGACAACTAGAAATGCTGATGCTGAAAGATTAACAAAGTTGGTTACATTGGAAGCAAAAATGTCACCTGGTAAAAACTTTGGCAGGTAAAAAATTATTTTGATATTGAGTTTTAACTTATTGCCCTTGACATTATTTTATAAATATTTTTGAATCAAATGTTCTATAAATTTTTAATTAATATTTATTCATATGACAAGCCTATGGACAATTCTCTGGACCATCGGATAAATTAATTTACAAATATTTAATCTTTATCACCATAACAATGGTAGCAATGAAAATTGGGACTAAGTACGAACAACCCAAATCATTAGACAATATTCGAAGTCCTAAAAAAACAGTAGAGGCAAAATAGTGTAATTGGCAAATGGACTGTTCATCATGTACAATATACACCTATTTGACTGAAATTTTTCGAGGGTTGGATGGTGGAATGGATAGGATGTAAGCGCTGTCTGTTGTTGAGTCAACTGGCATGGTTTTGATTCCCTGATTGTATGTGACAAGGAATAGGGTTTCCTCCCGATGCACTCCATACGTTCAAGCGAATTATTGAAATAAAATTGAACCATATGTTAGTCGTGAAATGACCTAGTTTATGTGTAGTTGAGTATTGTATAATGGGGTGTTTTTATATTCTATAGTAATATGAGATTAAATGAAGTGGATGTTTATAATCCGAGAGTAACAGCGTTACAGAATAGATGGAGAATAGTGTGGAGAATGTCTGTCGATAGGAAGAAAAAATTACAAGATGCGTACGATACATTACTGGAGGTAAGAATATATCAGTATCTTATTATAATTAGATTTTACAGGCAGATATAATGTATGTAAGATGTATATTTAAAGATGGGAATGTGTTTAACATGTGATAGAGAGATACTCTGCCTCTTACACACATGCTTTCATTTTCTTACTTTCACTTTTTTTTTCAGTTGGAGAGTTTTAAAAACTTTGACTTCGATGTTTGGAGAGTGAGATACAGAAAATGGATTCAAGCGAAGAAATTTCGAATATCTGATTTCTTCCGTCGGCAGGATAAGGATTGTGATGGTGCTTTAAGTCGAGATGAATTTGTTTCAGGAATGATGCAATCTAGTAAGATATCAATAAAATATTACTGACACAACATGGTAGGGGATTGGTCATTCAGTTAAGTTGTCTAATTTTAATCTCAAGTCAAGTGTACGAGACAAGGAGTAGGTCATCTGTCCAGTCCCCGACCTTTCTCCCATATGCATGTAAATTATTACAATAAAATTGTAGCCAACCATATGTCAGTGCCTCAAATACAGTGGTAGTTGTTGTTTAGTACCACCCAAAAGAACTACTCTTCCATATCTACCAATCTACCAATACAAACAGTTTGATTATTGAATTAGATCATGTGATCTGAATACCTTTACCAATACGATACAGACAATTTGATTGGTCAGTCAGATCATGTGATCTGAATACCATAACGGTACGGTAATTTGATAACAACTATTCAATGTGCTCTGGACAAATAAAGTATATCCAATTGTTATTAGTAATGCTTGTTTTTACTGTTACATTGTAATTATTTTCAGAATTCCCGACAAATAAAACAGAGTTAAATGCAGTGTTTGATATATTTGAGAAAACTGTTTTACGGAAACCCCGAATGGCTTATAAAGAATTTATTGATGCCTTGAAGGCTGATAAGGTAAAATAGGGTCTTCTACATTTCACGAGAAACACACAGTTTCTACACCTTTTTATAGAATTAAACCGTAGATTTTTTGTTGCACCTGTCAATAAATTTTGATGAATTAGGAAATCCCTGAGATAAATGTTTTGTTGTCCCCCGCCTTTCGAAGAAAGTTGGGGGACTATTAAAATGGGTTCGTCCGTCTATCTGTCTGTCTGTCTGTCCGTCACACTTTTTGGGACACAATAACTCTCTTCCTAATTGAGCTAGAATGTTCAAACTTGGTGTATGTGTTTATTAGGTCAATGCCTTGATGGAGTTCAAAGATGAGCATTTTCCGCTTAGGGTAAGCAGAGATAAGCAATTTGATTGGTTGATGCTTTGGGACACAATAACCTTAGTTCTAATCAAGTGAGCACAGAGTAAAAATAACCAGAGTGGAGACTTCTTCATTTGCATACGGAGGAGGTCGCGCATTGCATCTTGGGTCTCGTCTGTAATGTCACTAAACATGGCGGCTAAAGAAGACGTTTCGCAGTAGAACAAAAGAAAATGTAAACATCAGAGTGGTGGATATGGTACCCAGAGTAGGTCCTACGCAGGGTGTTTTAATTTTAGGTACTATTAAAGGATTAAAATTCTTTAGATTTCCCGAAGAAAAACTAGGTCGCGTCGTCTGCTATGACTATGAGTACGATACGAGTCATCGTCGAGTGCTAGGCCTAGCACAGAGTTTTACTATGTGGGCCTAGTGATATAAATATATAATAAATACTGAGCCATAATAACATAATAGGTTATAATAACAGCAATATATATATTATCAAAAATGTTATTTTGTAAGAGTACATATTTGGTGAAAGATGTTTTCATATTTGATTGGTTAATTGGCATTATATTGCATTTTTCCTGGGGCCTATTCCAAGTTTAAATAGGCAACTTGAACCAGTCTATAGGCCTACTGCCAGTAGCCTACCGAGTACTGCCCGAGAAGTAGATCTATGCTCCTAGTCTCATGATAAACTAGGAAATATCGGGATTAACATGGTTAATTTTTATTTCAATAATTCACTTACAGTAATACAGGTATGTATGGGTCTTTTTTAGCAGTGAGGGGAAACTAGAGGACCCGGAGAAAACCCACGATGTTCGACAGAAGACACTACCCCTTGTCACGTACAAGCGGATAATCGAAACCGTGCCACCTGACTCAATGACATGTCATAGGTCTAATAAAAGTATTAATAATATCAATATTCTGTTATTTTAATTATAGGCCTTTTTTTTTAATACTTTCGCGTACGCAGGACAAGAAGTAGTTGCGCTCCGATGTAACCAAACCCATTCCTTGCATTCTTTTCCATCGCTTAATTGCTGTCTAGTATTTTCGTAATTTTAGAATTACATGTAGTTAAAGGATCAAATTTTAAATAGTAAGCTTTACCCATTAAGTCTGCACAAGCTGCACATGTTCTTTTTACATTCCATAATATAAAAGGCCTATGCTACCATTTAAAGAAATTGAAAAAGAATCGTGTGTGAGGGAACTAACTATAGTTTCTGAAGAATTGGATTCTGGCATAATTTTTTCTAAGATTCTGTATCGAAATATGCGATTCTATATAGGCCTACAATTACTTGTGGTAAACAAAGTGTTAAGTTTATTGTATCTGTAATACACCTTTCCAAATTTCCTAACAAAAATACTGTTTTGCTCAATTATCAGTTGCAATAAACTTTAAATAAAACAGTAAGCCTAATACTGTTATGCTATTCAAAATCACATTTCCCCTTTTAATAGTTTTAATGTAGGCCTTAATCCGACCACCTATAAATTCCATAATAGAACACTGTATAAATTAAATTTTCTATTGTGACAAAAATATCACAAAAATAAAAGTAACTCTGAACACAGATCAGACCTAATGCATGATATCTAGAGCACACTTCAGACTGATAATAATTTAATATATTCTTATGCAGTGGGCGGTCAAAACATTACATGGCACCCAGAGCAATATGCAAAATATTCAATTTCAAGTTGTTTTTGATTTTGTAAAAAGAGAAACTAATCAACTCAAATATGTTTATGGAAAAATGTAATACTATTGAAAATAAAATATCAAATTATTTTATTTCATTTTTTAAAAATTAAAGCCAACATTAATTAAAAGAACAAAAATCATAAAAGAAGACAGGGAGTCAACATTGGAGCCGAAGGCATTTTTTCTTGGAAAACAACCAACGGCTCAAATCTGTTTATTGGAAAATGTTATAGGGCTATTTAAAAAATTCAATTTTAATATTCTTATTTAATATTTTAATGAAAGCATACTTAATTAAGTAATACGCTCTATCTAGAAGACAGGGGTATTTTTCTTTGGGAGAAAAAAATAAATCATGTTGAGTAAAATAGGCCTTATCCAAAAATTAAAAAGGGCGTGGTTCTTTGACATTTTCAAATGGGCCATTTTAAGGTTTATGGGAATGTATATTTCAAATCTAGGAATCGAAACAACAAGTATTTGGTTGATTAGTTTTAAAGTTAATAAAAAAAAAGTAAAATCAACAATAGTTTACGGCCTTATAAACCAATTCGTAAACCGCCACAATTGCCGTCTTCCACTTCATTACTTCATTTCATATTCATGCGTGTTTTAAAAATATTAATCATGTTTTATAAATTCCCGAAACACACACACACCTAACATGATTGTGTGTGATAATTCTCAGTAATTTTTTTTTACCGAAAATACTATAAACTACGAAATTAAAGAGATTTAGTTCATCGATATAGGTATCGTAACGTTGAGCGTACTGTCAGTGGGTGTGTATTACAGACGAATCCCACCATGCATTGCGCGTCGGGTTGTTTCTATAGGGAGTAATGCGAGTCGCCACTCTGGTTATTTTTACTCTGTGAAGTGAGAGTGATGAAACTTGGTATATAGTTTCATTACAGTAATGCCTTGACTAAGATCTATAATGAGCATTTTCTGCTCAGGGTAAGCAGAGCGATAAGCAATTTGATTTGCCGAGACTTTGGAACACAATAACTCTCCTTCTAATTGAGTTAAAATGTTCTAAATTGGTGTGTATGCTTATTAGGTCAATGCCTTGATGAATTTCGAAGATGAGCATTTTCTGCTTAGGGTAGGCAGAGAAAAGCAATTTGATTGGTTGATACTTTGGGACAAGATAACGATGGAGTTCGAAGATGAGCATTTTCTGCTTAGAATAGGCAGAGATAAGCAATTTGATTGGTTGATACTTTGGGACAAGATAACTTAGGTTCATCTTGATTGATGATTTTTATGCCAATACAATGACTGCATTCTCATTCAGTAATGGATTCGACAGTAACAGTGTATAGAAACGATTGACTCGGACACAAGGGCCCTTTCCCTTGGCCTTTAAGATCCCCCTAACTAGGGTACATTTTCATTTTTCTCGTCGGTTTTAGCATTTTTCTTTATAAAACACTTTTGGATGACACCTCGTGTACAGTTTGATTGCTCGATACGTTTGAAAAAAATAAATGTGCGATTAATTAATATGTGTCATCTATTTATTTTGGGATTTCGGAGGGGGACATCAGCCTCACTGTTGGCTTGTTTTTTTTAGCTTCCAATAGTGTTGCTAATTAGAATTGGGTTAATCAATGACTTGTAAATATTACCTTGGTATTATCAACAGTTAAGCTGCTAATTACAGTTCCGTTGTTGTTGTCAACAACCATAAGGTCTGGACTCGAGAGATATATCTAAACATTGTTACAAAATATAATAAATCATTTATTTTAAAATATCTGGTGAATTTTGTAGAGAGGTAGAAAATCAAGTGTAACAACAAATAAATCTGATGCTGAGTTAATCCATGATGAAATAGAACGAGATGTGTCTGGATGTCAGTGTAGAAATCAGTTTAAGGCTGTGTATTTAGACGAGGGCAAATATAGGGTGAGTAGCCACATAAAGAATCTATTCTCCACTTACACATTTTAAGAGACATTGCCCTTTAAAGCTGCTGTTCATAAACTTAATGAATATTGAATTCTCTTGCAAACCCAAATATATTGTGAAAGTTACATCAGTCCAAAAATAGTTCAATTCCATTCAGTATAATCTTTGGATTGGCTGCTTTGATGATGTTTTGATTTAGTTTCGATGATTACAATATGAGTAATAATCAATCAGATAAACTAATTAAATATTGTTCGAAAAATAGAAATCGTCGACTGATTGAATACAGATTTATTGAAGAGTCATGTTGTAGTGTTTTCAATATTTATTTTACAGTTTGGAGAGAAACAGAGAACATATTTAGTGCGATTTTTGAACAGTACAGTGATGGTACGTGTAGGGGGAGGGTGGATAACTCTCGAAGAATTCCTAGAAACTAATGATCCCTGTAGAGGTAAGTCTAGTCTTTATTTACATGACACAAATTTAAGTTAATTTATTCAAGAAAGAATAACAAACATTGTATATTTAATTTCATATAAGAATTGATATATGTAGAGATTATTTTAAAACAAAAACATTTAATTTTTATGTTTGGTTATTTTAAGGATATGGTAAGTTTATTTTCATGTCCCATTTTGAGAATTTCCCTCCCCCCCCCCCCCCCTGGCTTTGATGGGTTTTTTTTCTTTAAAATATTTTTTTTATTCGTTAAATTATTGCATATTCTCCCCCATTTGTGGCTGTTTTATTTTCCCATAATGCCATTTTAAAATTATTTTTATACCTTTAATTTTTTTTGGTCATTCCTGTTTTATACAGATAATTGGTTTTGGTTTTGGGAATTGTATAATATTGTTGTGCATTTGGTGAATGAATGACGGGGGATAATGATGCTTTAAAATGGCTGAGTCTCTTTCATTTACCTCAAAAATTATTGTTTATCTTGATCGATGATTTTATTGAAATAATAACAGTTCATTCTTACTCTACATACATTACACTTAAAAATAAATATATTTAATGGTTTGTACATGTGTGTGGGATGACCATTGTTGAATATTTAATGTCTATAGATAATGATATGTTCTACAGTCAACAAAGTAAGCCCCCACCCACCCAATTATAGCCAACTAACTTGTACATTGTCAAAATAAAAACTGAATTGATTAGGGCTTGTATGTTCACAAATTGAATTAATATGTTAGATCCAAACAATTGAATATTTTGATGTAAATGAAAGAGATTTAACTGCTTTAAGCTTGTGGATGGTGATATCGGGCATTGTACTGAACAAGTATGGGTCGATGTATCCTGGCTAACTCACATCTGGAAACATCCATGTATCCAAGATCTGTAACCATATGAGTAGTCGATGCTTTTATGTGCTTGTTGAGTTTAGTATGATAGTTCCGTGGTTTATGGATGGTATTGTGTGATGGTGTGGAATTACATGTAAAAATAAACGGCAAATCTTTGTTCCCACTTTACAAAGAATATGTTGCATAAAATGACCAGGGACAACTTTAGGAAACTTCTTACCCTATTAATAAAACTCGATTTATTGATTACAATACTGTTAACCTATTAAACGCCAAGCGTTTGGTCATGAAAAGGGTTAACAACAGTATTTCTGTTAATATGAGAAATAATAACTTTTAAACGGTGATCATTATTATAGAGGGATTTTGAATGGTGTAATTTACAATATGATGAAAATTTAATTTCCACAAATTATTAAATTTTGTTCAGTTTTTAGAAAGTTCAGTATTTAGAAAGTTCAGTATTTAGAAAGTTCAATATTATGAACAAACAATATAAAAAAAAGCCATTATTGGTGTAAAATAAAATCTTTTTTTGGACCCTTTTTTGTTTTCTTAATCAAAAGTAAAGAAATCAATTTTAGTACATTTTAGCATGTACCATATTAACATGGGAAAATGAGATATTTTCCTAGGAATGAAAATAACAATGAGTGGCTTTAAAGGTTATACCCAGTAAGAACCTTGTTTCTGTCTTCCTGAACAACATTTATATACACCAACATGATATTTATATACAATGACCTTTTAGAATTAAACATTTTAGTGAAATAGATTAGTCTAATAATTCTGTACTCTTGATATTCAGCCACAAAACAATTTTTCAGTCCCCCTGATTTTTTATTTAATTACCTCCCTTGAATATCCACACCAACAAAGTATACCAAGATTTTTATTTTTCAAATTCATAAATCTATTCGTATTTTTATGCGGATGATTTTTAAACACAAATAAATTAAGAATCTGAAACTTTTTTAAGTGCATGTTTCCAGAAAACCATATCAAAGTTATATGATATTTCAAAATGTAGAATTTATATATCAGAAAATTTGTTTTATGGCTGCGCAGTTCAAACGTCTTGTATTTAACCCGTGAATAATTAACTTAACCATTATAATCTATACAGCTAGAGGGCGCTTAAATGTTGACCTGCGGGATACACTGCTGCCAGACGGAACAATCGATTATAGATCTAGTCGCAGAGGTAGCGGAACACCGCTACGCAGCACATCGCCATTTCCCACTGGAGCCAGCAGAAAACGACAGACGGACAATGGATATGCATCATCGAATTCTTCAGGTAGCTCATGTCATGTCAGAGAACAATAAATCAGATTGCATCATTCCTGTCTGTACAAAGACAATTTCACAGCATATAGAATTGTCATTAAACTGAAGCGGAGGAATCACCCAATTAATAACATTTGTTGCATGCTAATATTTAATATATTATATATTGTAACTTATATTGCATGCTTTATATGGGTGTATAATATATATATATATATATATAAAATCTGTTTGCTTCATATCTAACAACCCTAATCTTTATTCTCATCAAATGTTTTCCATTGTCACTAATTCAAACAAAATCTAAGAAATTTTCAAATTGTCAGATATTTCAAAATGCTCATTGAAATAATTCTATTTTTTTGGGATTATTAATAATAAATGTAACTTTTAATAATTTCCGCTTCTGTACCAACAGTTTTCGAATTTGAACTTTGAATCTTTATGAAGATTTTGTTTATGTTGAGATCTGTTTAAATGTCCTGGGACATCACTTGTTTAAACACAATATACCCTAATTTGTAAGACTAAGGTGAAATACCCTAATTAATAAGGTCAAATATCCTAAAGACTAAGGGGAAATACCCTAATTACTAAGGTCAAATATTCTAAAGACTAAGGGGAAATACCCTAATTACTAAGGTCAAATATCCTTAAGACTAAGGTGAAATACCCTAATTAATTAGGTCAAATATCCTCTTTACAAAGACTAAGGAGAAATATCCTAATTACTAAGGCTACAATGAAATAACCTAATTATTATGGTAAAATACCCTAATCACTAAGACTTAGGTGAAATACCCTAATTACTGAGGTGAAATACCCTAATTACTAAGACTAAGGTGAAATACCCTAATTACTGAGGTGAAATACCCTAATTACTAAGGCTAAGGTGAAATACCCTAATTACCGAGGTGAAATACTGTAATGGTTGTCTGTTTCCTATGTAGCATGCTCTTATTTCTGTGTACAAATTTAAGTAAGTTATATTGAGATGGATTCGGAGCTTCCTTTCACATTGCTTTTATTTCCATTGGGCATTTTACCTTTTTCCTAATCAGCAATATTTTTCGGAAATGAATTTTATTACCAATAACACAGAGAGTGTCAATCTCTGCATCTCATTCCATTGATATTCTGTATTCAATTACTACTTTCCTCAAATCTTTGTTTTTCATGATAATTTATAATTTGGTGTTTTGGAAGTCTACATCAATATTCAATGTCCTGGCAACCTATCTTTGTGACCTACTGTCTATTAGGTTTAATTCTATTACGATTTTTTGAATGAGATGGGGTGAGGGTATTTTGATTAGAGTTACTTAGATAGGGGAGGAATTGGGTATGTCTATTAAGATTATTTGGATGAGGGAGGGTTAGGGTTATTTGAATGGGTAGAAATTGATATCTCAAGAAGAGTTTATTTACATTGAGAGGAATTGACCTTGGAGATCTTTCAAGTCTGTTTGATGCACGACATAATGATTGACACTGAGTTGAGCAGACATTTTGTTTTATGTTCCAATTTGTAAAGAAAAACAATATGACTTTTGAATTTGATTTGCTTTCAATACTTAAACTGAACGAACAAAGGGTCGGATTAAATCAATAGTTTAACCTCACTGTAACTTGCCTATTAACCGTAAACATGCTTAACTTATGCAAATAGCATGTGCGATGTCACTCAAATTAACCAATGAAATTGTTTGTTTACAGCTGGCAGTTCTGCCGATACCTCTTTACGCAGAAGTCGTATCACATCCTCTATGGTTAACTTATCTAATGCTAACGGTTTGCACAAAAACCCTGATTTTGGTAAGGATCTTCTCTTTTCACTTCCATTACTAACACGTTTGTTTTACTACCATAGCATATAAAACCTTTATTGATGTTATTAAAATATGCTATACAATGTAGTTCAACGTTGAACTATTCTTCATTTCTAAGGCCTACTCTTATTTGGAATGGCCGTTGTCAAGGGTCCTTTTACATGGTTGTCAAGGAGTATTGGACACTCCCTTCCAACCCCCTCCACTACCCTCCAACCCCCTCCACTACCCTCCAACCCCCTCCACTACCCTCCAACCCCCTCCACTACCCTCCAACCCCCTCCACTACCCTCCAACCCGGTAAGCATTTTTTTCCGTCCACCGGAGCCTGGTCTTATGACGTCATATGAGGATTGTGGGTTAGGATAAGGGTTAGGATAAGGGCTGTGTCCTGCAGATTTCGTCACAGTCTTGAGATGTAGACAGGGCTAGCCCTAACCCTAACCCTGGGCCAAGCCTAACCCTTATCCTAACCCACAATCCACATATGACGTCATAAGACCAGGCTCCGGTGGACGGTAAAAAAGGTTTACCCTCCAACCCACTCCACTACCCTCCAACCCCCTCCACTACCCTCCAACCCACTCAATCGCTCAGTTCTGCACTACTGACTTGGGGAAACCTTGCTGGACATAATAATAATAATAATAATGATATTTAAATGTATCGCGCAACTATTCAGTCCACTAGGGAATGCACTAGGTGCTAGAAATGTTCTCATTTTGCAGTGTTAATGATAGTGACTAAATAATATTTGAAAAATGTTATCAAATATCTAAATTAAATGTTTACTTATGGCAGATATTATTGATAGTTGCTGACCATTAAGGCTACCCAAAGGTTGAATTGTATGTAGGACTGTTTGAAACCAGTCCACTAGTAGAATTCAGTAAAATTGTTCAGTCAGTTTCCATTGGCTTCAACCTCTGAATTGTTAGTCAATGATTATCGAGAAGAAATTACATGTTCAAAATGATTTGTTTTCTTTTTGATTTATATTTTTATTCTATTGTAGGTTCTACAGGAAGTTTAAATCGATCCAAGCGACTCAGTACGTCCTCAACTAGTTTACATTCTAATGGTACCCCTCGTCCTAAATCAAAAACACCCACCCCGGGTTCTAGTCCCGCCACCAACCCAACAACTCGTAGACCAGGTTCCATGTTCCCCAGATCCACGACACCAACGCCTACATCATCACCTTACACTTCCAGGTCACGACCAACAACACCTACAGCATTTTCACCCAGAACGACCTCCACCCCATCTCGACCCGGAAGTACAACCCCAACAAGAGGTTTAACAAAAACTAGACAGTTACCGAAAACTCCTAGGTCCACGAACAGATAGGTGAAGCCACATTTCCTTTAAAACAAACAAAAAAAACAAAAAATACCCCAAAACCAAAACAAAGAACAATGTGTCCTGTTTGATCATTGTGTGAAATAAAGAATCATGATTATTGTGGTAACCAGGGCAACAGAAACGTCAGATTGAAGACTTATTTAAAGCCAAAAAATCAAATGTTTTTTACAAGAATGTGTATGCTAGGTTAGTGCAGTAGATCAGAGTAGATAATGTAGATAATTTATATTTATAACTGATAAATCATCCATTATTATGTGTTCATATACTATGCAACCAAAATAATTCCAATATGGTGGGTAGGACATCTGGAACTATTTAAATTTTTACAAATCGTATATTTCAATCGTAAAGATAACTTTACCCTTGATTTATCTCTGGTAAAACTCACCGGCCATTAATCAGTGTGAATTCGCTTGTTTAGCTCTGCCCCTGTGGCTACTGATTGGCAGGATTTGTTAGAATGAAATGCTGCCGATGTTGAAATGGCGGGTGAGTTTTACCGAAATGAAGGGTAAATTTATTTCTGCGAAAGAGATTATATATATTTGTATCAATGTTATTTGATTGTCCGAGAATTGTGCTTTCCATTTCAAACCAATGGTGCTCTTGACATAGTGACAGAGTTACTCCCCCTTAATGTAAGAGTGACATCCCTTTGTGTAGTTATTGTTTTAGAATAGAAAGAAACAATCTGTGGATGTGTAATAAGAAGTTACTATAAAAGAGAATTGTTTATTATGATTTCATAGTGCATGTAAATATTCTATTTAGTTCGCTAAAATTGTTTTAAATGTTGTGCTGGGTAAAATAAGATTTTGTGAGAGGGGTGTTTCAATATTTTCCAGCCTTGAACCATATCACACGGCCTTACAAAGTTAATCTGAATCATTTCAAATCATGTGGTACAAATATTATTATCAATTCTATAATTTGATTGAAATCATGTCATTATATTAGACTTGTTAGACAATAAATATTACTAAGTAATGTTAGGGCAGTATCTAAAAGTTACTATTTCTAAAATAATCAGTCGATTACAATTCCATCGGTTCGAAACATTCAGGGCCGACAATCTAGCAGTTTAAACACCCACCTTTAATAGCACTGCCAACACCAACAGATATTAATATTGAGGATTCCTTATAATATATCAGGAATCATTGCTCCAGATCAGATGGTAGTCTTCCACTTTCGACACCCAGATTCAAACCCTTGCTCCAGGTCAGATAATTCTGTATCATATTACAGTAAGCCTAGATCATATTACAATAGGCCTAGATCATATTACAATAGGCCTATATCATATTACAATAGGCCTATATCATATTACAATTGGCCTGTATCATATTACAGTTGGCCTGTATCATATTATTATGAATTTGCTTGATCAATATTTAAAATATATTTTTATACATTTTTTACAAATAACATTCCATAATGTTTATTTTAGCATTCCGGTTTGTGAAGGATGACTGAATTCAGAGATTGAAGGTCATTTCAGATTTATATATATATATATTAGATATCTGAAAGCGTTTGAATTTATACAAAGCTTTGAAAACATTTTTGTATTTAAAAAATCCATGTATACAGACATTCCAGGGCACAAACACGGTCCATATATACTACTCTGCAATATGAAAAAACCCAAACAAATGAGGTTTTACAGGGGTTAAAAGTTGTTGCTGTTTAGCTCATTAAGACACTGTATTCTGTAATGTAATATTTTAGAGTAGTATAATATTAAGTTATAAAACAAGTTAGATATTTGAAACCGGGTATAGGACTAGAGGCTCTCACATGATAATTATCATATTATATCAAGTATTTTGGAATTTCTATGTTTCATCAAAATCGACTTCCTTTTCATTTGAGTATATCCACGGAAACTAGGCCTAACGGAAACTAGGCCTAACGGAAACCAGGCCTAACATGATAGGATCGTCATCGATAAACAAGTGTAAGGGATAAGATTTCACTGTTTTGGATATCACGAAATAATATTTCGTTTCGTTTAAACGAATTAACTATTTCGTTTAAACGAATTAACTATTTCGTTTAAACGTATTAACAATTTCGTTTAAACGAATTAACTATTTCGTTTTAACAAATTAATTATTAACTATTTCGTTGAAACGAATTAACTATTTTGTTTAAACGAATTGACTATTTTGTTTAAACGAATTAACTATTTCGTTGAAACGAATTAACTATTTCGTTTTAACAAATTAATTATTAACTATTTCGTTGAAACGAATTAACTATTTTGTTTAAACGAATTGACTATTTTGTTTAAACGAATTAACTATTTCGTTTAAACGAATTAACTATTTCGTTTAAACGAATTAACTATTTCGTTTAAACGAATTAACTATTTTGTTTTAACGAATTAATTATTTCGTTTAATCGAATTAATATTTCGTTGAAACGAATTGATATTTCGTTGTAACGAAATAATTATATAAGTGTGAAATCATGTACGAAGAAATTATATAAGAATGGAGTAGTGCACTTAAGGGGCTCCGTAAAATTGAGCCCATGTTGATGTTTTTACAGATCCAGTGGCGGCGGGCCACGGTGTCCGCTCGCCCAATGGCAAGTGGGTCCCTGAGGATGTGGCCCCATTAGACAAAATCAGGAAAATTTTAATCTTTTTGATTCCACTTACATATTATTTGAAAATTTGATTTATTCATTTTAAGAATTTAATGATAGAATTGTACTGGTGGGTAGAGGGGCCCCCTTTGTCTCCTGGCAACCAATATGTTAGGCCCAGTCCGCCACTGTACAGATCCAGGGTCTATTTTGATTTTGACATTGAAGAGTTCGAGAACTTGTTATCATTTATCATATGATTATTTGTTTATTTAAACATTCTGTAACCATGGTAACCATTTGTAATAAGCACGTTACGTGTATATCGGGGGAAAGGGGAGATTACTCATGTACAATATTGTATAGAGGCCTGTTATATATATAAATATATATATATATATATAATGTTATATAAATAAAATGTTTTACTCAATAAACTTGTATTCCGTTGTTCACGCCTTTAACGGTCTTACCGGTTGTAGTTGTCAGGGTCGTGTTCAGAGTTGGTTTTATAGGCGCCCTTTGCCTATTGGGGAAAAATCGGATCCCTGAATGAGCGCCAAAATAATACGAGGCCAATAACCATTGCATCCACATTGGTACGGGCGCCACATACAGCCGATGGACATTGGATGGGCGCCCACGTCGGATTCTATTATAAAACATTTTTTTGTACCGAAGTCGCGCTCCACGTTCAATTATCGATTTTCAAGAAATTCACACTCAACCATCATTAATGCGTAACGGGGGATATAGTCAAACGATTTTTTATTTCGGAATAAAATTGTGACCTCCATAGGGTCACGAGGTAAAAAACATGATTTTTCGTACAATCAGGGGCCATAATTCAGGAAGTTGTGGTCTAATGTGCCCGAATATCGAAAGGAACGTGACAAGGAGAAGGGTCGCCTGTCCAACCTCATAGATTTTTTTCTCCGCGTCCTCTGGTCTCCTCCCACTGCTAAAGACCCCTACGAGCAAACGAATTATTGAAATGAAATTAAAAACCATATGTTAGTCCCGAAATGACCTAGTTTGTGTCGACTGGACGTTACCCCCCCCCCCCCTTCTCTCTCACTTTCTCTTTCAGTAATGGCTTAGCTATGGCCCGAATACCTTACATGTCAAACTGCTTTTGCCCGTAAAATCGAACTTGAAACTAGTTGGGAATGCCCCCGGCTCCTACCCCATGCCCCGGTACTTTCAGCTATGGCTACGCGAGCATGATTTGCTAGTCCACTGCCACCGCTGCTTAATATTGAACGACTGAATTATACGACTGAATTATATGACTGAAGTATACGACTGACTTATACGACTGAACTATACGACTGACTTATATGACTGAAGTATACGACTGGATTATATATGACTGAACTATACGACTGAATTATACGACTGAACTATTCGACTTACTTATACGACTGAATTATACGACTGAATTATATATGACTGAAGTATACGACTGACTTATACGACTGAACTATACGACTGACTTATATGACTGAAGTATACGACTGGATTATATGACTGGGCCCTGTTTCACGAAATTTTAACTTAAGATAAAATCCAATTTTAGTAGATACTTCAATTTTGATTGGCTAAGCACTAAAATCAATCTAATATTATCCAATCAAATTACTAAAATTGGGATCTTATCTTAGTTAAAATTTCGTGAAATAGGCCCCTGAACTATACGACTGAATTTTACGACTGAACTATACGACTGAGTTATACGACTGAACTATTCGACTTACTTATACGACTGAATTATACGACTGAACTATACGACTGAGTTATACGACTGAACTATTCGACTTACTTATACGACTGAATTATACGACTGAACTATACGACTGAATTATTCGACTGATAAGACCTTCCCACCCCCTTCCATACATACTCCGCGCAGTGTTGCGTTTGATTAGAGGTAATCCTACTACACACTGCTATTATGAGTGGATATTGTTGTTTTAAATTTTGATTGGCCAGTAGTCCGTCTACCAACCAATCACTAGCTGCCCTACAAAAGCTTTACATTTAAAACGAGTGCCAATATTTGACCAAATATGTTTACATAACGTTACGTCATGGCTCACGATTTTATTATGCCTAATTAACCTGTGCATAGCAGAATACTGCAGTAAAACTAATTGCGTGACAAACGAGGCTATCAAGTCGAATGAAATGTAAACAATACTGTTTGGAAACGAACATACTTTCACCGTTTTGAATACCTTAAATCACTGTCCAAAGTTTTAGGGAAGACCCAGATTAAACGAAGGACTGTCATGGTGCTGTACTTAAGTGATAGCTTTCATTGAACGGAAAGAATTGACACACTCCCGCATAAGTTCAAGAAACAGACACTATTCCAGCAATGGCCAGAGAGGGATTTCTCGGGCCATTGCTTCAGGAATATGCCTTCGATACCGAGCTTCTTGCTCCTTCAGTTATGGAGTGGGGGATGGCAGAATGGTTTGCAGGTGCTCCCTGTATCATGAAGCCTGTCATTGAGTCAACTGGCTTGACAAGAAGAACGCCATAGATTTTTCCCCGGGTCCTCCCACTTCTAAAGACCCCTACGCGCAAGCGAATTATTGAAATAAAATTAAAACCATATGTTAGTCCCAAAATGACCCAGTTCGTGTCGAGTGGACGTTAAACCCCATTCCTGTCTCTCCCTCTCTCTATTCTCTCTCTCTCCCTCTCTTGCTCTCTCTCGGTTATGACTTAAATATCGCCCGAATACCTTACGTATCAAAACTACTTTTGCCCGTAAAATCGAACTTGAAACTAGTTGGGAAAGCCCCCGGCCCCTACCCCATGCCCCTGGCCCCTACCTTATGCCCCGTCACCTTCATGATTTGCTACTATATTATCTTAGTCCACTACCACTGCTTAATATTGAACGACTGACTTATACGACTGAAGTATACGACTGAATTATTCGACTGGATTATTTGACTGAGCTTTTTGACTGATGTTTAGAATGATACGACCTTTAAGGTCGAGGCTAGCCCAAAATGCAATCGCCAAATACTCAGTTCACGGTGGATCCAATCTGATTAAAACACAGATCCAATTTCGTTTCGTTTTTTATAGTTCAAAATTTCGTTTTTACTTGTCTTCACATGAGTGTAGGCCATCGAAAGTATAAAAGATAGGCTGGCACTGCCAGGCAGGATACGCCCACATTTTCGAGAGATGGATAGAGAACAAGCAATACCGAAAGTGATTTTTCCTACATCATTGAGTCCTGTATTTCATACTGTATTGGGAGCAGCCATTTTGTTGGTCAGTTCCAGTCTGATATTCATGAAATTCGAAGCCGACAATGATTATGGTGTGACGGTACACATCCTAGAAATGTGACTTTTCGTCAAAATCGGATAGGAATTGTGACCTGTAGAGAGTCCACAACCATGATATACCATATTTTTACACTATTCGAGTACAAACGGCGACCATTTCGTCCGTCAATTTTGGTACCATTTTCACGAAATTCGAACTCAACCTCCCTTACGGTGCAACAGTAATATAATCAGAGTTTTTTTTTTAAATCGGATAATAATTGTTCGAGAGATAGATAGAGAACAAGCAATACCGAAAGTGATTTTTCCTACAATCAAAGGCCATAATTCATTAAGATACAATTTGATATGCGCAAATATCGAAAATAATAAAGATCTTTAGGTTATAAACATGCATTTCAGGTTTCATCAAAATCGAATTAAAATTGTGACCTCGACGGGGTCCACAACTTTGATATACCATATTTTTACACTATTCGCGTACACACGGCGGCCATTTTGTCTGGCAATTATGGTCCGATTTTCTTGAAATTCGAACTCAACCTTCCGTAGGGTGTAACGGTGATAGAGTCAAACGTTTTTTTTAAATTAGATAATAATTGTGACCTCCAGAGGGACCATAGGCTGTTTATCGTACAATCAGGGGCCATAATTCAGGAAGTTACGATCCGATATGCGCAAATATCAAAAGGAACCAAGACCTTTGGGTTATAACCATGCATTTCAAGTTTCATCAAAATTGAATTAAAATTGTGACCTCTACAGGGTCCACAACCATGATATACCATTTTTTAACAGTATTCGCGTACAGACGGCGGCCATTTTGTACGGCAGTTTTGGTCCGATTTTCCCGAAATTCGAACTCAACCTTCCTTACGGCGAAATGGTAATATAATAAAACGTTTTTTTAAATCGGATAATAATTGTGACCACCAGAGGGACCACAAGCTAAAAAAAAAGGCGATTTTGCGTATAATCAGATGCCATAATTCAGGAAGTTACGATCCGATATGCGCAAATATCGACAGGAACCAAGATCTTCGGGTTATAAACCATGAATTTCAAGTTTCATCAAAATCGAATTAAAATTGTGACCTCTACGGGGTCCACAACCTTGATATACCATTTTTAAACAGTATTCGCATACAAACGGCGGCCATTTTGTATGGCAATTTTGGTCCGATTTTCCCGAAATTCGAACTCAACCTGCCTTAGGGTGTATCGGTGATATAATCAAACGGTTTTTTAAATCGCATAATAATTGTGACCTCCAGAGGGACCACAAGCTAAAAGATAGGCTGGCACTGCCAGGCAGGATACGCCCACATTTTCGAGAGATGGATAGAGAACAAGCAACCCCGAAAGTGATTTTTCCTACATCATTAAGTTAGAATTTGATATGTGCAAATATCGAAATGAATTAAGATCTTTGGGTTATGAAGGTTCATTTCAGTAAGCTTCAAATTCGACTGGGGATCATGTTGCTAAGTGGGTAAGATGCTGGCTCGGTAGCCTTGAGGTTGGGTGTTTGATCCCTGCATTGAGTGACAAAGTTCATCTAGATTCTCAGGCGTGGTTTCTCCTTGTTAGTGATGAAGGATGGATGGCCTGACAAGAACAGCTGTCAATTTTGGTCCGATTTTCACGAAATTCGACCTTAACCTTCATTACAATGTAACGGTGATATAATCAAACAGTTTTTTAAATGGGATAATAATTCTGACCCCAGAGGAACCACAAGCTAAAAAAAAGGGTCATTTTTCGTAAAATCATGGGCCATAATTCAGGAAGTTACAATCCGATATGCACAAATATCGACAGGAACTAAGATTGTTAAGGTGTAAACATGTGTTTCAAGTTTCAACAAAATTATAAACATACATGTCAAGTTTCATCAAAATCGGTTCAAAATTGTGACCTCTACCGGGTTCACAACTTTGATATACCATATTTTTACACTCTTCGCGTACAAGCGGCGTCTATTTTTTCAGTCAATTTTGGTCCGATTTTCACGAAATTTTACCTCAATCTTCATTACTATGTAACGGTGATATAATCAAACGGTTTTTTAAATCGGATAATAATTTTAACCTCCAGTGGGACCACAAGCTAAAAAGGGTGATTTTTCGTACAATCAGGGGCCGTAATTCAGGAAGTTACGAATCAATGGGCGCAAATATCGATAGGAACCATGATCTTCGGGTTATAAACATGCATGTCAAGTTTCATCAAAATCGGTTCAAAATTGTGACCTCTATAGGGTCCACAACCTTGATATAACATATTTTCACACCATTCGCGTACAAACGGCGGCCATTTTGTCTATCAATTTTGGTTTGATTTTCACGAAATTTGAACTCAACCTTCATTACCATGTAACGGTGATATAATCAAACGGTTTTTTAAATCGGATAATAATTTTGACCTCCAGAGGGACCACAAGCTAAAAGGGCAATTTTTCGAACAATCAGGGGCCATAATTCAGGAAGTTACTATCCGATGGGTGCAAAAATCGAAAGGAACCAAGATCTTTGGGTTATAAACATACATGTCAAGTTTCATCAAAATCGGTTCAAAATTGTGACCTCTATAGGGTCCACAACGTTGATATAACATATTTTCACACTATTCGCGTACAAACGGCGGCCATTTTGTTTGTCAATTTTGGTCCGATTTTCACGAAATTTGAACTCAACCTTCATTACCATGTAACGGTGATATAACCAAACGGTTTTTCTTAAATCGGATAATAATTTTGACCTCCAGAGGGACCACAAGCTAAAAAGGGCGATTTTCGGACAATCAGGGGCCATAATTCAGGAACCAAGATTTTGGGGTTATAAACATGCATGTCAAGTTTCATCACAATCGGTTTAAAATTGTGACCTCTATAGGGTCCACAAGCTAAAAACATGATATTTCGTACAATCAGGGGCCATAATCCACGAAGTTCCGATCCGATACATGCCAATATCGAAAGGAACCGAGATCTTATGGGGATAAACCTATATTTTAAGTTTAGTCAAAATCAGATAAGAATTGTGACCTGTAGAGGTTCCACAAACAAATTGTGGACGGACGGACGTCCGGACGGACAGGGGCGACAACATAATACGTCCACATGAAAATGTGGGCGTATAAAAAGGTGATTTTTCGGACAATCAGGGGCCATAATTTAGCAAATATCGAATGGAACTAAGATCTTTGGGTTAAATTCATGCATAACACGTTTCCTCAAAATCGGTTCAAAATTGTGACCTCTATAGGGTCCACAAGCTAAAAACGTGATTTTTCGTACAATCAGGGTCCATAATCCATGAAGTTTTGATCCGATACAGGCCAATATCGAAAGCAGGCGAGATCTTTTGGGGATAAACCTACATTTCAAGTTTCGTCAAAATCGGGTAAGAATTGTGACAGAGAGTCCACAAACAAATTGTTGACGGATGGACGGACGGACGTCCGGAGGCACAGGGGCGACGACATAATACGTCCACGTGAAAATGTGGGCGTATAAAAACGCAACGAAATATAGATCTATATTTTAATTAGATTGCGGTGGATCAATTTGACTGACATTTTCACCAAATTCCCTTTACATTATCTAGGATTTAACTATTACAGTGAGAACTGACAACATTATCTAGGGTTTAACTATTACAGTGAGAACTAATAGCTCACACCTCCGTTGAGGTAGTGGTAGGGTCAAAAAAAAGTTCAGGGAATAACAATTAGTTTTTCTTGAATTAGATCTCCAGACCTATCCTACGATGCAAAATGAAAATGTTCTACCGAGCCCTTTTCCAGAAATTCACAATTTAACAAATAACTGCAAAATTCTGTGATTTCGGAAAGACTACCCATGTAGAAACTGCTTCAAATCACTCGAATTTCGTCAGATGAGAAATTAGCCATTCATAGTATCCATCGAAATGTAACATTGGTAAATAGATAGGGCGCCTGTGATTACCATACGCATACATAATATGAGTAAGCAATAATATACGCATGGCATTCTTATAGTCGTATAATAGTGATCTTTCATTCCTGAGGTAAAAATTAAACTGCGATAAAAACAGGATATAACATTCGGCTCTTTTTCGTTTCGGACTGGCGGTGGCGTCGGGTGAACAGATAATGTTAACGCAGAATTTCAGAAAAGAACCACCACCGTCTATGCCGACTTTTTTCATGTACCCACCCCGGAAATCTATCACGTGATCGATCAATCCGGTCAAATCATGGCAGTATACCACAGACCTTTTCACTTTTGATGTATCTTCTTTCAAGGAAGAATCAAGATCTAGCACTGCAGTCGAGAAAAATGACTCCAGACCTCTGTCTCTCGCACTCAATGTGTCAATAGCCCCTGATTTCACGGAACCACGACCCTTCCATGAACGAATGAACGTTAGAGCCTTTTCCGTTTGATTTAGCAAAAGGCCAAGCGATGTGTGGAAACGCCCAATCTCATGGACAGAAATAGGGGCACAGGGAAAGAGTGCCTTTAAACAACTGGGCTGCTTATTTCGAGGGTTTTGTTTTGAAAGATCTGCACCCCTTGTTCCTATTTTGATCGTACAACTGTCGCTGGTTGAGGCCCTCTATTTTATCAATTCCGATGCTGCAAGATCCGCGGCCCGGGGTACATCCTTGGTATTTGCTAGAAGGTTTTCCCGAGCGTCATTAGCAGTGCATGGCTTTGGATGATTAATTCCTTCACCAACTGGCTGAAAGCACCGTTTGCAAACAGTTATCGGCCTTGGAGATACCAAACTACCTTCTCGTCCTGGCTGCGATGGTCGACCTCGGGGAAATGGTGGTTGTTTGAACCCACAAATAGCGCATGGAAGACGACAATCAGACGGATCGAAATTTTCGATGTAAAACTTTCTAACTCAGCATACTACCACGTTTATGGAAGCAAATTAGACATACCTTCCGTCTGTTTTCTTCGTGACTGCACTTCTCTCGCGGCATTTTGGCGACGAGGCAAATGGCGTGTTGTAATTGACGGTAGCTACATCACGCTTTCAGAATTTTCCAGGCAAACTATATTTTTCCCGGAAAATATCGGCCGCGACCTGTCCCGGACGGTCGATCTCCAAATGCGGGGACACTTTTGCCAAAATCTGTGTCGTCTTGAATCAGTGGACATCAGATGACGTCCACATCAATGAATACTTTTTGTTTCTATATCGGGAAATTTGTCACTCAAAAACCGTTGGCCAATTATAATTTTGTGGAACTTGATCAAATTTCCTACTTTTTTGTTCAATTATAAATTTCTAGAAAAGGGCTCGGTAAAACATTTTCATTTTTCATCGTAGGATAGGCCTAGCGGTGTAGTTCAAGAAAAACTAATTGTTATTCCCTGAACTTTTTTTTGACCCTACCACTAACTCAACGGAGGTGTGAGCTCTTTATCTAATTTCCCATTATATGTATCTTTAATTGATCACATTCTGATTTATAAATACTAAACAGGATTCAACTTTCACATCATTGTAGTTTGCAAGGGTTTGAAATGAAAATGAATTGAAATGGGGCTTCGTTTCCCATCCTAATCTCAGCTAATGAAGACGGCCATTCGACATGCAGTGTGCTATGAGGGAAAATTTGCCTAGGAAGTGGCGCTACGGCCTACTCTTATATCGAATTCCAAGTGCCGATGGATCTTTGACGTGTACGTCAATGTGTACATGGAACCTCGGTTTTTCCTCCCATCCGTACGACTATACAACTGTCCTTGCCAGATCCCCTGTCTGCATCACTGACAACGGAAAACCACGCCAGAAAATCCAGGTTAGCGAGACAGCGTCTTACCCATTTAGTCACCGTGATCCCCGCACTTGTTGTTAGCGAAATGAGGAGTGGAATATATAATTTTATAGGTCTTGTTGGTCACAAACGGTTGATCCAATATGGCTGCCAAAATCCAATATGGCAACAGACATTGGCTCGAAAAGTATTCTGCCTTTACCAATAGCAACATAAACGTGTGATATGTCGTTTCGGGGGCTGTGGGGACGAGAAACGCGAATATGTCATTTCTATGTTGATAGAAATAATTTGAAAGATGCTTGTTATATACAATATTCCTAGGTCAGTATATATCTACGTAGATAACAAGTAGGATAATATAATGTCAATAGTTTATTAACCTGTATATAAATCCTGTATCCTGTTTATTTATCCTAGTTATTGTTACAGATATCATTATTCATACACCAAACTCATCCTTTCTTTACATACTTTATATATTGTTTAAATTATTGTATCATTAGTTAAACACCAATATAATTAAATACTTGCCGTTTATTTATACCATGACCGCAAGGCTTCAATATGCCACGTTTACTTATACTATGGCCGCAAGGCTTCAATACGTTCTTAAATGGCGGTGGGGAGTGTAGCGCGTGCGTGTTGTATCATAAAGTCTGTTATTGAGTCATCTGGCGACCTTGAGTGAAAGAAGGCGTGCCCTAGATGTAATTTTACAGACGAAGATAATTACCATTATTTTTTTATATGTCCAGCCTAATCTGTCCCCCGAACATTTCTCCAAAATAATATAAACCAGCTTAAACAAAATGTTACAATGGATCTAATTTTACATGGCAACACCGATCTTTCAGATAATACCAATTCTAACATATTTGAAATAGTGCAAAAATGTATAAAAGATAGCCAGCGTACGGAAGCGTGATAGGGCCACATATTTTTTTTTTTATCTAATTTTGATTTTTCAAGTTATTAACTTGAATTTTCAAGATACTAACTTAGATTTGTCATTTAATTTTTTTTTTTTGGAAATCAAAAAGGTTTTCTATAGGGCTCAATACTGATAAAATGAATGAATGAATGAACAAATGGTGTTTTTTGGCACGTCGACACCATAATAATCTGGTCAATTTGCGCCAATCTATGTGCTATCGGAGGTGATTTGCCTAATGCGCGGGGATTAACTTCACTGCAGGGGGGAAACCTGCGTGTTGAAAATTAAAGTTAGTTAACTTGAAAATTCAAGTTAGTTAACTTGAAAATTCAAGTTAGTATCTTGAAGTTAGTAACTTGACATAATGTAATATTTTTTTTTTATTTTCATAACCTTAAATGTATATATAATATAAATCGACACATTACACTCCAAGAAATGTATATAATATGTCCACCATTGTTTACTAAAAACACTGGAGAGAACTTTTATAGGATTTGCCTGTTGTTCAATCCAGTTCAGTTTATAGAATGAAATATTGTTTAAACTAATTTTGGATTTTCTTTCGTGTCGAGTGGACGTTAAACCCCACCTCCTCCCTCTCTCTCCCTCTCCCTCTCTCTCTCTCTCTCTCTCTCTCTCTCTCTTACTACATATAGAGAGCAGGATAGATACCTTTTTATGTTGCCGGGGAATAGTATGAGACTATAAATGTATTTTGAACTAGTATTGATTGAACATACGTATGTATGATGTGCAACAGTAAGATGACCTCTGTCATGTTTATATATGAGTAAAGAAGGTCCTTGAAACTGTTCTATATAGACCAGTTTCAAGACGGATGTTGTATTACTCAATAAATACCTAGAAATATAATGTCCTGTTACGCATTCTGTGTACAGGAATACATGTATTGCAACACCAAACCAGGATGTTGATACATTGCCACTCTCTTATGCCAAGCAAAATAATATCTTGGTTTGCGATTAATTCGGTCATTCGGTCGGTCGAGAAATCTGCTTATTTGATCTATATTTGAGGTTTATATTCTCTACTGAATAATAATCTTTAAAATAGTACATGAATACATGTGTCTATTTGTTTGTTTCCCATTATTTCATATTGTGTAATAGCAGTGAATATTTGCTAGGTCGCAACAATCACTGATGAGGATGACATCGATGCGACTTAATGAGCTCCAAAAATTATTATTTTTATTCCGACAAATTAAATTCTAAAACATTTATGTATTAGAAAAATAAATAAAGACATTTGAAGTATTTGCAGGTAAAAAAAAATTCCTGTTTAGTGTAAATGGGTATGTTTAGTGTAAATGGGTATTAACATGAGAAATGGCACCATTCTGCCCAAACCAGAACCGTCTTACGTGAACAATATACACGCAATTGAGCCAATGATTGACGTCGCGTGACGTGACGTCAAATGTTGAAGACAACTATCTTTAACAGAGATTTTAGAAGACTTTGGTAATTCTCTATGAAACAGATTGATTGTGTAGCCTACACATTTCTTGTATACGGAGGGGAGGAGGGGGGGGGTGATATACACTAGGAGAGGGGTGATATTCACTATGCCTGTTTTCTGATTATTTTGCATCCATCTGCAATAAATATTCTCGGGAATTTATTGTAAGGAGTTTAGAAAAAAAGTTTAAGCTCGGTGGTTTACGCATGGGCGCTGGAACATTTTAGTTGATGTTGACATTTTAGTTGATGAATCTTGTGTTGGGGATAGATATGTTCAAATGTTCACAAGCCATTCAGATGTCCATTTTATCGGTAATTGAGCCTCTTCTCCTAATATATATATTATACATTATAGGAATGAATGAATGTCGGTGGAATCATTTATTTTGCAATTTGTGGTGGGTTAAGCCCATAAAGCAATTTGAAGGCCACACAAACAAGGGAAATTTTTTAATTTGTTTATTTTTCGAAGAAGATGGATTACGTATTATGCCTTGAACAGGATGTGGTGTTGGGTATATAAACACGTGTCTAATGCGAAGTGTGATATATACACAGGGCAATTATACAGATAACATTCATTTTAGTAAGTATTTTTTATTCAATATATTTTACATTATTTCAGACCCATTGCTAGGTTAAAAAATACATGTAATGTTGTGTTGTATTTTCTAAAAATTATTCCAAATGACGTTCAAACAATTTATTTTAATAATAACATCTCTGACGATAAATTAAATATATTTTTGTTGTAGTATAATATATCATCAGATGAATTCTGTCAGCCTGATTTGTGTTGCCTTGGTTACAGTCTGTTTAGCGGTGGATGTAACTCGGGGCGCGGGAAGTGAGTATTTGAAACGGTTCCATACATTTTTCAATCCTTTTTTTGCTTGTTCTGGAGGCGATAAAATTAAAAAAAAAACAAGGTTGCGTCAAATCGAGTACAATCGAGAAGAAACGGGGTTATGCTTGTTGTTGCGCTTTGATTGACAGACTTATATTGTTATATGACGTCACAATTTCAAAATGGCGCCATATTAAAGAGCTAAATTCATTCCATTTCATCCAAGTGTCAAAAATAAAAGTCCGAGTACATATGAAATTTAAGTGCCAAAATATATTGGAATGGTGTATTTACCTTGTTTCAAAATTTCGACTAAAAATATTGAGTCGTTTGGACGTGAAGGCCTACGCCAAAATTGCTTGTCCGGACACGGAACCCCTTTACGATTTCGAGTCAGCTTTTTCGTTGGGTGACCTGATATTCGATTCCCGTTCACGTAGAGGAATATACAGTGAATGACCTATGATAGAGAAAGGACTGGAAAATTTAAATTGTTTAAACACGTATGACGAATATCGAGTGAGTTGCTTGTTTTTTATTCATATTCTGTTGTAACCAATAAAGTTAACGGACTGGCTGTATATATGTGAAGTCTAAATTTCCTCTTTTTCAGGTAATTGTAAAGTTACTGGATGTGGGCCTAATTCTAGACGTATCAATGTTCGACGCCCCGGTCAAACTGCTAGATACATAGATGTATGTTGTCATCCAGAGGACGGGATTCAGAGCAGCATCTATTTAAGAGCGGGAAGTGCAAATGCTACCAACAATGCTTTCTGTGAATGCGATTTCACACGTAAGTAGAAATCTTTTTTTGAGAGTTACATTTTATTATGTTTTTCTAAACATCCACGTGTAGTGGCAGTGTGTTCATAGAATCCTTAACACAATATTCTGTGACTTTAATATGCATCTTTGTCATATCTTATGTTAGGACTGGTTGCTATCCCCCTACGGAAATCCGTCGGCCATTTACGTCAAGACAAGTTAGACCAAGTGATCATCACACTGATCAGCAGTGAATATTCACTGGGCCGCTACAATCACTGATAAGGATGACATCGATGTGACTTAAGGAGCCCAAAACTATTTTCCCTCAACAAATGAAATTCTAAAACATTATTTTTATGTATTAGAAAAATAAATAAGTATTTGTAGGTAAAATTATTTCCTATTTAGTGTAAATGGATATTAAAATGAGTAATAGACGGCATTCTGGCCAAACCAGTAACATCTTATGTAAACAATCGACGCGCGCCATTGAGTCAATGATTGACGTCGTGGAATGTGACGTCACGTGTTGAAGGCACGTCATCTTTTACAGATTTAAGAAGAGTAGAAGACTTTGGTAACCCTGTTTGAAATAGATTGAGTTCGCATGTGTTGTCATCTTGATCATTTAATCGTACACTAAAACAAGATCGAACTATGTTTTGTGTATCTAGCTGTAGTTAATCTGCCTGTCGTGTGATGTATTAGATAGTTAGTTTGATTATTTTTGAAGGTATAAAGGGGAATTGTGAACGTGGTGAACAATGTACAGGGATTAAAGCCCTCTTGAGTCCTTTTTCAATCAACGGAATGAAGATCTGCTGTCCAACCATTACTGGTCGTGTGAGGAGGTTTAATCAGACTGCTAATACACGGGATTACACTTGTCAGTGCAGTAAGTATATTAACATGTACCCGGTCTAAACCTTCATCTGTAACACCACGTACAACGCTCTTACTCAAAATACACCTCACAGCTTTTTACTTAGAAAAGCCATACAAATTTCTTAATCGATTACTCTTCTTAAAACTTGCACGAGACTACCGTCATACTTATCAGCAAGAAATACACACTGTTGTGTCTCTGGTATCCATATAAGGATAGAAGTCAAAGAGGGAATTTGACCCCTGTACAGGAAGTATGAAATCCTAATCTACATCAAGTGTTAAGGGATGGTCTAGAAAGTGACACTGGGTTGTAAACGACTATGTGAACCACTATGGGTCAGATATAAATTTTAACCAGCCATTCTGTAATTCCTGTTTGCAACATAATGGTGGATTTAGTAGCCATTTGTATATTAAGAAGTTGTTGTTTAACGTTTGTAAATGTATCTGTTATAGCTGAACCTCCAGTACCAAATGCTGACGATTGGACTGGTAACTGTTGGAAGGGAAGTCAGTGTAATGGTTGTGACGCCGGTTATGTTGGAAATGTGAACGGCTTGAAACTCTGCTGTGCCAACTGCGTAAAGAAAGGTCTCAATATCAACGCCGGTAGGAAGACCTGCAATTGTAATGTTTAAATCTCAGACTCGTCAACAAACTATTTTCTTGTAACTCATTTATTTTTATAATTTCTGTTTGATTTAATATCAGTGTTCCATTTTATCAAAATATACACTTTTTTGTTTTGAAAAATTAAAAGTCATGTCTTGTTTTTCTTTTTTATAATTCAAACGGCAAATGAGGGATGTATGTGGCAGGATGCCCCTGTTGGGAATCCAACCCTCGATCACAGGAATTTAGGCCTAGAATCCATAAAATCTCGATCGCGCCCGACAAAAGGCATTCTCCACGACCGAGTCAGTTCGAGTATTTAAACTCGAGACACAACAGGGAGGATGCGAAAGGGGGTGAAGGGAGGCAACACGGATTAGATAAGGTGTCTGTGTTTTGCCGGGGTGGGGTGGGGTGGGAGGGGCAACTCGGAGTATCAGGGAAGATAACGAAATGCAGCGTGTCTCTGTGTGCCGAGGGTGGAGTAACACGGAGTATCAGGGAAGGTAACGAAGGAGATGGAGGGAGGGAACAAGGAGACCAGTGAAAGGGGGGGGGGACAACAATATATAATAAAAAAAAATCTTAATCTTTAAATGTGAAGCCATTTATTCCCAGTGAAACAATAATCATAAATTGATATTTTTAGCAGTTCATTTGTCCACATAAACAGGGTCTAAAAAAGAACCCATTGAATAATTATTGAATTACACACTACCTTTTTTTTTACCAAATCTCCATTGAGTGATACGCATTGTTGCACCTGTATTCACAAATAATAATCGATGCCAGAAAAATGTGGCACCAGAAAAAATGCTTTAGTCCATAGCCAGTTTAGTACAAACATATGGCATTCAATTAAAGAAAAGTAAAATAAGCATTTTATTTTGCAAACTAGATGAAGGAGCATGGGCATGTAACCAACCTCGAAGGCTTTCTTCGGGCCCTCCAGTGCTGGATTAACCAACAGGCAAATAAGGCACGCGCCTTAGGGCCAGCCAAAAATCCAGGCCACAAAATAATAAAGTAAAAAAAGAATGGCCTGTAGTGTCATATTGGGTTGCATTCCACTCACATTGTGGTCTGCAGATGTTAAACGATCAACGATGGGTCAAAAACGTCTTGGTATACTGGCACTTCTCTGCATTGAAAGTGATCTACTTCATAAAACGGGGGGTTGGGATGGTCTAGTGGTCTAGAGTGCCGCGCTTCGACCTCTAGCTGACCGGTCACCTTTGGCTTGTGGCTGTGGTTTCGATCCCTGTTGTGAGCGTATGTGGCATGGAGATGGGGGCGCCTTCTCAACTTCGTGGGTTTCCCTCGGGCACTCCGGTTTCCTCCCACTGCTAAAGACCCCATTCCTCCTTCTCTCCCTCACTTCATAAAACTGACTTCATAAACTAACGGACGAATTTGCAGTCACAAAAGCACGCGAAGTCGTAATCTAGCTAGGCAGTGAATGGGAATATGGAGGGTACTTATAGTAAATACAGTACTGAATTTGTTTGTAATAAATTTTCTGTTGCTAAATTTAACTTAATTCCTTTTGTCAATGAGCCCAACATTCTGTATTTTCAGGACACCTATCAAAATGTGCCTTTGGGCCAGCAGAGCCTTAATCTAGCACTGGGTCCCTCCCACTGCTAAAGTCCTCTACGCGCAAGCGGATCATTTGAAATAAAATTGAACCATGAGTTAGTCCCGTGTCGAGTGCACGTTTAACATCACTGATACCAATTTATTGATTAAAAGCATGACAGCCAATCGGGATCCGGTTTTAATCTTAAAATTAATTTAAACTGTTTTCGCTGATGTGTTTGATTACTATTTACATTAAAATAGTATACAACTTTTTTGACTGATCTTGCATGTGGTGTTTTTACAACGCCTGTGGATGTGTGTTCATTCCAGTGTTCTTCTAGGCTCTTATTATGACTGGATGACAGGTCATAAGTTTTTCTATGTTATCATGTAGCCTACGTACCCAGGTCATTATATATTAACGTATACACAGGAAAATGAACCCACCCCACCCTCCCCCAATGGCCGTTTAACTATACAGTAATAATAACACTGGAAGATTTGGTCCAGTTTTGTTTGACTATTGTTAATCGTGATTTAATGGCGGAGAATGAACTCCTGTTGGTGACAACTCTACACCAGCACTGTAACATCACATCAAACACGTCATCAGGGCACGTGACCGGTTGCTCTAGCAACGTACCGTGATGTAGCAGATGTACTACCTAGAAATAAAATTACAGAATGATTCTCATTTAAATAATTCAAATATTATTTATCGCATTAATTCTGTCGCAATACATTTCACCATTTACAAATTTTTAAAAATGCGATACCGACGAGCGGAATGTTTAATTAAGAGACTGGTTGGCAAACTGTCCACTGAAAGGCAAGCAATAGAAAAGCTGCTGTACTTAGGATGGGCATGGACCTTATAATATTATGGGATGGATCCTGCATATAAACATTCATTGCTGAACTTCCGATGGAAACATGTCTCCATGACGACACCCGTAACAACTAACTATATAACGCTAAATCCATAGCGTGACAGTTCATTATGTAATTTCAGTGGCAGAGGTTATGCGAGGAGTTTGGCAGACTAGTTGTTGGAACAGTCAATAATTTTTCTGGATAACTGAGATTAAAATTTGTCCAAATGAAAGACCATCTACAAAAGAAGACTCGATCTCGCTTTAACTACGCAAATCTTACCATAGCGCTCACGTAATACCCCGAATATTTCGGCACTAATTTCGACTGGGTACAAACCCAGCTTGTGAGCCTACTATATCCCTTGTTCTTTCAAGCTAAAATGCCTACCCGTGATAATCAAGTTGCAAAGTTTAAAGTTCATTCAATGTCAAGGTTTCCGTGGAGGTCGTGATGTCACAACCTCTGATTGGACGCTACCCTGTTCACGTGTCTGTAAACAACGAAGCTGTAAGTTCGGGAATTGTGAAGTACATATCTAGCAACGGAAAATGATGATAGACGTGGCTGTCACGAATAGCTGTTAAATGATAGCCGCGGTGAACCAGTCTCGATCCCAGAGATCAATTTACCCTTCATTTTGGTACAACTCGGCGGCATTTCATTCTTACAAATCCTGTCATCAGTAGCCTAACCGAATTCACGCTGATTAATGGCCGGCGAGTTTTACCAGAGATTGGCGATGTTCACGGCGAAATAACTGACCTGATCATTGGTATAACCATTATAAGGCTGTTTACCGAAACTAAAGATCTCCCAAAGTACGACACCATAGGCCCAGATATCAGAACTCGTATTAAACGTCCCATAATCTAGAGCTTCCGGTGAAATCCATCGCAATGGTAACATTTTACTTCCTGTCACCTGAAATGTACAAGTAGTTGCCATGGTTACCGGGTAATTCTACATTCACTCTGGCGTCTGGTCTTTTGTATTAAAATCAGAAAATCTCACAAGATGTTTTTCTTTTGTGTCATGTTTAGCCAATGAAGACACAACTATTCCAATGACGTCAATATAGCGTTCACTGATCTATTAATAAACTTAACGAAGCATTATGACTATGTTAGATCTAATAGTAAGTGCAGGGGGGCTGCACCACACACAATTCTACACAAAATCAAATATACAGATAAGACATCATACCCTAGACCACAAACAAAAACAAATCAAAAAGAGTGAATGGATCCGGGGGCTAGCCGTAAGCGTCCACTGCGCTGTACAGTCCCGGGCCTGTGGTGACACAGACTTCACTCATATTTGAAAACAAGTTAGGAGTAAAACCCAAGGAAATAATTATATAATGTCAGTATGAGTCATGATCTGTTATATGTTGTTGTATTATAGATTATACATTTCGCTACTGTCCCCGGTCCCTGGGTAAATAAAGGAAATAATATGAAATGTAGTTTAAAGTCCTACATATATTTGAATATCTCGATGCATTTTCTCGTCCAACAGTGAGAGGGAAGCCGAAATCACCTGTTTAGCAAGCTGGCACTCCCCGAATCACCGCTGTTCCTTTAGCTGAGTAGACGATTTTGATTGCGTTATAAAATAAAGTAAAGATTAGACGTCACCTTGTAATAGTCCGATAAATATATATCACGTGACATGCCGAAATCCGATATCTTGACGGTATAATGGTGACTGACAAGTATATTTCTAGCCGCCAGGTCTCTGTGTACGTAATGTTTACTAGACAAATACTCCATACCACTAGCTATCTGAATAGCTATACACAGTAAATACTTCTGTAATATATACATACAATTCATAATTATAGATATGACGTCACTTCCGGTAAGTTACAAGAATTAAGAGGAAAGGTTAAGCGACCATGCAATATAAACTAGGTCAATGAGGGATGATCACGTGTCTTTAGAAAACCAACGTATAATAGGATGAGCCACCCGTCCACCCGTCCATCCATGATCAGCAGTGAATATTCTCTAGGCCGCTACAATCACTGACATCGATGCGACTTTTTGACGAGTCCCCTATATTATTTTTTTTCTTCGGACAAATTAAATTCTAAAACATTTTTTCATGTATTAGAAAAATAAATAAAGACGTTTGAAGTATTTATAGTTAAAAAATATTTCCTATTTAGTTACGTCTTATGTAAACAATGCATGTGCCATTTAGCCAATGATTGACACCGTGTGATGTCATTGCACGTGTAGAAGACGGTCATCTGTGACAGAGATAGAAGACATTCGTAATTCTCTGTGAAACAGATAGCCTAATTACATCTCTTGGATTGGTTTGTGTTGACAACTTGTCCACTATCTATTGTATCTCCTGTTTTGTGTTGAGGAACCTTATCAACTAGACGACACGGCTTACCAGGGCTTATCAACTAGACGACTCGGCCTACCAGGGCTTATCAACTAGACGACACGGCCTACCAGGGCTTATCTACTAGACGACTCGGCCATCCCTATCTCATGATCTACACTACTTGCTCATTCCACCGAAACCTTTTTATTATCTTAGTTGCTCTGTTCAGATCTCTAACCTGTGAAAATAAAACTATCGATTCTCCATCAAATGTTTTCAGACTCTTGGGAAATTTTACCTGAGTAAAATGAACTTCTGTCGTTGAGCTAACAATTCGTGGATCACTTTTCCTCAATAAAGATTTTAAATCACCGTGTTCCATGTATTCAAACATTAGACAGGGACTAGCAAAATCATTCTCTGCAATAATTCATATTAAAAACAAGAATAAAAAACAACGCTGTCCCCATAAGTGTTTCACAAATATCAATGATTTATATCGAATAGTATCTGTACACAAGATTTTATTGAACCCCCTTTGGTTCTGTATCTTCCGGGCTAACTGACATGGGTTATTTGACTTTGTTAAAAACATTTAGCCTCTATTGCGTTAACAGGATTTTCTGCAAAGAAGAAGTCGCCCTGGAACTGAAGGGCGGGGAGCGCCGACTATTGGTAGAGTTCACCCGCTCTTGACCTCAATGCTTTTTACCACATTTGAAACACGAGTTTCTCAAAAGGGGCAGAACTCCAGTAGAAAGGGTCGCGGAAAACTGAATATTCACAGGGTGCGCTGATAGCCTCTATCTTGTTCACACGGTTTTTGGTATTGTGGGGGGGGGGGGGGGGGGTAACTCCACGTGGAAAGTCGCGGACTGAATAAAATCGATAGGGTTCGTCCCCTCTAATCAAGATGGGCGTAACTTGGAATACCGGTGGGGCCCCTTCACTGCAGCCTCTCTTGCGTTTATCAATTTGATGAATAAATCTAACCATGATTTTCAGTTAGTCGTAAGTCTAAAGTGTCCAAAATTGGTTCCTGGTCTCCTTGGCAAATGTCAGTTTGGCGGCAATCTTTGGGGTTTGTTTTATTTGAAAAAGTGCAGGTCGGGGAAACCTCCATAACTCATCAACAGGTTCACCAATGGCTATAGAATATGGCCCACACTGTTCATAAAACAATCCTACATCTGCCGGTATAAGATACATACCATTTAATCAATGCTGTCAGTTTCAAAATAAAAGACTAATCTGAAAACAGCAATATTTTCGGGTTGGTTTTCATGATGTCTGTTGATAAGTTTACTAACAAATCTTGTTCCGATCCATATAAGCCAAATTATCTATGTGGTCAACTAGATATCAGAAAAAATAATCTCTAATATGAGTGCCCCAAATCCAAGATGGCGGGTATTCAAAATGGCAGGTAAAATTTGCTAAAATGGCCAATTTGTCAGATAAGAGTCATTTCACTGTTTTATATGACATGTAATATCCCATCGACAGGGGTTTCGGTGACACTGAACTTTAAATTAACAAAAACAAAGAATTTTATAAATCCAAAATGGCGAATATTCAAAATTGCGGGCACAATTTCCATACAATGGTCGATTTTCTGTCTGATATAGCTTGTAATAATATGTTTTTTGTAAGGTTTTCAGAGTCACTAAACTTGAAAAAGTCTCATAAATGAATGTTGAAAATGATGCTAATAATAATAATTGTAAAAAAGGCACATTCTTTAGAAAATTTATCTGGCTCCATAAACAATACAATGGAACATCTGGAATTGATTATACTGTACGATCTCACAGATCACAAGACATTCCACCAAAATAGTGAGGCATTTTGATTTCATCTCCTATGCATTTGAACCATTTTTAGCGGAGTGAGAGCCATTTATGATAAATCGAGTCGTTAACAATTTATGTTCTCTTTGTCACTGAGAAATGGTAATGTATAGCTAAGTTATGGTATCACAGATTCATTTCACATTTTACGACTAGGCATCACAAAAGTGATATCGACCAATTTGTTGATAGACATAGTCCTCAAAGTAAAACCGGGCCACATTACCACATCTGGACCAGAAGTGAAATGCCAAGTAGATGACTGTTTGCCATGCAGTGTGGTATGAGGAGAAACTTGAGAAATTTACCGAGGCAATCGCGTTACGGCCAACTCTTATTTCTAATTCCAACTGTCAAGATACTTTATGAGCACGCCAACGTGTACATTCTCGTCAAATTTTGTTGGTCATTTTGGAAATCGAAGAAACCTCAACCGAAAGTGACGTGACAGAAGTGACACAGTATTAAAATCGTCTTCAGTAAGAAATTATAGTGACCACATACATTATTTACCTATATTTACTCTGAACATGATTTGGTAGGAAAATATCTGATTAATTCATATATTAGCAGATGTATAATTGAACACGTTAAGCTATATTCCATATCAATAGGTCAATCTGTTAAGGAATTATGAAGGTTTCCAGGGGCGGATCCAGGAATTTTTGCATGAGGGGGTTTGCCAGGTTTCGGTTACGGAAATCTGCCATCATCGTCTCTAAATTACATAGGCATACGTACAAATTGAGCTTTTTAAACAGAGAAATCGTTTTTATACTGATGTAGGATCACTTTGTGATGTAATTTCATTGATGCAAGGCATTATTTTTTTTTATGTGATAGCTGAGCAGGGGCCCTGGTTTCCCTGTTGCGCTCAATTTCAAGGAAATAACGGCGGTCATTTTTAAAGATGGCCACCAAAATGACATAAAGAAAAGTGACCTGGAAGTCTATCAACCAAATTTGAACACTTTAGGCACCAGGCTAACTGAAAATCATGGTTGAATTTATTCATCAAATTGTAATGATACTCCAAAATCAATGGTCTGTCACAGGGACTAATATCTATCATGAAGTTAAGATGACGTTATACGAAGTTGACATTATACATAAGGAACATGGCGATTGACGTCAGCCTTGATAAAAGTGTCTACCATGAAATAAGGCATGATGTTTGAGACTATTCTAAAGAAGGATTGAGAAACATGGCTGTAATAATAAAATAAGATGACATCAACTAACCAAATAAACCAATATGTAATAATTTCAGAATGTTGGGATGATTAAACGTTTCCATCACACATGCCTCATCAATAGAATTTTTGAACATATGATCAGCGCCTTCTTTCGGTACTTTAACCGCCATAACACGTGACTTTCGGCCTTTTGCTACACCTGAAATTTATCAATAGCAAATAATTCTACAGCAATAAATGGATATATAGAGGGGATTTGGATTTCTGAAATAGCCATCGGTCTATTGTAACAACGTCTCGACTCAACCCACGCCACAATTGATGATCGGCTAAATAGCCTCCGTGTTAGTGTATCAAACTCAGACACAGGGGCGCAATCGTGAAATATATATGGGGGGGGGGGGCGCAAATGAAATTATATAAGATGTTGACAGTCTGTTAGGCCGGAGGCCGATGTAGCGCAATAGGGAGGGTCACCCTCCAACGGGGGGTGGTTGGTGGTGGGTGTACCCCATAAATTTTGTTGAAAGTTTCAGTCTTCTGTAAACACTGTCGTTTATCATGTTTACAGTCAGCGGCACCGGTCTTCCGCGAGAGGCAAAGAAGCGTGACTTACCTTGTATGACCCCCATCCCCACCTCACCTGGATTATTTGATGGCTGCAAACAAAGCAACTTCAAAGTGGTCTAATATAGCCTCAATAAAGTGGCTTGCTGACTCGAATTCCAGTCAATCGTTTACACCAACGAAGACGGGTCCGTTTGGAGAAAATTTTGAAAATTTAAACGTGTTTTCCTGCTATTCCAGCCTGTGAATACAGCAACTTCAATTTGGTCCAATATAGCCTACCTGGCTGACCAGAATTCCAAACAACCAACCAATCGTCGCAGGCTATGGGAGCCTCACCCTCCCGGAGAAAATTTTGAAAATTTAACCAAGCAATCAATCGTCGCGGGCTACGGGAGCCTCACCCCCCCCCCCCCCCGCCACCCCCCGGAGAAAATTTTGAAAATGTAAGCACCGCAAATTCGTTTTCTGTTATTCAAGCCTGTGTAAGCAACTCCAAAAGTATCCAATGGTTTTGTTGTAACCAAAATCCCACTCTGAATTGAATTCACAAGTAATAATCGATGCCTGAAAAAATCTTGCACAAAGTAGATAGACCCCAGACAAAATGTTTTAATCAGCAGTCAACTCAGTACAAATTTGTGGTATTTAATTGAAAGAAAAGTGAAATAAGTGTTTTATTAGGACTCGATGACAGTTAGGGAAGCAAAACTAGAAATGCCCGAAGCATGTTTACGGCCAGTGGCCAGTTTTCTTCGAGAGGCGAAGAAACGGAGCTGACCTTGTATGGACCCCCCCCCCCCCCCAGTCCCAGTCCTAAAATTAGTGTTTTATTAGATTTGTGGCACTTTATTTTGCCAAATTTTGGGTGGTCCAAGTATATTCAGACCCACACCCCCCGTGTGTGACGCTCATGCTCAGACATCCTGATTCAATCGGAATTGGGCAATAGCTTTTAAAATATGACAGAAAATTCGAATGCCCACTGTTATGAAAGATTGTCGTTTGATCTGGCGTGCAAGTAAAAGAACCTTGTAAAGTAAGAATTAATTTTTGCCCGGGTCTATTTAATTCATTCATTCCTCTTTGATTTGTTGCAACAACCTTCAGTAAATAGTCGAGTTAATCTTGATAGTTTCCAAAATTACAAACAAAACTAGAAATAATACCTTTATAGACGACCGCAAAAGCTCCCTCTCCTAAAACACTAACAAGTTTGATACTGGAAAGGGGAATCGCCTTTCCCCTTAAAGATGGTGGCAGATCCGTTATCTTGATGGACTTCATTTCATAATAACTGGCATTACTAGTACAAACAGTCAGATTCTCTAACAGTGCTTTGGAGCGCAAATCTTGGAAACCATTTTGTGGAACGTGTTTCAGGCGACCGACAACCGCCGTGCGCTGAATACGCCTTATCCGATTACCCACAAAGGCCACAAGAGCAATTAAAGTGGCTAAGATGAAGCAGACTACGACAGCAATGATAATGGTGGGAGGCTTGGTGACTATTAGTGATGTAGGTGGTATCAGTGTCTGAAACAGAATTGTTTAAGTAATTTTGTACGAGATACACTACTTGGACACTTAAAAAAAAACAAATGTTTGTGTGAATATTAATGATTGGGCCTTTTTATGTTTCAGTGTGTGTATCAATTAAATTTAACAAAAGCTGGGCCTATTTATGTTTATTAGTTAATCGTTCTTTTCCCATTTTCCACATTTCCTCTAGCAATTGTCCCACCTTCTCATCTAGCAATTGTCCCACCTTCTCATCTAGCAATTGTCCCACCTTCTCATCTAGCAATTGTCCCACCTTTTTCCTATAGCAGTCGCTCTCCCCACCCCCTGTTCCTCTCCAGCAATATTTTGCTGACGTTGTGGTCTAAAAACGTAGAAGAGGGTTTGAATTTACATTTTCCGACGAAACAGGATTTAAAAGACATATGAATTCGAGAAAACAAGTTTCAAATTGACGTCATTGTCTTTGAACAGGAATAAATTCATGGTGGATCATCTCGTACAATACTTGTATCAGATTACTGGGACACTTTTGGTTCCATGTCGCTATAAAAATCAACTTCATCGGAGATAATAACTACGCTTCATCCACACTGACTTGAACCTAAAATTGAAGTAAAATATTAAACGAACCGTATTTGTGATCACGTGGTTTTCATTGATATGATCGTAATTCCATATAATATTCTGTATCTCATCTTGATGTATGATGTTCATGTGTAGAGGAATAGTTTTATTCTCATCATTCACTACAAAATATACAACAAAAACCGTGTGAAATGGCATGTGATATAATACCACCTACCGATGGTAAGACGCTCTAATAGAATATATGATATATTACCACCTACCAATAATATAAGAATAGAAAGTGAGTACCTATGATAGTTTGGCGACATCGACCCATCTGATCAGGTGGTTGTAGTGTGTGTTCACAGTAACAACTGCTCTCTCCTCCATCTTCATAACATACGGCTTCACCACAATCCATATCATCATCACATAACAACTTACCTACAACTATAAAACATCATCATCATCATCTTCGCACGCCATACACAAACTATACCATCTACGGATTTAACAACGACGATACTGAAGATGACGGATGTATAGCGACGATAAATAGCATGACATTACATACCCATAGAATCATCAGTACAGCTGCCATTTTGATCAGCAGGAAGTAAGGTATGTTCACAGATACAGATTGGTCGGAGTTGATACGTCACACAAACCGCTTCCCCACATTCCATCTGTTCACACGACCTAACATCTGTATGTGACAAGAGAATTTACGTATTTTCCTATATTTCTAATATTAAAATAGCACAATTTACCAATATTATTTACTTGAGCTCCCACAAGCATAAAACTATCAAAGATTGCGCCAATATTACGAGCAGAATCAGATGAAATTATATCACAATTACCTATTACAACAGGGGGTTATCATGTGCAAATGATTCCTTGAGCCTAATAACAAATATTTGGTTTTATCATCATTTAATTTTAGATAGTTCTTTGACATCCATTTTCTAATTTCACTAATACAGTTCTCAAGTTGCGATTTTGATAAATTGAAATAGGGTGGACAATTAGGTTTAAATGAAATATATAATTGAGTATCATCGGCATACAAGTGAAAGCTGAGACCATATTTTCTAACAATATCACCTAATGCCAATGGTAACGTATGACAATACAGATTCAGACGACGATTTACAATTAACTTAAATACACTGTTTTCTAACCACAAGATAGCTTTCTAAAAGATTTAATGCAGAGCCAAAAATACCGAATTTAAATTGAAGTCTACGTAGAAGAATGGAATTGTCCACTGTGTCGAAAGCAGCAGATACATCCAATAAAATTAAAAATGTACATTTTCTATTATCAATTTCCATCAAGTGTGCTGTAAGGCAATGTGTTCTCGACGCCTCGGTTTTTCGTTCCACACGAACTACTGTATTAGTAAGTGCAATTCAAGTTCCTGAAGCAACGAACGAAAGTTTTACAACATCTAGTCTAGACGTTGCTACACTGGTCTGGAATTCCCCAACTTATTGCTACGTTATCTGCCACCTCTAGCTGGCCGGTCACCTCTGGCTTGCGCTGTGGTTTCGAGCCCTGGTGTGAGCGTATGTGGCGCCTTCTCAACCTCGTGGGTTTCCTCCGGGCACTCCGGTTTCCTCCCACTGCTAAAGACCCCTACGCGCGGGCGAATTATGAAATAACATGAAAACCATATGTTGGTCCCAAAATGACCTAGTTTGTGTCTAGTGGACGTTAAACCCCATTTCTCTCTCTCTCTCTCACGTTATCTGCCTATAAAACATTGAATAATAGTGTCCAACAAAGGTTGTGATACAAACACACCAAAATCAAGCAGGGCCACCTCCACGAAAACATTCATATTGAACGAAACCTGAACTTTGAAACTAGATTATCATAGGTGCACACTTAAGCTGGAAAGCGCAAGAATTGGCATTTGCGATGATCGAAAAATCTGATAGGCCCCTAGCCAATCGAAATCAGTACAGAAATATGCAATGTTTTGCCCGAAGGGTCATGTGTCATTTGACAAAAGAAAACCACGATGAAATTTAGTCAAATCGACTAAAAGATGCATTATCCTCGAGATAGATAAAAATGCGACCGTTCTTGCTATTTTAGTTATAAATATATATAGATATATATATATATATATTGTATTCACAGTATAATGCTTGAAGTTCGGACAAGACTTAGCCCCAAAAGTCTCATTAAATGCTCCAGTTACAAACTAAGGGTCAGTTTTCCATTTTAACGTTTAACGAAGATATGTCAGATAATAAGTAATCCACACAATCTCTCGGCCATCCTATGATCTAGTGAGTTGATTAACGGGTTGTCATACCAATAAATGTCTAAATAATAATTTATAATGTAACATTTGAAGTCAGACAATAGGCAGATTTAGCTCTAATCACGACACAGTAATATATCCCCAATCTTACCTTCAGTAGCATTGTCCATATTTAGAGCTGTCAACGTGACGACGTCCTATCGGAAGATGAAAGACTTGACAAGAAACCGACCACGACCGAGTCAACAACACTATCTGTTTATTACACCTCGACAAGGGTGTTAATTATATATAATAATCTTGTTAACTTCACGAATTAAAATAAACCCCTTATATTTGGATACTATTAGCACCCCATATCCGAATCCATGGTTTCCAGCAAACTTTGTCACCAAGGAAAGACGGTGATGATAGAATGGCGAGTAGACCCGGTTGACAATCCTAACCCTATTCTACATCCGGTCACCCACGAAGGCGCAGTTATTGACCGTAACGGATTAAACAGGTTCGTTTTCGACGACTTCGTGGGAATCCAGCTCCTAGGGATTAAAATGGATTAAAAACGTAACACTGGTGTTATAGATTGTTGTGATAAGAATTTACACTTTCATAATCCCCACTGTAACTAATTAACCAACATTTTTGCATCATTTTTAGCATAAGTATCAAAAACATAACTTGACTAAAACAAAAATTAATTTAATTTAGCCAAATAAGAAATAAAAACATAACTATACTACAACAAATTTCGCCAAATAAGAAATAAAAACATAACTATACTGTAACAAATTTCGCCAAATAAAAACATAACTTTACTATAACAAATTAGTTTAATTTCGCCAAATAAGACACCCTGTAAAAATACTCGATTAAATTCAATTCTTCTTCCTAGTGTCTTCCTGTTAATTCCTGGAGCTGGCTTTGGATTGGGGTATATTTATGCCACTTCCTTGGTGGTTCCTGTCCCCCTGCAAACTGGACGATTCTTATCTCATTCTTATTTTGTTCTTGTTGCAAAAATGCGATCATTTCAAACACATTCGGATGGGCTTTTCCAACTAGTTTCTTGACTCCTGAATGCCATCCTTCCAGATTGTTGTTGGTTCTGTGCTCCTCGGTGTCGTAGTGGTTCCATTGACGAATTGAAAATTCACCCTCGAACCATTGATTCGTTATGTAGTCGGCTAATTCGGTTATTTTCGGATTGGCTGGCATTTCTGAAAAAATGTGTAAGTAGCCATCTTCAACCTGCAAGTAAAATAGACTTTGTAAATAAATTTGATAACAAATACGAATGTGACGACCAGAGTGGTGAAAACGTTCCACGTCTACCCCAATAAGAGAAATCGAAAATGAATACATCAAGACATAATATAATACACCTACCCTTCTACTGGTACCAACGGTAGAGCTGCAAATCTCCGTACCACCACCTTCTGTACTTCTTCGTCTTCTCTGTATTCCACTTGTAGACCTTCATTCTGTGTTCGTCTCCAAATACACTGAGTAAAATGAAAAAAACAGCCTTTCCATTCTGTATTTGGGAAGATTTCCAATTCATAAAATCTTATTTATCATTTTAAACATTAGTTGCCAATTGGTGAATAAAATTTATAAAATCTTTAACACCGTCAATTGGGTTCTAGTAACAACATGTCTCTCTTCAAACGAAAGCCGACAAGTCTATATCTGCGCCTTCGCGGGAAAGATTAATTTTGGTCACGCACTGTAACTGCGCCTTCGCGGGAATACAACACTTTAACACGGGGTGTTCCCACTTTGCTGACAGGCTTTGATGTCAAATTTTGCCGCTAATTCTAGAACAATGGTGTTATAAACATTGTCCATATCTTTTTAAAGTGTAAAACTATATTGATTTTAACAAATTTAAATTTTTTTAAATAACATTAAATAATTTACACATATAAAAATGTATTGATTTTAAAAGATTGACACATAAAATATTGTATTGATTTTAACAAATTTAACATCATTAAATAACATTAAATAATTTACACATATAAAAAATATAATGAACTTGTAAATATTATTATGACATGATGCTGGAGATGGGATAGGTCTTTCTTTAGATCTGAAATGTTTGTACGTGACAAGGAGTAGGGTCGCTTGTCCAACCTCGTGGGTTTTCTCCGGGTCCTCCGGTTTCCTCCCACTGCTAAAGACCCCTACGCGCAAGCGAATTATTGAAATGAAATTGAACCATATGTTAGTCCCAAAACGACCTACTTTGTGTCGAGTGGACTTTAAACCCCATTTCTCTCTCTCTCTGTCTCTCTCTCTCCCTCTCTCTCCCTCTCTCTCTCTCTCTCAATCATGAAATGGATAATCGAGATTATTCAATCGCTAACTTCTAAGTTCATGGAGGATTAATTTGACTGAAAATCTCAGCAAATTCCCTTTACACTATCTAGTTATTAACTATTATAGTGAGAACTGCCAACTCGTTATCTAATCTCCCATAATGTATCTTAACAGTGTTCTCAGTTTAAAGATACCTTATTGCAGATTGCTATAAAGAGTTGTCCATTCTTGCTATAACAGCGACCCAATGAAGCTGCAATTCAACTGGGGTGATGTTAGCTGCGATGTTTATCAATTACCATAATTTACTGCAAACGCAAGTGACAAATGTGACAACTAAACATAATATTAAAGCCGTATATCAGTCAAATTGGCTGACATTATAATTTATAATAATTTATTGAACTTTTATAGAGCCAAAATCCAGATTGTAAAGCTGCTTGGTGGCGCGTGTACAAAATAAAATATATGATAATGAGTACACAATGTAAAACAATATAGATAGAAAATCATATAAGAATAAAATAAAACTGTTTGATAAAACAAGATAAGAGCATTTAAAAAAAAATAAAATAGCCGGGTACAGATAAAATATAGATAGAAAATCACAAATTAAAATTAAACTATTTGGTAAAACAAATAAATAGCAGTCTACAGAAAAAGTATAAAACATAATTGGTAAAAGAGATAAATTACACGAAGGCTCTTTGGAGCAATTCTGTTTTTAGGTTCTTTTTAAAACGTCAAAACGTCGGTGTTGCTACCGAAAAGGAGCGTTGGGCGAAAAGTGTTTTACTTTTTGGAATCTCAAGGAGATGACGATTTGAAGAACGAATTTGGCGTAAGGGTTTATAATGGTTAAGAAGTTCTTTGAGATATGCAGGCGATTCAGGACAGTTGATTGACAGATATGTAAGACACAAAATTTTGAAATCGATGCGGAAAGAAACAGGGAGACAGTGAAGGTGTTTAAAGGGCCAATCCCGATAACTTTTTTGGGAATAAAACTGCTTAATTTTGTGTTAAATCCCTTATATCCCATTACCTAAGGCTGATCAACTAACCTGATATTTGTGATATGCTTGTAAATAACTTAAATCTGACAGTCTTCATCTGGAAATGGAGACCGTTGTATTATACAGTATCTGGATAAAACCAGACTTTTTTCTATAAAAATGATATGTAGGTGAAATTTACCTTTTGTTATCAAGTACAGTACATGGGTCATTCACTGTATAGACCTCTCAAGAAACGGGAATCGATTATTAGATCACCCAATTGAAAAATTGACCCAAACTCTTAAAAGGGTTACGTGTCCGGATAAGCAGTGTTGACGTTAACGTTAAAACGACTCAATATTTTGAGCTGAAACTTTGAGCCAAGGTAAATACACCATGCCTCTATATTTTGGTCCATAAATTTCATAAAGGCTCGGACTTAAATTTTTGAGACTCTGTTCTTATCGGGATTGTCCCTTTAAGGACAGGGGTGATGGCTGAACGATACGATGTTAGTGAAACGATACGGGCAGCTTTATTCTGAATGAGTTTAAGAGGATATAATCTTTCTGCGGGAAGTCCAACAAGCAGTGAGTTACAATAATCGAGTCTGGATGTAATAAAGGAGTTTACAAGTAGTTTACAGGTTTCAATATTAATATAAGGACGGATTCTACCAATGTTGTACAGATGAAAATTGATTTACAAATAGATGAGATATGGGATTTCATGTCCAGGGTCGACATTTACACCAAGTTTTCGTATAGACGTTGACAAAGGAATACTGGCATCTCCAATTCTGAGCGAATTATGTGTTAACTTAAAGGAGGTATATCGCTAATATTTGAGACCTAGAAATTGTCACAAATGGGTAGCAACGCATATAATAATGTAATATGAATGTATATAAACTGATTTACATTCAATCGTTTTTGTTTGTACTCTAATTTCAAATCAGTATGTTCGGCGGAATACGCCAAAAGTTTCAATCGAGTGAGTATTTCGAGTGTCTGGTTATTCCAGTCTACATACGCCGTTTGATTTGATGCAATGTTTCTAGCTGAAACGCATTATGGTACACGAATCGTGTAATGGTAAAATATTTATTTTGTTTTAAATATTGGATATCAAAAGCCCGTCTTTTCCCGGTAAAATGACAACATCAGTGTTGGTTTAAATTGACAAATAATTCGTGTTTTGAAAGCCGGAAACTATGGACGATATTGAGTTAGAGACTTAGCTACTTTAAGCCCCCAACTTTGTTATGTGTTCGGCCTCGTTACTCTTATTCAGCGCTCAAAAGCGGTCTCGCTTCGTACGCTCTATTATTTAGCCTCGATCATCACTGCCTTTTACTGAAAATTTCCGGAAGTATGACGCCAACGTAACGGTTATTCGCTTACGACGCCATTTAAAAATTAAATCAATCGATGAAATCCTGTTTAAATCCAAGCCGAATCCAAGCCATCCGTGGGTCTACAGAGTTAATTTTGGGCTTGCTGTGTAAATCAAGATCTAATTTATAATTTCTATGACACCCGAGGCCCAAAGGAAGACCGACGATAGGTAGATGGAGCTCTTGCATAATGTGTGTTTAAGTACTTACATCCCACTTCTACTCGTTGTCACTGGCAACCTTTGATGAAACTGTCCTGTTCATTTCCAATACATGCATAAAAGTAGCCGTGTATCAGAAATGAACAGTACGGAAGCCTCCTGGTGCCACGATTTTATTTTTTTTTTTTAGCGTAATTGTGACTTTTTATCTCCTACTTAGGACTTTTTATCTCCTACTGAGGACTTTTTATCTCCTAATTAGGACTTTTTATCTCCTAATTAGGACTTTTTATCTCCTAATTAGGACTTTTTATCTCCTAATTAGGACTTTGTATCTCCTAATTAGGACTTTCTATCTCCTAATTAGGACTTTTTATCTCCTAATTAGGACTTTCTATCTCCTAATTAGAACTTTTTATCTCCTAATTAGGACTTTTTATCGCCTAATTAGGACTTTTTATCTCCTAATTAGGACTTTTTATCTCCTAATTAAGTAAAACGGTAGTATTTAAGTGAATCTCTTCGCGCTTGGTGGTATAATCATGGGTGGACTTGTAATGCCAGTGTATAAGAGTTCCTTGGTTCAAATGTCGGGGGATATCGACATTATTGGTTCTTGCGTGTGTCGAGAACGAAAACCGAGGAAATGCTTAAATTCTTCGTTCAAGTTGATCGCAACCTCCCAAAAATAGACTAAAAACCTATCACTACTCGTCAGAAATATAAATTATGCTCATCACTACCAATTAGAAATATACACAAAAATCATCACTTCCCTTTAGACATATCCACAAAAATCATCACTACCCTTTAGACAATTTCCACAAAACTCATCACTACCTTATACAAATTTCCACACAACTCATAACTATCCTTCAGAAATGTCCGCAAAACCCATCACTACCCTTCAGAAATGTCCACAAAACGCATCACTATACCCTCTAGAAATGTCCACAAAACGCATCACTACCGTATAGAAATGTCCACAAAACGCACCACTACCTCTTAGAAATGTCCACAAAACCCATCATTTACCATTTGAAACTCCACAAAACTCTGAACTACCATTTATAAATACTAGCATATGATAGTAGTAAGTGGTGTTTATAGTAGTATATAGTAGTAGTAAGTGTTGTTTATAGCAGTATATGATAGTAGTAAGTGTTGTTTATAGCAGTATATGATAGTAGTAAGTGTTGTTTATAGCAGTATATGATAGTAGTAAGTGTTGTTTATAGCAGTATATGATAGTAGTAAGTGTTGTTTATAGCAGTATGTCCCGAAATGACCTAGTTTGTGTTGAGTGGACGTTAAACCCCATTTCTCCCTCTCTTTATAGCAGTATATGATAGAATTAAGTGTCGTTTATAGCAGTATATGGTAGTACTAAGTGTTATATATAGCAGTATATGATAGAAGTAAGTGTTGTTTATAGCAGTATATGGTATTAGTAAGTGCTGTTTATAGCAGTATATGGTAGCAGTAAGTGCTTTTTATAGCAGTATAAGATAGTAGTAAGTATTGTTTATAGTAGAATATAGTAGTTTTAAGTTTTGTTTGTAGCAGTATATGATAGAAGTAAGTGTTGTTTATAGCAGTATATGGTAGCAGTAAGAGCTTTTTATAGCAGTATATGATATTAGTAAGTGTTGTTTATAGCAGTATATGGTAGTAGTAAGTGTTGTTTATAGCGGTACATGATAGAAGTAAGTGTTGTTTATAGCAGTATATGGTAGTAGTAAGTGTTGTTTATAGCAGTATATGGTAGTAGTAAGTGTTGTTTATAGCAGTATATGGTAGTAGTAAGTGTTGTTTACAGCAGTATATAATATAAGTAAGTGCTATTTATAGCAGTATATGATAAAAGTAAGTGTTGTTTATAGCAGTATATGGTAGTAGTAAGTGTTGTTTATAGCAGTATATGATAGAAGTAAGTGTTGTTTATTGCAGTATATGGTAGTAGTAAGTGCTGTTTATTGCAGTATATGGTAGTACTAAGTGCTTTTTGTAGCAGTATATGACAATAGTAAGTGTTGTTTATAGCAGTATATGGTAGTAGTAAGTGTTGTTTATAGCAGTATATGATAGTAGTAAGTGTTGTTTATAGCAGTATATGGTAGTAGTAAGTGCTTTTTATAGCAGTATATGATAGTAGTAAGTATTGTTTATAGTAGTATATAGTAGTAATAAGTGTTGTTTATAGAGATTCACTTAAATTCTACCGTTTTACTAAATTAGGAGATAATAATAATAATAATAGGATTCTTATATCGCGCTAAACTCCAAACAATAAAGTCTGCTCATAGCGCACACAAAGTCAATTCTAAGTTAATTTTCAAACATTAAAGTCAGCTCAAAGTGCACACAAAGTCAAATTCTATGTTAATTTAGAGTTTGTTTTTTTAATATTTAGAAAACATGAATGTTTTTAATTTAGATTTAAATATCGAAAATGTTGGAGCAGTTTTTAAGGCTAACGGAAGAGCATTCCACTTCAAGGCCGCTGAAACTTCAAAAGATTTAAAACCAAATTTTTTCAGATTCCACTTTGATACTGTAATATAATGTTGAGATTGGGATCGCAGAGATCGTGTTGACTGGTAGGGATTAACAAGTTCCCTTAAGTACGAAGGAGCATTTCCATGAAGGCACTGATACACAATTATTAAAATTTTGAATTCTATCCTTTCACTTATGCGCAGCCAATGCAGAGAGTTTAGTACTGGAGATATACTAGAACATTTTGGTGACTTGGAAACTAATCTGGCTGCTGAATTTTGTATTTTTTGTAGTTTTTGTAGTAATTCAGATGAAATTCCAGTAAGAAGACTGTTACAGTAATCTAATTTTGATAAAATTAATGATCGGACAAGGGTTGCTGTTGATTCTGTCGTTAACATATGACGAATGTTACTGATGTTTCTGAGATGGTAGTAGCATATCTTGGTTAGATGGTTTACATGACTGGACATATTGTTGTTGGAGTCCAAATACACACCCAGATTTTTTACTTTATCGGAGAAGGCAATCTGTACTTCACCAACCTGAACGTGGTCTACTGACAGCTTGGAAATTCGTGCTGGTGGACCGATGAGAATGGCCTGTCTTGTCATCACTCAGTTTTAATTTATTGCATGACATCCAGGACTTTACATCAGCAACGCATGCTTGGATGTTGTTCAGGCTTTGATGATGCGAAAGTACAGGCAAGCTCTCAATTAGCTGGGTGTCACCAGCATATAAGTGGTGTGATAGCTGAAAACCATTTATAATCTGGCCCAATTGACTAGTATACATGGTAAAAAGAATTGGGCCCAATACAGATCCTTGCGGCACACCACAGTTCAGGGAGACAGACGAGGAATGTGAATCTCTGATAATAACAGATTGGCTTCTATCTGATAAATATGATGAAAACCAGTTTAATACCACACCGTCCAAACCACACTCATCACGGAGACGGGTGACTGATAAGAACATTGGGATCGATGGTGTCGAATGCAGCGGACAGGTCAAGCAACATCAACAAAGCTACATTTCCTTTATCAACAATAGAGTTAACTTTATTAAGCACGCAATTTAGTGCATTTTCTGTTCCATGGAATGGTTTATAGGCCGATTGAAATTTATACAACAAATTATTTGAGTATAAATGCTCCATAAGACGGACTTTTACAGCTCTTTCAAGATAAAAAGTCCTAATTAGGAGAATAAAAGTCCTAATTAGGAGATAAAAGTCCTAATTAGGAGATAAGAAGTCCTATGTAGGAGATAAAAAGTCCTAATTAGGAGATAGAAAGTCCTAATTAGGAGATAAAAAGTCCTAATTAGGACATAGAAAGTCCTACTTAGGAGATAAAAAGTCACAATTACGCTAAAAAAAAAAATAATCGTGGCACCAGGAGGCTTCCGTAGAACAGTACACTTTCGAAAAAGAGTACTGTTCATTTCTAATACACGGCTACTTTTAGACGGTCATTGATACTTATCAAGCGACAAGAAGCCGACGTTTAGTCCGACCCAGATCGCAATGACAACCGTTTTCACACTGCATTACGCTAGTACATGAGACAACTAGTCAAAATCATAGTAACAAAACAAACCGGTAGGAACAATATGGCAGTGCAAAAATATATACAATGATATTAAATTAACGTAACAACATATTACGAAAACAGTTATTATACATATCAATTGGCATTTATTCCTTAATTTGGTTTGATTTATATTAATATGCAAAATATATAAATTAGAATACTGAATAATTATTTTAACTAATTGTGATGATAGAAGGTGGGGTTCTCTTGCTGGACACTTCACAAGCCTTGAATATGTGCAGGATAAAACAAAAACCGACTAGAAAGGCATAAACTTTATTACAAATAAATTTCTACAATGCATACTTTCACCAGCAATGACCCGCATTTCCATTACACTACATTTAATATCACCGCAGTCCTCTACGCCATATAGACAAGTTGTTTTGACGATGTGGTCTAAACAAACACGTGGCTGTATTAAGCTCGGGGTGTCACAACAAGACGCACGTGTAAATTCTACCATGAAATGTAACGTGAGGTACAGAAAGGGATAAATGAAAGAGCAGAAAATATTTGTCACTTTTCGGTTGAAGCGACTCGATAATAATTACTATTTTTCACATTTTGCTTCATAATACTCGATAGAAATGTGATGTAAGTAACTTATTAGCACCTTTCCTCGGTGTATCGGTGAATATCAGGACAGTTTTGGTCGGGGCCGCCTCGGCTCCGCCTCGGCTGAGCCCCCGACCAAAACTGTCCTGATATTCACCGATACACCTCGGAAAGTGTGCTAATAACTATTACATAATGGTTCATATCACAGTGTACGAATTGAAACACACTGTTAGAAATATTCTGGTTATTCTACCCTAAAATTACGGGCAGCAAACGTTGCCCCTAAATCATACGTAAAATTACAGCGTTAGTTATTTAACATTTTACTGTAGAATTACATATATGTTAATTTACATTTCTTTTAAAAATACATCACAATGTTAATTTACATTTCTTTTGTAAAAATACACCATAATGTTAATTTACATTTCTTGTTAAAGTACATCACACTGTTAATTTACACTTTCGTTAAAAATACAAAATTTTGGTAATTTTACATGCAGGATTCGGGCAACTTTTGCTGAGAATTATCAACCAGTATTAACATTACTTCAGTATATATTGAATATCAATAACCCATTTGGTAAACGGGGGCATTGTTCCAGGCTTTCAGATGCAAGCTCGCGGAACTATCTATTTGCAGGCATTAAAACCCCCGCTTCGCAGACAGTACGTTCCAACTTAACTGGCCAATCGGCTTAATTAATCGTCTTCAAGCGAACTTGAAACCGAGATGATACAACGGCAACTACGTTAAAACATTTTTCTTATACATTTAAGAAAAAACGTACAGACTGATTACCGCACGCTAAGTATTAATACACTTAATAGATTTTATAAATAATGGAAACAAGATATACATGACATGCAATATACAAATATTTACAAAATGTGATTGACCATATTATGGTTATCAAATTGAAATGAATACTATAAGAAGATAATTTTAAGGAATGTTTTGTTGATATATGGAATAATAAAATAAAATAAGAAATCGTAAATTTACCGATTACGAGAACTCCCAATAAGTAAATTTACAAACTAACGTTTCTAGACGTAAATCTGAAAATAACATGCTGGTTATGTTATATTCCGTTCAATTTTGAAATATCACACAATAATGTACCTTGTGAATATTGGTAAATATCCCTAATTCGTTTTAAGGAAAAGGCAAATACTTTAACTGCAGTAATTTTACCTATATTTCTTGCCTAAAAGTAAATTACACAATGTGAATAAAAATAACATGCCTGTTTCGTTACTTTCAGCTCAATTTTATTACATAATATGTAAGAATGTACTTTTTAGCGGATTTTGAATGTCTTTGATTTCAACGCTGCTTATTGACAAAAGGACATGAATCTCGATAAACATACACGAAACACGTCATGTTGTAAAATATACCGACAATTGCGGTGCAAAATCTACTATTTGGTTGTGGACTTCAACGATCACTGTTAATTGGTTGTGTGTTGGGAAATGTTTACAAAAATATCTCATTGCTACTAAATAAAACGTTTGTTTGATATCAACTTTTTAGTCATTTTTACGACAACCAATTTGGGCTACGATACATCTTAATACAGTTGGACTACACTGTACATTACTGTATTTTGACGTTACGTGTGTAAAATGAACTATTTCAGGGTAAAATCACCTGTATAATGTGGGTATTTTTACGTGGATTTGTACTAACACTCCTATTTTGCTGTGATAAAACATATTATGTAAAATAAGATACAACTAGGTAAATTAACATTTATTTCTAACAGTGCAGGTAACATTCAAGATATAAATAAAATGTAATGAGCTACTTTACTGGACGGACTGGGATGATGAAGGCAGCCATGTACCATTCAGTATGTAATGTCCGGGAAGTTTAGCTACTCGGAACCTGTCAGCACGGGACTCGAGGGACTAGTCGCCGTCCTCAACCACTCACAATCACGATAGAACATCACTGCAACAATCTTGCACTACACCGGGAACGAACCTAAGACGTTCTCGTTAGTGAGACAACGCCTAACCCACTGGGTCATAGAGTTCTTGAAATAGAAAAAAAAACTAAACATAAATTAAAATTGTCCCATAAATGTTGGATTTAAACACATATTAAATAATGTCAATGTTCTGTGTACAACTGCTCACGATTTGAGGAGCAAACATGCAGGTAAATTGAAACTGGGCTATTTTGTTTTTATGGCAGCCATCAATCAAACGTCATCTAGGTTTATGCAGGCAAGTAAAATTCATTGCCAGATGAGGGGTTTAATCATGAATGGGTTTAATTTGGTTGCACATACATCAACGTAAAGTCACCTTGACACTCAGGCGATTTCTGTCACGGCATTACCTCGCAATGTGTCTTGGCAATGTGTCGTGGCAATGTGTCTTGGCAATGTGTCGTGGCAATGTGTGCTATTTCGGCGGTAGCCGTCTGCGCGCATTGTACACGGATACGTTATGCAATGTCTATTAAGACACGATTGGCACAAGTTGTTTACAGGAGAGAGAAGGGGACTCACGATATGTCGCTTTGTTGTTCGATCCCTGCATTGACCGAGAAAGTTCATCCAGATTTTCTTCCGGCGTGGTTTCCTCTTGTCAGTGATGCTGTAGTCGTTCGGATGAGACGAATCTCCGAGTCCCATCTACACATTGGCGTGCACGTAAAAGATCCCTTGGCAGTTAGAATTCTATATGTAGTATGCAAAATGTCCCTCATAGCACACTGTATGGCGTATGCCAGTCTTCGTTAGCTCAGGTTAGCTGCAGAAAAGTAGGACGTTAAACCCCCATTTCATTTCATTTCATGTCGCTTTGTGTGTAGGGGTCTTTAGCAGTGGGAGGAAACGAAAGGGCCCTCGAAGAAAACCTACAAGGTTAGACAGACGCCCCTACTCCTTGTAAGGTACAACCGCGGGAATAGTTTATGTCTGTCGCTTGTATTGGAGTCCAATGGAAATAAGACTCTAGTATTGAGTATCTACAATTAAAGCCCCGATGCCACTAGCTTTTGATTTAAATGTTTTCTTTTACACATAGCAAGTTGGAAGAGGTCAATCGAGCTGTCTAGCTGTCACCCTCACCCATATTTCACGCTAAAATATTTGACCGGTTGGAGGCCTTTAGGTGTAAGCTTGCGGTAGGGGGAGGGGGGTGTTGTTAAATCAAAAATTTTCGACCTGCTACATGAGGACCTATTCAATTTATGTGGTATGATGTCCGCGTCATGTGTGAAATAGATTTTGGAGATCAGACCCCTCTAACCCCCTGAAGGTTCCCACCCCAATATCACCCCATAATAGCGGTTTTGGGCGCAAAAGGCCACAGGAATATGTCAAAGATGGGTTGTATGTTGTCTTTTTATAAGTTTGTAATGATGCTGAGTCTGATTATTGACTTAAAAATTATTTTCGATATTCCAAAATGGCGGAAATTCAAAATGGCGGCCAAAATGGCGTCCATTTTACTCGGGCTCTTTGCTTATTTCATATATATGGCTTGTAATATTCCTTTTTATAGGTTTTCGTTGCTGCAAAGTCTAAATCGGATCTTGAAAAATAGTTTTGACCATCCAATATAGTTGAAATTCCAGACGATGATACAAATATGGCTGCCATTTCGTACAAAGCCTTGTTTTTCGAATATATGGCTTGTAATATGTCTTTTTATAGGTTTTCGTTGCTTCAAAGTCTGAATGGGATCTACGATAACAACATCTGAAAGTACACAAATGCTGCGCCAATATGCGAATCGTGCATGGGATGAGACAACTGCAGTGCATACGTGTACATCTAGTTAATCTAGTTATTTACATGATAGACAGTTAGAGACACAAACATACAGATATTGTCATTTCATGGGGATCATATTTGTATTTTAAGCACTAAATTTGATCTTTTTTTTTTTTTGAGATTGTACAAAATGGCGGCCATGTTTGTATCCACCATCTTGAATTTCCGTCATATTGAATGACTGAAACTATGATCCGATTCAGACTTTGCAGCAACGAAAACCTACAAAAAGACATATTACAAGCCATGCATTAGAAAATAACAAAGATCTCCAGCAAAATGGGGGTCATTTTGGTCGCCATTTTGAAATATAAAAATAATAACAAAGTCAATAATCAGACTCGGCATCATTAAAAGACAACATACAAACCACCTTTGACATATTCCTGTGGACTAGGAACCCTCAAGGGGTATGTACAGGGGGGTTCGAGGGGTCCAACTTGTTTTTTGTTGAATAATCAGTATAGTAGGCCTCATGTTTCTAAGGGGTCCTCGATCGAAAGTAAAATTATCAACACCCCCTACGCGGTACTAACAAATTGCAGGTATGTAAACTCTGCCAAATCGTCTGACACTGGCCTATCGGTGATAGTATCCGGATTTAAGGGTGCTTGATTACCAAATAATACAACCTATACACACGGAGCGTCAAGACTTATTTTTATACATTTATGAAAATACTTACAATATGATTACCGTATAGATATTATAAATAATGTAAATTAGATATACTTGACAATAAATATACCAAACGTTACAAAATATGAATCTTCATATCATGAATACTATAACATGATAATTATTAGGAATAATTATATATGCATACATTATTACTTATCGTTGCATTTGCAAACAGAAATAATCCGTAAATTCCTGGCCATTCCACATTTTATCCAGTAAAATAACAGAATTAAATCCATTATAGAAGGGAATGAAATAATTTATCCCAAAATTTCAAAGAAATTTCCTGTTTGATACTAAATATTCCACAGAAATACACAAAACACGTAATTTGAAGAAATAATTCACTCGTATAACATAATTTCTTTTAAAAAAAGCCATCGATTAACAGGAATTAAGCCCATTATAGATTGGAATAAAACATTTTATCCCTAAATTTCACGGATCTTCCTCGTCATTCTACCGTTTATTTCGTGAAAAAACCCCAGAATTAAGTGTATTATAGAGGGGAATAAACCGTTTTAGAAGGTAATAAATCATTTTATCTCCATGTCGTTCTGAATGGTATACGAGATATTTTTGTTATTATATTTAACAATAGGACTGTTTCTCTGATCACGCATGGCCGATTGGTCAACGCATGCGCTGTGGAATGAAAGGTCTGTTATCACGAAACCATAAATGTTTTCCGATATGACTTTTTCTCTTACCATGGAGCCTTAAATCTAGGTTTTATTTTGACAGATTGAAGTAATGGAGAGATTTCAACAGATTCATTGTTGTAAAGAGACAAATAAAATTTGAATTACCTCATATCTGTCATTTTCCTGTTTCAAATGTTTTTAAAAAGATCTTTCTATTTGCTTTAATAGTTCCTGTTACATGATTTCGTGACTCGTGAGTTAGAACAGAGTACAGTCATCATTGAAGTCGACGAACCACAAGGGACAAGAGTGTCACTGAAGAAAGTCAGCGAATTCACTTTCAGTGGATGCGGACACTGTACACAGGCAGGGTAAGTGAATACTGGTGATTGGGGTATAATGTGTTCGTTATCACACATTAGGACCCAAGACGCGTTAGCTCCCAATTGTAACAAGCTGCCGACAAGGGAGGAGGACGGTATAATTATTTTAAAGCTGCCGAGAAAGGAGAAAGACGATATGAGAATGAATTAATAGCCAACCAGTGAGCAACAACGGACCCGGACAGGGAGAGAGAGAGAAATGGGGTTTAACGTCCACTCGACACAAACTAGGTCATTTCGGGACTAACATAATATGGTTTAATCTTATTTCAATAATTCGCTTGCGCGTAGGGGTCTTTAGCAGTGGGAGGAAACCGGAGTGCCCGGAGGAAACCCACGAGGTTGAGAAGGCGCCCCTATCTCCATGCGACATACGCTCACACCGGGGATCGAAACCACAGCCGTAAGCCAGAGGCGACCGGCCAGCTAGAGGTCGAAGCGCGGCACTCTAGACCACTAGCCCCCCCCCCCCCCCCCCGACCCTGGCATGACTTCGTGTACAAGGCGAAGACAATGCAAAGTTTTGAACAGAGTAAGAATCCTTAACGGGAAATATACTGTAAAAAGTGTGATATGGCATACGGGTATTTAAAATGCCTTCTCTGGGTTTTTATTTTATATTTTCAGTTGATAATGGGACAACTGTGTATATATCTCGTGGCATGGCTGTGCTTGATACCCATAACTCAATCAGCAATATCTACAGGGGATGATGTCACTGGTCGTACAGCTTTGACTAAAGCAGCGGTGAAACAACCTGTAAAAGCAGTCTTCAATAAAGCAGACTTTCTACCCAGAAATTTAGTTTCGGAGCCTATCACCACCAAAAAGGAACTACGATCTCCTGTAATACTTCACAACACGATTGATAATAATGGCGTAACAACGTCTCGCAAACTACGAGAACCAAGCCGCGCTACCCGAGATCCTACTCGTTCGCGAGAACCAAGCCGTGCAACCCGTGACGATGTTCGTTCGCGAAAACCAACCCGAGATCATAATCGTACGCGAGAACCAAGCCGTGCTACCCTGGATCCTACTCATTCGCGAGAACCAAGCCGTGCTACCCGAGATCCTACTCGTTCGCGAGAACCAAGCCGTGCAACCCGTGACGATGTTCGTTCGCGAAAACCAACCCGAGATCATAATCGTACGCGAGAACCAAGCCGTGCTACCCTGGATCCTACTCATTCGCGAGAACCAAGCCGTGCTACCCTAGATCCTGCTCGTTCGCGAGAACCAAGCCGGGCAAGTCGAGATCCTGCACTTGTGCGAAACCAAGCTGGCACTACCCGTGATGATGCTCGTTACCGAGAACCAATTCGAGCTACCACAGACCCGGCTCGTTCGCGAGATACAATCCGAGCTCCACTACGAGCTACCAGCGACCCTACTCGTTCACTAGAACCAAGCCGAGCTACCCGAGATCCTGCACTTTTGCAAGACCCAACTGGAGCTATCCGTGACGATGCTCGATCGCGAGATTTGGTTAGAGCCACCGTCGACGCTGTTCGTTCGCCTATCAGAGAACCAATTCGAGACACGCGTAACCCTGCTCGTTCCCAAGAACCAACCCGATCTACCACAGACCCTGCTCGTTACCGAGAACCGAGAACTAGAGCTATCACCGACCCTATTCGTTCGTATGAACCTGTTCGAGCTCCTAACGATCCTGTTCGTTCACGAGTACCAACCAGAGCTACTACCGACCCTGCTCGTTCACGAGAACCAACCCGAGCTACTACTGACCCTGCTCGTAACCGAGAACCAATCCGAGATCCTGTTCCTTCAAGGGGGCCAACGCGGGATTCCCGAGATCCTGCTCGTTACCGAGACCCAAACAGAGCTACCACCGACCCTGCACGTTCACGAGGACCAACGCGAACTATTATTGATCCTGTTGGTTACAGAGTACCAACCCAATATCCAATCCGAGATCCAGCCCGAACTACCAGTGAGCCTGTTCGAGCTCCTAACGATCCTGTTCGTTCACGAGTACCAACCAGAGCTACTACCGACCCTGCTCGTTCACGAGAACCAACCCGAGCTACTACTGACCCTGCTCGTAACCGAGAACCAATCCGAGATCCTGTTACTTCAAGGGGGCCAACGCGGGATTTCCGAGATCCTGCTCGTTACCGAGACCCAAACAGAGCTACCACCGACCCTGCACGTTCACGAGGACCAACCCGAACTATTATTGATCCTGCTCGTAACAGAGTACCAACCCAAGATCCAATCCGAGATCCAGCCCGAACTACCAGTGATCCTGCTCGTTACCGAGAACCAACTAGAGCTATCACCGACCCTATTCGTTCGTATGAACCTGTTCGAGCTCCTAACGATCCTGTTCGTTCACAAGAACCAACCAGAGCTACAACCGACCCTGCTCGTTCGCGAGAACCAACTCGATCTACCAGTGATCCTGCTCGTTACCGAGAACCAACCAGGGCTATCATCGACCCTGCTCGTTACCGAGAACCAACCCGAGCAACACATGATACCGCTCGTTCCCTACAACCAACCCGAACTACTGACCCTGTTCGTTTGCGAGAACCAGTTCGAGCCCCCCGTGACCCCACACGCGCACAAGACCCATCTCAAACTTCCCGTGACCCTGCTCGTCGAAGAGACCCAATTCACGCTGCTCGAGACCCCACTTTTCGCCGTGACACACCAGTTGAGTCTATTCGCTCCAGACATAGGTTTGAGCCTACTCATAGCCAACGCGAACCAAGTCGTTCCCAACTAACAAACGACCCCTTTGTATCAGCGCCCAGGCGTCCTAACATAACGCAGCTGTTAACCATTGCTAGAGGTAACCCGAGTAACAAATCTAATATAGCCAATCTGGTAAATCAAGTTCTTCCAAAAAGGTCGTTCCTGGAGCCATTACCTCGTCTTTCAGTACAATCACGGGGACCATTACTATGCTATGCTGGTGAAGACTCGTGTTTCTCTTACTACAGACGATCAACCGTAGGTGAGTATAGATCTGATGGGATATTTTGTGAGTATAGGCCTGATGGGATATTTGGTCATTAACATCATAGTTTTCATAGGTGGTTTCATTAAATCAGCGGCTTTCGGTCGAAATTTCTCCCTATCTGGATGCGGGCGTAGGGATTGGATACACTAACTCACTAGACATTTCTGTTTTATATTTTAAAGTCACGTAAAACTGACAATTTCATTGGATGATTTAAATAGGATATATACGAACAGGTTAACCATTTACTTGCGTTGTTGTTTCAGGACCATCTTGTTGGTATGCAATTGACGAACCCAATAACAGATGCTGTGATGAGGATGGGTCTTTCCAGTCTCCCATCAACCTGCCAACATTTGATTCGGTCGATGATATGGAATCGTATCTCTACTATGATTCAAATGAACCTATATCAGGAAGACTTGAAAATAATGGTAAATATATTATAATTAAACATTTTAATGTTAAAACAAGGTTGGGACCGGGTCATAGGGTGGGGGTCGCCTACCTGACCTGGTGGGATGTCTCTAGGTCCCCCGTTAATCACCCACTGTTAAAGATCCCCTAAGCCAGTAGGTGGCTTGGATGGCAGAATGGTTAGCACGTGCGCGCTGTATCATAAAGCCCGTCATTGAGTCAACTAGTGGGGTTTCGATTCCCCGGCTGTACGTGACAAGAAATAGGGTCGCATGTCCAACCGCGTGGGTTTTCTCCGGGTCCTCCGGTTTCCACCCACTGCTTAAGACCCCTACATGCAAGCAAATTATTGAAATAAAATTAAACGATAATAATGTTAATCCCGAAATGAGCTAGTTTGTGTCGATTGGACGTTAAACCAACCCCATTATCTCTCTCTCTCCATCTCTCTCTTTGTCTCTGGTTAGGAAAGTGTTTGGTTTATGCTGTGTAGTGTGTACATGACTCTCATTATATTTGGTGGGGAATCTGATAACCAAGCCTCGTACAGACTTGAGTAGTAGGAGCACCGATGGCTTGTTTAACAACTGAATCAAATTGACTTTCTAAAAGACTAGCCTGATTACCTATATTGGGTGGATTCCACTGAAAGGACTAGCTTGACTATCGTTATTATTGTCTTTTCCGTTTCCCCAACTGATATTCAGTCCTATATTTATCTTTCAGGTGTGTATCCTAAATGGGTTGCTGGAAGAGAAACAACAATACTGAGAGGGGTTCGAACTAATACTAATCTTGGCTATTTCTTGGACAATGTCAACATTCATTTTGGTTCTTGGAGCGAGATCCGTCAAACTGAACACTTGATTGATTCGAAAACGTTTGATGCCGAGGTAAGAAAAATGATAACCATCAAACCAAATAATACATGATTGACTCAGTTAACAGCCTGGCGGGTCAGTAGAAACAGTGGTAGCGAACAGACTATGCATTTACGGTAAGCCTTGAAGAATTCTGGACACGGTAACCGAATCTTTAACTCCTCTGTCTGTATGTCAGTAATGTCACACGCACCAAACTTTACCATTAGGAAATTATCAAAGGTAACCGGGCACGAAATTTTAGGAAAGGACAGATCGCCAGGTATTCCAAAAGGGAACAGAACACCAGGTGTTCCACAAAGGGAACAGGTTACCGGGTGTTCCACAAAGGGAACAGGTTACCAGGTGTTCCACAAAGGGAACAGGTCACCAGGTGTGGAATATTGTGAATTTCATTCAGTATGTTGAGTTGAAAATCGTTTGATGTTCGGCAGCCTCTGCAGATGATGTGAACGGGAAAGCCAGGAAATTATCTACGGTTGATATATTGTTTTTCTTTTCTTATTTAAAATAATTAATAGTTAAATAATCGATTTTAAGAAAATTGGATATGGATTAATTGTGGAAGTTATTTTCCCAAAACTGTAAAACAACGCACCGAGATTTTATTTTATTTATATTGTCCATTCGTTGACAGGTGCATGTGGTGCATTACCGAGAAGATTTCTCGAGCTTGGCTGAAGCAAGTCAATATTCTGATGGAATAGTTACAATTGCTATGTTCTTGTCGGTGAGTTCAATTTTATTTCTCATATGTGAGTTACTATAGGAACGGGTAGGGTCGCAATTAATATCCGCATGTATTCGACATTTCCTAAAGTATATATAACAGGTAACAGCTCTACAAACCAGACACATTTTGACGTACAAAGGCCTTATCCACATAAACCAATGACAATTAAACTCAGATGTATCATTAATGTAGTCGCCAGCAGTTACATGAACACGAAAAACACGGGTTTTGTTGTCTGTATGTGGGATGATGTATGCAACAACTAGTAGTCACATCTTAAACATAACCCGATACTATGAACTATTAATGAGACGCTATCAACTAATAATGTGTTCTTGGGCTCCAGTTTTCAGAGGGAGAAGAGAACGTGGGGATAAAAGAAGTTCTGGAGAAATTATCGTCAATAAAGGATTTCGCAGAGGAGGGTAGGTTTTTCTTGAAATAGATTACCTAAATCTACTATTGAACCACACTAACTCAATCTTTCGAACCGCACTAATTCAATCTTTCGAACCGCACAAATTGAATCTTTCGAACCGCTCTAACTTAATCTTTCGAACCGCATTAACTCAATCTTTCGAACCGCACAAATTGAATCTTTCGAACCGCACAAATTGAATCTTTCGAGCTCAATCTTTCGGAATTGTGGTATTGCTAGTATATTCATAAAAATACAATTATATAGGTATGAAAACAGGGCCGCACCTAGCGGGGTGCATTGCACCTCAAGAAAAATAAGGCGCCCCGTGAAATGCCCCCCCCCCCCCATTAAAAAAATAATTTGACAACTTTCAATTATAGAATAATACACTTGATTATGATCACACAGTGATCTTTTAAGGCACTGACCAATCGGTCGGTTTTAATGGCGCCCACACGCCAATGGGTTCGTTTTCCCTGATCCAAACTTCCTTATATCACTTGCGTGAAGGCTCTGCTGCATCCCCGCCTGTATGAAAATGTTCTACCCCTACATTGCCCAAACCCTAACTCTTACCCCCCCCCCCAATCCCTTTAACACAACCCTAGCCCTTACTCCCCATCCCATCACATTACCCTAACCCTTATCCCAACTGCCCACCCCCAATCCCTTTAACACAACCCTAACCCTTACTCCCCGATCCCATCACATTACCCAAACCTTAACCCTTACCCCTCTTTACCCGAACTGACACCCCCATCCCTTTACCCAATCACCATTTTACTGCTAATCAGTCGATTGTACCTACAGGTAGTGTCTGTCCGTTTGAAAGTTTGAGATTGCAGTTCAACTCCATGCTGGGTTTTACTGAAACGAGATCGGGACAATGTTATACCAGTGATACACAGAGTAAATTCCCTAATTTCTGTAAATTACATTCCAGTGGAAACAAAACATGTGGTAAGTCTTGCTTTTTATAGTTTTGTTTATAAAATCAGGTATGTGCGCTTTTTGGATTTTCGTCGATAGATAGAATAATAATGTTTGACGTAATTTGACGGTAGGCCTACAGCTGTATTTGAGTTGATTTACTGATTTATATTATAGGTAATTCTCTGGAGGATGTTAAAGTGTATCCTAATGACATGTTACCGTCGAAACCCGAGTATTATAGCTATACGGGCAGTATGACCACACCTCCCTGTTCTGAAGCAGTCAAGTGGCTAGTTGCTGAAAATCCAATGTTCGCTAAACTAGATATTGTAAGTTGTTTATAGTATAATTTAATGTGAACTGTGGTGGTTGGTAGTCGGCAGCTCTCGGTTTCTTCCGTAATGATGTGTAGGCCCGGCATATTTTTGTTTTTCAAAGTTACATAAGGGGCATGTTCCTAAAGCAACGACTGTGAGTTAAACATCTGGACGATGCTAGATGACGTCACAATTCCTGAACTTATAGCCACGTTATCTACAGACACGTGAACAGTAGCGTCCAAAAAGAGGTTGTGGCATAGCGACCTCCACGGAACTTTGGCATTAAAGGAACATTGAAGTTTGCAACTCGATTATCACAGGTAAACATTTTAGCTTGAAAGCGTGAGACTTGGTATTCGCGACGACCGAAGAATCAGATAGGCCCACAAGCCTGTACACAATCAAAATTAGTGCCGAAATATGCAGGGTATTACGCGAAGGCTGTGATAATATTTAAAGGGACAATCCCGATAAGAACAGAGTCTCAAAAATTGAAGTCTTAGCATTTATGAAATTTATGGACCAAAACATAGAGGCATGGTGTATTTACCTTGTCTCAAAATTTCAGCTCAAAATATTGAGTCGTTTTGACGTTAACGTCAACACTGCTTATCCGGACACGTAACCCTTTTAAGATTTCGGGTCAATTTTTTCATTGGGTGACCTGCTAATCGATTCTCGTTTCTTGAGAGGTCTAAACAGTGAATGACCCATGTACTGTACTTGACATAACAAAAGGTAAATTTCACCTACATATTATTTTTATAGAAAAAAGTCTGATTTTATCCCTATACTGTATAATACATTTCCAGATGAAGACTGTCAGGTTTAAGTTATTTACAAGCATATCACAAATATCGGGTTAGTTGGTCGGCCTAAGGTAATGGGTTTTAAGGGATTTTAACACAAAATTAAGCAGTTTTATTCCCCAAAAAGTTATCGGGATTGGGCCTTTAAATAGTTAAAGCGAGATCAAGCCTTCTATTGAAGATACATAAGCGGGTGTATTAACCATCTATATATTAATTCTTATTTCGAATTCTAACAGGGTCGTAACTAGCTCAGAGCAACGTTGGGGGCGGACAATGTATATATATTGTTTTTATGGTCGGTGGGGGGGGGGGGGGAGAGAAAACTTATTGCGCGTTTTTTCGCCCACCAGAACGACTAGACCCTATTCTTGTCGAGACCCAAGTCCTGCACCAACGATTAGGTGAAATCACGTCCGGAAGTCATCCAATATTGTTTTATGAATCAAGTTAATCAGTAGGCTATTGTTTATTGTTTTAATTTGAAAACATCGTTTAATATAGGATTGATCGATAATAAAGCGTTTTGCTGGTTCTGTTTTTCAGATACAAGATTTGCACTCGCTTGAATCTCGGGTAGGAAATAAGAAGATCCATGATGATGGTAATCTGAGACCTCTACAAGATATCGCTGGTCGAGAAATTCATAGAATTAAATATAAAACATTCTAATCATATAATAACACTACAAAGTCTGGACTATTTCCACAGGATTTAAATATTCTAATAAAATGAAAATAACTAGGCTTAGACTAAGCCAACGTTCAACAAAGCAGGCTCGCATGTATAGTGACTCACAATCTGGAAATAAAGATTTCATAATTTGGCTATTTTCCATACATAATATCAGATTTTTTTTTCATAAAATAAACGCTTTTTCAAATGTTTGCGGACTGTGGTTACGATGGTACCTTAAATTTGTTCATGTAATTAGCCCTTGTTTCTGTGAGCATCGACTAAAAGAATGACGATTAGAATAATTATATGATGTCAGATGTAGCCTGTTGACCAGGGTTTACGATGTATAAACACGAAAGAAAGATGACTTGGATTTTGTTAAATATTATAAATTATGGTCGATCGGAATAAACATATATCACATTCTATTTCCTGTTTGTATAGGTCAAAATTCAGTTTTACTTTTCTTTACTACACCAGGATCTGGGAGAGTTCTTAACAGGCTAAAAATACGGAGATACTTCACGCAGTATATTTTGAGGAAAGTTTGGCCATGACAGCGGCTCTATGGCCTACTCTTAATTCGAATTCTAATTGCCAAGGGTTCTTTTACATGCGCGCCAATGTGTACACGGGACATCGGTTTTTCGTCCCGTCGAAACGCTATTGGTGGAAAATAACAGAACGGAGCCACCCACAAGATATCTTGTTCGATTGATTGGTGGACTTCCATAGTCGAGACGTTTGGCTAAACTGAGTTAAGCTGAAAACAGGAGTTCCTCTGTCGTCTATATACATACATTTAATTCCCGGGATATCGTCCAGTAGACGTGGTACAAGGGTTAATCAGTGAACTGGATGTATGAGATGTGTTGTTGACGTTTGGGAAAGTAGGTCGAGGGGAAATGTGTAGGGAGTGATAGTTAGATGTATTATGAATGGTTACATTGGCTGTGGTGTTACGGTGAAATACTATGCCGCTACCGTAACACCACAGCTTTATGATTTGTTAGACAGGATTGATACCGTAAGTCCGACAATAATAAATAAACTATTTCTGATTTTAATGTTGTCTTTTCCCACCGGCACTGGCCGTACGCCAGCAACTGAAAATAGCTGACGAAACAGCTGGGGCGTCGATTGTTAGTTCGCGTACAACTTGAAAAACCGAATGTCGTACGCCATTGTGAAACTGAAAGTAGCTGACGAAGACAGTTAGGGCGCCGATTGTTAGTTCGCGTACAACTTGAAAAAACCGAATGTCAGTATGGTATTTCTGACATAATTGGTTATCGGTGACCTGAAAGCTGGTAATCTCGACTCAAAGCGAGTAATCTCGACTCAAAAGTATAGTGTATAACCTACTTACTGTCTACAGTCGTCGCTAGTCTTATTTTGTGGACGATTTACTACTCAGTAAGAAAGCCTGTGCCCAAAAAGAGTTCTCGTCTGTTATTATTAGTATAATGACTTCCTCGTGTGCGGCAGGTTCGTTTGTTTTTAAAAACACTGTTTTTCGTTCCAAAAAATAGAAAAGTAATTTTTTACCAGATGATCATGGTTTTTCACCGAGACTAGATAATTTCTCTCAGTGTAAGGATATTATCGCTAATGAAAAAGTTCATACACTGTTGAGAAAATAGTCCCATTGGTTTCCTTAGCGGCAAATAGAACGGGAATAAACTCTGTACTGAAAAATTTTCGCGTGATCTATATAAACTGTCTTCACACACTCGATTAATAATTAGCGATATACAGGTACAGTGGCAAGTGTTATGCTTCTCAGGCTAATACCTCAAAAGTACCTCCGCGCAAAACCCTCGATTTTGGTACATGGAAAACAAAAAAAAATAGTGCCCGTGCGCGTGCCAGTAATAGAAAAACTAAGAGTTCGCGCATAAAAAATGCACGAACGTACCAGGCGCGATGTCATCCAGTCTATAACCGCACGTACCGTCATTTAAATTTAACTCTTTTCAAAATGAAATGACAATGGGGGCGGGGCTGTGTATGTAGGGTTAGGGTTGGGTATTTCACTTTCCAGCTTTTTCGATATATCTAACCAAGCTACTTGTACGTGGCCATTCGGCCCCGTATGATCACCACGCCGTTTCAAAATTTTCCCGCCAAAACAGCCCGATCGTGCCATTTTGAATTTTTAAATCCAAATTATATTTTTGGGAAGTTTCAGAAGGATAGAAAATACATCCCGATGATTTGGGGCCACGATATTCAGTATAGTTGATTCAATTTGCATGCGGGGCACCCTCAAAAATGTTCCCGGCAAAAATCAGGAGGGTTGCCATTTTGAAGTTTACCCACAAAATAAGTGCTAGGATGAAGTTCGACCACTTTACTTTTCATTGAATGCAAGAACCAATAGACTCGTATTATTAAACTGTCACAGTGGGACAAGGATAATCGTCTATTGACTCATCTTACAGAACATCGAAATAACGGACTGTCGTACCAACGGACACATCTACGTTTCTACTGCATCATACATCAGTCAGTAATTTTCACACTTGTTAACCGAGAAACATAACTCTGATGATGAATAAAAAACAAAACAGATTTAAATTATTGGCACTAAATTGGTATCTTTATTAGTGATGATTGATTCTAATTAATCCATACAAACCATTAAAAGGTACACGCCCAAAAACCGGTCATCTAATGAGAAGACGTGACGTCAGATTTAAATAAATAATTTACAAGGCAAGGCAATACAAAAGACAGACTATTGGGTTCATGGTGGACACAGTAAACGGTAAATGGATATAATATTATGTTTTATACCAAGTCAAGATTGGACATAGTTTGAAAATGTGTGGAAGATTGTTTCAATGTAATATTACAATTCTATGGAACACAATTACTGCTTTAAACTGAGAGTCATTTTTTGCCATTGCCATTATCAAGCAATTGTAACCAAGTATTGTTGTGCACATGTCCATTTGTCTTGTTATATTTCATATTTCATGTGTGGGAGAAAGCTGTTGTTTTGTACCATGAAAGGTTTGCACATGGTTTGGGTTATATGATAAAAATATTATTACTTTAAACATAAACCAATTACAACAGCTGAAGACATTTGTTTACATAAAGCCTGCGGTAATACGAAATATTATAACAAAATAAATCTATCAATAACTTATCAATAAATACAATAGTTTAAATATTTTTTTTTCATTATTTAGTTTCTTTTCCAAAGATGCATTATTCAAGATAACCAGCTGACCGTTCTTGCAATAAAGGTTCAAAAATCGATAAGAGTAATGAATATATTGAAAATAATAATTAAATTATTAAATTACAAACCTATTCTAATCAGTTCAATATGTAAGCCATAGAGAGTCAACAAATAATAATTCATATAATATTTGAAGCTATGCAATACATATAATATTTGAAGCTAGAATTAGGCCTTGCAATACATAATTCCTACTGTAAAATTTCATCACTTCTGAAAATATTTTAAACAATCTTCAAAAACCATTCCCCCCCCCCCCCCGGGTACAAATTAATACATTAATTAACATAATTGATTTACATAATTTAAAAACAAGCCACATTATAAATTTAAAAAAAAAAATCACTTCTGAAAATATTTTAAACAATCTTCAAAAACCATCCCCCCCCCCCCGTTATAAATAAATACATTAATTAACATAATTGATTTACATAATTTAAAAACAAGCCACATTATAAATTTAAAAAAAAAATTATGAAAGTCCAGAAATAAATGAAATTTGGTTAATTAAATAATTATTAACAGAAACTTTACAAAATGAATTGTCCATAAACTTATGTTTTATTCAATAAAATGCAGCCATGTTTAATTTTAAAAGGTATGGGGTATGAATGACAAGATCAAAGATTCAAATATTTATCCTTCTAAAAAAACAGTAAAAATTATTTTGGTAAAAGATTATTATTGTTATATTCTTGACATGTAAAAGTTAAAATAATTAAAAAAAAAAATTTCTTAAAATGAGCAACATTTAAAAGGCCTGATTTGAGGATGGAATGTACATGAGAATCAACAATAACAGTTTATATATAACACCAACAATCTGTCCTTGATAAATAAACAAACAAATAAGTTTATATCACAACCCATGAGTTATATATCATTCCTAAATTAAATCTAAATAATTTATTATTAGTTTGAAAATTTAAAATTATGCATCATTTATTTTCAGATATTTTGATACTAGTTTTAGGGTATATGGTAATTATACACAATGAGATATGTTGTTATATTATAGGTTATTTCAACTTGTTGGCTAGAAATGTATTAAAAGTAATATTATTGAGAAATATAAAAGTGGTTTCACGTCCACTCAACATAAACTAGGTCATTTCAGAACTAACATATGGTTCAATTTTATTTCATTAATTCACTTGTTAGTTAGGGTCTTTAGCAGTGGGAGGAAACCGTAAAACCACAAGAGAAAATCTATGTTGTGGAGAGACGGACCCTACTGACAGACCTTAGGAGGCAACGCACATCCATCTGCTCTACTATTATTGAATACTATGTGTTCGAGATATATGCGACTACTATTGAGAAAGTGTATTAGAAATACTAATATTGGGGAATTGTATAAATTATCACAAGATATTTGATGTACTGGTACTACTAGACTAAAGAATTTGGAATTAAATTCTCAAAATATTCTTTAGTAATATGTAATTGTGCTGTGTTTTTGTGTCAACTGTTCTGTGTGTGTCTTGTTGTGGGAATGTATATAAATGTCTATTATGTGATATTTAGCACATATTTAATGATTATCACATACCAAATACGGATAGAGCATTACAAAAAAATACCGATCTATTTCTTCCACGCATTTAGATTAGTTTTAAAACTACTGTTGGTAGTCTGTCTGGTAGGGGCACGTGTAGAGCCAGAGTGTGGTCGTAATTCTCTTTCTGGTGTTTTTAAGTTCGTTGTCGACTTGCCACCAGATGTGGGACTGACAGATTTTTTACTGCGATGACCAACAGCTGGAGCGGACACAGCTCGATTTGACAGACGACTGTAGACTCTGGATCCTGTGTGAGATGTCTGTGGGCGTGAATCTAAAATACACAATAAAAACAATGCTAGAACTATGCGTAATTACCACCAACAACATGAGCTATTGTCTAAGTATTCAAATTCCTTTTGGCAGTACAGGTGGAGATAGAGAGAGAAATGGGGTTTAGCACCTACTCGACACAAACTAGGTCATTTTGGGACTAACACATGGTTCAATTTTATTTCGCTTGCGCATAGGGTTCTTTATCAGTGGGAAGAAACCTGAGGACCCGGAGAAATGCCCAGAGTTTGGACAGGTGACCCAACTCCTTGTCATATACAACGAGGGAATCAAAAACCACACCGGCTGACTCAATGACAAGAGGTTATGATATATAGTTATATACATGTTCTATGACATGAATAACAGATTCTTACCTGAACACAGAGATTTTCCTCCATTCATCTCCACACTGAAAGTGAAACAAATAAAACAATAAATAGAAGATGAGAAGATGACAACAATATGAAATAGGATATCTAGGCCTTCACAGACAATTTCTCCTCATTTACTCACGGATTGGTCCATCAGAGGATTGGTCCATCAGAGAAATCGTTAAACAAGCTTTTAAATAAATCAAAACAAACCATGCCAAATTAGACCCGTTAACTGAGCAGATACGATAAATATAATAAATGACACAAGATTCTTACCATTGTGAGGGCAGACCAACAATCTTTGCTCTTCGGAAATCAGAGACAAAATCTTCACTGATTCTTGGATTACTGCCAATATTATCAACAACCAGATTATATAGTCCGGGCGTATTTCTACACGCAGAGAACAGGAGTCTAGCAGCAGTCTTATTATAAGTTAAATATCCCAAAGCCACGGCAACAGAATTCTTCACTTGATCATTGGTTGAATAGAGATGTTCAATCAGCAAGTCGATGGCTCCCGTGGTTATCATCGCATCAGGGATTCCAGCACGAGTGTGAGCTAAACTCGATAACAAACTGGCTGCTAATACGGTAACATTATTGTCTTTAGATTTGAGTTTCTCTACCAGTAGAGTTATTCCTCTTGCTGTCAAGACAACCTGATCGACATCAACGATAACTCGAGCTAACACAACCACCTGTCATATAAATGGTAAAGTACTGAAAGCAGGCTTGTTGTGGAACTAAGATTTTATATCTTATTTGATAAATTCACATATGAACAGCATGATTTAAACTCAAAGTTGAAAAACCTGAATGAAACAAGATAGGTAGCAACAATCATCACCACAAACGTCGAAGGAATGATGGTGATGCAGAAAATAACAAAAGATGCTTTAATGATTGCATAAATGTTTCCCTAATTTTATTGTAAAATCGTTGCTATTGGGGTATATATGCCACAAGATGACCTGGGTTGTTTATGACAAGCAGAAGGGCTAATTAAAAACATCTATTAATCAAGGGAAGTAACTCAACACAAAAAAGAAGGCTTCAGACCACTATTCCATAATAATATGAATTAGTTGGTTTAGTAAAGGAATATATGACACTATTGCTACAAAGCTATTTTATTAGCCAGTGGAGTACAGGTGATAGATAGGTAAACCAGTTTGACCCATCAGTGATGACAGCAGTGATCAGTGATGACAGCAGTGATCAGTGATGACAGCAGTGATCAATGAAGAGTATGATGAATCATATACACTGTATTGTGGGGACTTGACGAGTATATCACAATCTTAATATGAATAAAAAGTCCTTGTACATATTTACCTGGAAGGCTGCGTAACACTGATAGAATTCATCAGCTGAATCTATAAACCTCTCAAACATGGAATATTTGATACCACCTGCTTCACGGATCTCAAACTGCTGGGGTGTATTATTAAACGCAAATATTGTTAACGCTGTCCCTGCTTTCAACTGTATGTCCTGATGAAATAAAAAACAACAAATCCATACGAACATTAACAGTCAGATTAATTTCAATTGATCCTGTCAAATTTAATTACTTTTTAACATCAATGGAATTGTCAAACATAACGATACATCAATGCATAGTGATTTCCCATCACGATATCAAGTATTGGGTCTAATACAACAAACTTAATAGTCATGATTTCAATTATAGGAATTGATGCCTTCGTCTCCACACTTCAGTCTCACTTGATAATTTACAACAAAATAAACACTCATCACGATATCAAAGAATCACGATACACATTTGTACCGTCATACATTTACCTCATCTTTAGATCTTAACAGATACAACAAAACATCAAAATTAAAATCAGGTTCTTCTTGTAACTTTTCTTGGTTGCCATGGTTACTGAGAACAACACAGGCCAGTGATATGGCCACCTCCACTTGTATCTCTTGATTTAGGGGATATTTCAACAGCTGAACCAAGATAGGAATTCCCCCTTCCTCAGCGATCTTCCTCTGGGTCACTTTATTATTCCTGTATGCCACACCTAACATATAACAATAACAAAAAAATAAATTGTGTCTTAAAGTTAATACATGTAGAATTAGTTTGTTATAGCAGTTTCCGGTTTTCCTAGGTAAAGACTACAAATTACTTGGGCAGATGATCAAGGATAAGATTTCGGTGTGGTTGAATTATTGTGATGAGACTATTAGTTGGAGATAATACCACAATAGGTTGTAATATTGACATTTATTTGATTAATCCAAAAATTATTTTTAAAAGAAATAAGCATCCAGACTTAAAAATTGAACTGACCTACACAGAGAATACCTAGAACTTTTATAACCATGAGTAAAACTCGAGCAGACGTTTTATTGGATCGCAATAATCTTATTAACTGTTGAAAGGCATCCGCACTCGCCAGTTTGTTCTGGTTCTCAGCATTTTCACGTCCCAATGCAATCGCTGTCATACATCCTACAAAATAAAATAAAAATAAATCGCTGCCATACACCCTACAAAATAAATTAAAAATAAAGAAGAATAGTGTTTGAAGTTCTTGAACTGACTGAAGAGAATGGAAGACGATATAGACATGTTACAGAATGGATATGTCATATTGCACACTTTACAACAAATATATCTGTACAAGAAATTTCTCCGCAATTTGATTGCCACAACATTTTGGGAACTTGCTTGATGTTTAATTAGAAAAACTTTTAATGGGTGCCAAGACCCAGATTCTACGATATTATTTTTGAAAGGGAAAAGAGTGAATACATACCAACATAAAGAAGTTTTTCTGTCGGTTCTAATAACATCTGTATAATATGTTGAATTCCTGTTCGTTCTGCAATGTATTTCTGTTGGGTGTTTTTATGTCCAGCCAATGCCCACAATGAACATGCCCCTTGTTCTCGTACTTTTACGTTTATATTCTGAAACCAAAAACCCACAGGACTACAATACAAGTCCAACTATTAATAACAGGGGTGCAATACAAGTCTAACCATTAATAACAGGGGTGCAATACAAGTCTAACCATTAATAACAGGGGTGCAATACAAGTCTAACCGTTAATAACATGGGTGCAATACAAGTCTAACCATTAACAACAGGGGTGCAATACAAGTCTAACCATTAATAACAGGGGTGCAATACAAGTCTAACCATTAATAACAGGGGTGCAATACAAGTCTAACCGTTAATAACATGGGTGCAATACAAGTCTAACCATTAACAACAGGGGTGCAATACAAGTCTAACCATTAATAACAGGGGTGCAATACAAGTCTAACCAAAAACTATTACAAGCAACAGAATGGGGTTTTAAGGTCTTGCAATACTTGGCTTATTTGACACAGCCATATGCAGTGACCGCCCTAGACATTTGGCTAAGGTTTTAAGAGTCTAGGGCAGTCACTGCATTTGGTCATTTTCTATTTCAATGATAAACTGTATAATGAAATTTGAGAATTTGCCTGCAACTTACCTTCAATAATTTAATCAGAGCTTTTGGGGCATCAAGTTCTAAAAAAGCTTTTTGTATTTCAGGATTATTGTCAGCCAGCGCCTCTAGAGCGCTAGCAGCCTTGACTTGTACCGTAACATTCCGACTTAATCTTATCCTGTCTACGATATGTCTGAAAGATAAGATAAACAGTTTGTACTGCCATGTCAACAGTTTGTATCACCCAGCAATGGTTGGTATCAGAAGTTGAACCTATGAGGAAGAGGGTAACATCCAGAAGAAAATAATTAAGTGATCAGTTCTCCAGCTAAAACACTTATATATATACTATTCAAAAAAAGTAGGGGATATTTGATTTTGGGGGCATAATACTAAAATATGCAAATGACTACGAAAAAAGTCACTATAGAACCTAACAGAAGAAACATTTCCAGTTACATGTGACGCCCAAACGCACCAATAGCTACCGCATGGAATGCAGGTGATGCTTGGGATCATCATGGGGGTTCAACGACTCTGACTTTGAATGTTACAGTCATTGTGGCATTGAATTCCAGGGTGGAAACATCAGTTTAATTGTTTTAGTGACCAGAAAACAAATTTTGATATGCGTCGGCTTACACAAAATGAAAGGTTACGTGCCCTTGGCATGCTACAGATCGGCACAACACAGGCGGTTGTGGCGCGGACGATGAATGTTTCTCAGTCTGTCATAAGCAGGCTATGGTCCAGATACCGTGATACACAATCTGTACAGGACAGACCACGCTCAGGTCGACCAAGGGCGACAACTCAAGCCCAGGATCGATTTATCCGTACCTTGGCCTTGAGAAATCGTGTCATCACAGCAAATCAAATCAGCACTCATCTTCAAACAGACACTGGTGTGAGAGTGAGTGGCCAGACGATTCAGAATCGACTGCATAGGGGTCACCTTCGCACCTGACGTCCTCGCGTGATCCCTTGTTTGAGAGATCATCACATTCAGGCAAGACGTCGTTGGTGTAGGGATCGTCAACACTGGGATAATCGACGCTGGAGCAATGTGATGTTTTCAGATGAGTCAAGGTTCACTGTTGATTTTTTGGACAGACGTAGGAGGGTGTGGCGTCGTCGAAACGAGCGCTTCCAAGAAGTTAACGTCATCAGACATGATCGATTTGGGGGTGGTTCTGTTATGGTGTGGGGGCATCACTGTTGCTGGAAGAACGGCTTTACATGTTGTTGCAGGGCGTGTTACAGGCCAGTACTACCGGGACAACATCTTGGCAGTCCATGTTGTGCCGTTCGCACGACGTCATGGCCGCCGTTTCATCTTCCAGGATGACAACGCAAGATGTCACAGGGCCAGGATCGTTACAGGTTACCTCCAACAACAGAACATCACCACATTACCTTGGCCAGCACTGAGTCCCGACCTCTCCCCCATCGAGCATGTCTGGGACATGCTTGGACAGAGATTACGTCAACGTCAACAACGTCCTGCCAATGTCCAAGAACTTGCTGCTGCGTTGCAACAGGAATGGGACAATCTGGACCAAAATGACCTTAGACGTCTCATTAGGAGTATGCCACATCGGATCAATGCTTGTTTGGCAAACAGAGGAGGATTTACCCGTTACTGACTTTGTTGTGATGCTGTGGTAACTTTGCTGTTTGACCCCGGGTACCTTTTTACCCTTATAATGGTCAGTAGTCTGTGCCTTACTTAGTCTAAGGATCATTTGGAATAAATCGATGAATGTGAACTTCATTTCATTTTGTCATTTGTTTCTTCGTCAGTTTCATTAGGTGACTTTAATAACACTTAAAAATCAAATATCCCCTACTTTTTTTGAATAGTATATATATAAGTTACCAGGTTTCATTCTGTTCATCGTAAAAATGAACATCAACCAATAGTGATCAATGCAGTTTGTATTTCGCTATGGTTCTTTTTTATTTTTTTAATTAAAAAATAAAGAATTCAAAATGAAAAGAAATAACTTACTTTATTGCACCTTCAGCCATGACAGAGTCTTGGTTTGTTTTATTATAAGCACATACTGCTGCTATGGCTGCCGAGGTGGCTGCTTGTAAAATATCTACAAAAACACAAACACAGATGGTATTACAGATATTGTGACAACTCAACACAGATGAAATAATGTAGGAAATTATTGATTAATGAATCAACTTTATCAAGTGAAGTGTCTACAATTAATCAATCAATCAACACAGAGTTTGATTATAACAAACAATACTTCAAATAAAGTTGATTATGCATCTTAAAGTTTATGTTCTCAAAGCCATCTAACCATTCCATCAAGAATTAAAAAACGCTCCCTATAAGTTAAGCTGGCAGACAATAATCCACCAGGCTGCCAGTTAGTGTTACGCTGACATTCCCACGAAACCAGGCGCTTGTCGCACAACTTCATTTTACACTATGGGCACAAAGCATAAACTGTATGCCTTCTTGTTGCTGCGAATGACCTGAACTCAACTACAGATGGTGCGAAAAATTTAAAAAGAATTGCATTTTTGGAAAAGCTTAGGCTGTGGACTATTCAAATTTTATAAAATGACCTGGTTTTGTGGGAGTAGCTCACATTTTTACCCTGTGCTTGCCCCATATCATTTTTACCCTGTGCTTGCCCCATATATACCCTACTTTCCTTGGAATTAACTAGTCTGTAAGTAACTACTTGTGTGAGAATGTATCTTTAACATGGTTGGTGTAAACACAGCTATAATGTACGAGCATATCTGATCAAATGTATATTGATAAATGGTTGTAATTTGCTACAAATTTCCTTTCATATCCCCTAATCAAACGCTAATCAATTGATTGAGTGATTGATTACTAATCAATAGCTTCCATTATTATTTATTAATAACCGATTTACGACAATCATGTTACAGTATCATAACTACACCAGTATCATAACTACACCAGTATCCTACACCAGTATCCTACACCAGTATCATTACTACACCAATATCATTACTACACCAGTATCATTACTACACCAATATCATTACTACACCAGTATCGTTACTACACCAATATCATAACTACACCAGTATCCTACACCAATATCATTACTACACCAATATCATTACTAAACCAGTATCATTACTACATCAGTATAACATATAATACAGCACTAGAAAAACATTTTCGTGGCCCATTTAGACTATCCCCAATAACTTTTAAAAGAGATGTCCCCATCCAGTCCAGATAAATTATTAAACTACAGAAAACTGTGATGAATAAAATTCCAATAATCACCTGAATCTACGGTTAGAAATTCAACCAATGGTTCCATTCCACCACATTTTGCAACTTCTGCCTGATTCTCTGCATTATTTAAACACATAACTCGTATAGCGTTGACTGTATTCACCAGAACATCCTCTAACTCTGAGTCCAACAAATGTACAAGAGGAGGTATTCCTCCATTACTCGCAATATTATCCTGATTCCCTTCAACACTTGCTAAATCCGATAAAATAATGGCTGCCCTCGATTGTATGTCGTCAATCGGGGAGCCTAAAAGTTTTATAAGTATGGGTCCAGCCAGACATCTGGTTAGAGCAAATCTGATATCATGATGTTCGGAGATGTTACAGAGAACAGAAGCGGCCACTGTTTGTATTTCATCATTATCTGTATTCAAGAGATCCACTAGAGCTGGTATTCCATCTTTAAAATATAATAGAAGAAAATGGTAAGTTATGTTATGTGTCCAATTGTTAGCTACATGTTAATTTAGAGAGCTCAATCACGTTCCAGTGACAGGAAGAGGTAACCATGCTTGAACATCTGGCTTCTCCTTTATAGAGAGCAGCGACAAACTCACTCAGCCACTGCTCTTTAAGGAAAGTAAGAACATCACTGCATTTTCCGTCACCTGCATCCTGGTAAAGATAATCAAATTCAAAGAGCTGAACAGAAGATGGTCTTACAAACCTGCATGTAAAATGGCCCTCCAGTGATGAGATTTAGATGTAGAAAGAACTTCCAGACATTTAACACCTGCATCTTGTTTAACCAGTGACTCATCCCGTAACATTCCTACAATTAACACACACCGGGTTAATCCTACACATAAACATGAATTAACGCACACTAGATTAACACACACATTAACATGAATTAACATACACTAGATTAACACACACATTAACATGAATTAACATACACTAGATTAACACACACATAAACATGAATTAACATACACTAGATTAACACACACATTAACATGAATTAACATACACTAGATTAACACACACATTAACATGAATTAACATACACTAGATTAACACACACATTAACATGAATTAACATACACTAGATTAACACACACATTAACATGAATTAACATACACTAGATTAACACACACATAAACATGAATTAACATACACTAGATTAACACACACATTAACATGAATTAACATACACTAGATTAACACACACATTAACATGAATTAACATACACTAGATTAACACACACATTAACATGAATTAACATACACTAGATTAACACACACATTAACATGAATTAACATACACTAGATTAACACACACATAAACATAAATTAACACACACATAAATTCTATGCTTTCCCCCCAACACCAAGGTCAAGAGATCAAGTCAACAGTGGAATTCCCTAAATCAGTAACCTAATCCTGTTAAGCAAATCTCAATAATTTCAGACATATTAATGAGACTATTTCTTAGTTCCTTGTATTCTTAAATTCAGTTTTATTCGCAGATACCCTATTCAACAGGGGTGGGTGTGACTTTAAAACACTTCCACTTACCAACTAGAATTTTCCAGACAGGAATATCAGGATTATTCCACTCGATCAGGTATTCCAGGATGTTGGTATGGAAACGTAGTGCCGCCAAGTTTACCATATTATTCTCTGCGGTGTCCACCTTGGTTATATCGGCACCAAGCTCAATGAGACATCTTACTGCCATCAGGGCACCAGAACTTGCTGCCAGTAATAAGGGTGATGACTTCAGACTGTCATGATGAAAATAATATTCAGTTTGAATTGATTACATCTCCTCAACATAAGAAAGGTCATTTTAAAACTAAAACCTTAATTCAGGACTCGATTTAATATTAAAATGATAGTAACTTAAGGTTTGGCAATTTATTCAAATAATGATGTGCCATTTGTAAGCCCCTGAAATAGTGGAGCAGAATTTCCCCCATAATTCTAAATCCTTACCTAGTAATGCGTATGCTAATATGCTTACTTCTATGCATGTAACTTCTTACTAATAAATGTTAAATTGGCTATTTAAACATGTAAAAATGCTAATTTATATTACTTACTTTTTAAATATTGCAGTTAGAATTTGTATTTTGTTCTCTTTCCATTATTAGTTTTAATTTATTGTAGTCTGTTTAGTTTCGTTAACATTTTGACATTTCACAAATGTTGCGCGGTAAAACTGTCATAATTCTAAGCCCATTTTGCTAACAGACGGCGCTGTTTACAATTGTATGGTGGCTCATTAGGAACACGTAAAAATGACCTTATAAATAAATAGGCAATTTTATCGTGCATTTTCACAAATAATGCACTATCGATTGTTTTGGCCTATTTGTTTTCTAAAAGAGTATTTATATAGCAAGAACTCATTACTTCATGAATGAAAGTGAATAAATAATTATAAATCGGTCATGCTTAGTTTAGCTTATCTCTTCCCCTCAAAATTATGAAATGTTATACGCACACAAACAAAGTATTTATGATATTATTGAAGTCACCTATATCGGGCCAGGCTTCCAAGTCATCGGGAGCCGCGGTGCCTCAGGTAGTAAGTCACTGGCTCGGTAACCAGGAGGTCCTGGGTTTCTGGCGTGCTTTCCGCCTGTTAGTGTCTGACAAGGCACTGTGTCTCCGTGGGACGAAAACCCAATTACGTACACCAAGAGTAGGCCATAGCGCCCCTGTCCGTACAAAATTCCTCAAAAATTGCACACTTCATGATGTTTTCCCGTCTACATTGCATAGTCAATGCATAATAGCAGGGTGTTAAACTTCATTTCATTTCTAAATCACCGGTTTTGGAGGTAGGGGTTTTTGGGATTGGGCCATTATTGATCCCATTCTATGGTGTCATAACTAAACAAATTTAAAAATGGTATAGTTCTCATTGTTTACACCCTCTCAAATTTCTATATTATGCGCCCGTTGAGTGGTTTCGGAGTAATTGCCACCGCCCCTCTCCTCTTATATTTTAATGTTTCCAAATGAAATGGAGTTTAACATCCTACTGTTCTGCTCCGAACTGAGCTAATACGCCATACAGTGTGCTATGAGGGAAATTTTGCTCGGACAGCGGCACTACAGCCTTCTCTTATATCGAATTTCAACTGCCAAGGGATCTTTTACGTACACTAGACAGCTGTTCTTGTCAGTCCCCCCCACCCCCCGTCCTGTATCACTGACTAGGGGGGGGGGGGCATGCCTGAAAATCTGAATGAACTTTCTCGGCCAATGCAGGGATCGAACACCCGACCTCCAGGCTAGCGAGCCAGCGTCCTACTTACTCAGCCACCGTGCCCCCCCCCCCCCCCCAATTAATGTTGCCATGCCTGTAAATTATTTGGAATCAATGAATTTATACCAATGATAACTGACAGGTACATAACATTAAAATTGATTAGACAACATAGGGTAGTATAGACAAATATTATTCTTTCAAGAGTTTTCATCCATTCATATTTTCACGCGTACATATTATGTCAACACACTTGTCCGTGCGTGTGTCTACAGATCCCAATTTATTATCCGACTTTGATGAAACTTAAATTGTATATTAATATCCCAAAGATTGCTATATATTATTCTTTTAGAAATAGCCCAAACAATCAATAGTGCATTATTTGTGAAAATGCACGATAACATAGCCACCATACAATTGTAAACAGCGACGTCTGTTAGCAAAATGGGCTTAGAATTATAACAGCTTTACCGTGCAACATTTGTGAAATGTCAAAATATTAACGTAAAACTAATAATGGAAAGAGAACAAAATACAAACTCTAACTGCAATATTTAAAAAGTAAGTAATATAAATTAGCATTTTTACATGTTTAAATAGCCAATTTAACATTTGTTAGTAAGAAGTTACATGCATAGAAGTAAGCATATTAGCATACGCATTACTAGGTTAGGGAGTAGAATTATTGGGGAAATTCCGCTCCATATGAAATAACCTAGTTTTTAGCCCAGATATAACCTAGTTTTTGTCAACATGAACTTCCTAAACAATTGAAAAGTGTCATCAGGTGCTATCACATACTGAGATTGTGGAAATCTCATGGTATCACATATTGAGACTGTATAAACCTTGTGCTATCACATATTGAGTCTGTATAAACCTTGTGCTATCACATACTGAGACTCTGTAAACATCATAGTATCACTGTATAAACCTCCTGGTATAACCTATTGAGACTGTGTAAACCTCCTGGTATCACATATTGAGACTGTGTAAACATCCTGGTATCACATATTGAGACTGTGTAAACCTCCTGGTATCACATATTGAGACTGTGTAAACCTCCTAGTATCACATATTGAGACTGTGTAAACATCCTGGTATCACATATTGAGACTGTGTAAACCTCCTAGTATCACATATTAAAAAAGAAATATTGAAACTATGTAAACTTACTCATTTTTAGTTTGTAGCTCCATTAATCCTGAATTTTTTCTGATCATCAACGCCAGGATGTCTTCATGATTAAAGAAAGCAGCGTGATGTATGGGTGCCCACCCATCCTGATCTATAGCTAATACATTAGCATAGTTGGCTAAAAGACATGCAACAGCATCTAATGAACCACATCTAGCTGCCATATGCAATCCAGTTGGACCTAAAAACAAACAAAAATTTCACAGATATTCAAAATTAGTTTCAGACAAATTCATAGCTTAAAAGTCACAGCAATGATTGTTCATATGGTCATATATTTCAATATCTAAACGTAGGTATTATTTTAATGCAAAGATTATATAAATATGTAATTATGCACATCTGAGTATTAAAAATCTTCACATAAAATGATCTGGCTTTTGGCCTGTATGAAAATGATAATTAGTATGACTATATTTATCCAAGAGAAATCAAGATGGCGGTGTCAATCTAGTAACCCATGCTATATATATCTATTTTAATCGGCTTTAAATCTGAAAGTAATGTTGTCTAATCTAAGGAAATTTACGATTTTTTTTTCAAAAAGTGGTAAACTATGTGACTGAAAGAATAAACTCGGTATGGAACTATGTGACTTAAAGGGGTAAGGTCAGTATGGAACGATGTGATAGAAAGGTAAGGAAGTGATGATCTTGGAGTGAACCTATATCTAACTGAAGATAGAAGACGGGCAAATTCCAAGCAAAAAATATGAAATGATTGCGATTTATTCGGACAATGAGAAATAAAATTAAAATATCTAGAAACTAAACAATAATATTTCAAATAAAGCAAATATCAGGTGTGGCATTGCTGCATGGTGATTACCTTGATATATGTATATATATATATATATAGGACAGCTATTTGGTATTGATGCAATGTACAAAAGGAGCTTACAACTCATCATCTAAACAGCAGGCATTGAATTATAAAACATTGTAATTGATGATCTATATAGCAAGTGATTTTAACTGGGATCTATATTGCAAGTGATTGTAATTGATGGTGTGTACAGCAAGTGATTGTAATTGATGGTTTGTATATAGCAAGTGTCTGTAATTGATGATCTATACAGCAAGTGATTGTAATTGATGGTGCATATGATAGGTTTATGCAAATGATGGTGTATATACAGCAGTGTTTGTAATTGATGAATATAATTGTAATCTACCAGTGAAATTTAAACACAATCATGCTTTTACCTTCCAACTCCTCGACTGTGGAATCTTTATATGATTAACAGCATAGTCAGTATATTTTATAGTCAATATATATTTTACACATCTAATTAACTTAAAAACCTAAACATCATTTATATGACAAGGTCAACAACACACCAGCAAAGAGAGAGAAATGGGGTTTATTGTCCACTCGACGTTCAATTTTATTTCAATAACTGGCTTGCACATAAGGGTCTTTAGCAGTGAGAGGAAACCGGAGGACCCCAAAAATACCCATAAGGCTGGATCACACATGCAAATACCCATAAGGTTGGATCACACAAGCAAATACCAGAAAAGTTTCCCTCGTGGCTCCTTGAAAGGACAAACATTCGTTCAGTTACAGGATTTTTCAAATAAGGGGGTGCAAATCAGATTCTTGACTAATATTTTTGGAACTTTCTAGTAATTTACTCCTGAGAAAACAAGCCAACAGTGAGGCTGATGTCTCCCGCCGAAATCCCAAAATAAATAGATGACACATATTAATTAATCGGACATTTATTGTTTTCAAAAGTATGGAGCAATCAAACTATACACTAAGTTTCATCACTCTCTAACAGATAGAATCAAGATTATCTTGTCTCAAAGTACAGACCAATGAAATTGATTAGCTCTGCTTAGCTTCAGCTCGAAATGTTAATCATTGAACTCAGTCAAGACATTCACCTAATGAACATCTATATCAAGTTTAAACATTCTACCTCAATTAAAAGTTATTATGTTCCAAAGTCTTGACCAATCGCTGCTTAGCCTAGGCAGAAAATTCTCACTATCAAACTTAGTCAAGGTAATGATATAATAATATGAATCTATATTCTGAGTTTCATCGCTCTCACTTCATTATAACCAAATTTACCGTGCCCCAAAGCATCAACCAATCAGATTGCTTATATCTGCATCAAACTCCATCAAGGCATTCACCTATGAATGCCTACATGAAGTTTGAACACTGTAGCTCAGTTAGAAGGAGAGTTATTGTGTTTCAAAGTTTCGGCCAATCAAATTGCTTATCGCTCGCTTACCCTGAGCAGAAAATGTTCATTATCGAACTTAGTCAGGGTATTGATGTAATGAAACTATACACCAAGTTTCATCACCCTCACTTAATTAGAACTAAAGTTATCGTGTCCCAAAGCATCAACCAATCAAAATGCTTATCTTTACTTACCCTGAGCAGAAAATGCTCACCTTCGAACTCCATCCAGGCATTGACCTAATAAACGCATACACCAAGTTTGAACATTTTAACTCAGTTAGAAGGAGAGTTATTGTGCTCCAAAGTTTCGGCCAATCAAATTCCTTATCGCTCTACTTACCCTGAGCAGAAAAGGTTCATTATCGAACTTAGTCAAGGTATTGATATAATGAAACTATACACCAAGTTTCACCACACTCACTTAATTAGAACTAAAATTATCTTGTCCCAAAGCATCAACCAATCAAATTGCTTATCTCTGCTTACCCTATGCAGAAAATGTTCATCTTCGAACTCAATTAGGGGGAGAGCTATTGTGTCCCAAAGGGTGTGACGGACAGACAAGACGGACGGACAACCCATTTTAATAGTCCCCCAACTTTCTTCGAAAGGCGGGGCACAATAAAACACAGCAAAGTCAACTAAGAATTGTAATTTGTTAAATTCTAATTTCAGTTAGTGCAATATATTTGTCCTGGTTCCAGAGACATAGCTATGATCTCCGATAGGTTGGTGGAAACATCTAATATTTCCCACAAAAAGATTTCATAAATTGGATGGATGTTTGACGTGACACTAACCTGTTCCCATGATGTTATTACGTCGGACATTGACATCCATAGATTGTAACAGCAGTAATGCAATAATCTGTGGTCTGTTAAACATGGCTGCATAGTGAAGGTATGATAAACCATGTTCATCTTGTTTACCCAGACGAGACGCAGGCATTTTACGACACAGAGCATGAAATATAACAACCAAGCCTCGCTGTGCTGCTGCCTTCAAACCATTCTGTGGAGTCTGAAAAGGAAGATAGAGGAGTGATTTCTGCGGTATATTATCACAGATGCAATGCACGAAGAGAAATCTGTCAATAATTGCTCATATACATGTAGATCTATCTGGTACAGATCTATTTAGTAAAGATCTGTAATAATAATAATAATAATAATGTATATTTGTAAAGCGCCAATTCATCCACAAATGCATGCTCTAGGCGCGTACTATGTACTCTATGGTCACTATTTACACAAAAATCCTGATCCCCTTCAACTAAAATGCGGTGGTAAATAGGGGAGTTTTTAATTTCGTTTTAAAAGATACAAGTAATGGAGCTGTTTTAAGATGATGGGGTAAGGAATTCCACAAAAAAAAGTGCACTGTACTGGAATGTTTGTGATAAGCACATATCTTGTGATTTTAAATTACAATGATAAAAACCTCAATGATAAAACTTAGAACACTCAGACCCTCCTCCCCTCTACCATACACCTATAATAATAACCCTTAGAACACTCAGACCCTCCTCACCTCTACCATACACCTATAATAATAACCCTTAGAACACTCAGACCCTCCTCACCTCTACCATACACCTATAATAATAACCCTTAGAACACTCAGACCCTCCTCCCCTCTACCATACACCTATAATAATAACCCTTAGAACACTCAGACCCTCCTCCCCTCTACCATACACCTATAATAATAACCCTTAGAACACTCAGACCCTCCTCACCTCTACCATACACCTATAATAATAACCCTTAGAACACTCAGACCCTCCTCACCTCTACCATACACCTATAATAATAACCCTTAGAACACTTAGACCCTCCTCACCTCTACCATACACCTATAATGGAAATAAAACAAATTACCTTGTATTTCAGAGCTTTTTTATATCCAAAATATTTCTTGAACTGTTCATGTAGTGGTATTTCATGTATTGGCAGTTTTTTAGGTTTTAAAGTTTGAAGTTCTTCGTGAAAAGCTCGAATCCACAAAGGTTTCTGAGGATTGGCACTATAGTAAGTTTCAAACTCTAACATTATCACATAGTAACTAAAAAATAATTCATACAATAAGTAAAAAGATAGTACTACCAATCACAAAATATGGAACAATGTGTCATTTTTTCAAAATTTCAAAGAGAAGCAACACACAGAAAATTCAGGACATAGAGATGTCAATGGGTCTCCAAGGAAACATGCTCTTCTCTGTTCGGAGCATTTTAAATCTTCTGCTTACAGATGTGATCCTGCCAATCGCCACTAAAAAAAATACATTTTGGAATTGCCATTTGCAAGTGAATTGGGCAAAGAAATAGTATAATGAAAATCAGAAATAAAAACATGAAATAAGAAATGGGTTAAATGTCTTGAACTTTGAAGTAAATAAAGCTGTTTTTATTCATCAATTGGCTACAATTCGAATTTGGTGTAAAAGAATAATACAACAATACATTAGAGCTGGGCAATATACCTAGAAACAGATATCGCCATATTTTTTGAAAATATTGCGATACATCGTGATATTTTATAAAAGGTCAATACTTTCAGTTTATCACTTTTTAAATGTAAATAAACATGCATAAAAAGTTGGAAATACCCCTCAATATTATTATTTCTAGTCAATATTATTTTTAGCATACACGGTACCAAATTAACAAACATTAATTCAAGATGGTTCAAAATTAAAAATATTTCGAATGAAGGAGGCCCAAACAACATAAAAAAAAGTTTGAGTTCTTTCGTCCGTGCATATTTTCATAGCTACGGGTACGTTTGGACTTTGTTTACCCTTGCAAACTCGTTCTTTCCCATTAAAGAGTATACCTTATTGAAAATGCATTATACAATACAAGGATACTAAATTAAACTAAAAAACATAAGTGCTGAATGATAATCAGTCTACCGGAACTCCCAATGTAATTGGCATTACAATGTTTTTATATTTCTGCTTTATTAAATTTCATGCAATCTTAAAATCAATGATTTCTTTCGAAAATCAAAGTATCGGTCTTCACCATTCGTCAAGATGTATGGAAATCGAACAGAAACAGGTATAATTCTAACCGGTGGAAAGGTGGACGATAAGTCATGTGACGTAAATAAAGCTCTGCATCGGCATGGTATTTTGCACGGTTTTTATTTCTGTGACAGTTTTATTTCGAAATACCGAAATATCGCCCAGCTCTACAATACATGTGACTGTTTTAAAGGGACTATCCCAATTTGAACAGAGTCTCAAAAATAAAAGTCTTAGTGCATATGAAATATAGAGGAATGGTGTAGGCCTATTTACCTTATCTCACAATTTCACTCTGACCTCACATGATTTAAAAGGAATTTGTCAGTGTGTACAACATAAAATAAAACTTACTTTTTACCATCAATCTCTCTGATAGGAACTTTATACTGTTCTGGTACTTGTATCACAGGATCTAACATTTTATTGAGAAAATTCTGTGATTCTGAATGTAGATCTTCATATGAATCTATGAATGGTTGAGGCAGTTTCTTCATTTCATCAGTTTCCAGATCAATCACAATTCCTGAATAATAAAAGTAATTAATATAGATGGGATAGGATTGAAGGGTAAAAACAATCAGTCTCCATATCCCCAGTAGTCTTCTGTTCAACTTCACTAACCTGTGGCTTAATAGATGGGGGGACAAGTACTCAAATTATCTGCCCTTACCAACCAATCCCCATACTTCTCGCAGTGTTTCGTTTGACTATACCTAATCCCACATAATAATAATAATAATAATCGTTTTCTATAGCGCTGAACATTCAGTCAGTCTGACTGCTCTGTGGCGCTTTCTGTCCCAAATTATGACTGGTCAATGGCACGATTAACAACCAATTGCTAACTGAGTAACAAAAGCTTTACGCTTTAAACAGATCTCTAAGTTGGACCAAATATGTTTCCATAACGTGACGTTATGACTCAAGATTTTATTATCCATAGCAGAATATTGCAGAAAAACTAGTTGCGTGACAAATGAGGCTATCAAATCGAATACAATATAAACTCCTTGGAGACGAACATACTTTCATCGTTTCTAATACTTTAAATCACTTTACAGAAGACCCACAGTAATCTCTACAGTGGAGTAGAACAGAATAAGATCATTGGGGGATGTGAGGATTATTAAAATAAACAATAAACAATTTATCTAGTTTTTTTGTCTTCACAATAATAGACATGAAATGTTCATGCAAGTTTAAACTAATGCTTACCACCATGGAGGTTAAAATAGCGTTCTCCATAACTGAAATTATGACATCGAAAATCTGATCCCAGTATAAGGGGGGGTAACTCTCTTTCTGTTCGACATTCATCAGCTGAAAAACAGAGTTTGTTTAGTATTATCTAGATAGAGTACTACCATCCTTTATTCTCTCTTATTACAAACATGCAGCTAATCAATGTTGGACTCAAAGAAGGGTAATTCTCGATACTCATTAAAACTAATTAAACCCTATGAGATTAAACAAATGACAGTCTGAAACCCAAAATACTGCTTGTTGCATCCCATCAAACAAATTAGAGACAGATGATATATTTCTTATATGTATATCTTTTAACTGTCGAAATCATCAAGGGTATTATAGCCCTGTGTATTCAGGCACTGTATACTGCTATTTGTACGATTCAGACACATGTTCAGTCAGTTTCAAGCAGTCCAGATGTTAAAGAAATGAAAAGGGTTTTAACGCCCTCTTTCTCCACACTGACTGGGCTAATAAAGACGGTCAGTGGTAAAAACTTTTAAAAAAAAAAAACATAAAATACATCACCTGCAACAGGCGGTAATAATCGTGTTATATCTGGTATCTTCATCTTTTTACGCATACCCATTAAAAATGGTGTTAAAAAACTAACTAGTTTTAAGAGTTCGATATTACGCCTGACCTCTGATTTATTTGGTAAATAAGATTTAATAATTTCTTCGTGCATTTGTAAACGAGTTTTAATCCGTTCGTATCCTGTATGGTCAATACGATTATCCAATAAACGAACAATACTTGACACTAGCCAATCAGAATCCACTAAATACATGTCTTTGTGGTGTTTTAATTGTTTTTGGAGAAGAGTTATCTTCATGCTCAAGTCTTCTGCATGACTCATAAAAAATCTCCTCTCTTCCATCATCTCCGAGTCTCCCGGTAAATCCATTGGAATTCGGTTGTATATATTTGTGTAATCTGGATCGGCTGTGATGTCAATTAGACCTGAAATACAGAATCGTTAAAAATTTGATGTTATACAAGGATACTTGCTAAGACCACTAATAATCTCGAGGCATACATACTACAATTTGGCTTAGGGAAACTATCAAATTAAAAAAAACGGACTTGTGTGTTCCAAAGTTATGAGATATCTGTCACAGACTAGAGTGGTTAAGTTTTAAAAACTCAATATGTATTGTAAAGGTTCTGTTTAATTGTTCATACAGTGTGATATGAGGCAAATATTGCCGGGAAACGTGTACAGGTTCTTTTACGTGCACAACAGTGTGTACACTGGACATTGGTTTTATGTGCCGTCCAAACGACTATACGTTGTCCTTTGCAAGTTCTTCCATCCTGCACCACCCACAAAGGGGCACCATGCCGGGATCAAACTGGTTTTACTTGCTGAGCCACCTTGGCTCCCAGTTTATATTCTACTTTAAAATAGAAGGATATATCGATTCCAATATTCACTATTCATTTGTCATCTGCCATAATCTGATTCCATTCTCAATTTGTGAAATATGGATTTAACAGCAACTTACCAGCACTTGTAAATTCATTTAGAAGAGATTTCTTTGTTTCTGGTTTGCCATGAGAGTCCACGTCTAAATTCATCCGCCATCTCTCTGAGAATTTAGTCCGTTTATCTTTTGGAATATAGGCTCCATGCCACATACCCTTCATCATATAATCCACACTGACCATTGTCTGCCCAATTTTCGTGTCAATATACGCTGGGGCCAGCTGACATGAAGTACTCTGATCAAAATTAGCTTCCAGTGACAGTGTTGGGGTTTGATTTAAGACATATATTCCATTTATTAGTTCTCGAATGATTTGATGAACTTCGCGATAATCTAACGGTGTCACTGTCTCATCAACTGGCAGTAACAGAATTGATTTATTAGAGTTTGTGGGATTGACGTTGCTTATCAAACCGACGGGAGGGTCCGTAGGAAATTTAAAATCGTCTGTGGATAACATCCAATGTCGTGTGGAATACTCCAGTAATTCTTGGCACTCATAATTATCATAACGCTCAAAAAAACTGATGGCATTTCTGGCCATCAACGATATTTGCTGAGCTTCATCAGAATTTTGTTGCTCTCCAGTCGACATCATGATGGACGAAAACTAGGTTGTTTTCTTAGTCCGGAAATGTTTGTATAGTTTGATGTTTCTATCTGATATTCATTTTAGAGTCTGAAAAATATAATGGAATACATTAAACTACAAATCCAAACCACGCCTACATATGTTTGTTTTCATCTATGATAATAATTGCAAAGATAGCTGCAAAGTACTTTAATTAGTATAATTATGATTTCCTCATAGTCACTTGCAAGATGTAGCCACTTTCTTAGTTTTTCGCGGAAATTAAATTTCAATAATACTAATTAACTCAATGAAAAAAAACAAACAAACATGAATTATTGTAGTGTTATTATTTCAGGGCCATATGGGCCACAGACCTTATTACTTGTATCTGAATCTGAAGGGATACGTTGAAGCGACAAATTCTGGCTTTCATTAGCCTGTACAGCTACCAACAACAGAGTAGGCCTATACATAATTTTCATAAAACATAGTTGACTCCAGATGAGTGTTGACTGTTGTGCTGTTTTCGGTATGTGTCAGTTTAGATTTCATTTGTTTGTTTTTCTTAAATGCAAAAATTGACTCGCCTCCCAATTAAATATGCATTGAAAAGTGTGATTTATGAAAAAATGAGTATCTTTACTGTTAAAATGATACCTGTCAGTAGATTTGTTTTCATTCTTCACAAAGCGTCATAGTTTCCAAGCGCAACCATCCTCCATCTTGGATAGAATACAGAGCGCGCACCTGCCACCCTTAAATTCGCCGTAGTCGCGAATCTTTAAATAATTGTTTCTATAAATGTCTGCAATACGTCTTCTTTCATGTAAAATTTAATTATTTCCTGGATTTGTTGGATACGATAACCTGTTCTGTTGCGTCAACGTTAAATGTTTTCTCAAATTACCGAAAGGCTGGAAAACCGAATATTTTTTTTCTAAGGGGGAGTAACTACCGGTATGGTTTGTTGACAATTTTTTTTTTAAATTGTCAGAAAACGACTCAGAAAACGTGTATTATCATTAGACATGACACAAATTATCCTACATAATGGCGTGAAGATGCCAATTGTTGGACGTAAGTGAAATAGACATATAATAATGTAGATAATGTATCACGGTAGCTTGTCCCGGGTTTTATAATATAAAAGTAAAAAGAACATTATTATGATATGATGATTCTTCATGTAACTATATAATTATTATTATATATGAGGAGGCCTAAAAGTTACCGTACGGCATACTTTAATAGAACCGGTACAGATAACTAGTAAAACGATGGTGGAAAGTTTAAAATAGGCAGTCATGGCGGTCACACGATTTACCCTAGTTCAGCTCTGAACGACATATAGGTTTCATTACACTCGCCCTGTATACTGTATGTGTGGCCCTGTGGGGGAGGGGGGTGGCCTATAGTGGTCTAGAGTGCCTCGCTTCGACCTCTAGCTGGCCGGTCACCTCTGGCTTGCGACTGTGGTTTCGATCCCTGGTGTGAGCGTATGTGGCATGGAGATAGGGGCGCCTTCTCAACCTTGTGGGTTTCCTCTGGGCACTCCGGTTTCCTCTGGGCACTCCGGTTTCCTCCCACTACTAAAGACCCCTACGCGCAAGCGAATTATTGAAATAAAATTGAACCATATGTTAGTCCCAAAATAACCTAGTTTGTGTCGAGTGGACGTTAAACCGTATTTCTCTCTCTTTTTTGTATGTTCAGGGACGTGCTATTGAATTTTTGTCGAAAAAGTTTAGCTTTCCAGTCAATTTTACTGGGCAACTTTTTACTGCTAAACGGACATGTGTCAGTCACTGTGAAGGCCCGACGAATGAACATGCATCTTAGTGACAGAAAATAAGACCTTGCTTTCTCACTAGAACCAGATGAGCGACACAACATGCTGTTAAAAATACGTCCCCGTCTTCTAACCAACTTCTATGAAAGGGTAACGCACAAATTTACAAACTCGGCCAAATACATTACTTAATACATTATTATGTGCAATGCGACCTCTGTGTGTCCATTTCTAGGTGCAAAGAATGGCGATTTAGGTCCTTTAAGTATATTTTAGCATTGATTGATGACCCAGAGAGTTGAATATGGGCTTTTCATGTTAATATATATCTATATAACATTTGAAGCCAGAAAAAAGACCTGCAGTAGGCAGATTAAGCTCTTGCACACATCTTTAAGTGGAAAATAAATAATATTCTGAAGACTCAAGGGGGACAACTCTTACTATTTTGTACCATTTGATTCATGTTTATAAAGTATGGCCACAGAACACTAATTATTGCCCCATTGACTTTAATGTTAATTCTCGTCTCTTAGACCGGCTGTAACTTTTTCCCAAATATTCGTTGGGAAAAACGCTTTCTGCCACAGATGGAGCAACATGTGGCAGACTCTTGCCCAAAAGCATGTATGAGGTTCTTCATGAAAAACTTGAGATAGACAAGCTGGAAGTAGAGACAGCTAACCTTGCAATTTTCGGCCCTCCCTTTCAACGTAACCAACCTCACAACTCTTGTATCCTTCCGCCTCAAAATCATGAATATTCACCAAAACCTGGCAGAAAATGTATTTTCAAACCCTTTTCTTCGATTCTACACCAAAAATTCAACAAAAATCGCCATGCAAAAGGAGGAAAAAGGGAAAGGGAGAGAAGGACTAAAAATAACTTTCGCCCTTGTTTCGTGGGTGACTGCCCAGGAATATTTGGTGATCTGTGTCCTATATAGGGGTGAAACTTCGGATATCACCAAAAGGCCTTTTGTATTTGCTTCCCATATGTTCTGGCAACATGCTGGTGAAAGGAAATCAAAATCTCAGAATAACTGCAAAAATGATGGCCCTTTAAGTATACATGCTGCTTTAAGTACAGTGGTGCATCTCAGGTCCCTGGGCCTTTTGTGCTAAAATTTAAAAAATCTTTTTTAATAGAGGCAGTATTTGAGCTCTGTGAAAAAATTAGACAAGTTACAAACAAACTACATAGAAAACACTCATAATTTGGAATTTTTATCAAAAATATATTTTTTTACTGCCATGTCATGAAAAATGTATAAAATTTACATGTAGCATCTGTCAAAAACCCAATAATTTTCCACTTTTTTATATAGCCAGACTGGCAAGTAATATATTTTTGGAAACCCTGGACAATATGCAAACAGAAAAATCACAAATCAATTGCATTGATTGTAATTATAGAGGTCTGTACTGAAACATGTAACCCCACCCCCTAAAAATGTCAATGACTGAATCAATCTTATCTTTGGTTGCAGAGCTAACATAACCAAAGGAATCTGTCTAACAGATATGTTTTACCATCCCTGGCTAATATATGTACATAGAAGCTAAAATAGGTGCAATTAATATGAATTATGGTTAAAATAGGCCTTGCTGGAAGAATAAAAAAGGTATATTCGGCCTATGTCCACCCCTCTCTAACAAAAGGGTCACAGAATACACAATTTTCACAAATTTGGAAATAGTTTAATGTTTTCAACATCTCAAACCTCAGAGGCATCATACAAATCTTTATTGCAATTATTGTACTGAAGTAAGATGTCTGGACCTTTACATCAATTGCCTTAAAAAATGAAGTCAAAAAGGTAGTTATGACATAGTTGACAACATAAAAGAGGCCTGAAAAGGAGCAAAATTAACATTTTACTGTTCTATAAGTGACATAAATGCAACAAACACCACAAATCCTAGATTTTGATAAGAAAATATTGACCATTAAGCTGACATTTACACATCTACATCAGTTCTGTATCAGGATGTGGTCTTACTGGCCTGACATGTCTCAAGGTTCTAAGTTTGACTATGAACAAAAAAGGTCAGAAATCCTTGAAATGTACAAAATGACCATTTATTGGCAAAAAATAACATTCCCATCTGTAATTCAACAACAAATTCCAATTATTATCATTTAATTGTCAACACAGGTGCAATTAAATCTCTCAAAACACATTAATAAAAATGGGTGGGGTGGGGCATTTATAGCCCCTCTAAATAGAAAGATGGAGTGAAAAATGTCTACAAAGACTGGGATATTGCTTCCTACATGAAGAAAATGCAAGAATTTAATGCTTTGAAGAAGAAAAAAATGCTTATTCTGGGTAAAATAGTGGCCAAATTGAGCCTACCCCTGTTTTGACCATTTTGTACAAACCCATCTGCTGAATATCATTAACTCAGTGCTGCCAATTTTCCATTTTCTGTAGGAAAACTGGAGCTATTTCTAAACATAACAAACTTATAGATCCCATCTAAGTTACATTAGCAATAAAAATAAGGGCATTTTTAGAAATTTTGAGTCATTTGAGTAGGTATGAAAGCATTAATTTTTACATCGAAATGGGAGAATCTGGAGATTTTCTGTTAATATTCCTGATTTTTAGACAAAATTAGGTGAAATTACAATGTTGTTCACTTTATCTGTGCTTTCTGAGGCTGAATACACCAAAATTGGACATTGAAATATTTTTCTTACTGTTAGAAATTAAATAAAAACTGAAAATTGGAAAATTTGCAGTAAAATCACAATTTTTCCCAAAACTTTGATAAATTTTTTTCTAAATTTAATTTTTTTTAGTTTTTCTGTAGTCAAGTCATTTTATACATATTTTCTGACAAATTAGTCATCATATTTTCAAAACTAAGGCATATCAGTAACAGCCTTGTCATACACAGACAGGCCACAGAACACTAATTATTGCCCCATTGACTTTAATGTTAATTCTCGTCTCTTAGACCGGCTGTAACTTTTTCCCAAATATTCGTTGGGAAAAACGCTTTCTGCCACAGATGGAGCAACATGTGGCAGACTCTTGCCCAAAAGCATGTATGAGGTTCTTCATGAAAAACTTGAGATAGACAAGCTGGAAGTAGAGACAGCTAACCTTGCAATTTTCGGCCCTCCCTTTCAACGTAACCAACCTCACAACTCTTGTATCCTTCCGCCTCAAAATCATGAATATTCACCAAAACCTGGCAGAAAATGTATTTTCAAACCCTTTTCTTCGATTCTACACCAAAAATTCAACAAAAATCGCCATGCAAAAGGAGGAAAAAGGGAAAGGGAGAGAAGGACTAAAAATAACTTTCGCCCTTGTTTCGTGGGTGACTGCCCAGGAATATTTGGTGATCTGTGTCCGTATAAAGTTATACATGTTAACTTCAGTTGGAACTTTTAAGATTAAAGGGAGTGAACTGGTGAAGTCTAGTTTAGAATCAGCTGTAGCTGCTGGATACAGAGCTATTGGTAAATATTTATTGTTACTGTTGAGCATCAAAGGTATATGATCAATAAAAAATCTTATTCTTTTGTTGCTATATAGATACCACTGATAAAAATCTAATTCTCTAGTTACTATAGATACCACTGGTGTGTATAAAAATCTAATTCTCTTGTTGCTATAGATACCACTGGTGTGTATAAAAATCTAATTCCCTTGTTAGTGTTACTACACTGTATATAGATACCTCTGGTGTGTATAAAAAACTGATTCTCTTGTTGCTATAGATACCTCTAGTGTATAAAAATCTGGTTCTCTTGTTACTATAGATACCGCTGGCGTGTATAAGAATGAGGTTGATATAGGAAGGACTATAAAAGATATTCTACCTCGGCATGGTTTAACCCGATCAGATATTTTTATTACAAGTAAGCTAGGTAAGTGTTGTATCATACATTGTGTAATATTTGGAGTAAAATATTACAAAAAAACACAAATATCAATTTTTCATCAAAAGCATGCTGCACTAAAAATTATTTCTTTTTTCAGGACCGAAAGACCATGGTAAGGAAAAATGTCGAGCTGCATGTTTGAAATCAATCGCTGATTTACAATGTGAATATCTTGATCTGTATCTTATACACTGGCCTGGAGGTCAAGGTCTTCAACCTAGTGACATAAAACATAAGCTGTTACGTCAGGGTAGTTGGCAAGCCATGGAAGACTTATATGATGAAGGTACTGAAGGGTTCCTCTATAACAGTCTTGTTGATTTCCACTAATATAACACATGTTACATGTTGACTACAAATGTTATGACATATTGTCAAACCTATACCCAACAGTATGAAACCATTTTGATAATATATATTGTGTATTTTTAGATTGATATTTTTTAGATTGATAATATATAACTTGTATTTACAGGTAAAATTCGTGCTTTAGGTGTATCAAATTATTTACAGAGACATTTAGAAGAATTATTAGAATATAGCAGAGTGCGTCCAGTCGTATTACAGGTAGGCAACATTTACTTACACTTTTTTTCAAAACAGAATTCAAAGGCTGCAATTTAATTTTTATTACGTATTTATATTTTAAAGTGAGGGGTTGGATATGCGCGCTGTATCATATGGTCTGTCAATGAGTCAACTGGCGTGGTTTCTATTCCTAGGTTGTTCATGACAAGAAGTAGGGTCACCTGTTCAACTTTGTGGGTTTTCTCTGGGTGCTCCTTTGGTTTCGTCCCACTGCTAAAAATCCCTACTCACAAGCGAATTATTGAAATAAAATTGAACCAATATAACCTAGTTTCTCTGTCTATACATTTTAAAGAAACACAGGCTCATGACAAAATGAAAGCAAACTTTATGACTGGATGAATACAAACTTATGACAGGGTGAGACACAAACTTTATGACTGGTGAGACAGGTGAATACAGACCTTATGACTGGTGAATTCAGACTTGTTTGTTTGAATACAGACTTTATGAATGGTGAATACAGACTTTATGACTGGGTACTGGGTGAACACAGTGAGTGAATGATTGGCAGTGAGATATTTATAGGTTGTTAATATAAACTATAGTGTGAGATATTTTATAGGTCGAATATCATCCACATCTGGTACAACATCAACTAGTAGAATTCTGTAAGAAAAATAAAATAACATTTCAAGCGTATTCTTCACTTGGTACTTCTGATCCAGAGAACAAGGTAACGATATATCTCGTTATGATATCTTGTCACATCAAAGTATTTTATCATTTATCTAGTTTTTGGTAAACAAAGGTGTACAATGTCGTATTTCGTTTCTTGCCAATCTGGAATAGTTTTTGAATAGACACGGTTCTGTGAAATGATCTGTTTAATTGAAGTTTATGTGATATGTATGTCAGTATGTGGAATTCTTGGTGCAACCTATCGACCCTTTGAAAGCAAAACAAGCCAACAGTGAGGCTGATGTCCCCCGCCGAAATCCCAAAATAAATAGATGACACATATTAATTAATCGCACATTTATTTTATTCAAACGTATCGAGCAATCAAACTGTACACGAAGTGTCATCCAAAAGTGTTTAATAAAGAAAAATGCTAAAACCGACGAGAAAAATGAAAATGTACCCTAGTTAGGGGGACCCTAAAGGCAGACAAAAAGGCCCCACGCTTGACAAAAGGGCCCCTTTGGCCAAGGGAAAGGGCCCTCGTGTCCGAGTCAATCGTTTCTATACACTGTTACTGTCGAATCCATTACTGAGTGAGAATGCAGTCATTGTATTGGCATAAAAATAATCAATCAAGATGAACCTAAGTTATCTTGTCCCCAAGTATCAACCAATCAAATTGCTTATCTCTGCCTTCCCTAAGAAGAAAATGCTCATCTTCGAACTCCATCAAGGCATTCACCTATGAATGCCTACACACCAATTTTGAACATTTTAACTCAATTATTGTGTTCCAAAGTCTCGGCAAATCAAATTGCTTATTGCTCTGCTTACCCTGAGCAGAAAATGCTCATTATCGATCTTAGTCAAGGTATTACTGTAATGAAACTATACACCAAGTTTCATCACTCTCACTTAATTAGAACTAAAGTTATCGTGTCCCAAAGCATTAACCAATCAAATTGCTTATCTCTGCTTACCCAAAGCGGAAAATGCTCATCTTCGAACTCCATCAAGGCATTGACCTAATAAGCATATACACCAAGTTTGAACATTTTAACTCAATTAGAAGGAGAGTTATTGTGTTCCAAAGTCTCGACCAATCAAATTGCGTATCGCTCTGCTTACCCAGAGCAGAAAATGCTCATTATTGAACTTAGTCAAGGTATTACTGTAATGAAACTATACACCAAGTTTCATCACTCTCGCTTAATTAGAAGTCTCGGCAAATCAAATTGCTTTTTGCTCTGCTTACCCTGAGCAGAAAATGCTCATTATCGATCTTAGTCAAGGTATTACTGTAATGAAACTATACACCAAGTTTCATCACTCTCACTTAATTAGAACTAAAGTTATCGTGTCCCAAAGCAGCAACCAATCAAATTGCTTATCTCTGCTTACCCAAAGCGGAAAATGCTCATCTTCGAACTCCATCAAGGCATTGACCTAATAAGCATATACACCAAGTTTGAACATTTTAACTCAATTAGAAGGAGAGTTATTGTGTTCCAAAGTCTCGACCAATCAAATTGCGTATCGCTCTGCTTACCCAGAGCAGAAAATGCTCATTATTGAACTTAGTCAAGGTATTATTGAATGAAACTATACACCAAGTTTCATCACTCTCGCTTAATTAGAACTAAAGTTATCGTGTCCCAAAGCATCAACCAATCAAATTGCTTATCTCTGCTTACCCTAAGCGGAAAATGCTCATCTTCGAACTCCATCAAGGCATTGACCTAATAAGCATATACACCAAGTTTGAACTCAATTAGAAGGAGAGTTATTGTGTTCCAAAGTCTCGACCAATCAAATTGCGTATCGCTCTGCTTACCCTGAGCAGAAAATGCTCATTATCGAACTTAGTTATGGTATTACTGTAATGAAACTATACACCAAGTTTCATCACTCTCACTTAATTAGAACTAAAGTTATCGTGTCCCAAAGCATCAACCAATCAAATTGCTTATCTCTGCTTACCCTAAGCAGAAAATGGTCATCTTCGAACTCCGTCAAGACATTGACCTAATAATCATATACACCAAGTTTGAACATTTTAACTCAATTAGAAGGAGAGTTATTGTGTTCCAAAGTCTCGACCAATCAAATTGCGTATCGCTCTGCTTACCCTGAGCAGAAAATGCTCATTATCGAACTTAGTCAAGGTATTACTGTAATGAAACTATACACCAAGTTTCATCACTCTCACTTAATTAAAACTAAAGTTATCGTGTCCCAAAGAATCAACCAATGAAATTGCTTATCTCTGCTTACCCTAAGCGGAAAATGCTCATCTTCGAACTCCATCAAGGCATTGACCTAATAAACACATACACCAAGTTTGAACATTCTAGCTTGATTAGGAAGAGAGTTATTGTGTCCCAAAAAGTGTGACGGACAGACAGACGGACGGACAGACAGACAGACGGACGAACCCATTTTAATATATATAGTCAACACCATTCAATCAAACTTTGCCTGTATATAACCCCTGATGCATTTTTATACGCCCACATTTTTATGTGGACGTATATTGTCGTCGCCCCTGTCCGTCCGATTTTGACGAAACTTGAAATATAGGTTTATCCCCAAAAGATCTCGGCTGCTTTCGATATTGGCATGTATCGGATGAAAACTTCATGGATTATGGCCCCTGATTGTACGAAAAATCACGTTTTTAGCTTGTGGACCCTATAGAGGTCACAATTTTGAATCGATTTTGATGAAACTTGACATGCATGTTTATAACCCAAAGATCTTGGTTCCTTTCGATATTTGCACCTATCGGAATGTAATTTCCTGAATTATGGCCCCTGATTGTCCGAAAAATCACCCTTTTCAGCTTGTGGTTCCTCTGGAGGTCACAATTATTAACCGATTTAAAAAACCGTTTGATTATATCACCGTTACACCCTAAGGAAGGTTGAGTTCGAATTTCGGGAAAATCGGACGAAAATTGCCATACAAAATGGCCGCCGTTTGTACACGAATACTGTTAAAAAATGGTATATCAAGGTTGTGGACCCTGTAGAAGTCACATTTTTTATTCGATTTTGATGAAACCAGAAATTCACGGTTATAACCCAAAGATCTTGGTTCCTTTCGATATTTGCGCATATCGGAACATAACTTCCTGAATTATGGCCCCTGATTATACGCAAAATCGCCTTATTTTAGCTTGTGGTCCCTCTGGTGGTCACAATTATTATCCGATTTACTAAAACGGTTGATTATATTACCGTTACACCGTAAGGAAGGTTGAGTTCGAATTTTGGGGAAAAATATGGTATGTCAAAGTTGTGGACCCTGTAGAGGTGACAATTTTAATTTTTTCGATTTTGATGAAACCTGAAATGCTCGTTTATAACCTAAAGATCTTTATTCTTTTCGATATTTGCGCATATCAAATTGTAACTTAATGAATTATGGCCTTTGATTGTAGGAAAAATCACTTTCGGTATTGCTTGTACTCTGTCTATCTCTCGAACAATTATTATCTGATTTAAAAAAAAACCTCTGATTATATTACTGTTGCACCGTAAGGAAGGTTGAGTTCTAATTTCGTGAAAATCGTACCAAAATTGCCGGACGAAATGGTCACCATTTGTACGCGAATAGTGTAAAAATATGGTATATCATGGTTGTGGACTCTCTACAGGTCACAATTTTTATCTGATTTTGACGAAAAGTAACATTTCTAGGTTGTGTACCGTCACACCATAATCATTGTCGGCTTCGAACTTCATGAATATCAGACTGGAACTGACCAACAAAATGGCTGCTCCCAATACAGTATGAAATACAGGACTTAATGATGTAGGAAAAATCACTTTCGGTATTGCTTGTTCTCTATCCATCTCTCAAAAATGTGGGCGTATCCTGCCTGGCAGTGCCAGCCTATCTTTTCTTTTATTTTCAACTTTGTGCTTTTCTTTTTTGTTTGTCTGCAGCTTTTAAAAGATGAAGTAGTGAAGAGGATAGCAACAAGTTTATGTAAAACATCAGCCCAGATACTTCTCAGATGGGCTGTACAACAAAATATAGGTATATTATTTTCAAATGAGGTTTAACATTCCACTTTTCTCGAGCAACCTGGCTAATGAAGAGGTCGATTCTGATCGAACCACCCTGCCTTCCTCAATGTGACAGTTACAACTAAAATAATCATGATGCCGGTAAATGAAAAGCCCTGGATCAATCAGTCTAATTGATCAGGAAGTAACTACAAGGACAACTTAGCATACGTGTACGAGTCAGGGGAACGCTGAGGCATAGGTGTACGGGTCAGGGGAACGCTGGGGCAGATGGGTAAAGTGAAAACATTTTTCTGGCATCTATTATTATTTGTGAATTCAGCTGAAACAGTTCAATTAGATGGCTAAGAAGCGATAAGCAATTTGATTGGTCAAGACTTCGGAACGCAACAACTCTGCTTTTAATTGAGGTAGAATGTTTAAACTTGATGTAGATGTTCATTAGGTGAATGTCTTGACTAAGTTCAATGATTAACATTTTGAGCTGAAGCTAAGTATAGCTAATCACTTTCATTGATCGATGCTTTGGGACAAGATAATCTTCATTCTATCTGATAGAGAGTGATGAAACTTAGTGATAGTTTGATTGCTCCATACTTTTGAAAAAAATAAATGTGTGATTAATTAATATGTGTCATCTATTTATTTTGGGATTTCGGCGGGGGACATCAGCCTCACTGTTGGCTTGTTTCATTTGATTGGCCCTAATGGTCTTCCGAATTTTCCTCCAATCAGATATTGTTGTTTTTTCATTTGATTGACCCTAATGGTCTATCGTAGGAAAACGTATTTGCGGCCGTTAATTTTTCTTTTTGCTTCTTGCTGCCACAAGTACTCCGAAATTTTTTCAGGCATTTCAGGTTGTGGACCCCCACCTAGCATTCATCGAGCCTGTATGCCTATGTGACTTGGTAGAGCAGATTTAGATTAAATCCACAATTGCCTTTATGACAAAGTTTATTTTTTGAGTATTTTCATACATTTGTATATTGTTTGTACATTGTAGGTGTTATACCCAAATCAACGAACAGCAAACATTTACAAGAGAATATTGATATATTTTCATTCAGTCTATCAGATGATGATATGAGAAGTTTAACTTCACTCGACCAATCACAACATTACTGTTGGAACCCAGAATGTGTTTTATAATGTAGATATAGGCAATACATGTATGTACGCTACAACCCTTGTAGACTGCCCAGACAACTTGGCCAATGTTACACTGCCTGGCATCCTACCTTTTAAAATGTTAAAGATACATTCCCGGGTACAAACTTTGTCATTTGATGGTATATTTGGACTGAAAGCATATTCAAAGCAATCAATCTATCAAACATTTGCTTCAATTCCCTCTCACAACTTTGTATTTGCTGGGTATACCTATAGCAATAAGTAAACTGTTGTTAGTGCAATGTCTGTCAACTTGGCTTCATTGTGGGAGGGTCCATTTTTGCAGAATGTATTTATCATTACTTACTGTATATTTACCATACATATTGGGGCTTAAGTAAATTGTTCATTATTTCTGGCAGTGTCTTTTGTACGTTGACACCACCTAACCATTTGATCAAGAAATAACAACCGCTCCCTCACTTAAGCTGGCACACAATAAGCTGGCATATAACAGTTGGATTGACGGTGATACCCTGCCATTTTTGCCCCATGGGCATTTTTTGGGTAATCCAGTATTTTTCCAGTAAGATTGTTTGTCTATACTTTCCATATATACCATATTTGGCATACTTTAATTGAAAATAACCACACCGGATAAATACTTAATGAGTCGAGGGAAACTGTCCCCTCCCCTTTATATTCACACTAATCAACTAAAACTACATGATTAATTCAGATTAATATTGGGGGGGGGGGTATAGTCATATAGCCATGATTACAGTATTATGATTATGGGACCATTTCACATAGAGGATTATTTATATGTTGATAGCTGCATGCTTATTTATGGTGTACCTTGAGTTGTGCAGTCTGGGGAGGTCTTTGACTGTAAGTGGACGTTTCGTTAGAAAATAAGATTGTAGGCATCTTGGATCCTTCTATTGTCCCATTAGAATAACTACTTTTTTTTTCAAGGCAGTACAGCCAAAAAGCTGCTGCCAGTGATAATGAGGTAGTTATCAATAAAACAAGTCTTCTATCCATTACATTATGTATTTTATTTATTTTCTTTTTCTCATCAAACATTATTCATGTGGTTAGAGTTATCTTACAGGTCAATATACAGACTGTCATTTATATTAAAATGGAGGCTAGAATTCAATTATTGGTGTACAAGACTTCACACCTTTAATTGATTAATGTGTACAAAATCAACGGTGCCAAGGTTTTGATGGAGGCCCAAGGTTCTCTAACAATTCTGGGTTCATCATACAATAATTATAATTGAAATAACAAACAAAGCTGATCCTTAAAATAATATAGTCTAGTACATCAAGTCACTGGCTTCCGTACGACAACTTGATTATCCAGTACAGTAAATGAATTCTAGCCCAAAGCCTACAGGTGACATCTAGAAGCCTTAAAGTAAACTCCACAGGGACTAGTTGCACAAAGCGCACACGAGACTTACGCATATATGAATTAAACATTGTAATGTATATACAAAATGTTGCCAACTGGTCAAATTGTCGCCACATATTTTGTTTGCTTCAGAACTATAAATTTGAGTCATCTAAAATGTGTTCTAACGTTAATTTTATGGCTAGTACTTATTCAGTTGGTGCCAGGCAAATATAATCAATACATTGCTTTGTGAAAAAGCAGAACACAAAGTTAAATAAACTGAAAAGAGCTGTTAAGAAAATGTTGAATTTAGTGTGAGTATAAGTCTCTAGTCAGCAGTGGGTTAACTTTATTCATGTAAGCAAGTGTAAAGTAGTTAGTGTCAATTTATATGATTTTATTATTATGTACAAAATTTGAACACTCCTAGTAAAAAATAAATACATTTTATATACCGTAATATATTATCTTATTGTAATGTTATCATAGGCAGGATTAACAGTAAAACTATAGGGGGCAGTAACTCACATAGTTGTCTCCCCTTATTAGTTTAGCAAGGTGACTCTCCAATCACATGAAGACAGTTTATGCACTCGGCAAATCTCGACAGATTCCGGAACGTTCCGGAACCTACATCTAGTCTCGGCTGTATGACAGTAAGTTTCATCCGAGACCTTTAAAGTAGTTCAAGACATCATGGGCGCAGCCATGTTTCATCCGGGACCTTTAAAGTAGTTCCAATATGGCGGAATGCGTTATACAGTCGAGACTAGATGTAGGTTCCGAAATCTGTCGAGGATTGCCAAGTGACAGTTTATGGTGCTAAATGATGTGTTGACAACCAAGTTTATTCATGTGCTTCGACTACATTAGTCTTGATTATCCAGATCAATTTGATTAATTATCGGCTGTCACTAGAGTAAAATGGGGCTTAGGGAGGCGATCAGACCAGTTTGTAATGTCGAACTCCGACCACCACAACTGGATAAGTTATTAATCAAATCGAAATAAATAGTAGCTGCTATCCAGTTGGGGTCTAATGATCATAAACTTGATTGTCAAGACTGATAAATCTATTGTTTGAAGCAGACAACAGACAAGGAATATACAGAAATAAACTACCAAATATATCTTATAATTCTCAAGGTTAATTGACAAAATCTTAAAACTAAAATCTTTTAAGAATGCAGACTTTCCATTGGTCGAGATATTAGCTGTAAGCCAATGACATGGTTGCATCATTAAAATAGTTTTGTGAATATTATTAGTGGAATGGGAAAATCAAACCTTTGGTATATTTAATATTACACCTTAAAACAAATGTACTGAATTGTGTGGCTATCAATGTGTTATTTTGGCTAAACACCATTAGCCTAGAACAGTAGGACGTTAAACACAATTAGCACAGAACAGTATAGCGTTAAACAGTAAACACCATTAGCCCTGAACAGTAGGACGTTAAACACAATTAGCACAGAACAGTATAGCGTTAAACAGTAAACACCATTAGCCCTGAACAGTAGGACGTTAAACACAATTAGTCCAGAATAGTATAACGTTAAACACCATTAGCCCAGAACAGTAGGACGTTAAACCTCATTAGCCCAGAACAGTAGGATGTTAAACCTCATTAGCCCAGAACAGTAGGATGTTTAACACCATTAGCCCAGAACAGTAGGACGTTTAACACCATTAGCCTAGTTGTTAAAGGGGAAGACCAATGATTTTCACTAGGTTTCCAACAATTTTAAACATATTATATCTGAATTAATTTTATGTCAGCAAGAAATTAATTTATATTAAAAACAGAAGTGCCGCAATTGGTTTAACACGCTCACTATGTTCACGCATCGTTGTTTGGTTGAAAAACTGATCAAAGAAGAAATAATTAGGATATTATAAACATGTAGAGTATATTATGTCGACTCAACACAAACTAGGTCGTTTCTCGACTAACATATGGTACATTTCAATCAGTGACAGACTCATTGGACCAATCGACCCCGCCTCCATTCAACAGTGGTTATATTAAGATGATAGTTTGTATTCTTCTATTTCTCACCATTCTATCAAACATTCTACAGAAATCACACCCTCTAAATATTCTCTCACAAACCTGTCTAATATTAACACACATCAAATAAAATTCATTACAATTATTGCTGTATTATTTGGCAAATACACCAGAAATCACTTCAAGGTGACTTCAAGAAATACTCTAGGTCCTTGTTCAGGAATAATACCAACTTTATTTTATATCACAAGCCTGGAAATAATTCACCTGTCCGTGATTTTGTCAAGTTATTTCCAGGTCTGATGATATCATATTTTGTTATCAAGTAAGCAGTTCATGTCATCATACAAAAATATATAATAAGTCTTATCATTTGTTTGGCAGCAAAAAAAGAAGGGCTTAAAGATGCACTGTGAAAGAAAAATAGCTGGACTTCCTTGTTAAAATAGTTCCAAAAAAGATAATGAAAAATTAATACATTAAAAATTTCAGTCAAATCACTTTATTCTGAGCAAAGTTATGAGTGTTTGAAATTTTGACAAGACAGTCTTGTTTGTCAAGTATCATTGTTATGATAATAAACAAAGTCTTGATTATCCTTTTTAAGTTAAATTATTAAATGTAAATTGTGTTTTAATCGATTGGTCTAGAGAGTTAATTATGGGCTTGTTACTAGGCAGATTTAGCTAGTACATAATACATTTTTAACATGTGAAAACATTCAATTCTTTCTACAATCACAGCACCAATACAGAGATAACATGGTCATAACATTGTGTGGTTTTTATGTGAAGCTTCACGGATTGCATTAACAACATACAGTAGAAGTTAGTATTGCCGAGGGATAGGTTATTCTACCTACCGGTATCTGTGATCACAAACAGCAACCACTTGATGTCAGCCAAAACTCAAGATAAATGATGAATTTTAGTGACAACATGTAGTAATAGTACACTCCCATGTTCAAATGAAGGTTCTGTGCCATATTATACCTCAACTTATTAAAGGAGTTAAAACTCTGTGATTTAGGTTCAAATAAAGTAGTATAGGGTTGATAGGATGTGTCATTTCCACGATGACAGGACAAGGTCTATAGAATTAAATCTATTTGTGATCGGACAAGCTCTACAAAAAATTTAATTTTTATTTTGATTTATTACTAAGTTAAAGTGGACTTATTTACTAGTTTTAGTTATAAGTTGACAGTAAAACACAGAACCAGTTCATCTGAACAATGCGATATATTCCAACACTGGCTTTATCTATAAGAGGTAATCAGACTAGCTTTATCTCTACAGATAAAATGTTCAATGAACACAGAAAATCAACATAATACATGTAAAAATAGTATAGCAGTTAGGATTGTAGTTGAAGCCAGTCATTATACCATCAGTAACAGATGAAGCCAGGTCATTATACCATCAGTAACAGATGAAGCCAGATCATTATACCATCAGTAACAGATGAAGCCAGGTCATCAGTAACAGATGAAGCCAGGTCATTATACCATCAGTAACAGATGAAGCCAGGTCATTATATCATCAGTAACAGATGAAGCCAGGTAATTATATCATCAGCAACAGATGAAGCCAGGTCATTATACCATCATCAGGAATCGACACTTCATGAGATGAAAGGAAGTAACACACTTTATTTTTTTTTTAAATAACCACACGCTTTAATCCCGATCAATATTCTACGAAATCATTTTGGAAGATTTAGGTCCATGCATCAAGGGGTAGATTTCTTCACAGTATCCAATAAATTCTATTTCTATTGTCACTCACACTTGTTGAACTTGAAACGAAGCATTAACTTAATTATATATTACAGTTCTCTTCACACGGAATTCATTCTGTATATATTCATTACGACCATTATCCACAGATACGGCAGAAGGTCTTTGCAATGCGTTAATGTCTGGCACAATAAATAGCCGTTTGGTGTAACATAAAACCGAAAGCAGAGCTCAACTGAACAGCCGTTCTGTTTAACGTAATATTAATCAATTTGTCAAGCGTGCTTCATTCTCTTCATGTAATGTTAATCAATCAATTATAAAGTTTAAAATACAAGATGTTCAACTATCAATCATCTCATGTCGGAATACCAAATGCCGTTCGCGTCTGTTTTATTTTTTCTAAACGTTTTACTAGATGTTTGTTCTGATTGGTTAATTCTTCTACTTGTGTCTGTGCCTCACGTAACTGATAAAAGAAAAGAATGAATTAATTAACTAGAACAGCTGACAAACATTTACACTCATGTAAACAGAGAAATCTAGCCTATACTAACGAGCTCATGTAGAGAGGAGGGCAACATCTACTCGATACTAACTAGGTCATATCATGATAAACATAAGATATAACTTTAATTCAATAATTTTATACAGATAGCAATTCTTAAATAAAAAATAGGTTGCCAGGCAACGAAACATACACCCACATAGCAGCTAAATCGTCCGGGCAGTCAACAAGAGTTGTTGCATTTTAAGTAATCATCAGAAAATCATTAGAATTGTTTGGTTTTTATAAAGTTCTACCCCATGCTAACGTTTAGTATACGAAACATTTCAGGCCTTGAGATCTTAAAATCACGCTGGTGTGATAAAATGTGTTCCCCATATATTTTGCAGGAGCTATTTAACACCACAAAATTTATATGTAAGACAATGCTTATTATAACTAGTTTACATTAAATTCAGAGACTAGTGTATAAATAAACACTTTTTGATTGGTTACGTGTACTAGTAATACAGTTGTAACAGTTCATAATAAAAAGCATTTGAAAGAATTCCATTTCTTAATTAATTGATATCATTCATTTGATTACATTTTGAGAGCTCAAGGAATTCATTGTTTTTCTTAGCTCAAATTACACATTTACATTACTGTAATTACGATGTGTTGACATCTGTATTTGTATGATGCGAGGGCTACGACCGAGGGCTACGACCTATTCCGTAATGCCGTAGGTAGTCCACTAAACTTTGACACCTAGATACTACTAGGCTTCCAATATATGCATTTCAATCACAAATTATGCTACCGTATGTCAGCTTGTATGCGTCTTATTTATTTACTATCAAGTTACGTGAATGAACAAAAACAAGCCTCTCTTTGATAGATTATAATACTTTATCGTCTCAACTGCCATGTTGAATGTACTGGTAAATCGCTAATTATGATTGGCTATTATTTTTGGAGTTACATAGAGGTTGTAATGGAGACAAAAGGATTACATTTTTTCACTGTATTTTGAATATTTGTTGGTTTTATAGTCTTGTAAGTAATTTTACAAATAACTGTCAATGTTTTTAAATAGTTTTGGAAATATTCTGAAATAAATATGCAGAAATGCGCATCTATGTATTTTTTTTACAACTGATCCAAATTTCATGTTTCCCTTCACCTCGGCACCGCTCATTAATTCATTAAAATGATAATTTAATATCTCGGAAGATAACTTTGCTCCTGAATAAAAAAAAACAGCGATGTGATGGTGACATCGTATAATTGACCAGGGCTTTTGGGGGGAGAATTCATCCATGATCGATGTTAATAAAATTGAATAATTTGCTGGCGCGATAATTCGTGTTCGCCGGTTTGAATTTGCGAGCGCTCTGCGCCCGTCAAATCTCAAGGCCTGACATTTAATATTATTTTCAAAATCGGATAATAATTGAGACCTCTAGATGGACCACAAATTAAAGAAGTTGATTTTGCGCACAATCAGGGGCTATAATTCAGGAAGTTACAATCCGATATGAGCAAATATCAAAAAGAGATAAGATCTTTGGGTTATAAACATGCATTTCAAGTTTCGTCAACATCAGATTAAAATTGTGACCTCTACAGGGTCGACAACCTTGATATACCATATTTTCATAGTATTCGTGTACAAGCGGCAGCCATTTTGTCTGTCAATTTTGGTCTGATTAACACGAAATTCGAACTCAACACTCATTACATTGTAAACGTTTTTTTAATCGGGTAATAAGTTTGACTTCCAGAGGGACCACAATCTAATAAAGGCGATTTTTGGTACAATCATGGGCCATAATTCAGGAAGTCATGATCCGAGATGCGCAAATATCGAAAGGAACCAAGATCTTTAGGTTATAAACATGTATTTCAAGTTTCATCAAAATTGATTTAAAATTGTGACCTCTACAGGTTCCACAACCTTGATATACCATATTTTTACACTTTTTGGGTACATTAACTTTGGCCTCTAGAGCGTCCACAGGATTTTTTGAAGTGATCAAGGGCTTCTTCGTCTCATGACCTTAAACACTGTGTATAAATTTAAAGTCAATCGGATATTAACTTTAGCCTCTAGAGCGTCCACAAGCAATTGTGGGCGCCGGACCGAGTACAATAATCACTATGCAAGTAAAAAAAACTGCTAAGCAAATAATTTTAATTTGTTCCGTACAAGGGAATCCAGACTTGTGAAAGTATTGAATTAAAACCTTGATACAGCCACACCCAGTTGTGACAAACGATAACTAGCCTTAAACAATCTAGATAAAATGTTTGCTTCAATGGAGTCTCATGGACACAATACTTGGGGTTTTGAGGGGTCAAATGTGGAGGATTTTTCACAGAAAACAATGTTTCTGTTTGCTATTCATCAGATTCCTGCTGTCAACGGTCCATCAGATTCTCTGTCAACGGTCCATCAGATTCCTGCTGTCAAGGGTTAATTTCTGTGTACTCCGGGTGTGTATTCGGGTTGTCCCCCCTCTTTCTACCTAGCAATAACACATACCTCTCTCTGTAGCCGTCGTTTCTCGGTCTTTAATTCATCTTCTAATTTTTCAGAAGATTCTGAATCTGTTTTATATCGTTTAATCTGAGTTTCTAATCGGTTTACCTGAAATACAGAAAATCTTCCTTAAAGATGGATTCCCAGCAAAATATTTATCGGGTGGTTATTGCCGATAACAGTATGGCAATTTTGGTATATATGGAAAGTAGAGATATCCAATCTTGAATCTTACTAGAAAAATATTGGGTTCCCTGAAAAACACTCATTGAGCGTATACAGGACAAAAATGTAAGGGTTACCCTAATTGAAAGCCCGACGATTAGGGCTATACCCACGCGTGTACTTTCTGAGATAAAAATCACGGAAAAAGACGTAGGCAGAGGATAATCTGAGAATTTAATTAGGATTCGATATTTGTAATAAATAGTCAGCGATTACAGACAACAACGTCTTGTGTATGCAATGAATTCTCACCCGTCTCTGCCTGCGGTTGTCATTGATCGATTTTCATAGCGGGGTATACTTGGCAATTACAGTGTTTTGAGAAGGTTTTGAAGCAAAATTATAATAAATTAATTAGTTTGAATATGCTTTTAGTCCTAATATATCACCATATCACCCAGTTTGTACCTGGGAAAGCAACTTTAAATATCAAGGTTAAACCTTAAAGATTGATTATGTAACATTTTGAGAGAAAGGGAGAGAGAAAGAGAGAGAGAGAGAGAGGGGGAGAGAGAGAGAGAGAGAGAGAGAGTCAGTCCAACATCAATCTTATTTCAATATAGAAAATTAGCAGTGGGAGGAAACCCCAAAAGTTTAGGCATGCAGCACTACTCGACACCGGGGGATCACGTGGTTAAGTGGGTAAGGCGTGGCTCACTAGCCTGGAGGTCGGATGTTCGATCCCTGCATTGCCCGAGAAAGTTAATCTCGATTTTCCGACGTTGTTTCAACTTGGGCCTGACAAGGACAGCTGTCTAGTCATTCGGATGGGACGAAAAACCGAGGTCCAACATTCACATTGGCATGCACGTAAAAGCCTCGGGAAGTTGGAATTCGATATAAGAGTAGGCCGTAGCGGGCAAAATTTCCCTCACAGCACACTGTATGGCGTATGCCTTTATGAACTAAAGAGCACACATTCGACCATTCAGGAACCTATCCAACACCTCCACCTACAGAGGTATTCAAGAAATAATACAGGCAATTGATGTTTATTTGTTTGTGCAGGGAAGGATGCTTTCAGTTGTTTATACAGGAAGTTGAGAGAGTGAGAATGTTTCACTTACTGTTCCTTCTAATGTTGCTAAATCTTGATCTGCTTTCTGTAACTTACATTTATAATCATGTATTTGTTTACTGGCTTCACCTGTAAATAGACCACAGGTATATAATCATCACGAGTTACATCTTCTCTACCCATAAAATATCTATTCCCACCAGCTATCTATGCTAGATTACTTCACAATTCCCAAACTTACAGCAACATTATCTACAGACACATGAACAATAGCGTCCAATCACAGGTTGTGACATACCAACCTCCACGGAAACCTTCACATTGAAAAAACCTTGAACTTTGCAACTCGACTATCAAAGGTAGAAAGTTTAGCTTGAAAGCGTGCAACTTGTTATTTGCAATCATCGAGGAAGCTGGGCTCGTGCCTAATCGAAATTGGAGCTGAAAAATGCAGGGTATACCGTGAAGGTCTTGATAAGATGTACGTAGTTAAAGCGAGATCAAGGCTTCTATTGAAAATGCAGGCCCCTGGGCTGCAGCACCTAAAGCTCAACTGTGAGCCTGAGCCTGTATTTTGCAATCATGTTAGCGTACATTGAGTATCTCACCACTGAGATTGATTATGTCATGTGCACGCTAATGGGGATAACTGTATTTCGCAGTGTTAATAATTCACATTTCAACGCACAAATATATAAATTACACGGTGTACTGGTTGTTCTGGTCTACTACTATATGAATTACATACAATGTGCCTGTTGTTGTAGTCTACCACTATGTATTACTTACGTTGTACTTCGTATAATTGTTGTTCAGGTCCGTTAGCTAAAGGTACGTCTGATGATTTCTCCGTTTTCTTAGATTTACTTTCTTCTACTTCATTCTTTAATTTCTGGATCTAAAAATAATAAATATCACATTAAAATTATCACAAAATAAATTAAAATTTATACAGAAATACATGTATGTATTTCAAACTTGAATGTGTGACGAATACAACTCCTGTGAGGGTTCGAACATGTGACCATCAGTCTGCTACAAGAGTTGCCGACAGTTTCACAACATTACGTATCTACTCTACAACCAGATACATATGCATCACACCCTAACAACTTACCTCACTAGTTAATTGTTTTTTCTCAGCAGCTAATGTCCGTAATTTCTCATCTAAAAATAAAGAACATTGATTTAAATAAAATCATAAGGAAATATATCACATATTCACACAAACCTGCATTCACAGATATCAGACATATTTTTATTTTAGACAATATTAAAATAAAGGGGTATTATGTAAGATTATATAAAGAGCTAACGGTTCTTGATACAATATTTAGCACGATATGGACAGAAAACAAGATAAAAAAAACAAAAAAAACAATCAGAGACCATGTGCGCGAAAATAGAAAGGAACTGACATCTTTGGGATATTAACATTTATTTCAAGTTTCATGACAATGAGACAAAAATGTGACCTCTTGAAGGTCGAAAACCTTGGTATTACATCCTTTTACATACATTTAAAGTTTCATCACAAGATAAAAATCCTGTCAAACAGGGTGGACGACAATAATATATGTCCACATGAAACATGAATCTCAATAAATATAAAGAGAGAGGAATCCGAAACCATTTGAATAAGATGGGATCCCAGTCATAGGGGTGGTGATCCCAGTAGTAGGAGTGGTGTTGACCAGAATCTCAAATGTAAAATTTCCTTGCTTACTAATAAGGACTTGAAATATATATAAAAAAAACTGTTGCCATGATCAAAGCAATTTAATAGGTTTGGGTTAAATGTCTTCTCTCAATACTCATCTTAATTGTGAAAATTCCACAAAAATATTTTATTAATGTTTTGTTTCCTTGTCTGTTTTATTCAAGGTATAGCTAGATGACATATATTATATTATGTTGCTTATTAAGCATTAAATATTAGTAGGTTTACTGTAGTAGGTTTAAAAGAAAGGGTGACAAAAGCTGTCCACAGTTCCACCCACACCAACATGTGGTAGACATTATAACATGTTTATTGTAAAAATATCTTCACACTACATACATTGTAGTTTAAATATATTCAATAATCAACACTCAACCTTCATTTACAATCTCAACAAATGTCAAATGTATTTTGTCATTTAACAATGTCTAGTTTTCCAGGATAACTTCCCCATTACTAATTGTAATAACATGTTAGATCCACCCAAGACCATGGTCTCTATAGGTATATATTTATTTGACACTGCTTTATAAAGCTAATGGTGGCTTTGGCTCATTAATCAATAAGTCCTTGGTTTGATCCGGAGGTCGGCCACGAAATTTACACAAAAGTTTCTCATGATTTCCCTGTTTGGTTTCGGGGGTTGGGATGGCCTAGTGGTCTAAAGTCCCGCGCTTCGAACTCTAGCTGGCCGGTCACCTCTGGCTTGCGGCTGTGGTTTCGAGCCCTGGTGTGAGCGTATGTGGCATGGAGACAGGGGCGCCTTCTCAACCTCGTGGGTTTCCTCCGGGCACTCCGGATTCCTCCCACTGATAAAGACCCCTACGCGCAAGCGAATTATTGAAATAAAATTAAAACCATATGTTAGTCCCAAAATGACCTAGTTTGTGTTGAGTGGACGTTAAACCCCATTTCTCTCTCTCTCTGTGTTTGGTTTCATTTTACTGTGGTGAAGAATGAAGGGATTGGATTAAAAAAAGAGGTCTCCTGTCTATACCACAGGCAGCACCTTTAAAGATCCCCTGGCAATTTGTAGCACTCCACTCAGGGCTCTTCAGGATGTTGAATACCATTTCATCTAATTACTAAAGTCCTTATTATATAGGATTCATAATCTAAGCTTTAAATTAAAACCGAACAATTTTGACTCCACAAAAAATGAAGGATTGAAACAGGGTTTAACATCCTAATGTTCTGGAGCAATCCGACCGACTAATGAAAATGAGCATACACCAGGCAGTGTGCTATGGCAATTTGATTTTCTCTGGCTCTTTACTACGGCAGATGTCACTACTAATAAGAGCAATAGTTTTAACTTGGATTTAAGAAGCTGGAGCTACATAGTTGAAAACAACCTTTACTCAATGACCATCATGTTCATGAGCTCAGTCATGATCTGTGTACAAAATAACCAGTTTTACAGTACAGTGTATATAAATATAAGTAATGATATCCTACAGCCACGCCCACATCCTGCTGCTCTACTGCAGTATATCAACATGTCTGTACTATACCATGCTTTATAAAGTTATATATCACACTTATATAAACACATTGTTTATATATTACCATCAAATACATGCTGAATATCATGTTGTTATCAGTCACATCTTATATTTTCTCAATAAAACTAATTAGGAAGTTAACCAATGCAAGGTATCACACCCTCCTTTTATGTTGGCTGACACTGAATCCATTTTACCAACACTAAACTCATGAAAATTCATGAATGACTCAAAATTGGCCTGCTACACTTTTCAAGGTCATTTCTTAATGCATAGTGGCTTGGTAAACTTCCAATTAATTAATTCAGATATTTTGGGGTCTAGTTATTTCAACAAAAAACAAAACTCAAATTATCTTTGTTTATAAAATAATATTTTATTCCAATTATTTCTAAAGCCAAGATTCAAGGAGATTTTTTTGTTTTTCATAGCCACTATGCATAAAGAAAATATATACTATATAGATATATCTAAATATCTTTATAAAAATAACAAGCTTTTAATATACACAATTTACATGTTCTGGGTCGTCAAACTTATAGAATTGGTAAATTTTCCAGATGCCAACCAAAAATAAAGGGCAAATGTATTAAATTACATTTAATAATATGGAGCCGACTGATTGAAAACAGATGAAAAAATTTGATCAATCATCATATAAAACACAATAACAAGCTCATACATGTGATGAGCTTGTACACATGCATGAGGTAAATCAAATTAGTGTTGGGGACCCAGAACATTTAACACTTCAATTATATTTAAATATAAAATAAATTTGTTTAAAAATCGACTTGTGTGTCCTTGATACAATAATAAAAAATAGAACATAAAATATAAAAATGTTTTAAACGTAATATTATGAAACGCTATATAAAATAGCTGAAATGAATCTATTGTTTAATTGTGTATAACTTGTTTAATTTGGGTGACAATGTGAAATTGGATTCATCGATGTACTGTGTTAGTACAATCCATCTTATTACATGTAAGATAGAAAAAGAGATATCAGTTAATGTCCATCTACACAAAGGACTAACAAATCGTTTAATTCTATTTTAATAATTAGCTTGTGTTTTGGGATCTTTAAATTAAATAAGTGGCTGGAGAAAACCTACTGGGAAGGGGTTAAAGTTTTCGACTACACAATTCACAAATTAAGAACAAGCTGTATACAAGTACTGAGAAAGGGATGTTCGATTTGTTTCATAAAATTTTATAATCTTTATTTTTTAATGAATTTTTAATTGTTCGAGGTAACATTATTTTAATATCTCTACATTTTCTTTAAAAAGGAAATCAGGACTTTAATTGAATTCTCCCGCCAGACAGTTGAGACTGGTGAATCTGAGTGAAATACAAGCCCTGATGGAAAGATGTTCGTTCATCATATTGAATACAATCACATTTCACCCATATCATAAACAGTAGGTTAATACATGTATAATATCAGTATATAAAACTATAAACAGACATAGTTTGAGGAATGGAGAGAAAACAGCTAGAAACAAGACTTGTTGTATATGGCCAGGGGGTGGTGGATTAACGTTTGATAAAACCCTAATAACATAACCAACTATGCTAAATGAAAGTACTGTCTATCTATTCTTAATATATGAATAATTAATAAAAATATTTCTTTCGATTTCTTCTTACAGGCCACACATTAACCACCCACCCCACCATTATAGAAAAATATATCCAAATACATGTAGTTCTATTGTAAACTAATAACTATTTTAATACGAAGAACTAATGGAATGAGACCAGTGATGGTGTATCTATTGATATGTAATAAAGGATATAGAGATTATGCCATGGATTATAAGATAGGTTAGTTATATATCACAGTTATAAATCATATATCATATACTATATATGATTATCATAGCACTTTATCATTAGTTATATTGTTATATCTAATATTTATATACATTGAATGATTCTCTATTCTTACTGAAAGGCTATTGGTCATATTATCAGGATGAAACTACCCAGCTACTAATTTACTTTGTCCGTCTTCATTAGCCCAGTCTCGGTCGAACACCAAGATGTTAAACCACATTTCATTTCATTTATCAAAATAGAACTAATAAATGAGTATTTTTGCAAAAGTAGTGGCTACTAACATTTTACATAAGTTAACTAGACAAGGAATCAATTCCTCATTCTGGGTAACTTGAAACAAACAGATGCAGAATGAGGGCCTAGTCGTTTGGATGGGATGAAAAACCAAGGTCCCGTGTACACATTGGAGTGCAGGTAAAAGATCCCTTGGCAGTTGGAATTCGATATAAGAGTAGGCCGTAGTGCCACTGCCCTGACAAAATTTCCCTCATAGCACACTGTATGGCGTATGCCCGTCTTCCATTAGCCCAGGTTAGGTGCAAAAAAGTAGGACGTTAAAGCCCATCTCATTTCATTTTGAAACAAACATGAAAACTATACAAAGTTATACTAGTAACTTGTTTGGTTACATTCAAGAAGACATATCTTGAGAATGTTTTACATTGGTTTGGCCACATTCTAGATATATCTTCACGTTTTATAGTCTATCTTGTTGTTTATTATTGTATGTAATTACTGTAAATAATGGTCAATAAATTCTTTCATCCTGGTTTAAATCTAGAGTTGTTTTAGCAAAACAAAAGCATTAAATTTTTGCCTTTTAGAATTGTAAAGCAGCGGTATCTTCATTACAGAAGCAAATAATCATTTTTGAAGATTGCAATCAAATAGAATTGATGAAAGCAGATAAAAATTCAATGGCAAGTTTAGGTGGCGAAAGAATAACAAAAGGTCTTTTAGTATCGTGAAATTCTCACACTAGAAGTTCCGTCTCAATAAGTTATTAATGACTGGAAAATCTAGACTTACTCAAGAATAAAATGTTAACTGTGTTTTTAATAGGGACCTTTCGCATCGGTACGAAAACTAACACGTCTTCTATTTGTGTGTACTTGTGACATAATCCCTAATGAGTGTTCGGCCAGTGAAAAACGTAACGAGTATGGAGTTGCATTCATGTGGGTATGCAAACGAAAATGTTTTTTGTCTCATATATTGAATTTTCCACAATTTTATATTCTGTTTGATTTGTTGAACATCTACTAAAATATCGATTAAAAACTTTGCCTGGACAGAGAAGTTCATGGAGTGGAAATTAACGCCATCTAGCTATTATCGTACATCGGATTGCTAAACCGTGTGTTAGAGGATATGAATACGAAAACGTAAACTATTATCGTACATTGGATTGCTAAACCGTGTGTTAGAGGATATGAATACGAAAACGTAAACAAAGATATGTTCGTGTTTGTGTTCCTCTTCGTACCGATGCCAAAGGTTCCTATTCACCAAGAATTAAGCCGTTTGGGATCAAATATTTTTTTTTGGGGGGGGGGGGGGATTATACATATTAACTTCTTTTTAAAGGAATTCAATGAAATTTTGTCATTGAGTAGAATTCTGTGTTTTCCTGTACTTAGTTACTTACTATTCTATTGCCGTTAACTTTAATGCAAGTTATGTATGAAAGAGATTGAAGTAAAATAAAACAAAAGAAAAATAATGAAATAAATTTGAAGCCGTCACCATGGTATCGTATATATAAGTATATATAAGTATAACAGGTGACAATTGATAAATTGTGTATGTTTCACAGGGTTTTATTAATATTTAATGAATAATGTGGAATATAGTACATGTATTATTCAAGTGCCCTGTTTAAAGCAACCATTTTTTATTTTCTTGAAAACTTTTATAATCCAAGGTGAAAGACTTAGAAAAACTAAATAAAAGGAAAAATAGTTTTAATTAAATTACAATATTGATTATACTGAACTATACTATATGTGTCTTGAAAATAGGGATTTTTGAACTATACGAATCTGAAACAATGAAAAACCAATTTTTAGGCTTGAACCTGGTAAAATGTCTGCCTACAGAAATGGATCTAAAATCCTTGTTAGTACAGATTTATTTAGACTGCCTCTTGATAACAGTTAACGACAAGTTTTACACCACTGATTGTCTGATAAACATATCCGTGAACACATTTCAGAGGACTATGTAAAAACAATTTTCATTATTATGCAGTATTGTTTGATATGATCTAGCTTCAGATATCAGTAAAAAAGTAAGCTAATATGTAAAAATTAGAAAAATTAAATCATTAAATTCTAATCTAGTATAAATTGGGAAGAAGGAGATTGGGACAGAGGAATTACGTACCAATGCTACAATCATCTGTTTAAAGAAAAACATAAAATTACAGGAAAAAAAAAAATCAAAAGATAAATAAAAGTAAAAAAATGGAACACTAAAAAATAAGAACTTCAGTATTGTCTGACCTTATTGGACTGTTGCCTACTTTTGAAGGAATTTATATTTACAATGGAAGAATGGGAACATATAATCACAGCAGGTCATCTATGTATATTATTAGATATCTTCCCCAGGGTCATCATATTTTAAATCAATATATGTCACACCATGATGATGCCCATACATAACGGATTAGTTTCGACATGCCCCCCCCCCTTCCATTAAGTCATTACATATACTGCTGTTCTATTTTACATGAGGGATGAGAATTAGGCATTTCTCCAGTGAGTTCATTGAGTTACATGTTAAGTATTTGTTAATTTGGTAGAGTAGTTATTGTATATTGTAGTGAAGTAGTAACAATACCCTGTTACGCTTCTATTCTATTTAAGTACTGGTAGCTACTTTCCACAATAGGTGGGTTTGTTTTTACTATTTAAGTACAGTTATCTACTGACTATGTTTGGGTTTGTTTTTATGACAAGTCAATCTACTAGTTAACTACAGACTATCCACATCAGCTGTACAAATATATGAATATAAAATAGTGGCAAGATTATATAATATTACATGTTTTACATTATTTACTTCTTTCATTTGTTAACCTTTATCTTATTTCATCATTTATGTATATAAAAACATACATTGGTATAAGCTTGAATAAATCACTACAGCAAGGCATCCAAGTCTTACAATTTAAGAGAGAGAGAAAAATGGAGTTTAACGACCACTCAACACAAACTAGGTCATTTCGGGACTAACATAGCAGTTTAATTTTATTTCTATAATTCACTTGCGTGTAGGTGTCTCAAAATACAGCATTCTCCAATAAAAAACATCACTTTAATTACAAAAAAATATATCTTAAATCAGCTCACAATTTAAACCATAAAAACGATTCCAAACAATCTTGTCTTAAAATCATCAGAACCAATAAAACAGATCTATTACTACCCTCAAATGCAAAACTTTTTTCACTTAAAAAGCACATCATTGATAATTAAAATGCAGATTTTAAAAATACAAAGAATAAACTGGTTGTCTTATTTCAAAATTTCTACCCTCAGTCAATATTTTGTAATGTTTATATACAAAGTAAGACAGAATTTGTTTTAAGGAATATTAATTAATAAATTTCACATAATTGTAAATTTAATTGTATGTGATTTGAGCGATGTAGGAATCACCTGTTTCATGAAATCTATGCACTTATTCTTAATCCAATTAAATACAAACCGGAAATTTATCTTATGTTGATATTTTGATTTGGTTTTCTTAATGCAAGTTTAGATATAAGTAATCACTTCAGCTCAGACAAAACTGATATTTTCCTTTAAGGTTTAATTATTAGAAACATGCCATTTTATGTCATTTAAATTGGCGGACCAGTAAATCCTCTCCCAGGCAGGTAAATCAAGTATAACAATCACAGTCGATCAGTCTTGACAGGCAGGTAAATCCTGATCAAGCATACTAATTCGCAGTTCATCGGTCTCGACAGGCAAATATGTTTGAAACAAAAGGTAACACAACGATGCTAAATAATATGCAACAAAAAGTCTTGTTCTATGAAACATTATTTACAATTGGATGAAATAATAAATTAACCTAGTCTAGAAAACAGAAATCTTTAATTCTAACCTAAAAAAAAAGAGATGCCTGTTTGATCGAGGCAAATCCAAGCTATCAGAATTCAAGTGGATAGTTGCTTGTAATGAGCTACTTTGATATACAAAGGGAGATAATTGACTGATTTCACACATTTGAGTAACTTGCATTAGGATTCATTTTGAGATCATTAAGCAAAACTTGAAATAATTAAATAATTGCAACAAGTTCATAGCTCATTTCATCTATACTAAAGGCCCTCAATATTGACCAAATCTGTTGATCTTCAAAGAACTACACAGAGAGACTCTTTTGATACTAATCCAATCAAAATAAATTTTGAAAACACAAAATGAAACACCAAATTCTAGAAATTGCAAAATGACATGGAATGAACATTTCAAAATAAACTTGTCAATGCACTGTCTAAATATTATCTGAAGAAACTCAAGAAGCCCCTCTTCTTTTTTTCACCCTTTTCATCGGTCCGAGGGCTTGGTGGGCACTCATTTAAGCTGGTTGTTGAGAGCCTGTTTCCATCTTTACTTCCTGAACTTTCTTTGGAATTTCTTTTCTGAGATTTAGCCTCATCTTTCTTCTTTTTCTTCTCTTCTTTTTGACTAGGCGATGATCTTTTGTCAACTTTTGGAGAACTAGTTGGACGAGGATTTTCAGGCTCTATGACACTTGGAATTGTCTTGGCAAGAATTGGATCTGTTTTGGGACGTCTTTCGACAGTATCTTCTCCCAGAACATCATCAATATCATCAAAACTGTATTCTTCATTGGAAATGGCTGGTGCTTCTTCGCCTGGGACAGGATCTGTCTCTGGGTCAGATGCATCTAAATCTGTCGTCATGATAACCTTCTCTTTAGGCGCTGTGGCTCCGATCACTTCATTTTCAGTAAACATTTCATCTGTTTTATCATCACAAAGATTTTCTTTGGTTCTTAAAGTTTCATTAGTTGGTTCTTCCTCAGATGAACTGATGTCATTAGTTTTTTGAAGATTGTCTTTTTTATCATCCGTTTTATGGACCCCTGAAGTGATTTCAGGCTGCTTAACTTCATCTAATTGAGATTCTTCCTTCTGTTCAGCCTTTTTTGTCTTTTTCTTTTTACCTGATTTAAGTTTCTGTAATTTTGCCAACATTTCTGCTGCTTGGTCCATCAGATCTAAATTTTTTGTCTCCTCTCTAGCAGAATCATATTTGTCAACATCATCAGAGACTTCTGTTTTAGATTCTTTAGCTGATTCAGATTTTTTTGTATATTCTTCTTTAGCATCTCCAATGGACTGAAGCGGTTCACAGGGCTTAGTAATTTCCAATTCAGAACCATCATCTTTGCCTTGGTGAGATTCTTCTACTGCAGAGTCTTTTGTATTAATAGACTCATCTTGGTCTTTAGAATTTTCCAAAGGAAGTACTTTACTTGCTACATCAAAGGATTTTGCTGCCTCATTTCCAGCTGGCTGTTTGGAAGACTCCACCACTGAGTCCTTGTCAGATTCTGCATCCTCAAACTGTCCTGAAGACCCAGTGCACAAGTCACGCTCTGAATCGATGCTTGATCTTGAGTCTTCATATTGTTCAGAAGACTCCATTGAGGCTTCTTCTGGTTGAGTTAATTCAGTAATACCCATCACAACTTCACCATCTTTTTGTTGGTCACCAAAAGTCTCATCTTCTATATTTTTAACAAGATCATCATTACCTTCATTTTTCTTTAACAGCTCTCCAGAGACTTGATCACTTTCATAGACAGTTTCAGCATCCTTTTCACCAGTGTGTCCACTGAGACTTCCACTGGCAATTCCAACAACTGTTTGAATGATATTGGAAAGACCATCTAGAGCTGTCTGATCAGTAGTTTTAATGCTCATATCATCAGTGTCATTTATGTCTTTTAGTTTTGAAGTTTCATTTGTTGCCAAGGCATCTTCAGTAGAAGTCTCATCCAATGTCACATCTTCCAGTTTAACAGACATTTTACCAGTGTTCTCTACGAATTCAACTGTCTTCTCCTGAGAATCAAGCCGCTTTTCCTCAGATTCAAATTCAACAAGTTTCTCCTGAAGGTTTAATTCACCTATCTCTTCCTCAATTTCTACTGGCTTTTCCTCACTTTCAGCTGGCTTTTCTTCAGTTTCAACAGGCTTTTCCTCAGTTTCAACCGGCTTCTCCTGAGTTGCAACCAGCTTTTCCTCAGTTTCAACTGGCATTTCCCCAATTTCAACTGGCTTTTCCCCAATTTCAATAGGCTTTTCCTCAGTTTCAACTGGCTTTTCTTTAAGTTCAACTATTTTTTTCTCAGGCTCATCCAGCTTTTCCACTTGCACAAATTGCTTATCCTGTGATTCAAATGTTTTATCCTTGTCGTCAACAGTCAATTCACCTGTTTCAACTGGTTTTTCCTCACCTGTATTTTTCTCATATTCTACTTGTTCCTCTTCAACTTTCTCCCGACACTCTTGAGATTCTACGAGATTATCATGAACTAAATCTACTTTTTCAACACCTAAGCTAACTTTCTCAACTTGACTAATATTCAAACAATCCTCTACAGCACCAACAACTGTACTAGAAACTGAACCTACATCTTTATCACCTACAACTGCTGTCCCCGATTCTAAATCAACTGATTTTTGTTTCTGTTTACCACCCTTCCCCTTACGTTTCCCCTTTTTCCCCTTATTCTTCTCTGATTTAGTTTCACTATTTGATTCTTGTTTTTCTAACTTTGGCCCAAAGGTCTCCGATTCAATTTCAGTATTTTCCGATTTAGTTTCATAATTTTTAATTTCAGTCCCAATTTCCCCAGATTTAGTATCAGTTTGATCTATGCCGACTTCTTGTGATTTAGCTTCTTCAGTTTTACCAGATTTTGATTTGTTTTTCTTTTTACCAGATTTTGTTTGTTTTGCAGACTTATTTTCACTTGGATCGGTTTTGGTTTCTATTTGACTTGCATCAGTTGCTTCAGATTTACTTTCTTCCAACTTTGATTCAGGCTTTTGAGATTTTGATTTATTTTTCTTTTTACCTGATTTAGTCTCACTTTTATCTGATTTAGTTTCATTTTCATCTGATTTAGTTTCACTTTTATCTGATTTAGTTTCACTTTTATCTGATTTAGTTTCACTTTTATCTGATTTAGTTTCATTTTCATCTGATTTAATTTCACTTTTATCTGATTTAGTTTCCTTTTTATCTGATTTAGATTCACTTTCATCTGATTTAATTTCACTTTTATCTGATTTAATTTCACTTTTATCTGAATTAGTTTCACTTTTATCTGATTTAGTTTCACTTGTATTTTCAGTCGCACTTCGCCCAGATTCAGTTTCAGTATTATCTGACTTAGTTTGACTCACTTCTGACAATGCCTCGCGATTTTCTGCAGTGCTTTCTTTTTTATTTGCCTTATTTTTGTTTTTCTTATTTTTCCCCTTTTTATTTTTAGGTTTAACAGACTCAGTTTCATTTGTTCCTGTGGATGTTTTTTCATTCTCTTGGCAACTTGCAGCAATGTTATCAGTGGTTTGATTATTTTCTGATTCTGATTGCGATTTTTTCTTTTTACGTCCACTTTTATTTGTTTCAACAAAAGAGCTAAAAAGACCTTCATCTAAAACTACAGAATTGTCTGACTTGGGTTGTGTTTCTTTCGTTTCTGTTAATGTGTCATTTTTGTTAGATTTAAGTGGGGATTCTAATACAAAAGGGGTCTGTACATTTTGTTCAACTTCGCTCTCAGCTAAAGCACTCTCCACCTGGTCAGAATTTCCCTTGTTTTTACCTTCATCAGTACCCAATTCAAATTGACTGTCAGTGTTAAAAGGGGATTTAGAGGGCGTTGAAGGAGCGTCAAAGAATTCATCTGGGTCACATTCCGACCCGGAATTAAATTTTTCACTAACGGAATTTGAAATTGAAATAGTTGGAACATCTGAAGAAATGCCAGAATCATCCCGAGGTAACGTGACATTAGGAGAATTCAGATGATCCAAAGGGAAAACATTTTCCAAAGCATCAGTGACATCTTCTGAGTACTGATCCAAGACCAAATCTCCTTCTGAATGTGACCCCTTATTATCATTAGGTTCAACAGTGCTCTCCCTGCTTTCGGAGGGATCGCGGTACATAGTCAAATCATTAGGTTCATCATTGTTAATATTGTTAGAAGAAGCTGACAACGGTTCGGAAAGAGGAGAATTTATTTCTGCATTGTTTGTTATGGAATGTTCAGACACATTGCCGGTGTTGCTTTCAGTACTTGATATTTGCGTAAATAATCGTCTGTCAACTTCACAACCAGCTGTGACTTCACAACCAGCTGTGTCCTTTTCTAACGCTAACAACAGAACTTTATCCTCTTGTGAGTTATCTTCCGAGATCACGGAATTTTCATTTAATCTAATTTCCTCCTCTTTCCTTTTACGATCAGCTTCTTCAACATTCAAACTCTGTTCCATTAAATTATTCCCTTGAGATGTTGGTCTCTGGGGAGCATGCTCAGTGCTACTTGTATTATCATTAACATTTGTACCTAGCGAACCCTCTCCAGCTTTCTTTAAAATTTCTATTGTTTCTGCTGATAACAGGGCTGCTCCTGTGGAAATGGGACCTGCTGGAATTGATGACTGGTCTTTCTGTAAAGACATTTCACCCGATTCTGCAGTTATTATCACAAGACCATTTTCCTGGAGAAAAAAATTAATAAATTCAATAGTGCAAAGATAGGTTGCAAGGCAGGGAAACATTTAACCACAGCAGCTAAATCATCAATGCAGTCGATAAGGGTTGTCGCACGAGCATTTAATAGATACTGATACATGTATCACCTTAATAGAGATTTTGTTGTTGGAGCAGTTATAAGTTTCTCTAATGTACAGATTTCTCTCTTCTATTCATTTCAATCATGTATACTGTATATTTCATACAGGTCACAGTCACGCAGGTTTTAAAATGTTAGTCGAGAAAAAAAAACTCTCCTAAATTTGATCAAACTCAAAATTGCTTCCCCTAAAATGTTAAGTGAATAAATTACCGTTCTTTAGCAGAGTGAGTTCTGCGTGTGTAATGTTTGCATGTCTGAAAATTGATCAGAACACCATTTTCTTCATATTTTCATATGACTAATGTTTTTAACATCAAATCATAACATATACTGAATTTGCAGCATTGACTACAGAGTGAATCAATACAAAGTCATACTGAATTCAACTCTGTCATCCATGTTCTCCTTGTGGAAATACGTTTGACACATTACGCTATGAATGAGTTTATTCTATTATTGACAAGCTTGATGTAAATACTAAAAGTAAGATGGATGCAGTTTGTTTACATGCTAACACCAATCACTCTTACATCCATCGAATCTTATCAAACACAGAATCACAAAAATATTATTGACAACATATAAAATTACCTTTAATAATTTATCCAGGTATTCCACCTGACTTTTCATTAAACTATGTTCAGCCGTTAATTCTTTTAAACTTCTCTTCTGCATTTCAAATTCCTGAAAAATTACATCAATATATTTACAGTTATGTGTTAAACAACCAGTCATTGTTTTTTAAGGCGAGTGATCGCTCTTGAGCGCCTACAGCTCACCTGAATGTCGACCGAGAAGAGTTTTTTTTTCCCTCCCCTTAAAATTGAAAATCACTCTCCTGTACAAAGTCATTGGGGGTTTATTAACATTATCTACCAATCACTATCCTTAAAATCAGATCGCTCTCCTTAATATCAGATAACTCTCCTTAATTCTAAATCAAATCACTTTCCTTAATTTCTAAAGCATTCCTCTATCGAAACTGGGAGAATCTTTTAGGAGAGCCATTTTTTTCAATTTGTTGATTGAAGGGAACTTTTTTGGGCTCTCCTCTGAAATACAAAAAACAACGACTGAACAACCAAGTTTCCGTGAAGTCTTCTTGATATATCTAGCTGAAACGAGCATGACCGTTAGTACACTGTTTTAGATCCCATCCGAAAAACTAGTCATATTTTAAACTGTCAAATAGACAAAAGAAGTTAGTACTTACACTACATTTATTTTTATATTCCCTCTGTAATTCTATATATCCCTCTTCATGTTCCTCAAACTCATCTTTTAATAACTCAACTTGATAAACTAACGATTGTTTCTCATTATCTAACTGGGCACTAGTAACCATGGCAGTTTTAAACTTCTCTTCCAGTTCTCGTAACTCAGCCTGATAAACATAATACAATATAATTATCAATATATTTACATTTAATTCATATCATCTTAATAATTACACAACTGGGTGAAACATTAAACCCTACTCTTGGCTTCAGTATACGTGTCAGATCATCCCAAATTGTATGGATTATCTACTCTACTCATCATTATTCACCCAATACCTGGTACATTTTATTCTTTGGTTACATGAGACAGTGAAAAATAATTCACCTATGATTTGCATTCTCTTTAGCCAGAATGTGAACCAGACAAACTTTAATAGAATTTTACTCCGATTTAATTAACTTACCAACTGATCAATTTGTTTATTTAATTTCACATAAAAATCTTGCATAGAATATTTTGTACGCCACATATTCAGTTGTATTTTATTTTGATTCACAATTTTTTTGTGTCAATTAACATACATGTATATATCAATTGAAAACTCTTAACTAATCCACACACACATCCTGTATGAATTTTAATCTCTAATAATCCTAGTTCCACACTATGTCCAATGACAGTGATTTTAACAAGAAACCAACTATGAAAATGACGTCTAAGTCTGTAATACGATTATTTCTAGTTGTGGAACTACTCAACCAGTATATTTATAGAATTAAAGTGGCAGTGACTACTGTAAAGATATTAACTGATTATCACACAGGAATATCAGTTTGGAGATAAGAAATTTATAATTATCCAATTCATGTGACTGTAAAATATCTTAAAAGAAATACAAGTTTTAGCATGAGACCTAAAGGTATTGAAACTCCTTAGGTCCATTGTAGTTGTTTTTAACTACAAATATGTAAGAGACAATGATTTATTATTTCTAGGGTTTATGGAACAATGCTTTAACAAATAATATTAAATTTTGCTAATTCTTCGATAGCGATAAAAAAATATAATTAATTACGAAATAAACTAAATTTGTTTAACCTTGCAAAAATATTACATTGTATCTAGAGAATACCGGTAGTGTAAATAAGTATCGGTCTATTTAACTTTATGTTGATTAATAATAACTATATTTGAGTATTTATCAGAGCTAGAACTTCATCTTTAATCATCAGGACCAGAAGAAGATAAACGTTTGAACCTGATGGTGTATATATCATATACTCAGTGGGGCGTCTATATTATATCTATATTATATCTATATCATATACTGTTATCAAGTTATGGTTTGTTTAATCAATATCCTACTAATATACTATAAGTATTCCTGGCTAATTAAAGTAGCCTTATTTCAGTTTAATAATTCATTTCAATCAAGTTCAAATGACCTAAATTCTATGCTAAGAATAAGATACGATAAATTAAGGAAGATTCAGCATGAAGACAAATATAATATGAAATGGAAATTAATTAACATTGTGCATCACCCAGCATGCACCAAGTCCCCTTAGTCTTCATCTCCCACCCACCAAGTCCCTGAGTGAATCTCAGTTTTCCATACCAAGATCTCTAACCTGCACTACTGACAAGACAGCATTTATTACACAAAGCTTGTAGTCCAGTTACAGTATTTTATGATCTTTACCTTATAATTTCTATCTTTGGGATCTTTAGATGTATCACTCTCGGTAGAATCTCCGCTACCTCGCCTTGTGGAAACATTATCACGCGTCTGCTGAAAAAACACAATTCAAACTTGGAATTAAATCAACAAATATTTCAGTGTTTTTCATATTACGATTTTTGAATCTGAGATTGAAATGCTATAAGATTCAACACAACTTTTCATGTCAGCCTACAGGTATATATTAGGGCCTCATTTACAAAATTTCTGAAAGTTCTAATTCGGCCACATTTTGAACCCCATACATTCTAGTACTATCATTATCATCAATAATAAAAACAACAGAGATATTACGCTTACCTTGGATGTGGCATTATTTGATGCTTGATTGGCTTCTCTCTCTTCAGCCTTAAATAGAAATTATACAATGACTAGTTTCATCCTTATCAATCAAAAGATCCTTCTGACAAGGTTTCCTGATCAAAACAACATCCTTCTGACAGAACACAGTTTTTATGGGATACAATCACTAATTTTTATTTAAAAAGCATGACGTTGCAACAGGTATCCTCTTATCGTTATCAAGCACAATGATGATAAGAAGATACTTGTCGAAACATGATTTTAGAATAAAACTAGTGATTGTATCCCATAAAAACTGTGTTCTGTCAATGTGTTTCCCGATCGCTAAATGCCACTAAAAGATTAACATCCTTCTAACAGGGTTCCTTATCAATTCTCTATAAGTACATGTATTCTGAATCGATTCTGATAGTTTTAATGTAAAACAAGAATATCCAAATGAAATGAAATGGTTTTAACGTCAGAAACCTACATGTAGTTAATTAGATGAGCGTAGACCATGCTGTGTGCCCCTAGACCTGGTTTTCTGTCTCAACTAAAGGTTGTCCCTTGCCAGGCTCACAGTCCTGCACCAATGATGCCAAACTGATCCCGCAGTGAATATTCGCTTGGCCCCTACAATCACTGATAAGCATGACATCGAAGAGACTTAATGAGTTCGGCATACTAACTTTTTTACTCCGACAAATTAAATTCTCAAACATTTTTTTGAGGTAAAAGAAAAATAAATAAAGACGTTTGAAGTATTTGTAGTTAAAAAATATTTCCTATTTAGTGTAAATGGGTATTAAAATAAGTAAAATGCATCATTTTGCCCGAAGCAGTTATGTGATATGTAAACAATGCATGAGCCGTTGAGCCAATGACTGATGCCACGTGAAAGCTATGCACGTGTTGTGGACAGTCATCTGTGACAGAGTTAATTCGTAAGTAATTCTCTGTGAAACAGATTGCAATGATGCCAGAAAATCATGACAATCTTTTTCAGGCAACTCTGAGATAGAACCCAGACCTCCTGGATAGTGAGCCAATGGCTTACATGTACATGTACGTCAAGAGCCACTGTGACCTCCAGTGGCTTACTCAATGAACCACTGGCGCCACCATCACTATATACAACAAGCAAACCAGATGATTTATTTCACTTACCTCTTTTTGTTGTTTTTCTATTTCTTTTGTACGGATATTTCTGGCTTCAGCTCTGGCAGCTCGTTTAGCTGCCAACCTGGACTCGGCCTGAAAAACATGAATAAATAAATATGTAAATAACAATTTTTATCATCACCAACATTGAAATGCTGTTGACCCTGTCTGCCCATCATCCACAACTGCTTCTGGTCGCTCTAGAGTCTTAAGCTTTTATCCAATTCACTTTAACCGTATACACATTTTTTATGGTCAGGAGATAAAGCTGCCTAATGAGTGTGATTAATTTCCGATAATTACTGCTATAGTTATGGCCCTTGATCACTTTGAATAATCTTGCAGACGCTCTATTATTATCAAAATTTAAATCAATAAAAAGCACCGCTCGCATTACATACATGTATCTGATCGGCTTGTCAAAACACAACTCTCTCAAACACTGCAATCAAATGACAAAAAACCCTTGTCGTACCAAAAATGAATCTCCAAATGTGTACACGTTCTTTTAGATATGCTTCATTTGTATTATGGAACTTGATCCATCCTAATTAACCAATATTAACCATCCACTTAAAAACTCCAAATCAACTGACTGACATTTTCAAACGTAGGTAGGTTTAAACCAGATACACTTTTCAACCGAACATCAATCATAAACTTTGCAAGCGCACCACGGACCTGGTTACTATGGCTTTTGTGCATGATATATATTTCTGTATTATTATTATTAGGGACGAAGAAACCTGTTGATTTTTTTTTAGCAATTTCTGATAATTACGCCAGAGTTATGGCCCTCAATTACATGTACTTTGAAAAATCCTAGGCTAAATGTCATCATTTGATTGACTTATAATACATATTGTTTGTGTGATATGAAATGTAGCCCTATTTTATTCTTCGTTACTGGGGACATGCAGAGTACATTGTATAAACCAATCAAATTTAAATCATTACTCAAAGATACATTATGTAAGATTTAGATAAAGAACTAGCCATTCTAACATTCTTGCTATGATAGTTCGAAAGTAGATGATGTAAAATGAATAATTTGAAAATTTCATTCAAATTACTCTATTGCAAGCGAACATATTAGCCTTTGAAGGTTTGACAGACGTGTGCAATAATTTCAACCGTGGTACTGGTTGATCAAAGCTGTGTCTCGGTCCACCATACATGTATTTGATTAAATCAAAGGATCGTTGAACCATTCTAATCTGTTTAATATCAGAGAAATCTAATGCCATCGAGAGATGATTAAGGCCTGGATTAATTAATGCCTAATTAATACTTTAGAAAACATTTCAGGCCTAAAGAAAGACCTACAATAGGCCGATTTAGCTCTTGCATAATGCATGTTTAATGGGTTGTTTCTCTTGCGTTAGCACCCAGGAGCTTCTGGATAGTGAAGGAATGATTATATAGATGAGTGAATGTGTTTATATGTATGAGTGAATGAGTCATCAGCAGTTTTAACCACCTGACTACAGTCAATATATCACAGATGGTTATACAACCAACACCAACACTAACCACCACAGACCAATGACAAATACATTTACAGTCATACACACCAGCCAGGTTTTCTAGGATTGGTTATATCCAGTTATAATTATATACATGTATTATTTACTGATACATCTGATACTATTATTGCACACTTTGTGTCGTATCAAAGAAAGTTAAACTTGTTTATAGCCCATGTGGCCAAGGTGTGTTAAAATTCAGCTTGTCCAGCTTTATCCTAACTAGATGCTGATGTTGACCTACAGCTTTTCTAAGGTGAATTAAGGTGACAAATCCTACACGTGACAAATCCTAGACTCAGGAGTGACAAGATGACAATGTTGCTTTAACTAGAGCATTGTAATATTTACGACAACCTGTAATCTTCAAGTATTGTTTTATTGATTAGATAATAATAATAAAATACATATACCATATTACATGTACATTCAATACAATATTATTTTTAACACGATATCATTCACGATAAAATGTAACATTTAATATTATCACCATTCACAAGTAATAAGTATATAAAAAGAGGCCTATCAAAAGATTTTATCCCAACTGAAGTTGAACTGGCTTGTTTACATGTATATTGGACTGATATTACTTTTAGAATATTGTAGTTCCCAATGAATACAAAATCCCCACCGCCATCAACAGCTTGATAAATTATAAATACATGTTAACTGATACAATAAACCATCGCTTATATCTAGTTATTTCATGAAATACAACAGCAACATTTTCCACACTAAAACATGTATCCTAACTAAACGTCCATGGATCATTTAAAGCTGAATGTTTTAACAAGTAATCTCCCTTATCAGGACAACCTCAAGCCCTGGTTACACAAGCTGATATAATGTTTGTGTATCAGGACAACCTCGTGTAATAATATCTGGTAATGCATGTGTACCTACTCTTCATCAAACTGTCAAGGATTCCTTTATCCATACTCAGCACATTTTTAGTTCCATATGTACAAATAATTGATCAATACTTCATTTGTGAGCTATGCAGGAGCTGCTACTGACAGTGGGAAACACAACCCAGATTTGTATATTCTAAAGATTCTTATTGGGCAATGCCAGGCATCGATATTTCTGCGCACATGCGCATATCGTGTGCGCAGGCACATTTGCTTTAAAAAACTTTTTTGCAGGCACATTTTTAAAAAATATTACTGTCACGTAAATCATGTAAAATAAAAAATATTATTTATTATTTTTTACTGTTGTTGTTTTTTTTGTTTCTTTTTTTGTTTACTTTGATTACCGTATAATAATTTACTAGAATAAGCTAGACGATGATAAAAACATCAGCACGTGACGTTAGCGATTCCACCTGTGACTTATGACCTATCACATGTGACCTCTGCTTAATTTAGTGACAATTCTTGTAGAATGCTAGTCGATGATTAAAAGAATAGCACGTGACGTATGAACTATCACCTGTGACCCGAAGTTAAGTTTAACGAATGATAACTGGCTGCGCAAGGGATTTAATGAACTTGTTTGAAGCCGGTAGGCATCTATTCTACATGTATGTTTATATCAACCCCAAACAACAACAATACGCACATCAAACATATTCTTTATTATTAAAGTACATGTAATCTATAATACATTAATACAATTTAGAAACCATAATAAAAAAGGTACTAAAAATTAACCCAAAAAGCTTTCGTAAGCCCCCCCCCAACACACACATCATACTATATACCTAGCAATTGAATACTCTCCATTTGAGTATGACCCTGCAGGCACATTTTCAAGTGTGTGCGCAGGCACACTCAACTTTTATAGAGGCCTGGGCAATGCCATGATTTTAAACATGTTTCTTTAATGTTTGACTACCATGTCCGAAACCAACACATACATCCTAAATCTTCGGGCTGTATATACATGTACATGTAAAAGGACCATTATCAAACTTTATTTTGGTACAATATGCAATTGAGAAGTGAATAGGTTTTGTTGAGTAAAATACAATTAGTTATAAATAGCTGGGAGAAGTTACATGTTTCTATTAATAACATTATATCAGAGATGTTACACAACATATACATGTTCTGTTATTTACCATGTCAGGGTTTCTGTTATTTCCTATAAAGACATTTACCATGTCAGGGTTTCAGTCAGTAGGGAGTATAGGGCTACATCCATCTTGTTGTCTTGATAGAAAGCCAATTACGGTACATGTATTGTATGGTTTACTTCAATTTATTTTGAGCAAAAGGAATAAGGATGGAGAATATGGCTGCAGCGACTGTCTTTCTTATGATAATATAAAACAAGTTCTGAATTAGATCTTACAAAACATATTATTCTATAGTTAATAGTTTTATTTAATAAGGGAATTAAGGAACCAGTCTGGCTTTAATGAATACACATCTAGACTGTATAGGTAATTAATGAATTAAGTTTCTGAATAATATACATTTGGTAACTGTGATGTCACTAATGTCAGAGGGGATTAAGAGTGTTTTCGACAATTGTCACAATAGTTTTACGGGAGGTCTATATTTGCGACTTTGAGTGAAGAAGGCTGATTTAATTTTAATCAGCTTGGTCTGAACTTGTCGTAAAGTGCATATACATGTATACATGTATAGTAACCACTGGCTACAAGTACAAAATTTCTTCCAGTGACTTTATGTTGTCTTTAAGGAAAGTAGCAATACATGTAAACAAGCCAACAATATGTGACATTTATACAACAATATTTACTTAAAGAATGTTCAATATTACAGTGTATTTAATAGTTTCCTTCTTGTATTATTAGGTCATTTTATACACAACTCAATTTCTACAGACTGTCTTCAATAAAATATTAACACTATTTAAATTAGCCTATCTCTTTTACTCTCTTTGACCTAATGCAAAATTATAATACTTGTATTCACTTGGAGGAATAATTATATCCTGATTTCGGCACTCACAAATTGTTGTGCCACTACATGTAGCAATATTCTTGCATTTCAATTTTTTTGCAACAATATAATTTTTAATGCACATGTCTAAATTCAAATCAACATCATCATACAATGTATGTCAATAATTTTCCAAGGCAAATAGAAGCATGTTTGAATTAAAAGGAGGACATTTTGCATGGAGATTAAACTGCTTTTTGTACAAATGGCTATTGGAATCTGCAGTGCAAGCCACATGCCTTTAGTCACTTTGGGACTGCCTGTGTTTGTGGTTTTTTTGGTATTGTCTCTGTGTTTATGTACATTGTATTCATGTTTTTACATGTGAGGCTACATGTAAATTATAGTATTAGTCTGTACATGTAGGTTTTGCTGCATTATTTAACTATATTGTGAGTCATCCCCCTTGCTAATCGATAGCATGTATTGAAATGTACATGTACATGTATAGTATACACTAGCTTATAATGCCCTATAACCATTCATAATATATGATTGAATTGAGTAATATAGAGTAATATATTAACCGGCAGACAGATGTACATGTAATATATGTCCAGATGTTTAATACCACAACCATCAAACTATTTATACCTTACAGTGTTACACCAGGTGATATACAGCACACTTTACCTACATTTCAATACATGAGTATACTAATGTGGTGTATATGAAATTAAAGTGAGTAAAACTGTCTACATTTCTACAACGACTCGGCTGGTTCATGGCCGTCTACTATACAGAATATTTTTCCTTGACAGCAGCTCTATGGCCTACTGCTATCAAAATCCAAAAGGGTTCTTTTATATCCACACCAAGGAACTAGACACAACTTTTCTTGCCACGATCAACCAGGTGTGTAATATGAAAACTTGGCCACATGTTTGAGTTGGTAGTAACAGGTCAATACGAGAAATAATTGACATTCTACAACAAACTGTCATATCTTCTACTTCTATCTTAATGCCAAATCCTCTATCAAAATACACACAAATACCACAGTACATACGGTACTTACAATTCTTCTTAGACAGTACTAGCACCAAAATAAAACTTGTGATAATTCTATTATAGTACTTGAAGCTCTAACATTTGTAACATATACATGCCTATACAAACAGTGAATTAAAATGGAGAATGATAACAGGCATATCCATCTAGTGGTTGCTCTTCTTCTTCAAAGTTTTTAGTTTTGATTCATGAAATCACTGAACTCTTTCACCGCCCAGACCCATACAAAATATTAGTCGTAAATAGCCTACATATGTACATGTACACATACGTGTTAGGGCGACCTTTAAAAGATGAAATAAAAGAATTTTACTCAACAAATCCTTAACTTCTTCCCTCCTATAGTCTACTCAGATGCTTCAAAAGACAAATTTTGTGTACATGTACCACACACCTGCACAAAAACAGATATAATGGACAAGACACAATACGCAGATACATGTATCGCAAACAAACGAATAATTCAAATTAAGTAGTAACACAGACTTCACTCTAATTTGAATACAATCAAGAATACAACATGATTAATATAGCTGATCAGAATAGAACCTTGTATAAATTGCTGAAACAATGTTAAGCTTAAAGGGCAAATCCCGATAACTTTCTGAGGAATAAAACTGCTTAATTTTGTGTTAAAATCCCTTAAAACCCATTACCTTATAACCTAAGGCCGACCAACTACATGTAACACGATATTTGTAATACACTTGTAAATAACTTAAATCTGACAGTCTTCATCTGGAAAATGGAGTCCGTTGTATTAAACAGTATCTGGATAAAACCAAACTTTTTTCTATAAAAATAATACGTTGGTGAAATTTACCTTTTGTTATCAAGTACAGTACATTCACTGTATAGACCTCTCAAGAAATGTGAATCGATTATCAGGTCACCCAATGAAAAAATTGACCCAAAATCTTAAATGGGTTACGTGTCCGGATAAGCAGCGTTGATGTTCACGTCCAAACGACTCAACATTTTGAGCTGAAATTTTGAGACAAGATAAATACACCATGCCTCTATATTTTGGTCCATAAATTTCATAAACTCTCGGACTTTAATTTTTGAGACTCTGTTCTTATCGGGATTGTCCCTTTAATTAACCTTTGGAATTATGATAGAATTACAAACCTAAGTCAGTAACCAGTTATTTAAGAAGTAGTACTGTGTATGTATCAAAGCTTGTTAATGGTGTTATAAAGCTTCGTATAAAAGTGAATAATAGAAGTGTATATCTCTGTTTATTTAACACAACCCGTGTCAACAGTAGCCATAATAGGTATACAATAATCTTACACGCTCTTACTCAGTCTCCATCCATCATCTGGGTAGTCATCAACCCTTGTCACTCACCTGTACATCACAATACACAGTTATTGAACATGATCAGTGAATCAGTGTATCATATTCCAAATCTACAAATATGCAGGATCGATAAGTTTTTCATTTTGTTTAACACAATTGTCTTTTGATGTCTTTTGTAATAATTATTGTTTTCTACATGGCGCTGAACCTTCAATCAGTAGCACTTCACAAGGTAAACATATGATCATAAATATCATATACATTACAAATAAATAAAAAAATACAAAGTAATAGTCGAGTTACAATATACAATGAAAAATCAGAAGTTTTGCTTAAATACAGGGGTTTTAGACCTCTTTTAAATACATGTAAAGTCAGATTTGGACTAATTTGAACTTCCTGTGCCAAAAGCTGTCTCCCCATATTTTGACTTGTCCTTTTAGAAGGGCCTGAAACTTTTTTAGTAATTTGAAAGTGAGAGAGAAATGAGGTAACATCGACTGAACAGTGACAGTCAACACAAACTAGGTAATTTCACGACTAAAAGTTAATTATTTTAATATCTGTAATTCATTTAATGAGCAGAGATCTTGACCAATGGAAGATACATTTGTAAACCAAGTACCGCCAAGCTCCAGCCAACCCATGTACAAAAGAGAGAGAGAGAGAGAGAGAAAAAATGAGGTTTAACCCCTTTAACAGTGGGAGGAAAACAGAGTACCCTGACAAAAAAGCATGCGGTTGGACACTGACAGGCGACCCTACACCTTGCCACGTACAACCGTGCCAGTTGACTCTAGAAACATCAACTGAATGTGGTATACAATCTACTCATCATTTACATCATGTGTCCTCCATTCTTCCATTTCAATTTATTCAACTCACATAAATTTACATTGTTACAGGTCATCTGACAACCTGATGTACGTACAGCGCTCTTTAAATTCCTACCATCCAACCCAAACTCAATATAATGATTTGTCCATCAAACCCTAACTCAATAAAGTAATTTGAAGAATTCCTATTATAAAATAAAACCAAGTAAACCCACATGTAATATTCAATCTAACATTTTACTATTGTTTCACAACTGAACAAACCTACAATCTATACAGAACTTCTACACAAAACTTTGATTAAAAGATCAAATATGAAAAAAAGATAACTTCTGAGAAAAGTTGTAAGGAAAACTGGTAACAAGAGAATCCTTGTATTCTGTAAAAGTTGTGTGAACAATAAATGTTTATTGAAACAAATTATTAGTTTAAACACTACTTTCTACCCTAATGAAATGCTTACAGTATTTTTGCCACTGAAGGTATATCATCATATGGTACATGTATAAAATAATTATAGCATCATGTTTAAAGCAGTTATTATGGAGTAAGGAATTGTTCACTGTCAGTAGCCCAGTGCTGTAAGTAATTATAATTACATACTATTGAGTCAGTGATGATTAGATGTACATAATGTAAGAGAAACAAGCCAACAGAGGGTGAACCCACCTAATCAACACTTATACAAAATTTCAACTTTCTAGCTCATATACATGTACATTTAGGAGATTCATTGTGTCCCAAAATGAGTAATGGGCAGGTACCATTTTAATAGTACATGTACCCTGCAATGAAATACATGTATATGGCCATTGAACACGAGACATTTACATGTAGATTTACATGATCATGAAGATCATTCTAAATATGATATTAAAACTCATATTCTTTTGAAAAAAATCATTGCCACCTTCAAAGAATGATATTATATTAAAAGCCCCATATCTAATTTTGACAAAAGTCATTTGCTACCTTCAAAAAATTTTCTACTGAAGTTATTTCATAAAATACATTAATATTAAATGCACAAAGGAATATCCACGTAGACCTGATCAATACAAGCTTAGGAATATGCACACATATATATATTATATACATGACATGTACAACTGTACACATGTATCTCTACATCATATAAACTTTTTTCTCTTAGCTCAGATAACTCGACACATGACGTAAAAATGAAAGAGCCAAATTTGTCCTAGTTTTTATCAAAAGAATTATACTGTGTCAGCTTATTGAATTACATAATTAGAAACTTTTCAGGTGGAGAAAATTTCAACCATTTTGTTTGTCGTGTTTGGTTTCGGTTGATTGATTTTGAATGAGATTTTATATTTATCGGTGAATATAATAAAATGACTGCAAGGCAATTCGTTTGACATTTTAAGTTAAAAGTGGTTAATCAATGATTCACGGTAGGTTTATTACATGTATATTCATTTGTACATTATCTTGATTACCAATGGTGCAAGGGACTAGTAGTGACTCAATGAGTAAGACTTTGGCTAGGAGATCCTGTGGTGGTGCAGGTGGTGGTGCAGGTGGTGGTGCTGTGGTGGTGCAGCACAGAAGAAATGAAATTGGGGTTTGACATCCTCCCTCAGCCCTTCACGTTTATAAAATAGTGCAGGAGCCATAAAAACTTCCTGCCAGGCGATGAAACATACGCCCACAGCAGCTAAATCGTCCGGGCAGTCAACAAGGGTTGTCGCATATTTTTAATGAAAATTTTTTAATACACTCAAAACTGATTAAGAGTAACAACTCATTATGTAATTATCAGAAAATCATTAGAATTTGTTTGCTTTTTATAAAGTTTAACCCCACGCTAACAATTACTATATACATGAAACATTTAATATCATGGATTTAGCTGTTCAGTTATCAAAATTCATTGAAAATCAAAATACTTGTTCGTTTCAACACCTTAAACTCTGTGTATCAATCTGAGGTCAACCGGATGATAAGTTTGGCCTCTATAGCGTCACAAGATTTTTTGAAGTGATCAAGGGAGATAACTCTGGCAGTAATTATTTGAAATCTCTGAAAATCGATAGGCTTCTTTGTCTCATGACCTAATCACTGTGTATAAATTCAAAGTCAATCGGATATTAACTTTAGCATCTAGAGCATCCACAAGCAATTTTATACGCCCACATTTGAACATGGGCGTTTAAAAACCAGGGGCCTATTTCACAAAATTTTAACTAAGATAAGATCCCAATTTTAGTAATTTGATTGGATAATATTATATTGATAATTTTAGTGCTTAGCCAATCAAAATTGAAGTATCTACTAAAATTGGATTTTATCTTAAGTTAAAATTTCGTGAAACAGGGCCCAGGTGCACTGAGAGGAACAAGAGCTAAAGCCTCCCTTAAATGTGAAGGACTGCATCCTACTGTTCTGATCCATCTTTCTGTGCTACATTAATTAAAACGGGCATACGCCATACAGTGTTCTATGAATGAAATTTTTCCCAGACAGAGACGCTACGACCTACTCTTATATCGAATTCCAACTGCCACATACAGGCCAGGGGCCTATTTCACGAAATTTTAACTAAGATAAGATCCCAATTTTAGTAATTTGATTGGATAATATTAGATTGATTTTAGTGCTTAGCCAATCAAAATTGAAGTATCTACTAAAATTGGATTTTATCTTAAAGTGCACATAAAATGGTTTTGTAAATTTTTCTGTGTGAGCAGTCCATGGTTATTTTATCCACTTTATGGCAAATTCACATCAATCCGACTAAAATTAATTCAGCTATCTTCACTCAAAGTCGTAAAAATAGACCTCCCGTAAAAACGACTTTGCCAATTATCGAAAACACTCTTAATCCCCTCAGACGCCAGTGACGTCACAGTGACCGAATGCATATTCGGAATGTTTATTCCTTAATTACCTATATACACCCGGCGTGTGTAGGGTAACGCCTGACTGATTCCTTAATCCCCCTAATTAAATAAAACAATTGACTACGGGATAATATGTTTTGTAATTCATTTTAATTCAAGCTCCAATTTAAAATTTGTTTCATAATGCACGGTCGTTCTGTTTTTCCACGGCAGCGATTTTAATACACTCTACCATCGTGTGCAGTCGAAACGATTCGAGATACATTTTCGTCAGAAGAGTTTTGGGGTTCTAATTTAGAATTTGTTTCATTATTTACGGTCGTTCTGTTTTCTCACGGCAGCGATTTTAAAATAATCTACCATCGTGTGCAGACAAAACGACTCGAGATACATTTTTGAGGGGATTAAGAGTGTTTTCGATAACTGGCAAAGTCGTTTTTACGGGATACGACTTTGAGTGAAGATAGCTAAATTAATTTTAGTCGGATTGATGTGAATTTGCCGTAAAGTGGATAAAATAACCATGGACTATCAATCTAGAAAAAAAATTGAGGCCATTTGATGTGCTCTTTAAGTTAAAATTTCGTGAAACAGGGCCCAGAGTGTGTAAACAACTAGACGTTAACCATGTCAGGATCTTCCTCCACTGACAAGATGGAAACCATGTTGATATCAAACTATACACAGAACTGAAACTTAGCCACATTGCTACCTTTTTCTTATCAATCTGGTGTTTAATTTAATGGCAAATATACATGTACATACATGTATGGTAGTTTACATTTGCAAGCACACAGGTTTGCCAGCCGATCAGCAGATTAAAAAAAAAATCATGTGTATGTGATTTCAACTGAGGCTGCTCAATTTAACCCTAAAGCTGCTGGATTGTTGACGTCATATACATGTGTATGACGTTGTCAACTGAATTGTTTTCGGTATACATGCATGGCGTTGGGTGCCTCTACAAAGGCCAAAAAAAAGGGTAATGTTTCCTGTAACAGATGAAAATTAGGGTAGGGTCAGTAGGTATGGGGTTTTTTTTTGGGGGGGGGGGAGGTCAATATCAGATCTAGATCAAGATCTACGTAGCATAATTGCCAATAATCATATAATATTCTGTGCTAAATCTTCAATTTTATGTTGGGTTGAGTCGGCGCCGGTGAACATAAAGCACAAATAGATTGGTGAATGGAATTCTTGGATAATTGTTTAAAGTGTATCAGAGGCTAGATTACGATTTAAATATTCTCTTTGGGGGCAAATGAATTTTTTAATCTTTCAATGCTAAACAAAATAACGTAGGGAGGCCATTTTGTTCAAGAAAAAGAACTCGCGATTAAAACTTAAAAAATCATATTGTGCCGTTGCACGAAATGGCTTCGTGACAAATTTATTTGCCTTGTTTTAAATACCAATCGAGCAGATCCTATATCCACCTGTTGAAATATACGTTCACTTGCTTTTGTTCAATTGCGTGTCATTACTTGTTGGAACTAAAGTTGTGAGGTTTATAGCTTTTCGGAATATGCTGTGGTAAATCTATACGAAACCTGTAGTCTTGTTTTTCACGTCAGTTAGCAATCTCGCGTCAAAAGTATGACAGTTTTTAATAAACGTTTGCTGTACCCGCCGATTCCGATCGGTAAATGCGGATTCAAAGAACGATGATATTTATACTCATTTATAGCAACAAATAATATAGGAATTTTCACAAATCCGGTAGGTTTAAAGATTTTTGAACAGTCCTTTGATTAAAGAAAAAAAAAAATTTTCTCAGCACTAAAAAATTTTTTTGAGTCGGCAGGTTTTGTAACGGGTCGGTCGGGTTACCGGAAACAGAACATTCTTTTTTGCCTAAACTTGTAAAGCTCCCAGAATCTGCAAATCAGATTCGTAGCACTGCACTGTGAAAATCGGAGTCAAAAACCATGATCAAATTTTCAGAATTCGTTAAATTATACGTCCAACACTTCCTAGGCAGTTAGCGGTGACATAACGTCACTGTTTGTTTTGAGGTTTTTTTTGCACATGTATCATCACATACGTCCCCCAAATCTTCGGAAAATTAGCGAAAAAAATATAAACAATGCAACAAGAATGGCAGCAGACTGCGCTTCTTTCGCCACCTATTGATCATGGGAGTTTACTCTATTAAAACAAACTGAAATAAATACAATCGGTATTCCCGGAATATTCCGGGTGCCGCACACGGAGGACTCATGCCGATCCTGGAATAGCAGCACAAATAGTCTCTTATCATCCGAACAAATATTCTACGAATATTAGTCTGGATGGGTCCTCAAAATTTGACAGAAAGTCGGTCATTGTCTGGATTATCCAGTCTTTTAAGTTACCACGTACTGAATCTATCAAAACATCTCGCTTGTCAACAATGACACTCTCTAAAATTTTGTTTTAAAGGTTTTAATTGAAATGGTAATTTTCTGTCATCATGAATCAAACGTACATGTATGGCTTCTCACAATCTCCTTAATCGCGATTCATGCTGTTGTATCGTCTCTATTTTGTTTCTAATAATAGATGTGCCAAGTGCATTGTGGGATATATTTTATCCTCGCTTTATAGAATCTATCAAAATCGGCCCGGCTTCATAATATCTATCACTTACCGAGACTTTAGCCAAAAGGTTCCATTGCTCATGTGCAACCGGGAGTTTGGTTTTTTATGTGGTAGATTATCCAGTAATTTTCGTCAATAATTGAGAACCGACCCAGACCCTCTGTGCATTGAAGACATGGGGGTTCTGGGTGACCGAGACTACAGCACAAAGGGTATCTGTGAGAATGGTACTACTACATGTACATGTATGTGTGTACATGTGTGGCATACATGTACATGTATTCAACTCCAAGATCTTACTTTACAAATGAGTAATAAAACAGCTTTCCATGGTTGAAAAAAATAAAAATACTGTTGCAAAGTACATTGTGCATACATGTACATATGTATACTGAAAGTTCAGTACACAAAAAAAAAATACCAATACTGGCATTGAATTATATCAACATTACTGTCCTATGAGATTATATATTTACGGCTTATAATAACGCTACATGAATCTATGAATTTCAAATGATGCACAAAAAACTAAATTCTCTGAAAAACAAGGAAATTTTGCATTCATTTACGTTGCCTGTGTGCGTAATTTGCAGCGCATGAAAAATTCTGATTTTGAAAGTGATCTGTTTTGTGAAATGTGTAGATTGTTTATTTTAAATGATTGCAATATAAGCCAGAAAGTAATGCATGTAATGTATATGTATGTATGTGTATGTACATGTGTGCTGCTTTTAGTTTATGATCCATCTGCTTCCAGAGTGACATCTGAATGAAGTCATGCAAACCTTACTCACCTGCATTTGTCTAACAAATGGGCAGAAAAAAAAGGTTCATTTGAAACTAAATACCCTGTAATTAATCATTTATGTAACATGGAAATAAAATGTCTATGTATCATGTTGCTTTGGGTGGGCTAATAATTTGATGCATTGGCTACATTACAATGTCTGATGCCAGAAAGCAAAAAAAACTATGAGAATCTGATCATCTCCGCCCGACCAAAATATTCTAGCCCTACAGTATTTTTTTCTATTTTTTATTTTCAAAATGTTTAAAACCAAACTTGGCTTGGCAACAAAATTCCTAACCTAGCACAATCTGTGGCACAACAGTTAATGAAGTGTATATGATGATGACCAAGTTCCGATATTTGGCAAACCCCAGCTATACATGTATATGACAGTAAACAATTGTGATGCAGCTAGGAAAACATCCACTTTTTAGAAAGAAGTTCTCAAAATGGCATATTTCAAAATGAAATGAACTCCTGTTAAATAAAATCCACTCTACAACTAGGGCTGGGTATCGATAGTGATTTTTACTATCGATAATTGGCAATGAAATGTCGGTCGATAATCGATAGTATCGAAAACAAACTTATTTTCAAAGTTGTCATCACATCAAGACTGGATACAGTGTAAGCTCAAAGTTCAAAACCATACGAAGTTGCGAAAGATCGTTTGCTCCTGTCTAAAACCCAAAGTGCTTCCACACAGCACTTTTACCTTTGCCGGGAAAATCAACAAGCGTTTTGTCGTCCATGTGTGCTATTTATTGTACCGGGTACTCTATTACTGAGGCACACGTACAGAAATAGTGAACTGTACAGACGAATTCTGAAGCTTGCAAAGGGAAATAACTCTTACTTTATTTACACATCCGGGTATCTCCGATTTAGCGATATTCAACAATAATTTCTTCAAACTAAAGTAACGTTTCAATGAGAGTGAATTTATGAAAACGGCTGTTCAATAAGCAGTCACAGTTTTGTTATTTGTTACATTGATACTTGATAGTAATTAAAGTGAGAGGTGTATTATGATTAACTGAAAGAAAACATTGACATTTCAGACGCAAGAAAAATAGACAAAGTGATAATCGATAGTTAACCCACCGCTATCGACAGTGCTTTTCTGGGCCGTCCAATCGATACTATCGATTTATATCGATATTTTACCCAGCCCTATCTACAACTGAATATCCCAATAAATAAAAAAGTTCTGTCTTGTAAAATTGCACTCGTCACAAACTTTGGCATCGAGAAAAAAAATTGACAATGGGAATTTTCCCTTCAGAATCGCTAGTACCAATTTTAAAACTGAAATCCGCACGTTATTGTCAGCTAAGATTTATTAAAATCGTAATAATTTGAATGATAATATGCCAAATATTTATAATCTGGATGATACCACAAAAAAAATAGGCTAAATTTAGCAAATTTCAGTCATCTAAACAGATAAATCTTGTTTTCTTTGGTTCTAACTGACAGATCACGTGGTAACAGACATCGGTATAATCCCTAAAATGTTATCTATCGTTTGATTGGTTATATATGAAAATCGACCGGAAACTAACATGCGGAAATCCAATAAAGTGGGTCATAGCAATGGAAAAAGATTTTCTCGCTGGCGCCTCATGTAAACAAACTGTAATTTCACTTACATTTCGATAATTTTTTAGCCTAAATCTTTGCAGATATCGAGATTGACATTAAACCATTACAATACAATTGCTAGTAATACATTTACATAAAATAGTATTAGTAATTCAGAATCGTAGATTGAACTTGGCTATATGTTAGCCACTGGCTGTTCGATTTCACACTCAAGACACGTGACCTGAAACCCCTACTATTACCAAGGTACCATAATCATAAAAATCTGTTTATTATTTACCATGGATCAGACAGTAGCTACATTAATATTTCTGAAGCATTGTGTGTTCCGCATATTCATTTATAAAAAAGAAAAAAAACACCTCCTTCAATTCACTCTCAAATTTAATGACGATCGCCAACTATGGGCGCAGTACGTTGATTCGGCTATTCTTTGGTCAGGGTTAGAGTTTGGGTTAGTAAAGTAGACCGGACGTAGCCTGGTCAACGTACCAGACCCAACTAAGTATTAAACTATATGTATGTCACATGGGCTTACGGCTTACATACATACATGATATCAGTTTCATTTTTCAGACTACATTACATTTATAATAATTCTTGATAGGTAACTCAATAACTGCAGTTATCATTGTTCATACTTGTTTATCAAATACGGAGACTAGGCTAAATTAGTCACTCCAGTGTGAATGTCTGGCTATTCTTAGTTGTTCACTGAAGTTGTTGGGTTTTTTAAATGACAATTTATGTGTCACTCACTCAGAACAGTGTAAACAATTATTACCTCTTCAGATATTCTGTTCAAAGCTTGATCTTCTGCCGAATACTGTCGGACATTTGTCCTTGTCCGGCCACTTGCCGAACTCATCCTCAGGTAGATTCTACAATAATCCTAGTCTTGGCTTTTACTTTTGGCTAAGATCTAGTCAAAACAACACACCCCACTACTACTACTAGCACAAACTACAAACTGTTCGAGTTACTAACTCTCCGATGTTCAAGTTCTCGCCTGACACAGTCTAGTAAAGGCGGTATTTCTCTGGAATTTGTTTAGAAGAGGAAATACGAAATGTTGAGGATGGTTGTAGTTTATCCTCTCGGTTTGTGGAACCAAAATAAAGTAATAAAGTTCATCTTTTTAATCACCAGAAACCTTCCATGACACTTCTCTTTCAGCAATGAAGAACCCGGATGTACGCATGTCTAATGATAAGTAGACTAAAATTTATAATTGTGTTGGCGAGTGAAACGCAAAGCAAAAATTTGGTGACTGAATAAATATCTTGGTGGTTCACAAGATTTAGTGTTGAATTGTAGAAATGTTGGATCAAAATTTAATTAGTTCGTTGCGGGGTCATCCTTTGTCGTCTGTTAAGGATTTCTTTTAAGAGATTAAAGATACATTCTTACAAACGTATTTAATAGGGGATAGATATTTCCAATAAAAGTATGGCAAATTTGGCGGAGTCGCCCACACTCGTTGGTGGAGTCGTCCACACGACTTTGTTTAATTTCGGGATATAATAACCAGGGCCCCGCGGTTTAGGGGGGCCCGCGGTTTATGACAAAAAGAGAAAAAAATTCAAATTCCAGATGAAAGCTTCACGGTAATAGATATAGGGCGGAGACTGGGGTATCCCTAAATTCCCGTGAAGTTCACTAGATGATCGATCTAGGCATCTAGCAGCAATTTCACTTGTTATAACAGTTCCACGCCGTTATATGTCATTTCCGTGCATTGCCATTCGGAACTGACATTATGTAATTTTTCTTGTATTATAGACCGTACAATTGTGTTTTATGCGTGTCACGAGATCATCCAAAGTGTCCCGCGAAATTTTCAACGGCACACTAAGAAAATGAGAAAAACCCATGTGATCCCAATCGAGTATTCACTGGTTCCTACCAGTTCATAGCTGAGTTTTTCTTCATTTAGTTTGAGTCATTCTGTGCCTAGTCTGAGTCTACGGTTTTATGCCGTTAATGACTTACCATGTTTTTATTTTACAAAATTCAGATATATTTCATATGTATTAGCCAGGTGTGCCGCTATATTTTTATGTGTGGCAATTGGTGTGCCGTTGACAAAAAAAGGTCGAGAACCACTGGACTAAGGGATACCCCAGTCTCCGCCGCCAAATCAATTGCCGTGAAACATTCATCTGGAATTTGAATTTTTTCTCTTTTTGCCACGAACCGCGGGGCCCCTAAACCGCGGGGCCCTGTGCCTGGGCCTTGTCCGTGTGTAAATAATATACAGTAATATGGTAAAATCTATCTCACAATAACCACTTATTATATTGAACAATCTGATTAAAATACACATCTATATTTCACAATAACAACTTATTATATTGATGGATGAAACGTGAAATATTCACAAGATCTGTCCTTAAAATGGGAAGCTGTCTTGAGTTTAAACATGTCCACCTGTTAAAATTAGAGAAGTCCTAACATCAGTATTCGCAGAACATCTATGGCTGTTAAAAGAAGACTGACAACCATACTTTTTCAACAATGTTGGGTTTTTTGGGGGGTTTTTTGTTTTTTTTCTCTGGTTAATATGGAAACTGACAAAGATCAGATGAAACTTAAAATATATTTTTATATCCCACAGACTGCGATACCTTTCGATATATTCGAGAATATCAGACCATAACTTTCTGGGTTACGGCCCCTGATTGTACGATAATTCGCGTTTTGAGCTAGTTCTCAGTCCATCTCTTGTAAATTTGGGCTTATCTCGCAAGACAACCATTTTTTTTTTTTTTTTCTTAAATCATTTTGGGTCAAGTCTGTATCATTGCATCGATTCTGCTCACACTTGGGTCCATTTTGGAGGATATTTACTCTTTTAAATGTATGAGGCGCCTGATTTTGTCACGTAAGGCAAAATTAATACACTAAAAATAAACTTGTGTTGGATCTCAACACAAGTACTTGTGTTAAAACTAATCGACACAAGTTTGTGTTGTTTTACATTGCATTAACACAAACTTGCGTAGTTTTATAAAATCTGGTGTTTTTTCATATAATTAACACAAGTAATGTGTTATTTAATCTATTATTAACAGCAGGTATGTCGTGAAATATAAAATTGCATAATAACCACTAGGTATTATTTATATTCAGAGCAAACTTATGACTCTGTTTTGTGAAGAAAATTCTGACGTATCATAAGATTACCGACTGATAAAGATACTGTTTTATAAACGAAAACTAAAATTAAGAGGTCGAATTGTGACAACTTATATTATTTCTTTGTTTCTGTTTTTTGGATGTTTTAGTTACTGAACAAAAGATTTGCTTGTGGACGACTTGACTGGTATACCCAATGTACATTCCAGACGCGGCCCGTCGTTTTTATCGTACGCTGTTATGTAGTCATCTATCTTGCCAAGAATGGGCGACTAGATCGGCAGAGTATACGAAATTGTTTTGTAGTGAACATTAGGCGGTATTAAAACCCAGCAACCTACGGGCTCGTTTTTTACTGTAGGGCGCTCAGCTACCTCCGTTTTTAGCACTGTTCCATTCTATTATTATTATTAACCATGTTTGGACTTTTGTTAATTGTCAACGCTTGCTTATTTATTTTCCTTCCATGTTTGGATATTTATTATGTCGGTACTTATAATGGTACAATCATTTATTCATCCATGTTTGATATTATTTGTTAGCTTCCATGTTTGATTTTATTACAATTTTCATCCATGTTTGGATAGTTATTAAGTTGATATTTAATTTCATCCTCACTTGGATATTTATTTTTCATCTATGCTTGGATATTTATTTTTCATCCATGTGTGGATATTTACATGTATTATGTTGGTTATCCATGTTCGGATTTTTATTATCATCCATGTTGGGATTTTATTTTCATCCATGCTTGGATATCTGTTTCATGAATATCTAGCCCCATCCGGGTTTAATTTTTTCCACGTTTGGAGCTAATTCAATTCATGTTTGGAGCTAATTCAAACCATGTTTGGATAGCTAGTTATCCCTTTTCGGATAAATTATTGTATATCACCCCTCTTTTTACAGAGATTGCATCATGCCGAAGCGAAAGTTGCAGGTCCAAGATACCCAAAGCTCCAGTGAAGAGGAGTTATCTCCTACTTCTAACATTCGCCCGACTTCGTCAACAGAAGACAGATTGTCGGAAATCATCGTGCAGAAATGCTCGACAGAGGCTTGGTTCACAAAGCCCCTTCGCCTACGTGTAATCAACCAGCGGGTCCAAGTGTTGAACCTCTGCTGCAGACATTGTCTCCTTTGCCACAGTCCTCTGCAGTCCTGTACAGTACAGCCAATACCACAGACATGACCTCGATCGCTACTACCACAAGTACAAGTACTTCAGCCAATGCAGCAACCACTAATGGATTCAACGTGTTTTCGGCGAATGCTGCCAATTTGTTTGGAACTCAGCCCGCCATGGACACAAGTAGACTTCCTGTCAGCCATACATGTATTTCTCAACACGTTTCTGACACACTTAAGGCCATGATGTGGTCTAATACTTACGTTGAATTCTGTCAATTGCTGCCAGATTCTTTGCCAGATCGTCTATCGCTAGACATACAGGACACAGAAGTTGAGCCGGTATCTTCAACATCAAGGTTCAAAACTCTGACTTTTTCGCATTGACAGCGAGCTTTTTCTATATTTATGGATATTTATATTCAGAGGGTACCAGACTCTACTTCTGTATTATTAACACATTTGTCCTTGATGACCGAGCTGACACAGACTTATGGCACTAAAGCCTTTAATTTCTACGATACCCAATTTAGACGCCTTCGCCAATCAATTCCCTGTGCTTAGGATCAAATCAGTGGTGACCTTTGGCTTAAAGCAACTACCCTGCATGGATCACAAGTTCCAACAACACGCCAGGCCACTTCAGGATTCAGGGAGGGAATTTGCTGGTCTTTTAATAGGCCTTCGGGTTGTCGTTATCGCAATTGTGTCTATCCCAACAAATCCATGCGATGTTATTCAGGGAATCGCAACCTCGACCCCATACCAACAAAAAATCTTTCTCGGGGTTCATTTGTTGCAACACCCGCTTTGGGTCAAAACTTATTACCATCTCGTTCCTCCTCTGCCACTGTGACATCAACCCAAATTCATAATGGAAGTAAGCCACTTTCACACCTTCCTGTTCAATCAGATAGCTCCCAACCCCAATCCTTTGGGCATGGGTCCAAAACATCCATCCATCCTGTCCAGGCAAACCGGTATTCATTTCGCAAAAATAGTTTACCCGCCAGCAAAGGTCCAAACCCCAGTAATTCCCAGTAGGCTTCTATCGGTATTCGAAGACTATGATATCACGGAACAGCGATTTTTGTGTAACGGGTTTTCACAAGGTCTTCGCATTCCGTTCAGGGGTCCTCGTATATCTCACTTAGCTAGGAATCATTCGTCTTGTTTTCAAAATCTTGATGTTCTTTTTACAAAGGTAAATGAAGAACTATCAGCAGGGAGAGTTTTGGGTCCTTTCTGACACGAGGAACTGTGGGTAGTTAGTCGCTGCGCCAGAAAACAAAACCAAATTTGCATTTCCGAATAGCCTCTTGAAACACCAACGCTGATTGGTTAATCGAATGCCTAGCGTCATAGAATTAAAACCCACTTGTATGAACCTTGATGCTACTCCCATTAAAACCTGTCAGATCTTCAAGTAGTGGACGCCTTCGAAAGTATAAAAAACGAAACAAAATATAGATGTGTATGTTAATCAGATTCAAAGGGAATAGATAAAAGTCACATGACTAGTTTTATTTATAACATTATTTGGCTATAGATGTACATCACTAGAATGATTACTTGTTTCCATAATATTCTGAATCCCGTTCAAACGTCTAAAATTCCAACAGAATGTGGCTCCAATACTTCGAATATACTTAAAATGTAACACGAATATATTCCGAAAGCAATCGATGCCTTCGATTCGCATTCAGCACATTCTGACACGAGTTGAAGAAGCATGTCGTTTCGATTCTCCCTCGAATGCGACCAGAATGCTTCTGAATGCTGCTTGGTTGCCGTAAGAATTTTTAGAATGCAGTCAGAGAGCGTTTAGAATACTCTTCGTGTGTCGTTCGATAGTTGTCCTTGTTGAATGCACCTCCAAATTATTGAGTGTCAATGGCTCCGAATATTTAAAATACACCCAGAATGCAGTCGGAAGTTTTAAAAGGCACTACGAATATCCAGGGGGCGGCGGGCCTCGTACTAAAGACAAAGGGTTCTCCCGAACTTAAAGTAGCTAAGTCTCTAACTCAGTATAATCCAAAGTCTTCGACATTGAAAACACGGATTATTTGTAAATGTAAAAGCATTCAATATTTAAGACAAAATAAACATTATACCATTAGTACACGATTCCAAAGGACTCGAAGAACAAGGCTAGAGATATTCCATCATTGACATTATATATATTTTTCATCAATGTATTCCACCAAATTAAACGGTGTCGCCATATCTGGAGAGTATGCGCAATCACTCGGGAAACTTCGGGGGATTCCCGTACAATCGAACTAGATGTAGGGTACCGGAATCACCGGGGTTTGCCGAGCGTATGTCTATGAATTATGTGGACTGGAATAACCCGAGGCTAGAAATTGGCATTCGTTTGAGACTTCTGGCTTATTTCGCCGAACAAAACTGATTTAAAATTGAAGTAAAAACGGAAACGATAGAATGCAAATCAATTTATTACAATCATAGCACAGTATTATATTGGTGTCAATTTCTAATTCCCAAATATTAGCGATTTAGCTCCTTTAAAGTCTTTCCACTGAACTCAGGGACATGTGCGGAATTTTATGTTTATTCTGATAGGCGACGGTCAAGGTTTGGATATCGTGAGAAGTTTCAATTAGTTTCCATCTCTGGGTATACTATAAATTAAACCTTTCGATAGTTGGAGATTTCTGAAATGGTTTTGAGTAATATCATTAAGAATCGAACGATTTTTCGCTGATCAATAAAGGATATAGACACATGGAACAACTTGCCATCTGCTGTAGTAGAAGCTCCCACACTGAACTCTTTTAAAAATCATCTTGACAGAGTATGGACCGACCACAAATATAAATCAGACTTAAACTTCCCTATCACATCATGCAAATTAGATGTAAATGATATCGAGGATACTAATTAACAAGAACAACAGAGAGGCTACTAGCCTGAATATTACTGTTGAAGAAGATGTATGCATGTATGTATGTATGTATGATAATTAAACCGGGTAGAATAGACATGCGGACTCTTTTCATTGTTTTGTAATCAATCGAATACGCGCCAGTTATATTAGCCAATCACAGTACAGGTTGCTCATTCTTTACAAGTGATTTGATTTATGGAACGCCGAACTAACATAAAATCTATTTATTACCAATGAGTCCAGTCAATTAAATGAATATTTGTCAATTTGTCGCTCCATACAGCTAAAGACGCCGACTCGATCAACCCAGTCACTTGGTGATCTGTGAGTACTTTTCAGATTGAAACAAAGAAAAACAAACACAGGGCAACCGTCCCCCAATTTGAATTTGGAGCGGCCATGTGAACGCATCGAATCACATTAGCCGATTTTGACAAATCTCTCGTCTCAAACAGGTTAGTAAAATTTTGATTTTCTTTTTTAAAATTTTATTCAGATAGGCTGGTATATTATTAACAAGTCGGCAGTGTCTTTCCCTGGTGTCTTTCCACTGCTAAAGACACCTAGGTACAAGCGAATTATTGTTATAAAATTGTACCATATTATTATGTTAATCCCTAAATTACCTAATTTGTGTCGATTGGACGTTAAATAAGAGTATCGTGTTTTATTTGCAATAAACTGGAACTAAAAAATGGCGCCAAATTTTGGTTTGTATCACTAACAGCATAGGTCACATTATTAAAGGGGGAGTGCCAGGATTACAAATCACGGGACAAAATGTGAGGAATTTTCTGACTTATCGCCCAGCTCACTTAAACAATGGAAGTTTGTATTTCTTTGGCTAGAGTCTTTCACGGAGAATTGACCAGTTTACTTACTTCCATATTTCTATTACATATTACAGACATATCTCCTGTTATGGGTGGGCCGATAGCGGCATGGTAGTTCTTTGGGTAAGATATCCTTTTTATTTTAATTAAACTACCCTCACCATATTACAATATTTTCGTCAAACTACATAGAAATAGTTTCCTTCCTGTATCCGACTCATGTGACCTATGAGACCGGTCTAGTCAAATGTTACTGACATTTTCGTAACTGTAATCCTTTAACACCAATGAATTTGTCAATCGATGCATATTTTGATTAACGCTAATATCAATTCATGGGTTTTTATTTTTAGATTTTACTATATGAGACAAGAAGTTTATGGTATATTTTTTATCTTCTACTGGGCCTGTCTTTATATTTTGGTTTGTTGAGGTTGTATAAGCTTGGCTTTGGCTTGTACACCCAATTCGTTTGTAAATATCATGTGAAGTTTTCCATGATGTATTAGTAGGTTTTTTGGTTGAAAGTTGTAGACGTGGGGAGTAATTAAATTGGAATATATTAATATGGCATCAACTAATCCCACATCTCGTTTAGGCAACTAATTTTATTTATTTATATATTTTTTGCATGTTTTTTCACCATTTTGCATTTGCTTGCTAAGGGGTGCTATATTTAATGTATTCTGATATTTGGTTTGTCTTAGATTTTTAATGCCTTTAACGTATATTGCAAATTTCTCTTGAGTGTTCAGTAGAGATAATATTGTATAACGTGTTTCTGTGATAAGCTTAGATGTAATTGTTGATAGCGGGTTCTAGAGAGTTTACGGATGCAGGTGAGTTATGCCATCACCATTGGTAGATTTTAATGTTTTGGTATGACAATAGACAAAAGTAAACGTGCAGTCTTTTTTTATTAGTCCATTGACAGATTGTATTTCTCAGTTTGATAAACAAAAAATAAAGGGTCTTGGAAAATCTAACTAAACATAAATATATTTTCCTTTAAAAATAGTAACGGCGTCGGTTAAAGTAGACATAAACTGAGATTAGATGCTGTCTGGGAATTTAGAATGTATACTTAATAATCCTCCTCTCAATTACAGGATCGTGGAGATATGTTTGTAAGGGACGTATGGAGACGGTGATAGTTGTGGATGATCTGGACACAACATATACGTGGAGGTATTATTGTGGATGAGCTGGACACATCATATACGTGGAGGTATTATTGTCAAGGCAATTGCTTATGCAATGATGAGGTAGGTATTGATATCAATATTTTCTGTAATTCTAGAAAATTTCAAACATTATTTATGAGTTTTATTTAAAACATAAAATGTCGTATAATGTAACACAATGAACCGAAATAGTAATGGTTATTCATAGGAATTTCACGATTGAAGGTAGTTGATTGTGTTAGAACATTCCATTTCACTTCATATCTGGCATTCAAATATATATATTTATATGTCTCTAATAATTCGCTGTTTTCTTTATTTTAAAACATCAAAAAACACACATACATACTTCTCTAGTTCTTGGGGGATCACGTAGCTAAGTGGGTAAGGCGCTGGTTCGCTAGCCTGGAGGTCGGGCGTTCGATCGCTGCATTGGCCGAGAAAGTTCATCTCGGTTTTCGGATGAGACGAAAAACTGAGGTCCTGTGTACACATTGGCGTACACGTACAAGATCCCTTGGCAGTTGGAATTCGATATAAGAGTAGGTCGTGGCGCTGCTGCCCAGTCAAAATTTTGCACATAGCACATTGTATGACGTATGCCCATCTTCATTAGCCCAGGTTAGGAGCAGAACAGTAGGACGTTAAACCCTATTTCATTTTATTTATTGCCTTTTTATAAAACAAAGTTCATATGCTCCACGGTGGTAATTCTCAATTTTTTTTTATTACCGGTAAAGTTTTCTTTCGGCACTAGATGTGAAGCAATTTTGCTAAACACTCCGATTTTGACGAGTCGGAACAACTTTTCGCTAACAAATTTTATCTTTTGCAAAGGGGCGGGGCTGGGTGGTCGAATGGTTAAGCCTGTCATTTAGTCAACTGGCATGATTTCGAATCCCCGGTTGTACATGACAAGGAGTAGGGTTTTCTCTGTGTCCTCTGGTTTCCTCCCACTGCTAAAGACCCCTACGCACAAGCGAATTATTGAAGTTACTCTTTGGCTATTGAAATGTGTCTGTTGGCTTGCCAAAAACTGCCCGATGTTATTTTAAAAAAACAAATATATAAATGTTGTATATTTTACAGGACCAATGTTAAGGCGCCGAATGATCAAGATGATGATGATTATTACCGCGGATATAGAAGACATACAGGGTAGGTACCAAACTTTAATTATTTCTAAATTATTCCTAAAATTTATAAGTAATTCAAATTAAATTCCGTGTGATATACTTAATTACATAATATGGTGTTCTTTGAATTAGGGGCATTCCTGGAAATAGAAATTACACATTGAAAACTGTGACACTTCAACTGAACGAATCACTTGGTTGCCATGGGTGTTCAGTGGTGGTTCATAGATGAATTTACTGCATCGGTTTACTTTGAACAAATCATACTCAAGCTGCAAGCTGTAATTTTCTAGTCGCAAAACAATACAGCACGACGTTAGGGAATATCCGTTTGTAGTTTTCGAAAACCTTTCATGTTTAATTTCGATTTTTGAAAATTACGTCATTGACATCCTTTCCCGGAAGTAAAATATTCATGAAATCAGGAATGTCAAGTAGACCTCGTTGATCCAACGATGGTATATGGTGGCAGACGACCTCGCTTGCCTGAAGGTGGTGCGTTCGATCCCTGCATTGGCCGAGAAGTTCATCCAGAATTTGCGGTGATGCAGGATAAGAGGGTCTAGTTGTTCGGATTGGACAAAAAACCAAGGTCCTGTGTACACATTGGCGTACACGTACAAGATCCCTTGGCAGTTGGAATTCGATATAAGAGTAGGTCGTGGCGCTTCTGCCCAGTCAAAATTTTGCATATAGCACACTGTATGGCGTATGCCCATCTTCATTAGCCCAGGTTAGGAGCAGAACAGTAGGACGTTAAACCCTATTTCATTTTATTTATTGCCTTTTTATAAAACAAAGTTCATAAGCTCCACGGTGGTAATCCTTATTTTTTTTTTAATACCGGTAAAGTTTTCTTTCGGCACTAGATGTGAAGCAATTTTGCTAAACACTCCGATTTTGACGAGTCGGAACAACTTTTCGCTAACAAATTTTATCTTTTGCAAAGGGGCGGGGTTGGATGGTCGAATGGTTAAGCCTGTCATTTAGTCAACTGGCATGATTTCTAATCCCCGGTTGTACATGACAAGGAGTAGGGTTTTCTCTGTGTCCTCTGGTTTCCTCCCACTGCTAAAGACCCCTACGCACAAGCGAATTATTGAAGTTTGTCTTTGGCTATTGAAATGTGTCTGTTGGCTTGCCAAAAACTGCCCGATGTTATTTTAAAAAAACAAATATATAATTGTTGTATATTTTACAGGACCACAACAATGTTAAGGCGCCGAATGATCAAGATGATGATGATTATTACCGCGGATATAGAAGACATACAGGGTAGGTACCAAACTTTAATTATTTCTAAATTATTCCTAAAATTTATAAGTAATTCAAATTATATTCCGTGTGATATACTTAATTACATAATATGGTGTTCTTTGAATTAGGGGCATTCCTGGAAATAGAAATTACACCTTCAAAACTGTGACACTTCAACTGAACGAATCACTTGGTTGCCATGGGTGTTCAGTGGTGGTTCATAGATGAATTTACTGCATCGGTTTACTTTGAACAAATCATACTCAAGCTGCAAGCTGTAATTTTCTAGTCGCAAAACAATACAGCACGACGTTAGGGAACATCCGTTTGTAGTTTTCGAAATCGTTTCATGTTTAATTTCGATTTTTGAAAATTACGTCATTGACATCCTATCCCGGAAGTAAAACTTTCATGAAATCCGGAATGTCAAGTAGACCTCGTTGATCCAACGATGGTATATGGTGGCAGACGACCTCGCTTGCCTGAAGGTGGGGCGTTCGATCCTTGCATTGGCCGAGAAAGTTCATCCAGAATTTGCGGTGATGCAGGATAAGAGGGTCTAGTTGTTCGGATTGGACAAAAAACCAAGGTCCTGTGTACACATTGGCGTACACGTACAAGATCCCTTGGCAGTTGGAATTCGATATAAGAGTAGGTCGTGGCGCTGCTGCCCAGTCAAAATTTTGCATATAGCACACTGTATGGCGTATGCCCATCTTCATAAGCCCAGGTTAGGAGCAGAAGAGTAGGACGTTAAACCCTATTTCATTTTATTTATTGCCTTTTTATAAAACAAAGTTCATATGCTCCACGGTGGTAATTCTCAATTTTTTTTATTACCGGTAAAGTTTTCTTTCGGCACTAGATGTGAAGCAATTTTGCTAAACACTCCGATTTTGACGAGTCGGAACAACTTTTCGCTAACAAATTCCCTATCACGTCATGCAAATTAGATGTAAATGATATCGAGGATACTAATTAACAAGAACAACAGAGAGGCTACTAGCCTGAATATTACTGTTGAAGATGTATGCATGTATGTATGTATGATAATTAAACCGGGTAGAATAGACATGCGGACTCTTTTCATTGTTTTGTAATCAATCGAATACGCGCCAGTTATATTAGCCAATCACAGTACAGGTTGCTCATTCTTTACAAGTGATTTGAATTATGGAACGCCGAACTAACACAAAATCTATTTATTACCAATGAGTCCAGTCAATTAAATGAATATTTGTCAATTTGTCGCTCCATACAGCTAAAGACGCCGACTCGATCAACCCAGTCACTTGGTGATCTGTGAGTACTTTTCAGATTGAAACAAAGAAAAACAAACACAGGGCAACCGTCCCCCAATTTGAATTTGGAGCGGCCATGTGAACGCATCGAATCACATTAGCCGATTTTGACAAGTCTCTCGTCTCAAAAAGGTTAGTAAAATTTTAATTTTCTTTTTTAAAATTTTATTCAGATAGGCTGGTATATTATTAACAAGTCGGCAGTGTCTTTCCCTGGTGTCTTTCCACTGCTAAAGACACCTAAGTACAAGCGAATTATTGTAATAAAATTGTACCATATTATTATGTTAATCTCTAAATTACCTAATTTGTGTCGATTGGACGTTAAATAAGAGTATCGTGTTTTATTTGCAATAAACTGGAACTACAAAATGGCGCCAAATTTTGGTTTGTATCACTAACAGCATAGGTCACATTATTAAAGGGGGAGTGCCAGGATTACAAATCACGGGACAAAATGTGAGGAATTTTCTGACTTATCGCCCAGCTCACTTAAACAATGGAAGTTTGTATTTCTTTGGCTAGAGTCTTTCACGGAGAATTAACCAGTTTATTTACTTCCATATTTCTATTACATATTACAGACATATCTCCTGTTGGTGGGCCGATAGCGGCATGGTAGTTCTTTGGGTAAGATATCCTTTTTATTTTAATTAAACTACCCTCACCATATTACAATATTTTCGTCAAACTACATAGAAATAGTTTCCTTCCTGTATCCGACTCATGTGACCTATGAGACCGGTCTAGTCAAATGTTACTGACATTTTCGTAACTGTAATCCTTTAACACCAATGAATTTGTCAATCGATGCATATTTTGATTAACGCTAATATCAATTCATGGGTTTTTATTTTTAGATTTTGCTATATGAGACAAGAAGTTTATGGTATATTTTTTATCTTCTACTGGGCCTGTCTTTATATTTTGGTTTGTTGAGGTTGTATAAGCTTGGCTTTGGCTTGTACACCCAATTCGTTTGTAAATATCATGTGAAGTTTTCCATGATGTATTAGTAGGTTTTTTGGTTGAAAGTTGTAGACATGGGGAGTAATTAAATTGGAATATATTAATATGGCATCAACTAATCCCACATCTCGTTTAGGCAACTAATTTTATTTATTTATTTATTTTTTGCATGTTTTTTCACCATTTTGCATTTGCTTGCTAAGGGGTGCTATATTTAATGTATTCTGATATTTGGTTTGTCTTAGATTTTTAATGCCTTTAACGTATATTGCAAATTTCTCTTGAGTGTTCAGTAGAGATAATCTTGTATAACGTGTTTCTGTGATAAGCTTAGATGTAATTGTTGATAGCGGGTTCTAGAGAGTTTACGGATGCAGGTGAGTTATGCCATCACCATTGGTAGATTTTAATGTTTTGGTATGACAATAGACAAAAGTAAACGTGCAGTCTTTTTTTATTAGTCCATTGACAGATTGTATTTCTCAGTTTGATAAACAAAAAATAAAGGGTCTTGGAAAATCTAACTAAACATAAATATATTTTCCTTTAAAAATAGTAACGGCGTCGGTTAAAGTAGACATAAACTGAGATTAGATGCTGTCTGGGAATTTAGAATGTATAATACTTAATAATCCTCCTCTCAATTACAGGATCGTGGAGATATGTTTGTAAGGGACGTATGGAGACGGTGATAGTTGTGGATGATCTGGACACAACATATACGTGGAGGTATTATTGTGGATGAGCTGGACACATCATATACGTGGAGGTATTATTGTCAAGGCAATTGCTTATGCAATGATGAGGAAGGTATTGATATCAATATTTTCTGTAATTCTAAAAACTGTAATAGAAAATTTCAAACATTATTTATGAGTTTTATTTAAAACATAAAATGTCGTATAATGTAACACAATGAACCGAAATAGTAATGGTTATTCATAGGAATTTCACGATTGAAGGTAGTTGATTGTGTTAGAACATTCCATTTCACTTCATATCTGGCATTCAAATATATATATTTATATGTCTCTAATAATTCGCTGTTTTCTTTATTTTAAAACATCAAAAAACACACATACATACTTCTCTAGTTCTTGGGGGATCACGTAGCTAAGTGGGTAAGGCGCTGGCTCGCTAGCCTGGAGTTCGGGTGTTCGATCGCTGCATTGGCCGAGAAAGTTCACCTCGGTTTTCGGATGAGACGAAAAACTGAGGTCCTGTGTACACATTGGCGTACACGTACAAGATCCCTTGGCAGTTGGAATTCGATATAAGAGTAGGTCGTGGCGCTTCTGCCCAGTCAAAATTTTGCATATAGCACACTGTATGGCGTATGCTCATCTTCATAAGCCCAGGTTAGGAGCAGAACAGTAGGACGTTAAACCCTATTTTATTTTATTTATTGCCTTTTTATAAAACAAAGTTCATATGCTCCACGGTGGTAATTCTCAATTTTTTTTTATTACCGGTAAAGTTTTCTTTCGGCACTAGATGTGAAGCAATTTTGCTAAACACTCCGATTTTGACGAGTCGGAACAACTTTTCGCTAACAAATTTTATCTTTTGCAAAGGGGCGGGGTTGGGTGGTCGAATGGTTAAGCCTGTCATTTAGTCAACTGGCATGATTTCGAATCCCCGGTTGTACATGACAAGGAGTAGGGTTTTCTCTGTGTCCTCTGGTTTCCTCCCACCGCTAAAGACCCCTACGCACAAGCGAATTATTGAAGTTTGTCTTTGGCTATTGAAATGTGTCTGTTGGCTTGCCAAAAACTGCCCGATGTTATTTTAAAAAAACAAATATATAATTGTTGTATATTTTACAGGACCAATGTTAAGGCGCCGAATGATCAAGATGATGATGATTATTACCGCGGATATAGAAGACATACAGGGTAGGTACCAAACTTTAATTATTTCTAAATTATTCCTAAAATTTATAAGTAATTCAAATTAAATTCCGTGTGATATACTTAATTACATAATATGGTGTTCTTTGAATTAGGGGCATTCCTGGAAATAGAAATTACACATTCAAAACTGTGAAACTTCAACTGAACGAATCACTTGGTTGCCATGGGTGTTCAGTGGTGGTTCATAGATGAATTTACTGCATCGGTTTACTTTGAACAAATCATACTCAAGCTGCAAGCTGTAATTTTCTAGTCGCAAAACAATACAGCACGACGTTAGGGAATATCCGTTTGTAGTTTTCGAAAACCTTTCATGTTTAATTTCGATTTTTGAAAATTACGTCATTGACATCCTTTCCCGGAAGTAAAATATTCATGAAATCAGGAATGTCAAGTAGACCTCGTTGATCCAACGATGGTATATGGTGGCAGACGACCTCGCTTGCCTGAAGGTGGGGCGTTCGATCCCTGCATTGGCCGAGAAGTTCATCCAGAATTTGCGGTGATGCAGGATAAGAGGGTCTAGTTGTTCGGATTGGACAAAAAACCAAGGTCCTGTGTACACATTGGCGTACACGTACAAGATCCCTTGGCAGTTGGAATTCGATATAAGAGTAGGTCGTGGCGCTGCTGCCCAGTCAAAATTTTGCATATAGCACACTGTATGGCGTATGCCCATCTTCATAAGCCCAAGTTAAGAGCAGAACAGTAGGACGTTAAACCCTATTTCATTTTATTTATTGCCTTTTTATAAAACAAAGTTCATATGCTCCACGGTGGTAATTCTCAATTTTTTTTTATTACCGGTAAAGTTTTCTTTCGGCACTAGATGTGAAGCAATTTTGCTAAACACTCCGATTTTGACGAGTCGGAACAACTTTTCGCTAACAAATTTTATCTTTTGCAAAGGGGCGGGGTTGGGTGGTCGAATGGTTAAGCCTGTCATTTAGTCAACTGGCATGATTTCGAATCCCCGGTTGTACATGACAAGGAGTAGGGTTTTCTCTGTGTCCTCTGGTTTCCTCCCACTGCTAAAGACCCCTACGCACAAGCGAATTATTGAAGTTTGTCTTTGGCCATTGAAATGTGTCTGTTGGCTTGCCAAAAACTGCCCGATGTTATTTTAAAAAAACAAATATATAATTGTTGTATATTTTACAGGACCACAACAACGTTAAGGCGCCGAATGATCAAGATGATGATGATTATTACCGCGGATATAGAAGACATACAGGGTAGGTACCAAACTTTAATTATTTCTAAATTATTCCTAAAATTTATAAGTAATTCAAATTAAATTCCGTGTGATATACTTAATTACATAATATGGTGTTCTTTGAATTAGGGGCATTCCTGGAAATAGAAATTACACCTTCAAAACTGTGACACTTCAACTGAACGAATCACTTGGTTGCCATGGGTGTTCAGTGGTGGTTCATAGATGAATTTACTGCATCGGTTTACTTTGAACAAATCATACTCAAGCTGCAAGCTGTAATTTTCTAGTCGCAAAACAATACAGCACGACGTTAGGGAACATCCGTTTGTTGTTTTCGAAATCGTTTCATGTTTAATTTCGATTTTTTAAAATTACGTCATTGACATCCTATCCCGGAAGTAAAATTTTCATGAAATCAGGAATGTCAAGTAGACCTCGTTGATCCAACGATGGTATATGGTGGCAGACGACCTCGCTTGCCTGAAGGTGGGGCGTTCGATCCCTGCATTGGCCGAGAAAGTTCATCCAGAATTTGCGGTGATGCAGGATAAGAGGGTCTAGTTGTTCGGATTGGACAAAAACCAAGGTCCTGTGTACACATTGGCGTACACGTACAAGATCCCTTGGCAGTTGGAATTTGATATAAGAGTAGGTCGTGGCGCTGCTGCCCAGTCAAAATTTTGCATATAGCGCACTGTATTGGCCGAGAAAGTTCATCTCGGTTTTCGGATGAGACGAAAAACTGAGGTCCTGTGTACACATTGGCGTACACGTACAAGATCCCTTGGCAGTTGGTATTCGATATAAGAGTAGGTCGTGGCGCTGCTGCCCAGTCAAAATTTTGCATATAGCACACTGTATGGCGTATGCCCATCTTCATAAGCCCAGGTTAGGAGCAGAACAGTAGGACGTTAAACCCTATTTCATTTTATTTATTGCCTTTTTATAAAACAAAGTTCATATGCTCCACGGTGGTAATTCTCAATTTTTTTTTATTACCGGTAAAGTTTTCTTTCGGCACTAGATGTGAAGCAATTTTGCTAAACACTCCTATTTTGACGAGTCGAAACAACTTTTCGCTAACAATTTTTATCTTTTGCAAAGGGGCGGGGTTGGGTGGTCGAATGGTTAAGCCTGTCATTTAGTCAACTGGCATGATTTCGAATCCCCGGTTGTACATGACAAGGAGTAGGGTTTTCTCTGTGTCCTCTGGTTTCCTCCCACTGCTAAAGACCCCTACGCACAAGCGAATTATTGAAGTTTGTCTCTGGCTATTGAAATATGTCTGTTGGCTTGCCAAAAACTGCCCGATGTTATTTTAAAAAAAACAAATATATAATTGTTGTATATTTTACAGGACCACAACAATGTTAAGGCGCCGAATGATCAAGATGATGATGATTATTACCGCGAATATAGAAGACATACATGGTAGGTACTAAACTTTAATTATTTCTAAATTATTCCTAAAATTTATAAGTAATTCAAATTAAATTCCGTGTGATATACTTAATTACATAATATGGTGTTCTTTGAATTAGGGGCATTCCTGGAAATAGAAATTACACCTTCAAAACTGTGACACTTCAACTGAACGAATCACTTGGTTGCCATGGGTGTTCAGTGGTGGTTCATAGGTGAATTTACTGCATCGGTTTACTTTGAACAAATCATACTCAAGCTGCAAGCTGTAATTTTCTAGTCGCAAAACAATACAGCACGACGTTAGGGAACATCCGTTTGTAGTTTTCGACATCGTTTCATGTTTAATTTCGATTTTTGAAAATTACATCATTGACATCCTATCCCGGAAGTAAAATTTTCATGAAATCAGGAATGTCAAGTAGACCTCATTGATCCCACGATGGTATATGGTGGCAGACGACCTCGCTTGTCTGAGGGTGAGGCGTTCGATCCCTGCATTGGCCGAGAAAGTTCATCCAGAATTTGCGGTGATGCAGGATAAGAGGGTCTAGTTGTTCGGATTGGACAAAAAACCAAGGCCCTGTGTACACATTGGCGTACACGTACAAGATCCCTTGGCAGTTGGAATTCGATATAAGAGTAGGTCGTGGCGCTGCTGCCCAGTCAAAATTTTGCATATAGCACACTGTATGGCGTATGCCCATCTTCATAAGCCCAGGTTAGGAGCAGAACAGTAGGACGTTAAACCCTATTTTATTTTATTTATTGCCTTGTTATAAAACAAAGTTCATATGCTCCACGGTGGTAATTCTCAATTTTTTTTATTACCGGTAAAGTTTTCTTTCGGCACTAGATGTGAAGCAATTTTGCTAAACACTCCGATTTTGACGAGTCTGAACAACTTTTCGCTAACAAATTTTATCTTTTGCAAAGGGGCGGGGTTGGGTGGTCGAATGGTTAAGCCTGTCATTTAGTCAACTGGCATGATTTCGAATCCCCGGTTGTACATGACAAGGAGTAGGGTTTTCTCTGTGTCCTCTGGTTTCCTTCCACTGCTAAAGACCCCTACGCACAAGCGAATTATTGAAGTTTGTCTTTGGCTATTGAAATGTGTCTGTTGGCTTGCCAAAAACTGCCCGATGTTATTTTAAAAAAAACAAATATATAATTGTTGTATTATATTTTACAGGACCACAACAACGTTAAGGCGCCGAATGATCAAGATGATGATGATTATTACCGCGGATATAGAAGACATACAGGGTAGGTACCAAACTTTAATTATTTCTAAATTATTCCTAAAATTTATAAGTAATTCAAATTAGATTCCGTGTGATATACTTAATTACATAATATGGTGTTCTTTGAATTAGGGGCATTCCTGGAAATAGAAATTACACCTTCAAAACTGTGACACTTCAACTGAACGAATCACTTGGTTGCCATGGGTGTTCAGTGGTGGTTCATAGATGAATTTACTGCATCGGTTTACTTTGAACAAATCATACTCAAGCTGCAAGCTGTAATTTTCTAGTCGCAAAACAATACAGCACGACGTTAGGGAACATCCGTTTGTAGTTTTCGAAATCGTTTCATGTTTAATTTCGATTTTTGAAAATTACGTCATTGACATCCTATCCCGGAAGTAAAATTTTCATGAAATCAGGAATGTCAAGTAGACCTCGTTGATCCAACGATGGTATATGGTGGCAGACGACCTCGCTTGCCTGAAGGTGGGGCGTTCGATCCCTGCATTGGCCGAGAAAGTTCATCCAGAATTTGCGGTGATGCAGGATTAGAGGGTTTAGTTGTTCGGATGAGACGAAAAACTGAGGTCCTGTGTACACATTGGCGTACACGTACAAGATCCCTTGGCAGTTGGTATTCGATATAAGAGTAGGTCGTGGCGCTGCTGCCCAGTCAAAATTTTGCATATAGCACACTGTATGGCGTATGCCCATCTTCATAAGCCCAGGTTAGGAGCAGAACAGTAGGACGTTAAACCCTATTTCATTTTATTTATTGCCTTTTTATAAAACAAAGTTCATATGCTCCACGGTGGTAATTCTCAATTTTTTTTATTACCGGTAAAGTTTTCTTTCGGCACTAGATGTGAAGCAATTTTGCTAAACACTCCTATTTTGACGAGTCGGAACAACTTTTCGCTAACAATTTTTATCTTTTGCAAAGGGGCGGGGTTGGGTGGTCGAATGGTTAAGCCTGTCATTTAGTCAACTGGCATGATTTCGAATCCCCGGTTGTACATGACAAGGAGTAGGGTTTTCTCTGTGTCCTCTGGTTTCCTCCCACTGCTAAAGACCCCTACGCACAAGCGAATTATTGAAGTTTGTCTCTGGCTATTGAAATATGTCTGTTGGCTTGCCAAAAACTGCCCGATGTTATTTTAAAAAAAACAAATATATAATTGTTGTATATTTTACAGGACCACAACAATGTTAAGGCGCCGAATGATCAAGATGATGATGATTATTACCGCGAATATAGAAGACATACATGGTAGGTACTAAACTTTAATTATTTCTAAATTATTCCTAAAATTTATAAGTAATTCAAATTAAATTCCGTGTGATATACTTAATTACATAATATGGTGTTCTTTGAATTAGGGGCATTCCTGGAAATAGAAATTACACCTTCAAAACTGTGACACTTCAACTGAACGAATCACTTGGTTGCCATGGGTGTTCAGTGGTGGTTCATAGGTGAATTTACTGCATCGGTTTACTTTGAACAAATCATACTCAAGCTGCAAGCTGTAATTTTCTAGTCGCAAAACAATACAGCACGACGTTAGGGAACATCCGTTTGTAGTTTTCGACATCGTTTCATGTTTAATTTCGATTTTTGAAAATTACATCATTGACATCCTATCCCGGAAGTAAAATTTTCATGAAATCAGGAATGTCAAGTAGACCTCATTGATCCCACGATGGTATATGGTGGCAGACGACCTCGCTTGTCTGAGGGTGAGGCGTTCGATCCCTGCATTGGCCGAGAAAGTTCATCCAGAATTTGCGGTGATGCAGGATAAGAGGGTCTAGTTGTTCGGATTGGACAAAAAACCAAGGTCCTGTGTACACATTGGCGTACACGTACAAGATCCCTTGGCAGTTGGAATTCGATATAAGAGTAGGTCGTGGCGCTGCTGCCCAGTCAAAATTTTGCATATAGCACACTGTATGGCGTATGCCCATCTTCATAAGCCCAGGTTAGGAGCAGAACAGTAGGACGTTAAACCCTATTTTATTTTATTTATTGCCTTGTTATAAAACAAAGTTCATATGCTCCACGGTGGTAATTCTCAATTTTTTTTATTACCGGTAAAGTTTTCTTTCGGCACTAGATGTGAAGCAATTTTGCTAAACACTCCGATTTTGACGAGTCTGAACAACTTTTCGCTAACAAATTTTATCTTTTGCAAAGGGGCGGGGTTGGGTGGTCGAATGGTTAAGCCTGTCATTTAGTCAACTGGCATGATTTCGAATCCCCGGTTGTACATGACAAGGAGTAGGGTTTTCTCTGTGTCCTCTGGTTTCCTTCCACTGCTAAAGACCCCTACGCACAAGCGAATTATTGAAGTTTGTCTTTGGCTATTGAAATGTGTCTGTTGGCTTGCCAAAAACTGCCCGATGTTATTTTAAAAAAAACAAATATATAATTGTTGTATTATATTTTACAGGACCACAACAACGTTAAGGCGCCGAATGATCAAGATGATGATGATTATTACCGCGGATATAGAAGACATACAGGGTAGGTACCAAACTTTAATTATTTCTAAATTATTCCTAAAATTTATAAGTAATTCAAATTAGATTCCGTGTGATATACTTAATTACATAATATGGTGTTCTTTGAATTAGGGGCATTCCTGGAAATAGAAATTACACCTTCAAAACTGTGACACTTCAACTGAACGAATCACTTGGTTGCCATGGGTGTTCAGTGGTGGTTCATAGATGAATTTACTGCATCGGTTTACTTTGAACAAATCATACTCAAGCTGCAAGCTGTAATTTTCTAGTCGCAAAACAATACAGCACGACGTTAGGGAACATCCGTTTGTAGTTTTCGAAATCGTTTCATGTTTAATTTCGATTTTTGAAAATTACGTCATTGACATCCTATCCCGGAAGTAAAATTTTCATGAAATCAGGAATGTCAAGTAGACCTCGTTGATCCAACGATGGTATATGGTGGCAGACGACCTCGCTTGCCTGAAGGTGGGGCGTTCGATCCCTGCATTGGCCGAGAAAGTTCATCCAGAATTTGCGGTGATGCAGGATTAGAGGGTCTAGTTGTTCGGATTGGACAAAAAACCAAGGTCCTGTGTACACATTGGCGTACACGTACAAGATCCCTTGGCAGTTGGAATTCGATATAAGAGTAGGTCGTGGCGCTGCTGCCCAGTCAAAATTTTGCATATAGCACACTGTATTGGCCGAGAAAGTTCATCTCGGTTTTCGGATGAGACGAAAAACTGAGGACCTGTGTACACATTGGCGTACACGTACAAGATCCCTTGGCAGTTGGAATTCGATATAAGAGTAGGTCGTGGCGCTGCTGCCCAGTCAAAATTTTGCATATAGCACATTGTATGGCGTATGCCCATCTTCATAAGCCCAGGTTAGGAGCAGAACAGTAGGACGTTAAACCCTATTTCATTTTATTTATTGCCTTTTTATAAAACAAAGTTCATATGCTCCACGGTGGTAATTCTCAATTTTTTTTTATTACCGGTAAAGTTTTCTTTCGGCACTAGATGTGAAGCAATTTTGACGAGTCGGAACAACTTTTCGCTAACAAATTTTATCTTTTGCAAAGGGGTGGGGTTGGGTGGTCGAATGGTTAAGCCTGTCATTTAGTCAACTGGCATGATTTCGAATCCCCGGTTGTACATGACAAGGAGTAGGGTTTTCTCTGTGTCCTCTGGTTTCTTCCCACTGCTAAAGACCCCTACGCACAAGCGAATTATTGAAGTTTGTCTTTGGCTATTGAAATGTGTCTGTTGGCTTGCCAAAAACTGCCCGATGTTATTTTAAAAAAAACAAATATATAATTGTTGTATATTTTACAGGACCACAACAATGTTAAGGCGCCGAATGATCAAGATGATGATGATTATTACCGCGGATATAGAAGACATACATGGTAGGTACTAAACTTTAATTATTTCTAAATTATTCCTAAAATTTATAAGTAATTCAAATTAAATTCCGTGTGATATACTTAATTACATAATATGGTGTTCTTTGAATTAGGGGCATTCCTGGAAATAGAAATTACAACTTTTCGCTAACAAATTCCTTATCACGTCATGCAAATTAGATGTAAATGATATCGAGGATACTAATTAACAAGAACAACAGAGGCTACTAGCCTGAATATTACTGTTGAAGAAGATGTATGCATGTATGTATGTATGATAATTAAACCGGGTAGAATAGACATGCGGACTCTTTTCATTGTTTTGTTATCAATCGAATACGCGCCAGTTATATTAGCCAATCACAGTACAGGTTGCTCATTCTTTACAAGTGATTTGAATTATGGAACGCCGAACTAACATAAAATCTATTTATTACCAATGAGTCCAGTCAATTAAATGAATATTTGTCAATTTGTCGCTCCATACAGCTAAAGACGCCGACTCGATCAACCCAGTCACTTGGTGATCTGTGAGTACTTTTCAGATTGAAACAAAGAAAAACAAACACCGGGCAACCGTCCCCCAATTTGAATTTGGTGCGGCCATGTCAACGCATCGAATCACATTAGCCGATTTTGACAAGTCTCTCGTCTCAAACAGGTTAGTAAAATTTTAATTCTCTTTTTTAAAATTTTATTCAGATAGGCATGTGAATGCATCGAATCACATTAGCCGATTTTGACAAGTCTCTCGTCTCAAACAGGTTAGTAAAATTTTAATTTTCTTTTTTAAAATTTTAATTTTCTTTTTTAAAATTTTAATTTTCTTTTTTAAAATTTTATTCAGATAGGCTGGTATATTATTAACAAGTCGGCAGTGTCTTTCCCTGATGTCTTTCCACTGCTAAAGACACCTAGGTACAAGCGAATTATTGTAATAAAATTGTACCATATTATTATGTTAATCCCTAAATTACCTAATTTGTGTCGATTGGACGTTAAATAAGAGTATCGTGTTTTATTTGCAATAAACTGGAACTACAAAATGGCGCCAAATTTTGGTTTGTATCACTAACAGCATAGGTCACATTATTAAAGGGGGAGTGCCAGGATTACAAATCACGGGACAAAATGTGAGGAATTTTCTGACTTATCGCCCAGCTCACTTAAACAATGGAAGTTTGTATTTCTTTGGCTAGAGTCTTTCACGGAGAATTAACCAGTTTATTTACTTCCATATTTCTATTACATATTACAGACATATCTCCTGTTATGGGTGGGCCGATAGCGGCATGGTAGTTCTTTGGGTAAGATATCCTTTTTATTTTAATTAAACTACCCTCACCATATTACAATATTTTCGTCAAACTACATAGAAATAGTTTCCTTCCTGTATCCGACTCATGTGACCTATGAAACCGGTCTAGTCAAATGTTACTGACATTTTCGTAACTGTAATCCTTTAACACCAATGAATTTGTCAATCGATGCATATTTTGATTAACGCTAATATCAATTCATGGGTTTTTATTTTTAGATTTTACTATATGAGACAAGAAGTTTATGGTATATTTTTTATCTTCTACTGGGCCTGTCTTTATATTTTGGTTTGTTGAGGTTGTATAAGCTTGGCTTTGGCTTGTACACCCAAATCGTTTGTAAATATCATGTGAAGTTTTCCATGGTGTATTAGTAGGTTTTTTGGTTGAAAGTTGTAGACATGGGGAGTAATTAAATTGGAATATATTAATATGGCATCAACTAATCCCACATCTCGTTTAGGCAACTAATTTTATTTATTTTTTTTATTTTTTGCATGTTTTTTCACCATTTTGCATTTGCTTGCTAAGGGGTGCTATATTTAATGTATTCTGATATTTGGTTTGTCTTAGATTTTTAATGCCTTTAACGTATATTGCAAATTTCTCTTGAGTGTTCAGTAGAGATAATCTTGTATAACGTGTTTCTGTGATAAGCTTAGATGTAATTGTTGATAGCGGGTTCTAGAGAGTTTACGGATGCAGGTTAGTTATGCCATCACCATTGGTAGATTTTAATGTTTTGGTATGACAATAGACAAAAGTAAACGTGCAGTCTTTTTTTATTAGTCCATTGACAGATTGTATTTCTCAGTTTGATAAACAAAAAATAAAGGGTCTTGGAAAATCTAACTAAACATAAATATATTTTCCTTTAAAAATAGTAACGGCGTCGGTTAAAGTAGACATAAACTGAGATTACATGCTGTCTGGGAATTTAGAATGTGTAATACTTAATAATCCTCCTCTCAATTACAGGATCGTGGAGATATGTTTGTAAGGGACGTATGGAGACAGTGATAGTTGTGGATGATCTGGACACAACATATACGTGGAGGTATTATTGTGGATGAGCTGGACACATCATATACGTGGAGGTATTATTGTCAAGGCAAATGCTTATGCAATGATGAGGTAGGTATTGATATCAATATTTTCTGTAATTCTAAAAACTGTAATAGAAAATTTCAAACATTATTTATGAGTTTTATTTAAAACATAAAATGTCGTATAATGTAACACAATGAACCGAAATAGTAATGGTTATTCATAGGAATTTCACGATTGAAGGTAGTTGATTGTGTTAGAACATTCCATTTCACTTCATATCTGGCATTCAAATATATATATTTATATGTCTCTAATAATTCGCTGTTTTCTTTATTTTAAAACATCAAAAAACACACATACATACTTCTCTAGTTCTTGGGGGATCACGTAGCTAAGTGGGTAAGGCGCTGGCTCGCTAGCCTGGAGGTCGGGTGTTCGATCGCTGCATTGGCCGAGAAAGTTCATCTCGGTTTTCGGATGAGACGAAAAACTGAGGTCCTGTGTACACATTGGCGTACACGTACAAGATCCCTTGGCAGTTGGAATTCGATATAAGAGTAGGTCGTGGCGCTTCTGCCCAGTCAAAATTTTGCATATAGCACACTGTATGGCGTATGCCCATCTTCATAAGCCCAGGTTAGGAGCAGAACAGTAGGACGTTAAACCCTATTTCATTTTATTTATTGCCTTTTTATAAAACAAAGTTCATAAGCTCCACGGTGGTAATCCTCATTTTTTTTTATTACCGGTAAAGTTTTCTTTCGGCACTAGATGTGAAGCAATTTTGCTAAACACTCCGATTTTGACGAGTCGGAACAACTTTTCGCTAACAAATTTTATCTTTTGCAAAGGGGCGGGGTTGGGTGGTCGAATGGTTAAGCCTGTCATTTAGTCAACTGGCATGATTTCGAATCCCCGGTTGTACATGACAAGGAGTAGGGTTTTCTCTGTGTCCTCTGGTTTCCTTCCACTGCTAAAGACCCCTACGCACAAGCGAATTAATGAAGTTTGTCTTTGGCTATTGAAATGTGTCTGTTGGCTTGCCAAAAACTGCCCGATGTTATTTTAAAAAAACAAATATATAATTGTTGTATATTTTACAGGACCACAACAATGTTAAGGCGCCGAATGATCAAGATGATGATGATTATTACCGCGGATATAGAAGACATACAGGGTAGGTACCAAACTTTAATTATTTCTAAATTATTCCTAAAATTTATAAGTAATTCAAATTATATTCCGTGTGATATACTTAATTACATAATATGGTGTTCTTTGAATTAGGGGCATTCCTGGAAATAGAAATTACACCTTCAAAACTGTGACACTTCAACTGAACGAATCACTTGGTTGCCATGGGTGTTCAGTGGTGGTTCATAGATGAATTTACTGCATCGGTTTACTTTGAACAAATCATACTCAAGCTGCAAGCTGTAATTTTCTAGTCGCAAAACAATACAGCACGACGTTAGGGAACATCCGTTTGTAGTTTTCGAAATCGTTTCATTTTTAATTTCGATTTTTGAAAATTACGTCATTGACATCCTATCCCGGAAGTAAAACTTTCATGAAATCCGGAATGTCAAGTAGACCTCGTTGATCCAACGATGGTATATGGTGGCAGACGACCTCGCTTGCCTGAAGGTGGGGCGTTCGATCCTTGCATTGGCCGAGAAAGTTCATCCAGAATTTGCGGTGATGCAGGATAAGAGGGTCTAGTTGTTCGGATTGGACAAAAAACCAAGGTCCTGTGTACACATTGGCGTACACGTACAAGATCCCTTGGCAGTTGGAATTCGATATAAGAGTAGGTCGTGGCGCTGCTGCCCAGTCAAAATTTTGCATATAGCACACTGTATGGCGTATGCCCATCTTCATAAGCCCAGGTTAGGAGCAGAAGAGTAGGACGTTAAACCCTATTTCATTTTATTTATTGCCTTTTTATAAAACAAAGTTCATATGCTCCACGGTGGTAATTCTCAATTTTTTTTATTACCGGTAAAGTTTTCTTTCGGCACTAGATGTGAAGCAATTTTGCTAAACACTCCGATTTTGACGAGTCGGAACAACTTTTCGCTAACAAATTCCCTATCACGTCATGCAAATTAGATGTAAATGATATCGAGGATACTAATTAACAAGAACAACAGAGAGGCTACTAGCCTGAATATTACTGTTGAAGATGTATGCATGTATGTATGTATGATAATTAAACCGGGTAGAATAGACATGCGGACTCTTTTCATTGTTTTGTAATCAATCGAATACGCGCCAGTTATATTAGCCAATCACAGTACAGGTTGCTCATTCTTTACAAGTGATTTGAATTATGGAACGCCGAACTAACATAAAATCTATTTATTACCAATGAGTCCAGTCAATTAAATGAATATTTGTCAATTTGTCGCTCCATACAGCTAAAGACGCCGACTCGATCAACCCAGTCACTTGGTGATCTGTGAGTACTTTTCAGATTGAAACAAAGAAAAACAAACACAGGGCAACCGTCCCCCAATTTGAATTTGGAGCGGCCATGTGAACGCATCGAATCACATTAGCCGATTTTGACAAGTCTCTCGTCTCAAAAAGGTTAGTAAAATTTTAATTTTCTTTTTTAAAATTTTATTCAGATAGGCTGGTATATTATTAACAAGTCGGCAGTGTCTTTCCCTGGTGTCTTTCCACTGCTAAAGACACCTAGGTACAAGCGTATTATTGTAATAAAATTGTACCATATTATTATGTTAATCCCTAAATTACCTAATTTGTGTCGATTGGACGTTAAATAAGAGTATCGTGTTTTATTTGCAATAAACTGGAACTACAAAATGGCGCCAAATTTTGGTTTGTATCACTAACAGCATAGGTCACATTATTAAAGGGGGAGTGCCAGGATTACAAATCACGGGACAAAATGTGAGGAATTTTCTGACTTATCGCCCAGCTCACTTAAACAATGGAAGTTTGTATTTCTTTGGCTAGAGTCTTTCACGGAGAATTAACCAGTTTATTTACTTCCATATTTCTATTACATATTACAGACATATCTCCTGTTATGGGTGGGCCGATAGCGGCATGGTAGTTCTTTGGGTAAGATATCCTTTTTATTTTAATTAAACTACCCTCACCATATTACAATATTTTCGTCAAACTACATAGAAATAGTTTCCTTCCTGTATCCGACTCATGTGACCTATGAGACCGGTCTAGTCAAATGTTACTGACATTTTCGTAACTGTAATCCTTTAACACCAATGAATTTGTCAATCGATGCATATTTTGATTAACGCTAATATCAATTCATGGGTTTTTATTTTTAGATTTTGCTATATGAGACAAGAAGTTTATGGTATATTTTTTATCTTCTACTGGGCCTGTCTTTATATTTTGGTTTGTTGAGGTTGTATAAGCTTGGCTTTGGCTTGTACACCCAATTCGTTTGTAAATATCATGTGAAGTTTTCCATGATGTATTAGTAGGTTTTTTGGTTGAAAGTTGTAGACATGGGGAGTAATTAAATTGGAATATATTAATATGGCATCAACTAATCCCACATCTCGTTTAGGCAACTAATTTTATTTATTTATTTATTTTTTGCATGTTTTTTCACCATTTTGCATTTGCTTGCTAAGGGGTGCTATATTTAATGTATTCTGATATTTGGTTTGTCTTAGATTTTTAATGCCTTTAACGTATATTGCAAATTTCTCTTGAGTGTTCAGTAGAGATAATCTTGTATAACGTGTTTCTGTGATAAGCTTAGATGTAATTGTTGATAGCGGGTTCTAGAGAGTTTACGGATGCAGGTGAGTTATGCCATCACCATTGGTAGATTTTAATGTTTTGGTATGACAATAGACAAAAGTAAACGTGCAGTCTTTTTTTATTAGTCCATTGACAGATTGTATTTCTCAGTTTGATAAACAAAAAATAAAGGGTCTTGGAAAATCTAACTAAACATAAATATATTTTCCATTAAAAATAGTAACGGCGTCGGTTAAAGTAGACATAAACTGAGATTAGATGCTGTCTGGGAATTTAGAATGTATAATACTTAATAATCCTCCTCTCAATTACAGGATCGTGGAGATATGTTTGTAAGGGACGTATGGAGACGGTGATAGTTGTGGATGATCTGGACACAACATATACGTGGAGGTATTATTGTGGATGAGCTGGACACATCATATACGTGGAGGTATTATTGTCAAGGCAATTGCTTATGCAATGATGAGGTAGGTATTGATATCAATATTTTCTGTAATTCTAAGAACTGTAATAGAAAATTTCAAACATTATTTATGAGTTTTATTTAAAACATAAAATGTCGTATAATGTAACACAATGAACCGAAATAGTAATGGTTATTCATAGGAATTTCACGATTGAAGGTAGTTGATTGTGTTAGAACATTCCATTTCACTTCATATCTGGCATTCAAATATATATATTTATATGTCTCTAATAATTCGCTGTTTTCTTTATTTTAAAACATCAAAAAACACACATACATACTTCTCTAGTTCTTGGGGGATCACGTAGCTAAGTGGGTAAGGCGCTGGCTCGCTAGCCTGGAGGTCGGGTGTTCGATCGCTGCATTGGCCGAGAAAGTTCATCTCGGTTTTCGGATAAGACGAAAAACTGAGGTCCTGTGTACACATTGGCGTACACGTACAAGATCCCTTGGCAGTTGGAATTCGATATAAGAGTAGGTCGTGGCGCTGCTGCCCAGTCAAAATTTTGCATATAGCACACTGTATGGCGTATGCCCATCTTCATTAGCCCAGGTTAGGAGCAGAACAGTAGGACGTTAAACCCTATTTCATTTTATTTATTGCCTTTTTATAAAACAAAGTTCATATGCTCCACGGTGGTAATTCTCATTTTTTTTTATTACCGGTAAAGTTTTCTTTCGGCACTAGATGTGAAGCAATTTTGCTAAACACTCCGATTTTGACGAGTCGGAACAACTTTTCGCTAACAAATTTTATCTTTTGCAAAGGGGCGGGGTTGGGTGGTCGAATGGTTAAGCCTGTCATTTAGTCAACTGGCATGATTTCGAATCCCCGGTTGTACATGACAAGGAGTAGGGTTTTCTCTGTGTCCTCTGGTTTCCTCCCACTGCTAAAGACCCCTACGCACAAGCGAATTATTGAAGTTTGTCTTTGGCTATTGAAATGTGTCTGTTGGCTTGCCAAAAACTGCCCGATGTTATTTTAAAAAAACAAATATATAATTGTTGTATATTTTACAGGACCACAACAATGTTAAGGCGCCGAATGATCAAGATGATGATGATTATTACCGCGGATATAGAAGACATACAGGGTAGGTACCAAACTTTAATTATTTCTAAATTATTCCTAAAATTTATAAGTAATTCAAATTAAATTCCGTGTGATAGACTTAATTACATAATATGGTGATCTTTGAATTAGTGGCATTCCTGGAAATAGAAATTACACCTTCAAAACTGTGACACTTCAACTTAACGAATCACTTGGTTGCCATGGGTGTTCAGTGGTGGTTCATAGATGAATTTACTGCATCGGTTTACTTTGAACAAATCATACTCAAGCTGCAAGCTGTAATTTTCTAGTGGCAAAACAATACAGCACGACGTTAGGGAACATCCGTTTGTAGTTTTCGAAATCGTTTCATGTTTAATTTCGATTTTTGAAAATTACGTCATTGACATACTATCCCGGAAGTAAAATTTTCATGAAATCAGGAATGTCAAGTAGACCTCGTTGATCCAACGATGGTATATGGTGGCAGACGACCTCGCTTGCCTGAAGGTGGGGCGTTCGATCCCTGCATTGGCCGAGAAAGTTCATCCAGAATTTGCGGTGATGCAGGATAAGAGGGTCTAGTTGTTCGGATTGGACAAAAAACCAAGGTCCTGTGTACACATTGGCGTACACGTACAAGATCCCTTGGCAGTTGGAATTCGATATAAGAGTAGGTCGTGGCGCTGCTGCCCAGTCAAAATTTTGCATATAGCACACTGTATTGGCCGAGAAAGTTCATCTCGGTTTTCGGATTGGACAAAAAACCAAGGTCCTGTGTACACATTGGCGTACACGTACAAGATCCCTTGGCAGTTGGAATTCGATATAAGAGTAGGTCGTGGCGCTGCTGCCCAGTCAAAATTTTGCATATAGCACACTGTATGGCGTATGCCTATCTTCATAAGCCCAGGTTAGGAGTAGGACGTTAAACCCTATTTCATTTTATTTATTGCCTTTTTATAAAACAAAGTTCATATGCTCCACGGTGGTAATTCTCAATTTTTTTTTATTACCGGTAAAGTTTTCTTTCGGCACTAGATGTGAAGCAATTTTGCTAAACACTCCTATTTTGACGAGTCGGAACAACTTTTCGCTAACAATTTTTATCTTTTGCAAAGGGGCGGGGTTGGGTGGTCGAATGGTTAAGCCTGTCATTTAGTCAACTGGCATGATTTCGAATCCCCGGTTGTACATGACAAGGAGTAGGGTTTTCTCTGTGTCCTCTGGTTTCTTCCCACTGCTAAAGACCCCTACGCACAAGCGAATTATTGAAGTTTGTCTTTGGCTATTGAAATGTGTCTGTTGGCTTGCCAAAAACTGCCCGATGTTATTTTAAAAAAAAACAAATATATAATTGTTGTATATTTTACAGGACCACAACAATGTTAAGGCGCCGAATGGTCAAGATGATGATGATTATTACCGCGGATATAGAAGACATACATGGTAGGTACTAAACTTTAATTATTTCTAAATTATTCCTAAAATTTATTAGTAATTCAAATTAAATTCCGTGTGATATACTTAATTACATAATATGGTGTTCTTTGAATTAGGGGCATTCCTGGAAATAGAAATTACAACTTTTCGCTAACAAATTCCTTATCACGTCATGCAAATTAGATGTAAATGATATCGAGGATACTAATTAACAAGAACAACAGAGGCTACTAGCCTGAATATTACTGTTGAAGAAGATGTATGCATGTATGTATGTATGATAATTAAACCGGGTAGAATAGACATGCGGACTCTTTTCATTGTTTTGTTATCAATCGAATACGCGCCAGTTATATTAGCCAATCACAGTACAGGTTGCTCATTCTTTACAAGTGATTTGAATTATGGAACGCCGAACTAACATAAAATCTATTTATTACCAATGAGTCCAGTCAATTAAATGAATATTTGTCAATTTGTCGCTCCATACAGCTAAAGACGCCGACTCGATCAACCCAGTCACTTGGTGATCTGTGAGTACTTTTCAGATTGAAACAAAGAAAAACAAACACCGGGCAACCGTCCCCCAATTTGAATTTGGTGCGGCCATGTCAACGCATCGAATCACATTAGCCGATTTTGACAAGTCTCTCGTCTCAAACAGGTTAGTAAAATTTTAATTTTCTTTTTTAAAATTTTATTCAGATAGGCATGTGAACGCATCGAATCACATTAGCCGATTTTGACAAGTCTCTCGTCTCAAACAGGTTAGTAAAATTTTAATTTTCTTTTTTAAAATTTTATTCAGATAGGCTGGTATATTATTAACAAGTCGGCAGTGTCTTTCCCTGGTGTCTTTCCACTGCTAAAGACACCTAGGTACAAGCGAATTATTGTAATAAAATTGTACCATATTATTATGTTAATCCCTAAATTACCTAATTTGTGTGGGGGGTTGGGATGGCCTAGTGGTCTAGAGTGCCGCGCTTCGTCCTCTAGCTGGCCGGTCACCTCTGGCTTGCGGCTGTGGTTTCGAGCCCTGGTGTGAGCGTATGTGGCATGGAGATAGGGGCGCCTTCTCAACCTCGTGGGTTTCCTCCGGGCACTCCGGTTTCCTCCCACTGCTAAAGACCCCAACGCGCAAGCGAATTATTGAAATAAAATTGAACCATATGTTAGTTCCGAAATGACCTAGTTTGTGTTGAGTGGACGTTAAACCCAATTTCTCTCTCTCTCCCTAATTTGTGTCGATTGGACGTTAAATAAGAGTATCGTGTTTTATTTGCAATAAACTGGAACTACAAAATGGCGCCAAATTTTGGTTTGTATCACTAACAGCATAGGTCACATTATTAAAGGGGGAGTGCCAGGATTACAAATCACGGGACAAAATGTGAGGAATTTTCTGACTTATCGCCCAGCTCACTTAAACAATGGAAGTTTGTATTTCTTTGGCTAGAGTCTTTCACGGAGAATTAACCAGTTTATTTACTTCCATATTTCTATTACATATTACAGACATATCTCCTGTTATGGGTGGGCCGATAGCGGCATGGTAGTTCTTTGGGTAAGATATCCTTTTTATTTTAATTAAACTACCCTCACCATATTACAATATTTTCGTCAAACTACATAGAAATAGTTTCCTTCCTGTATCCGACTCATGTGACCTATGAGACCGGTCTAGTCAAATGTTACTGACATTTTCGTAACTGTAATCCTTTAACACCAATGAATTTGTCAATCGATGCATATTTTGATTAACGCTAATATCAATTCATGGGTTTTTATTTTTAGATTTTACTATATGAGACAAGAAGTTTATGGTATATTTTTTATCTTCTACTGGGCCTGTCTTTATATTTTGGTTTGTTGAGGTTGTATAAGCTTGGCTTTGGCTTGTACACCCAATTCGTTTGTAAATATCATGTGAAGTTTTCCATGGTGTATTAGTAGGTTTTTTGGTTGAAAGTTGTAGACATGGGGAGTAATTAAATTGGAATATATTAATATGGCATCAACTAATCCCACATCTCGTTTAGGCAACTAATTTTATTTATTTTTTTTATTTTTTGCATGTTTTTTCACAATTTTGCATTTGCTTGCTAAGGGGTGCTATATTTAATGTATTCTGATATTTGGTTTGTCTTAGATTTTTAATGCCTTTAACGTATATTGCAAATTTCTCTTGAGTGTTCAGTAGAGATAATCTTGTATAACGTGTTTCTGTGATAAGCTTAGATGTAATTGTTGATAGCGGGTTCTAGAGAGTTTACGGATGCAGGTTAGTTATGCCATCACCATTGGTAGATTTTAATGTTTTGGTATGACAATAGACAAAAGTAAACGTGCAGTCTTTTTTTATTAGTCCATTGACAGATTGTATTTCTCAGTTTGATAAACAAAAAATAAAGGGTCTTGGAAAATCTAACTAAACATAAATATATTTTCCTTTAAAAATAGTAACGGCGTCGGTTAAAGTAGACATAAACTGAGATTACATGCTGTCTGGGAATTTAGAATGTGTAATACTTAATAATCCTCCTCTCAATTACAGGATCGTGGAGATATGTTTGTAAGGGACGTATGGAGACGGTGATAGTTGTGGATGATCTGGACACAACATATACGTGGAGGTATTATTGTGGATGAGCTGGACACATCATATACGTGGAGGTATTATTGTCAAGGCAATTGCTTATGCAATGATGAGGTAGGTATTGATATCAATATTTTCTGTAATTCTAAAAACTGTAATAGAAAATTTCAAACATTATTTATGAGTTTTATTTAAAACATAAAATGTCGTATAATGTAACACAATGAACCGAAATAGTAATGGTTATTCATAGGAATTTCACGATTGAAGGTAGTTGATTGTGTTAGAACATTCCATTTCACTTCATATCTGGCATTCAAATATATATATTTATATGTCTCTAATAATTCGCTGTTTTCTTTATTTTAAAACATCAAAAAACACACACACATACTTCTCTAGTTCTTGGGGGATCACGTAGCTAAGTGGGTAAGGCGCTGGCTCGCTAGCCTGGAGGTCGGGTGTTCGATCGCTGCATTGGCCGAGAAAGTTCATCTCGGTTTTCGGATGAGACGAAAAACTGAGGTCCTGTGTACACATTGGCGTACACGTACAAGATCCCTTGGCAGTTGGAATTCGATATAAGAGTAGGTCGTGGCGCTGCTGCCCAGTCAAAATTTTGCATATAGCACATTGTATGGCGTATGCCCATCTTCATTAGCCCAGGTTAGGAGCAGAACAGTAGGACGTTAAACCCTATTTTATTTTATTTATTGCCTTTTTATAAAACAAAGTTCATATGCTCCACGGTGGTAATTCTCAATTTTCTTTTATTACCGGTAAAGTTTTCTTTCGGCACTAGATGTGAAGCAATTTTGCTAAACACTCCGATTTTGACGAGTCGGAACAACTTTTCGCTAACAAATTTTATCTTTTGCAAAGGGGCGGGGTTGGGTGGTCGAATGGTTAAGCCTGTCATTTAGTCAACTGGCATGATTTCGAATCCCCGTTTGTACATGACAAGGAGTAGGGTTTTCTCTGTGTCCTCTGGTTTCCTCCCACTGCTAAAGACCCCTACGCACAAGCGAATTATTGAAGTTTGTCTTTGGCTATTGAAATGTGTCTGTTGGCTTGCCAAAAACTGCCCGATGTTATTTTAAAAAAACAAATATATAATTGTTGTATATTTTACAGGACCACAACAATGTTAAGGCGCCGAATGATCAAGATGATGATGATTATTACCGCGGATATAGAAGACATACAGGGTAGGTACCAAACTTTAATTATTTCTAAATTATTCCTAAAATTTATAAGTAATTCAAATTAAATTTCGTGTGATATACTTAATTACATAATATGGTGTTCTTTGAATTAGGGGCATTCCTTGAAATAGAAATTACACCTTCAAAACTGTGACACTTCAACTGAACAAATCACTTGGTTGCCATTGGTGTTCAGTGGTGGTTCATAGGTGAATTTACTGCATCGGTTTACTTTGAACAAATCATACTCAAGCTGCAAGCTGTAATTTTCTAGTCGCAAAACAATACAGCACGACGTTAGGGAACATCCGTTTGTAGTTTTCGACATCGTTTCATGTTTAATTTCGATTTTTGAAAATTACGTCATTGACATCCTATCCCGGAAGTAAAATTTTCATGAAATCAGGAATGTCAAGTAGACCTCATTGATCCAACGATGGTATATGGTGGCAGACGACCTCGCTTGTCTGAGGGTGGGGCGTTCGATCCCTGCATTGGCCGAGAAAGTTCATCCAGAATTTACGGTGATGCAGGATAAGAGGGTCTAGTTGTTCGGATTGTACAAACAACCAAGGTCATGTGTACACATTGGCGTACACGTACAAGATCCCTTGGCAGTTGGAATTCGATATAAGAGTAGGTCGTGGCGCTGCTGCCCAGTCAAAATTTTGCATATAGCACACTGTATTGGCCGAGAAAGTTCATCTCGGTTTTCGGATGAGACGAAAAACTGAGGTCCTGTGTTCACATTGGCGTACACGTACAAGATCCCTTGGCAGTTGGAATTCGATATAAGAGTAGGTCGTGGCGCTGCTGCCCAGTCAAAATTTTGCATATAGCACACTGTATGGCGTATGCCCATCTTCATTAGCCCAAGTTAGGAGCAGAACAGTAGGACGTTAAACCCAATTTCATTTTATTTATTGCCTTTTCATAAAACAAAGTTCATATGCTCCACGGTGGTAATTCTCATTTTTTTTTTATTACCGGTAAAGTTTTCTTTCGGCACTAGATGTGAAGCAATTTTGCTAAACACTCCGATTTTGACGAGTCGGAACATCTTTTCGCTAACAAATTTTATCTTTTGCAAAGGGGCGGGGTTGGGTGGTCGAATGGTTAAGCCTGTCATTTAGTCAACTGGCATGATTTCGAATCCCCGGTTGTACATGACAAGGAGTAAGGTTTTCTCTGTGTCCTCTGGTTTCCTCCCACTGCTAAAGACCCCTACGCACAAGCGAATTATTGAAATAAAATTAAACCGTATGTTAGTCCTAAAATGACCTAGTTTGTGTCAAGTGGACGGTTAACCCCATTTTTCTCTATTTTTTTGCATGATCAAGATAAATGCCTCTACAAAAGGTGCAAAAATTCCGGACTCGGCTTATATTGTCCACGCCTCTGTCTGGATGTCCAGAATTGTGTTGGGACACTTTACAGGTTATAATTTCTATCTGATTTCAACGAAACTTAAAATATAGGTTTATCTCACTAAGATCTTGATATTGGCATGTGTCGGATCGTAAATTCGTGGATTATGGCCCCTGATTGTGAAAAATGGCTTTATTTTTAGCTTGTGGCCCCAATAAAGGTCACAATTTTTATCGGATTTTGTTGAAACTTGAAATGTAAGGTTATAACCCAGAGATCTGTTCCATTTTATTTTCGCTCATATCGAACTGTAACTTCCTGAATTATGGACCCTGATTGTACAAAAAAAAATGCGTTTTTAGCTTGTGGACTCTATAGAGTTCACAACTTTCTTTTATTCGATTTAAAAAAAAAATTTGAATAATCACCGCTACGTCCACAATTGTTTGTGGGTTTGTCCGTCTGTCTGTCCGTCTGTCCGTCACACTTTTTGGGACACAATAACTCTCTTCCTAATTGAGCTAGAATGTTCAAACTTGGTGTATATGTTTATGAGGTCAATGCCTTGATGGAGTTCGAAGTTGAGCATTTTTCGCTTAGGGTAAGCAGAGATAAGCAATTTGATTGGTTGATGCTTTGGGACACGATAACTTTTGTTCTAATAAAGTGAGAGTGATGAAACTTGGTGTATAGTTTCATTACAGTAATGCCTTGACTAAGATCGATAATGAGCATTTTCTGCTCAGGGTAAGCAGAGCGATAAGCAATTTGATTTACCGAGACTTTGGAACACAATATCTCTCCTTCTAATTGAGTTAAATTGTTCAAAATTGGTGTATATGCCTTGATGGAGTTCCAAGATGAGCATTAGGGTAGGCAGAGATAAGCAATTTGATTGGTTGATACTTTGGGACAAGATAACTTAGGTTGATCTTGATTGATGATTTTTATGCCAATACAATGACTGCATTCTCATTCAGTAATGGATTCGACAGTAACAGTGTATAGAAACGATTGACTCAGACACGAGGGCCCTTTTGTCAAGCGGGGGGGCCCTTTTGTCTGCCTTTAGGGTCCCCCTAACTAGGGTACATTTTCATTTTTCTCATCGGTTTTAGCATTTTTCTTTATAAAACACTTTTGGATGACACTTCGTGTACAGTTTGATTGCTTGATACCTTTGAAAAAAATAAATGTGCGATTAATTAATATGTGTCATCTATTTATTTTGGGATTTCGGCGGGGGACATCAGCCTCACTGTTGGCTTGTTTTTTTATGAGATTTTAAAAAAAAACGTATGAATATATCACCCTTACACCCTAATGATGGTTGAGTCAGAACTTCGTAAATATCAGACCAAAACTGACAGACAAAATGGCCACCCTTGTACTGAAATATCGTAAAACTATGAAATATCAATGTTGTGGATCCTTTTGAAATCACAATTTTCTTCTTGAATTGTGGCCCCTGATTGTACAAAAAATCACGTTTTTAGCTTATGGAGCATATAGAGGTCACAATTTGTATTCGGTTTTTTTTTAAAAACAAAAACGTTTAAATATATCACCGTTACACATCAATTAAGGTAGAGTTCGAATTTCTTAAAAATCTGTTACACAAAGGATGTGGTCCCTCTAGAGGTCACAATTTTTATATGGCTATGTTCAGGTTGAGAGTGTGCCTCTTTAATATGATTGTGCCAACTTTTACTAATAATATTTGGAAAGCTTATCCAATTACCTTTTAGAATATATATAGCTGGATGCTCAGAATTTTGTACGATGGTTCGAATTTGAACTTCGAAATAAATACCGGTCTATCTTTATATATAGAATATTGAAAAATTTGCTATGTTCAGGTTGGGAGCGCGCCCCTTTAATATAATTGTGCCAACTTTTACTAATAATATTTAGAACGCTTATTCTGTTACCTTTCCGAATTTATATAGCTGGATGCTCAGAATTTTTTACGATGGTCCGAATGTTGACTCGGAACATTGCCGTTCTTTCACTTTAAAATATCAAAAAATAGGCGACGTTTAGGATGAGAGCGCACCCCTTTAATATGATTGTGCCAACTTTTACTAATGACATTTAGAAAGCTTATTCAATTGCCTGTTAGAATATATTTAGTTGGATCATCAGAATTTTGTACGGTGGTCCGAATTTTGACACGGAATATTAACAGTTTTTCCCTTTAAAATTTTTAAAAAATTGGTCATGTTTAGGAAGAGAGTGCACCCCTTTAATATGAATGTGCCTACTTTTACTAATAATATCTGGAAAGCCTATTTAATTACCTTTCGGAATATATTTAGTTGAATGTCTAGAATTTTGTACGATAATGCGAAATTACACCTCTATTCTGAGGTAAAGGAATGGATAAAAATAATATATTATTCTACTTTCATTTGATAGACGTAGCGTTGGATTTTATTGGTTGGTAAAAATAGATGAGTTTGGGCGACTGTTGTCTTGATTCTGAATAGGTTGCCAACGAACAGGGTGTCAGCCTTGATGGAGTTCGAAGATGGGCATTTTCTGCTTGATTGTTTGATGCTAGTTCTAATTAAATGAGAGTGATGAAAGCAGAGCGATAAGCAATTTGATTGGCCGAGACTTTGGAACACAATAACTCTGCTTCTAATTGCGCTAGAATGTTCAAACTTGGTGCAGGTGCTTAATGGGTCAATAGCTTGATGGATTTCGAAGATGAGCAATTTCTGCTTAGGTTAAGCAGAAATAGCAATTTGATTGGTTGATGCTTTGGGACACTAACTTTAGTTCTAATTAAGTCAGAGTGATGAAACTTGTTATATATTTTCATTACATCAATACCTTGACTAAGTGCGATAATGGACATTTTCTGCTCGGGGTAAGCTGAGCCATAAGCAATTTGATAGTTCTAAACTTTGGAACACAATTGAGGTAGAATGTTTAAACTTAGTGTAGGCATTTATAAGGTTAATGCCTTGATGGAATACCAAGATGAGCAGAAAATTGCCTGTCATTTCTTCAGAATTTAATTAAAATGGCTAAAACTTCGTAAAACACCTGGATTGGTCACCCCATTGCTTTCTGTCTTGTGAGAACTAAGTTCAGATCATGATAGCCTTTCTGCCATGAACAATCGTACTTTGTTGACATCTTAACACCGGAAACAGCCATTTTTGGCCTAGTTATCTGGACGAGCCTAAGTGGACAAAGGGTGCTGGGTTTGCTTCAATTCGTTCCCCCTACTTGGTTGTATAGGTGTTTTTTGTGGTCTCGTAGAATGTAACTAGTCATTCCCATGTAGATTGCAGATGGTCGCTAACTGATCAGGTCAAATATATCTATTTTTGGTAAACAGTTTTAACCGTCCTTAATTCGCTATCCGGGTTTTGCAGAACCCCGTACAAACAATTTACATGTAAATTTAGAACGTTGACAATATTTTTTAAATCTTTTAATTAGTTTATAATTCACTACATTATATTTCTCAAATAACTACAGTAATATAATTGTTTGACGCATTACTTCCCATGTCGCATATTTTTTATCCTGAAATTGTGTATAACTTTATCCTAAAGGTTACTGTTCCAATTTGATTAAATAACAAATCTATATTTTGTTTCGTTTTTTTATACTTTCAATGTCCCACATTACATGAAGATCTGACAAGTTATAGTGGGAGTTGACGTCATGGTTCAAACACGCGACATTCTGTCTCATGACGTCAGACATTGATTAAGCTCAAGAACTCGCCGTAACAGACGGTTTCAATGGTTAAACCCTCAAATCACACAGAACTCTTCCGGTTCCTAGAGAAGTAAAAACAATTAAAACGAAATTTTCAACTATAACAACGAAACAAAAAGGAAACTCTTAATTTTAAGTGCACGGCCAAAGGTGGTACACAATTACGCATTTTGAAAGAAATTTCAAAACTTCCATTTCTTCAACATAATAAGTTTTACATTTCTTATAATGATATTACTGACTACATATTGGATAATGATTTTATATAAATTGCTTCTAGATGTCTAGTCCTATCTGGATTATTGCCCTTATTTTTAGGCCTTTATGAATACACTAGTAACTTACGATTTCTTTAGCATTCCTGTTTTGCATTTCTTACGTGGGACATTATATAATAATTATACTATGGTTTGTACAATTGCATGGTCTTTAAAACTAATAGTTTTTATATTTTAACGTAATTTTATCTAGATTATCGCCCTTTTATCGGGAAATTGCACCTTCTAAACCACGACGTCATAACAACTATTACGGCAGATTCACGTCACACCACTCAGTCAGCAGACGGCTGTCTCCCTAGATAGTCTTTTCCTTTGCTTCTTTGTATTCAGTTGTGTTTTTGTTTCTGTGTCGATTGCAATGTTTGTCCTAGATGCATTTATATACTTCAATCCTTTTGTTGATTTGGTTTTGAACTAGGCCTACTTCTGATACATTTAACTATGCGGTTACTTGTGTAGCGGAATTTATACAACAATATGCTTGCATTCGTAATTCTTGCAACATATAATAGATCATGACTCATGCTGACACTATATAATTATTTCTCTGGGTTGCATTCCCAGTTGTTTTCAAATATGAGTGAAGTCTGTGTCACCACAGGCCCTATGGCGGGGGAAAGCGGCAAAAACCTAATGCTATGTAGAAATGTCTAATTCAAAACACACATGTAACATAATGCCATACCAAATACCTAAAACGTCTAATGCAAAAAACAAAATACAAGAAACCTCTAATACAAAATACCTCATACGTCTATTGCAAAAGACAAAATACAAGAAACCTCTAATACAAAATACATAAACCTCTTATGCACAATTGATTTTACAATCTGAAACATCTACCATAAGCATTAGATGACATATCTCGTTGTCATTACTTACATTTCTCCACTGAATTATTTTTATTTAGGTCAATGTCAAGGTCACCGAACACAACTTGGCGACCTAGTCGTCTAGCGAGCTATTCGACCGATTCAGCTGGCAACCTATTCAGAATTAAGACAACAGTCGCCCCAACTCATCTATTTTTAACAACCAATAAAATCCAACGTTACGTCTATCAAATGAAAGTAGAATAATATATTATTTTTATCAATTCCTTTAGCTCAGAATAGAGATGTAATTTCGCATTATCGTACAAAATTCTAGACATCCAACTAAATATATTCCGAAAGGTAATTAAATAGGCTTTCTAAGTATTATCAGTAAAAATTGGCACATTCATATTAAAGGGCTGCACTCTCTTCCTAAACATGGCCAATTTTTTTAAAATTTTAAAGGGAAAAACTGTTAATATCCCGTGTCAAAATTCGGACCATCGTACAAAATTCTGATGATCCAACTAAATAAATATAGCTGGATGATCAGAATTTTGTACGATAGTCGAAATTCGGACTTCGAAAAAAATTCCGGTCTATCTTTACATATAGAATATTGAAAAATTGGCTATGTTCAGGTTGAGAGCACGCCCCTTTAATATGATTGTGCCTACTTTTACTAATAATATTTGGAAAGTTTATTGAATTACCTTTCAGAATATATATAGCTGGATGCTCCAAATTTTGTACGATGGTCCGAATTCGGACTTCGAAAAAAATACCGGTCTATCTTTACATATAGAATATTGAAAAATTGGCTATGATCAGGCTGAGAGCGCACCCCTTTAATATGATTGTGCCAACTTTTACTAATAATATTTGGAAAGCTTATTCAATTACCTTTCAGAATATATATAGCTGGATGCTCAGAATTTTGTACGATGGTCCGAATTTCGACTCGGAATATTACCGTTGTTTCACTTTAAAATATTGAAAAATTGGCTATGTTCAGGTTGAGAGCGCGCCCCTTTAATATGATTCTGCCAACTTTTACTATTAATATTTGGAAAGCTTATCCAATTACCTTTCAGAATATATATAGCTGGATGATCAGAATTTTGTACGATGGTCGAAATTCGGACTTCGAAAAAAATTCCGGTCTATCTTTACATATAGAATATTGAAAAATTGGCTATGTTCAGGTTGAGAGCGCGCCCCTTTAATATGATTGTGCCTACTTTTACTAATAATATTTAGAAAGCTTATTAAATTACCATTCAGAAAATATATAGCTGGGTGCTCAGAATTTTGTACGATGGTCCGAATTTCGACTCGGAATATTACCGTTCTTTCATTTTAAAATATTTAAAAAATTGGCTATGTTCAGGTTGAGAGCGTGCCCCTTTAATATGACTGTGCCAACTTTTACTAATAATATTTAGAAAGCTTATTCAATTACCTTTCAGAAGCTGGTTGCTAAGAATTTTGTACGATGGTCCGAATTTCGACTCGAAATGTTACCGTTCTTTCACTTTAAAATATTGAAAAATTGGCTATGTTCAGGTTAAGAGCGCACCCCTTTAATATGATTGTGCCAACTGTTACTAATAATATTTGGAAAGCTTATTCAATTACCTTTTAGAATATATTTAGTTGGATCATCAGAATTTTGTACGATGGTCCGAATTTTGACACGGGATATTAACAGTTTTTCCCTTTAAAATTTTAAAAAAATTGGTCATGTTTAGGAAGAGAGTGCAGCCCTTTAATATGAATGTGTCAATTTTTACTGATAATACTTAGAAAGCCTATTTAATTACCTTTCGGAATATATTTAGTTGGATGTCTAGAATTTTTTACGATAATGCGAAATTACATCTCTATTCTGAGCTAAAGGAATTGATAAAAATAATATATTATTCTACTTTCATTTGATAGACGTAACGTTGGATTTTATTGGTTGTTAAAAATAGATGAGTTTGGGCGACTGTTGTCTTAATTCTGAATAGGTTGCCCACGAACAGGTTGCCAGCTGGATCGGTCGAATAGCTCGCTAGCCGAATAGGTCGCCAAGTTGTGTTCGGTGACCTTGACATTGACCTAAATAAAGATAATTCAGTGGAGAAATGTAAGTAATGACAACGAGATATGTCATCTAATGCTTATGGCAGATGTTTCAGATTGTAAAATCAATTGTGCATAAGAGGTTATATGTATTTTGTATTAGAGGTTTCTTGTATTTTGTCTTTTGCAATAGACGTATGAGGTATTTTGTATTAGAGGTTTCTTGTATTTTGTTTTTTGCATTAGACGTTTTAGGTATTTGGTATGGCATTATGTTACATGTGTGTTTTGAATTAGACATTTCTACATAGCATTAGGTTTTTGCCGCTTTCCCCCGCCATAAGGCCCGGGACTGTACAGCGCAGTGGACGCTTACGGCTAGCCCCCGGATCCATTCACTCTCTTTGATTTGTTTATGTTTATGGTTTTTGAGTATGATGTCTTGTCCATATATTTGTTTTTGTGTAAAATTGTGTGTGGTGCAACCCTCCTGCACTTACTATTAAAGCCCCAATAACACTCTTGTTGTAACTGAATAATATGTCCAAATCTTCATTCTGGTCAACAAATTGTATTATTTTACAATATTCCAATTAATTGATGATATAAATTTCATCTTAACACACCTAATGCAAAAAATTGGAAAAATTCAACTAATCGATTTGAAAAGTCTAACGTAAACCTTTTCAAATGTGACTTTGATTTAATATATTTTCGAACCCTCTGGACAAGTACAATATGTCGTAATGGATAATTTACACAACAGGTAGGACACTTAAACATCTAGTACTTAGAATAAGGCCATTATTTATTTTCTTGGGGTGCCAAGCCAGCAAGAGAGTTATTGTCCCTTTAATCAGAAAAGAAGTCTTCTGTGAGGAACATTTTAGTAGCAATGCATTGCTATAAATATCGATGATGTAACGAATTTTTAGATGAAAATTTTTAGGTTAGGTGGTGGTTAGTAGGTTAGAAGGTTAGGTGGTGGTTAGTAGGTTAGAAGGTTAGGTGGTGGTTTGTAGGTTAGAAGGTTAGGTGGTGGTTAGTAAGTTAGAAGGTTAGGTGGTGGTTAGTAAGTTAGAAGGTTAGGTGTGGTGGTTAGTAAGTTAGAAGGTTAGGTGTGGTGGTTAGTAAGTTAGAAGGTTAGGTGGAGGTTAGTAGGTTAGAAGGTTAGGTGGAGGTTAGTAGGTTAGAAGGTTAGGTGGAGGTTAGTAGGTTAGAAGGTTAGGTGGTGGTTAGTAGATTAGAAGGTTAGGTGGTGGTTAGTAGGTTAGTAGGTTAGGTGGTGGTTAGGAGGTTAGGTGGTGGTTAGTAGGTTAGGAGGTTAGGTGGTGGTTAGTAGGTTAGAAGGTTAGGTGGTGGTTAGTAGGTTAGAAGGTTAGGTGGTGGTTAGTAGGTTAGAAGGTTAGGTGGAGGTTAGTAGGTTAGAAGGTTAGGTGGTGGTTAGTAGATTAGAAGGTTAGGTGGTGGTTAGTAGGTTAGAAGGTTAGGTGGTGGTTAGGAGGTTAGGTGGTGGTTAGTAGGTTAGGAGGTTAGGTGGTGGTTAGTAGGTTAGAAGGTTAGGTGGTGGTTAGTAGGTTAGAAGGTTAGGTGGTGGTTAGTAGGTTAGAAGGTTAGGTGGTGGTTAGTAAGTTAGAAGGTTGGGTGGTGGTTAGTAGGTTAGGTGGTGGTTAGTAGGTTAAAAGGTTAGGTGGTGGTTAGTAGGTTAGAAGGTTAGGAGTAGGTTAGAAGGTTAGGTGGTGGTTAGAAGGTTAGAAGGTTAGGTGGTGGTTAGTAGGTTAGGTGGTGGTTAGTAAGTTAGAAGGTTAGGTGGTGGTTAGTAGGTTAGAAGGTTAGGTGGTGGTTAGTAAGTTAGAAGGTTAGGTGGTGGTTAGAAGGTTAGAGGGTTAGGTGGTGGTTAGTAAGTTAGAGGGTTAGGTGGTGGTTAGTAAGTTAGAGGGTTAGGTGGTGGTTAGTAAGTTAGAGGGTTAGGTGGTGGTTAGTAAGTTAGAGGGTTAGGTGGTGGTTAGTAAGTTAGAGGGTTAGGTGGCGGTTAGCAGTTAGTGGGTTAGGTGGCGGTTAGCAGTTAGTGGGTTAGGTGGCGGTTAGCAGTTAGTGGGTTAGGTGGCGGTTAGCAGTTAGTGGGTTAGGTGGCGGTTAGCAGTTAGTGGGTTAGGTGGCGGTTAGCAGTTAGTGGGGTGTCTTCATTCATCTTTTTCATCTGTGCCCACCATTCTGTCTCCAACCTTCTGCAGCTACCAACGGGGGTCCTAAAAAAAAAAACTAATACATCAAAGGTCCCGTGTACACGTAAAAATATCGCTTGGCAGTTGCAATTCGATATAGGCCGTAGCACACCCTCATTCCCCTCATAGCACACTGTATGGCGTATGCCCGTCTTCATTAGCCCAGGTTAGTAGCAGAATTTGATTTCATTTCATTTGGCCCATGCCTCTGACGTAACAGTAATGACCTAGTTAAAATGTAAATTACCCATCAAATGGCGTCACTTTTATGAAAATCCAATAATAATTGACTCTTTAACGGACAAACTAGAGTAGAAAGTGACTCGTGCAAAATTGCTCATTTCTCGACAACTATTCATATTACAAACTAATTTTAACCTACATTCTCTTAGTATGGATATTTGCTACAAGTTTATGAAAGTTGCGAAGAAATGTTTTAAAATATAAATAACCTAAATGGGTTGTTCATAGCTCATTTTTACATCTTTTCTCACCTTTAAATTCACATGACATGAAAACGAAATCAAAACTTGAAAAAAGTTAGCCCGATATTTTCTGCGCCTTAACAGGTCACACCCTTTCAGTCATATCAGATTTGAAAAAAAATAATAATTGCTTTCAAAAAGTGCTAGCGAACTGATAATTTGATTGGATAAAATTGTACATATCTATTCAAATTATACTTATTGCAAATGTAATTGGTATTATTACATATTGTAGACCGACATCCTTTTAGAATATGAAGTTGAGCTTTAGAAGAGATGTCATTACAAATATGTTGTAATGAACTATTATGTGGTCGTTGTGATACATTTAACAAAATCCTTTCTCCAAGCACAATGGAACCTGACTTATGGGAACAATCCCATAGCTGACATATAATGGCATGCAGAACATTTTAAATGTCATATTTTAACTATGTGTGTACAAATTTAAAACATTAACCTTAGAAAAAAAATTACGTATGCACATTTCAATTAACTCATCTAGCTGTACAAGCAAGCGTTTTACCCAAATGAAGTTCTGATTTGATGATGTCTACGCATCTACCATCATTGTAAACATTTTTTTACATCAAATATAATTTTAAAATGATTACATATGGGACAGTTTTTGTCCAAATAGTGACAGCAAAATTTTTAAATGCTTTGACCTAGTCAGAATTGGCATTAGGCATGAAATTGTAAAAAGAAAATGATAATTGACTCTTTTTCAGGCACAATAACATGAAAGTGACTCATGCAACTCTATTTATTTCTCAGCAACTGCCAATATTACAAACTAATTTTGAGATACATTGTCATCATTTGGTTTTTACAGGTTATGAAAGTTGTCAAGAAATATCTTAAAATATGAAAAGCCTGATAGCGTTGTAAACAGCTCATTTTTTACACCATTTGTCACCTTTAAATCAAAATGGCGCGAATGCAAAACCTAAAATAACAAGCCAATATGTCCATAAAAGAATAACCAACTAGCCACCACCTAACCTACTAACCGCTAACCTATATACTAACTTACAACCCCCCGCCTAACCTTCTAAGCTACTAACTGCTAACCACCACCTAACCTACTAACCAACTAGCCACCACCTAACCTACTAACTGCTAACCTACAACCCCCCCACAACCCCCACTTAACCTTCTAAGCTACTAACTGCTAACCTACAACCCCCCACAACCCCCACTTAACCTTCTAAGCTACTAACTGCTAACCTACAACCCCCCACAACCCCCACTTAACCTTCTAAGCTACTAACTGCTAACCTATATACTAACCTACAACCCCCCACTTAACCTTCTAAGCTACTAACTGCTAACCACCTAAGCTACTAACTGCTAACCACCTAACCTACTAACTGCTAACCACCTAACCTACTAACTGCTAACCACCTAACCTACTAACTGCTAACCACCTAACCTACTAACTGCTAACCACCTAACCTACTAACTGCTAACCACCTAACCTACTAACTGCTAACCACCTAACCTACTAACTGCTAACCACCTAACCTACTAACTGCTAACCACCTAACCTACTAACTGCTAACCACCTAACCTACTAACTGCTAACCTACTAATTGCCAACACCCACCCAACATACTAACTGCCCACCCGGTACAACTGAGGTATACCCTATTCAATAAGCCTCTATGATTCAGTTCCACCCTGTTGAACAGGCGGTATATTATAATATAATAATATGTATGATTGAGGTTGGTCGATTGAGTAGGGTTGAATAATAATACCATAGCATTATGTACATATACACATTAACCAATCAGATTTCATGTTCACGTCTAATGACGTAGGCTGGTCATTTTAGGCGCGATCCGTCATTTTGGACCAAAATTAGATTAATATTACTGAATTAGATTCTACAACCAGGCACTTATTAAATTAGCATTCACATTTACGATCTCCTCGACGAAACAACAATCCCAGGTAAGAATCTAAATAATTTTCACAGATCAAGTACAAGACTTGACCAGGCCCGTAGCCAGGGGGGGGGGGGGGGCAATGCCCCCCTGAAAAAATGTCCCCCCCCCCCCCCAGAAAGAAAATTTGCCAACCATAACTCTAAAATATCTACTGTAGACTGTAGTGTAACGGCTACGGGCCTGGACTTGAATAGCTCGCGAATGATCTAGCCTAGCTAGGCCTACTCACTGACGCTAGTCGTAAATTACTGTTCACAAGTAGTTTACTTTTTGGCACTGTTTCAGTAACGTAGCCTACCTCTACCAGTGTTGTACCCTAACCATAGACCCTAACCCCGAAATGTGGTATGAGGCCATGGCTAGTCCCCCTGAACATGCCCTACGATCACATGAAGTAGCTCAGGCAGGTGTGTTAGGCCTACTGAAATATAACCCTTTTCACTTCACTGGACTTCAGTCTGTTTAATTTTAAACTAAAGTCTAGCAAAACTAATAGTCTAACTAAACCAGTCTTGATTTTTTCCCCAGATTTAGCGCAGCCCTTTACCACGATGCAGGGCAATAATGGATGGATAGACCCTTCCTTGGTCTTAGCATAGATCGTATATCTAGTACAGTTCTATGGCCTTGGAAAGTTAGACTGGGATTACGTACGGCCTATTATTAGGCTAGACATATTGCCCCGCCGAGTTTGCATCAAGTCGACAACACTGCCGTGCCGATTAGTCGATCTTAGGATGGTAACGAGTGCGCCTTATTTGTACCTCGTTAATTTAAAACTGGCCTTGAACTAGAAAAAAGGGTTAGGCCCATAGAATAGTTTCTATATAACTCTATGGTTAGGCCCCACAGAGTAAGTAGGCCCGAGCTTCTTTATAAAACCCATTCGGGATGGCTGAATTTTCGTCAATGTTCGCGCAGATGTAAATAACTATATAAGGTTATGCCACGTGATTGTCGGCGATATTATAGTGTTAGGTTACAGTAGGCATTGCCATTATTAGCAGGGTTAGGGTTTTGTTTTATAATATAACTCCTGATTTATTTAATTTTACAGGGACTCGTTTGAAAGAAACCTATATATTATATTATTAAAGATACAATATTAGATAATGAGCTGACAGTTCTTGCTATAATAATAGTTAAAAGGGAATTTGCTAAAAATTTCAGTCAAATTGATAAACTTTGAATTTGGCGATTACATTTTCGGACTAGCCTCAATCATCAAGACGGTAGGATAAAAAAAACCAACATAGTCTCGATTATCCAATTCCTGCTTAAATCATAAGGGAAAGTTGAACAGCAAATCGGATCCTCAGTAAAGCAAGCTAGCGGTGACATCGAGAGTTGACTATGGTCTGCAGGAAGTTAATGTTCTTTACATCTCCTGATGTTTTCTGACACTGTCATTAATGTGTTGTCTTAATGTTTTTTTAATTTTTTTTTAGATATTGAAAGAGTTGTATGACAAGGGCCCATTGTCACCTACATTGTGAGGCAACAGTCCGAACAGGTCTTCCCCACCAAACTGTATTGGTAAGTTCTTTAAATGTGCTGAAAATCTATTACTTTTACTAAGGATTATTGATATTTCGAATTAAACATCTCTACCGAGTTTGTCCTTGTTAAACTTGCAAAATTAACATTAACACCGTGATTTGTAGTAGGCCTATTTGCACATGTCATCCTGGGGTGAAGTTATCATTTCCCTGACTTGCGCGAACAATGTGCCTTTTCTCTCTTCAAGGAGCTTATGGACACACTTTCGTTAACTGGCAACACAATAGGCTATTGGAGTTGTCATAGAATAGATAAGAGATTCGTTGCAAGTGATTATTTGTTGTCAATTAATGTTTCTTATATTTTTCAGAACTGCAGGAGAAAATATCCAAAAAAATATCCCACTCCCATGGAATGACAGCTTTCAATTTGACATACACGAAAACAAAGGTGACAATCTTGGCCTTTTATGAATAACCTTAAGCATATTAGAAATTTACAATTTAAACCTCTCTGTATATACGCCAACATTTAATGTGGTCAGAGTGACAGAGTATTGGCATATATTATCAGGGATTGTTGTTTTGAAACCTGTTGGAATTCAGACCTTTTCGATCGTAAATCGCGCAGTTAAAAGTCAAAATTATGAACGCTTATGCCCACAATATAAATTCTTAGTGATTTGTATGTTTAAATAAAAAAATCCAAAGCACGATATAGGCAGTTACAGATCAAATTCCTGAAGCACTGTCCCGAGAAATCTCTCTCTTTAATTTGGGGTCTTTCCCAAAAGCTTCTTTGTTGGGTTGGGGGTTTTTTTTTGGGGGGGGGGTATGAACAATATTTTATTCAGGATGTCTGAATGGGATTGGGGAACAGGCTTAGGCTATGTAAAACCCCTCTCCCTTGTTCGTCTCCAAACAGTATTGTTTATATTGTAGCCATTTGGGGATAGCCTCGTGTGTCACGCAATTAGTTTTTCTGCAATATTCATGTCAACATATTTGGAGCTGTTTAAAATTGAATGGTATTGTTACACAGCAAGGTATTGGTTGTTAATAGGACTATTGACCAGTCATAATTTTGAACAGAATTTTGCTTTCATAAAGTATGATAAAGCAGTGTTTGAGTGGGATGAGATCTAATCAAACAAAACACTGTGAGGAGTATGGTTATTAACTTATAATGCCGGATACATATTTTTGATTATGCAGGCCTTTCTGACTATTTTTAATGCTATGAAAGTTGCTTGTATACACGGAGATGGAACATATTGGCTTCTTAGCCCAAAATCATTGGAATTTGTACATTTAGATTGTTTCATTTTAATGTTTGTTTTGCAGATAACTTACCTAACATTAATGATGTAGAAAAACGAAACTACAGAGAATCTCTGAGATAGAGCCAAACAGCTTCTCACTGTTGTTGACCCAAAGAAAACCTAAAAGAAGATTTTATCCCCTGGTAAGTTTGTTTTTTATAGGCCCACATTTTTATGTTGTAGCCCCTGGTTGTACGAAAATAAACTGTTGTGAAGCATTTGGCCATTTCAGCATTTTTATCCTTTGCCGTTGGCCTTTATTTTCCGGCGTGGTTTCCCCCTTGTCAGTATTGTATGACGAAAGACCTGACAAAGACAGTTGTCTAGTGGTTCGAATGGGACAAAAACCGAGGTCTCGTGTATATATTGGTGTACGTGTAAGAGATCCCTTGGCTGTTGGAATTCGATTTGTATGGCATATGCCCGTCTTCATTAGCCCGTCTTCATTAGCCCAGTCCAAGTTGAACAGTAGGACATTAAACCCCAACTCATTGCATTTCCATTGGCCTTTCTGTCGGCCGAGTAGCAATTTCCAATTGCTTGTAATATATGATCAAGGGAGGCTCGATGTTTTGAACGATTTTTTATCAGATTTGACGTGGGATAAAAGGACTATGATTTTCTTTTGAAATGTATGGGTCTCTTGCATGTTGCATGGCAAGCGCTTGTTGTTTAAAGATAGTTACAAAGTTATATACGCATGTGCCTTTATACATGATATGTTGCAGTAGACCGTCTTAATGTAGGTGTCTCTTATCTATTGAAATATCAAAAAAATATCTTTAAAACATATATTGCCCCGTCCTACACCTGTGGAAAAACCATGATTAGATAAACTCTCTTTATCTTCAGATTACTGACTTATCGGATGTAGGTGTAGATCTGGTTTGTTTCGGGTAGAATATCGAAGGCAACCAGATAATGTTTGAATGTGGAACTGGACATTTTCATGTCCAGGCCAGATATTATGGACAATTTTTATTCTTTTTGTTCTATAGGTATGTGTAACGTAACAATTATTATTGATAAATTTTTGTTTAATGGCTGCTGATATATGCTCCATTTTACCATAAATAAATCCCCCCAAAAATTTTTCTTAGCATATATACCTCTGATGCACTTGTTACTGTTGCTTTCAGGAGCTGGTGATTCCCATGATAATAGCCATCTAATTCGGGATCGTAAAGCAGCGCAGGGCCATCTCAATAATCTATATTGTGAGTTTTAAAAATTGCCTTGTTGTTCTTTACCTCCGATTCCATCTTTTAATTGTTAATGGTAAAAAAAATTATTTTGCAATAACATATTGTCTCTAACGAAATTAGTGGTCTTTAGGAATATGTTTAGAGATTTCACTCTTGATGGCTTTCGATATTGGCATGCATTGAATCTAGACTTCATAGATTATTTTGTGGACCCTATATAGGTCACAACTTTGAACTGATTTTGAAACTTGAAATGCATATTTATAACCGAATGATCTTAGGTCCTTTCCCTATTTGCGCATATCGGATCGCAACTTCCTGAATTATGGTCCCTGATTTTACGAAAAATCACCTTTTTTAGCTTGTGGTACCTCTGGATGTCACAAATATTTTCCGATTTAAAAAACGTTTGATTATATCACCGTTACACCGTAATGAAGTTTGAGTTCGAATTTCGTGAGAATTGGACCAAAACTGCAGAATAAAATGGGCTGCCGCATTTACGCGAATATAGTGGACCATGTAGAGGTTACAATTTTAATCCAATTTTGATGAAACTTGAAATGCAATTGTAACATCATGAATTATGGCACCTGATTGTACTGAAAATCGTTTTTTTGCTTGTGGTCACCCTGCAGTTCACAATTATTATTATCCAATTTAAAAAAAACAACATTCGAATATATCACTGTTGCTCCGTAAATGACCGTAATGTTAATTGAATTTGATTTTCCTAAAAATTGGACCTAAACTGCCAGTTAAAATGGCCGCCCCTAGTACACAAAATCGTATGTCTCGGTTGTGGACCCTCTACATGTCATCATTTTGATCCAACTTTGATGAAACTTGAAAGTACATGCTTATAACCCAAAGATCCTGATTCTTCTTGATATTCGTGGATGTAGGATTGTAACTTCCTGAATTATGGCCCTTGATTGTACGAAAAAATATCGTTTTTAGCTTGTGGTCCTTCTAGAGGTTACAATTTTAATCCAATTTAAAAAAAAACCATGTTATTTCTTCATACATATTTGATGTCATTTATTGTGACAATGGAAGAATTAGCTCAATAAGATTTGCCCTGTTCTCAATAGATCTGTTTCATCTGAATCGGACCGATGCATGTAGCCACGGGATGGTCCACAACAATCGTACATATTTCACAATTAAACGCAGGGGGCCAATGTCGAACCAATACTCTACCGTTTTTAAAAGCTATTTCTTCATACTTGATGTCATTCATTGAGCTAGAGTTTTTAATAGTTTTTTTTATTTGGTGTCATATTAGATGTCATTCATTGGGACAACTGTTCATATTTTGCATGCCAACCAATTTTTCTTGAAATATGTATGCACTAACGATGTTTCCATTGTGAACTCCATAATGCATGCAGCGATCTTTCTACGTCATACTTCGAGAATTGATCACTGCCCTAAATGCTGTCCATTTAAAACGCTCATGTGATCATTTTGGGGCGGGACTTATCGACTGGACTACTGGCTTGTGTACACAACAGAGTAAACATAACCCGAAGCTTTAAGTTCAGGAATTGTGAAGTAATCTAGTAACGTCCAGAAACTTGTTTCTGGAACATGCTGTCTTGGATGCTGTTTATATTGCCGTCGCCCCTGTCTGTGTATATATATATATCATTTTAGTGCATGATCCGCCATAGGTTGCATCCAATTGGACATGATCCATCATATAAGAATGTACCTATTTATATTGTTGCATATAAAACCCTCAGGGTAGGAGTCGCACCCAATTTTTTGTGTTAATCTTCTACTGGCTCCAATTCTGAATAGATCATGTTGGTATATTTATACCTTATACCGTAAAGACAGCAATCATTCATTTTGGTGCATGCCCTGACCCACAGGAATGTGGATGTATATTGCAGCGGTACTAATACTCTTGTAAATATTAAGGATTGGCTTTTTGATTTTAGGTGAAGAGAACATCCTTGTAGACAAACCTTCGATACAAACAGCACAGCTGCAAACAAAGGTAACATATTCATATACAGTCTCTTCTTATATCAACAGAGAGGGCTATCAGAAGAGAATTCATAGAATAATATTGGGGCGAGAGGGGCTTGTTCATCTGGACAAGGTTTTTTGGTCACCAGCCCCATCATTTTACATATTCTTAAAATTTCTCTCATAAAAGTATTATCTTCCACTTTGTTTTATTTTTTTCTTATGAAAATAATGAAATGGTTTTTTTCTGTTCTCTGTAAGAGCATATCAGATCTCAATAATTTCAATTAATTGCTTTTTGGCCATTTGGGATTACATTTTGAACTGTAGTACCAAATACATGTATTGACATTTGTGGAAGACAGGGTTTTATGGGGGGGGGGGGGGGTGTAAGACATAGAGACATGCCATTGTTTTTTTGTAATTATTATACCTATACAAATCAAAATGATTGAAATACACAGAATCTTAAAATTATATTTTTCAGTATATGAAGTAGAGAAAATTATTAAAAGAAGGAGGAGAGGGGGGGAGGAATATCAATTCTTACTTAGTGAAAGACTTTTCCTCCATCAGCTGATTCATTGGAAAAGGAAGAAAACCTCAATCCCTATCTTTTAAACATGTCTAAACATTAAAAATTATTACAGGAAATGAAGTGTTAATATTTTGTATCATTGAACCTCCAAATAGCAAAATGTGTGAATATTGAACATTTTCGATTATAAGTGGAGGGGGCGAAATGAGAGCAATTGTATAGGTCACATATCAGAGCAGTTTGAGTAAAATAAATCACAACGCCTGGGTAATCATTTATGATGAGGGGGTGTAAGCATGGACCTTATAAGGTCCATGGTGTAAGTTTAGGGGGAAAAGGTGGACTTAAAGGCAGCAGCATATTTTGTAAAAAATCAGATCAGTTTGGATAAGAAACCTGTTAGATGTACACATTAAATATCTGAATGATATGCCAACTGTCAAGGGTGTACACGGAATCTCTTTTTTGTCCCAACTGAACGATTATAGGTTTTCCCTTGCAATGCCCCGTGTGGTGCCTATTTGACAAGGAGGAGCAATGCCTTAAGATTCTGCTCTGTTAGATGCACACATAAAATATCTGCAGTAAGTTGCTCTTTTCACCAGAAGCATTACATTTCGGAGTAAGGCAGATTCCATATCCAGAGTAAGCGACGGGTTCTATAAGAGAAGGTTGCTCTTGTCAGTAGAAGCATTCGACATCCAGAGTAAGCGCCAGGTTGCAATGGGGAATGTCGCTCTTTTCAACAGAAGCATTCAATATCTTGAGTAAGGGAAGGGTTTTATAGGGGAAAGTCGCTCTTTCCAAAGGGTGTATTAAATATCTGGATGTGTTTTAGTGGAAAGGCGCTCTTTTCAACAGAAACATTAAATATCCGGAGTTGTTCTTTACACCCGGTGCATTGAATATCTAGATTAAGTGATGTGTTTCATTGGGAAAGTCCCTCTTTCCAAAAGATGTATTAAGTATCTGGAGTAATGAATTAATTTCATAGGGAAAGTCGCTCTTTTCAAAGTAGCATTAAATATCGGAAAGCAGCCATGGGTTTGATAGGTAGCTCTTGCCAGCATTACATATTTGGAGTAAGGGAAGGGTTTTAGGGAAAGTCGCTCTTTCCAAAGGATGTATTAAAAATCTGGAGTAATAGATGAGTTTCATGGGGAAAGTCATTATTTTTATCAGAAGCATTAAATATCGTGAAGCAGGCGGGTAGCTCTTTTCAGTATGAGCGTCAAATATCGGGAAGCCGCCATGGGTTTTACAGGGGAAGGTAGTTTTTATCTGCAAAAACATTCACTATCTGGAGTGACGGATGTGTTTTAAAGGGGAAAGTCGTTCTTTTCATCGGTCTCATAAAATATCTAGAGTATCGGAGGAGTTTTATAGGGGGAAAGTCTTACTTTTCCACAGAAGATTTAAATATCCAGAGTAAGGACGGGGTTCTATAAGAGAAGGTCGCTCTTGTCAGCAGAGGAATTCAATATCTGGAGTAACGGATGTGTTTTAAAGGGGAAAGTCGTTCTTTTCATCAGTCTCATTAAATATCTAGCGTATCGGATGGGTTTTATAGGGGGAAAGTCTTACTTTTCCACAGAAGCTTTAAATATCCAGAGTAAGGGACGGGTTCTATAGGAGAAGGTCAGCCCAAATACAACAACCAGGCCTACTACATGTCGTCAATATCTTGACCCGCATTTGACCTTTCAACTGATAAATTTGATTGGCTAATGTGTATGTACATAATGCTATATGGTATTATTATTCAACCCTACTCAATCGACCAACCTCAATCATACATATTATTATATTATAATATACCGCCTGTTCAACAGGGTGGAACTGAATCATAGAGGCTTATTGAATAGGGTATACCTCAGTTGTATCGGGTGCCTCTATTATATATTTTGGCGTTTAAATTTCATACGTACACGGACTTTCGAACGATAACTGATACACAGGTGAAATTCTGCTCACTAATAGTTCCGTTGATGAGTTGTCATTCCAGATTTTCTTGTGGTTTTGTTAGAATGTGTCAATTACAAAAAATTGTGTTATTTTATACAAAATATATGTCGTTTTTTGGTTGTTTTGGGTAAATCTGTAGACCGGAATGTAACCAAAGCCACAAAGCGACCGTCAATATCGATCTCAAGATAAATATCCTTCGTTTTTCTCTACCCTACGCAAAAAGTCCTATTTATACAGAGTACCAGTGTTCTTTAGTTGGAAAATGGGCAAATACAGTTTTCTGTAGGAATGGGCACAATACAATTCTATAGACTTTTTTTTATTAACTCTTATTTTGAGAAAAAATATAATTGGCCCATAATTTCTTTTGAATTGATAAGCTTATTTTTCCTCCTCATGGATTAATTAGAATTTTGTTGATGATTTACCAGTCGGATGACAAGTTTTCTTCTAGGTATAACCATGGACCGTGTATAGCTGAAATACAGGGAAAAGAATAGTTGAATAGATTTAATTTTCTCATAATTTAATATCATTGTTGAGAAGTAATAAAGTATACTTAACTTTTTGTCTTTAATCGAATCTGTGAAAAAAAAACCCAGCACGATTCTCTTCAGTTTCTTGTTAATACTAGCATATTGCACATAAGTTCTTAGGATATGCACTAAAGTTTAAAGTGTAAAATTTCAGCCAATAACGGAAGCTCAAATATGAACCTTTTTTTTGTTTTTTTCGATTTCTTATTTCTATTTTTTAATTTTGGATTTTGTAGAATAATTTTTAAATTTTGTAAACTGATATTTTTGTATTTTGAAAAAAGAATTTATAATTTTGTTTTTTGATAAACAATTTCTATTTTACTCGACGACCGTTAGTCATAGAAAATTACTACACAACTGACTTTGAGTACAGGTTAGTTCTACAAAAAATCCTATATAGCCTACTACCAAATCTATAGGAACTTGAAATGACTTGAGAATATAGGCCTAAGTTAGTTTTCTTGAAAATTATAGTTTTTACAACCTAAGGATAAAGAAAACTCTAGGATTTCTGAACTGACTCTAGGATACAAGTTAGTTATGTAGAAAACTATAGATTTTAATACAAATTATACAGCAGCTAATGAATCTAAAGTTTTGTTTTGTTTTTTTTTATATATATACAGTAGTCTACAGAATTCTATTGGAAATTACTCTTGGAAAAAAAACCTCATCTACCGACCCTACACAAAACTATAGTAGATTTATTTTAATCGAAAGTCATGTGAAAAATATTACAGAATGAAACAATCAATAGCATTCTATAGAATTCCACAAGATTCTAGAGGAACCTATAGCTTACTTTTTTCTATTGGTCTTGTTCATAATGACACAGCTCACCAATATTCCTACGCCGTCGGGCCAAAATTATTTTTAGTCTCTCTCTGCCTCCACCCCACCCCCCTTTGCGTGGCGATTTTTGTTGACTTTTGGGTGTAGAATCGATGAAATGGGTTTGAAAATACATTTTCAGATTTGGGTGAATGTTCATGATTTTTAAGGGGAGGGATACAAGAGTTGAGAGGTTGGTTAGTTAGGTTGAAATGTTGGGCTTAAATTGAATGTTTATTGGTCTTTACTTCAATCATTTTGAATGTTACGGGGGGGGGGGGCATGGCCTAGTGGTCTAGAGTGCCGCGCTTCGACCTCTAGCTAGCCGGTCACCTCTGGCTTGCGGCTGTGGTTTAGAACCCTGGTGTGAGCGTATGAGGCATGGAGATAGGGGCGCCTTCTCAAACTCGTGGGTTTCCTCCGGGCACTCCGGTTTCCTCCCACTGCTAAAGATCCCTACACGCAAGTGAATTATTGAAATAAAATTGAACCATGTTAGTCCCGAAATGACCTAGTTTGTGTTGAGTGGACGTTAAACCCCATTTCTCTCTCTCTCTCTCTCTCTC